>CAWUFW010000323.1:4200000-4794633 GCA_963921515.1 Calotriton arnoldi | reverse complement strand
ATTTTAAACTATACTGTGTCTCTTATTACGCATGTTGTGGACAGGTATGAGTGAGTTATGAAAGGGTGTTCTTGCTCCCGCGAGTCCTGAGAGAGAGAGACCGTGTTCTGGGTTGTCTAATCATTGGTAGCTCCACTGCTAATGAGACGCTAATGCTAGTCGGGTTGGGATTGTGGGTACTGAGGTGTATGGTTGACTCACCACTATACTCCGAGGTCCTATTATCCTGTGCATAGCTCTGTGTATGTGCAGAATCCCAACAACATGTGTTGTTTCCTTATGACTGACAGGGGCAGGGTAAGTGAGATGGCTCCGCGTGCTATTAGTTTGGTGATCCTGATTACTCACTTGGATAGTTGTTAGCTCCTGAGCGGGAAGCTGAAATTTGTCTAGACATTTGGATAACGCTTCTTCCATTATACCAATTCTACATGTTAAGCTGCTTAAAGTTTCTCTAAGAAAAGTGTCTAAGGCTTCCAGCTTAACTTTTATCTTTACAACCTCATTCTGTGTGCGCGTATTAGAGCTAGCTATAGATTTTTCCCAGCTATCTGATTTATGTGCCGATAAACACTTATCCTTTTTGGGGGTATTTTTACGTACTTTGAGAGGGGTCCCCCTAGTTATTGGACCTATTTCCCCTATAGTAGGGGGGAGAGTGTCAGGGTTTCTGGCGCGCTTAGTCGGTGGTTGGGTATCATACTCCTGTTCGCTGCCTGGTATATGGTCCAATATGTTCACAATGCAGCCATTTATGCCTGACGTGCTCCTGGGTACTTCTGTAGGCGGAGCAGAGCTCCCTTGTATTGTATTATCTATTACAACACATACTTTTACATCGTGATTTTTACAATGCAGCTTCCATTACAATGCATATTATTACAATACAAGCCATTACAACACATGTACCTTTCTAATGCCTGCATCGTAATGGATGTTTCACACACACATACTTATTTAGACTGGGATACAGTTTAATACATCTGGCAACATGTTTTAAACCTCAGTTTTCGCTAATACTTTCATTAGAAACTCAAAAAATACACATATTAGTATGCACAACCTATTTCAATGTTCATTTCAGTACAATAAAACAGACTACAATACACATGCCTACATTAGGCAACATATTTCAAACATCACATTTCTCTAATGCTTTCGAAGCTTTATAAATAATGCATTACAAAACTTAAAAATATAATTACAAACACAGAATCACTCCTACACAAAACTTAACATCTTGCAAATTTGTAACTCAACTCTCAAATAGTATTGCAGAATATGAAATATCAGAAACTCATAAAAGATTTTCTTTCCCACACAATAAATGTGATGCACCACTCTCAACAAGGTAAAACCAGTAATGGCAAACTTTCCCTCCCTTTCTGCACACAAATGAATGTAAGTAACAAATCAAAATGCTTCCTTTATTATTTCAAATTCTGAAACCCATTTCTATTGGTTAGACATATTAACCCTTTATTAGTCTCTTCTTCTATAAGTGCTCAAACTAGTTCTGTAATTTACTGGAGTCGCGACTCCACCGTGGTGCCACAGTATAACGTTGCGATGGAGTCACAAACCGTTACTGGAGTTCAAAAACCTATTTCCAACAACAGTAGTATCATTTTTTAAGAACATACTACTTCTAAACATAGTACTGATTTGGAAAAACTTACTTTAGAAGCACATCACATATATATAAGCTACCATTTCTTATTTTAAAACCACACTTAACTTTCAACCCTTCCACCCTTCTGCTTAACCCTAGTTTCCATAGTAACAGGTTCTGCAACATTCAACTGTACCAGTAGGTCACAAGTTCACCATGTTTTCAAACTCAGCACACTAGCTTACAAATGCAAATAGCAGGTGTGGTTGACTTTTGCAAAATATTAGCTTATCCGGTCTACTGTATCTTTCAAATGTTTGTCTATAACCAATCGGAAAGATGCTTGTTCAGCAAAGTAACATGCATCCTATTTTTGGAGTACACAATGTTTATGAACAGCCAATCAGTTATCTGCTTTTTCTAAAATAGCATCTTCTCCACCATTTTAGATACCTCTTATTCTGCCACCTGACTTACTCAGCTACAGACGTCTTTTGATTGCTTCCACACATCCCTTGAAAATACTTACAGTATAGATTGTAGGGCACAGCTATGTTTTCTGGGGCAAAAGGTATGCTGAACACAGAGGTATTAACAAAGACCTAGATTTGCAAAATGTGGATATTAAATGGTTTGCACAGAGAGGTTTAAAGTGGCACCAATTGATGCCTTTGGTTAAAACCTTTTTGCATTTCCAACCCACTGACCTCATGATTGTGCACTGTGGTGCTAATGACATAGGCACATTGACTGGGGTAGGGCTGGAAATCCTAATGAAGGATACGTTTGCACAACTGATGTTGCTTTTGCCTCAAACTGGTTTTGTATACTCTAATATATGCTAAAGACAGAAATGGAAGTGGTCAAATCAATTCTGTCCACAGATTGACAAAGCTAGAAAGCATGTTAATAAAGCTGTTTCTGCTTACCTCAGAGACCATAGGATAGGCTCCATCTATAACAATCTACGTCTTGATATGCATGACATCTACAGACGTGATGGAGTTCACTTCACAGATGAAGGGAACAGAGTGTTTCTCAACAACCTTAAGCTGTGCAGCCACACTTACATGTAGCTGCAACAAAGTCATAATGAACACAACAGCTCTTCTTAGAGCCAACCAATAACCCAACACTGAAAGTTATTTATTTTTTTATCATATATACTCTTTCTACATAATTGCCGGATTCGCGAACCCGTTGTGGCTCCACAAAACAAAAGCACGAATTCAATGTACTACAACACATTTCACTTTTCAACTTTTAATTTATATTTTTTAACACTATCTCTAACTTTGTCAATTTTAATGTGATTATGAAATACAATCTCACTACCTCTATAAAAAAGTTCACAACTATAACAGTACCCTTGGAATTGTATAGTATTTATTTAAGGTGGATCCGCAAATCCACAGCAACTTTATAATGGGGGGGCTGTGCTGAGAGCTGCGATAGGGTCGCAACTCCTTCCACGAGAGAATTTAAAAAAAATTATTTAATGCCTCCCATTACAATAGGGCCATTTCAGCGCCCTGCCACTTTTTATTTTTGATTTTTTTTATTTGGAAGGGGGTCCCGCATGCCCACCTTCCCTGGGCCACTTCTGCCCTGGGGACCCCATCCCCCAGGGCACGGCCATTTTTTTTTTTTTTTTTTTTAAAAGACGGGAGCCACCTCATCACCCTCCCCAGGCTGATTTCAGCCCCGGGGACCCCATCCACCGGGACCCGGCCGTTTAAGAAGAAAAAAATTAAAAAGGGAGGGGGGGCCGAGTCGCCCCCCTCCTGTGCCATTTTCGGCCCCAGGGACCCCATCCCCCGGGGCATGGACACATCATTGGGGACTGCGGTGGGAGCCCCAAGGCCTCCGCGGTCCTGGCCGGTTCCCCGCCTCCTGCAGGAGCCGACATTGATTTTGGGCAGAGGGAGCAGCTAACATGCAGCTCCCTCTGCCCAAAAGCAATTCTGCTTCACTTCTTGGAAGCAAGAGCATCTTTTCTGCTCTCGCTTCCATGAAGGGAAGCAGAGTTCGCTATGGCATGGCAGGAGCAGTGCAAACTGTGCAAACTGCAATATCCCGGTGGTGGGCACCCTGGGACATTGCTGGAGCCGGCCCTGGGGGGGGTGGCAGTCCCCTGGGCCATAGAGGGCTCCTGGAGGGGGGGCCGTGCGGTCCCCCTTGCGTCATCTCTATAGCCCAATCAATCAATCAATCAATCATGTCACTTATAAAGCGCACTACATACCCGCGAGGGTCTCAAGGCGCTGGGGGAAGAGGGGGGTGGTGCTGCTACTGATCGAAGAGCCAGGTCTTGAGGAGTCTTCTGAAGGCCAGTAGGTCTTGGGTCTGTCGGAGGTTGGTGGGGAGGGTGTTCCAGGTCTTGGCGGCGAGGTGGGAGAAGGATCTGCCGCCGGCGGTCGCTTCCGGATGCGGGGACTGTGGCGAGGGCGAGGCTGGTCGAGCGGAGCTGGCGGGTGGGGGTGTAGAAGCTGAGTCGTCTGTTGAGGTAGGCTGGTCCAGAGTTGTGGAGTGCTTTGTGTGCGTGGGTGAGGAGCTTGAAGGTTATCCTCTTGTTGACAGGGAGCCAGTGCAGGTCTCTCAGGTGGGGTGTGATGTGGCTGCGTCGGGGGTGTCGAGGATAAGACGTGCAGAGGCGTTCTGGATGCGTTGCAGCCGTCTCAGGAGCTTAGCCGTCTGTTCCTGCGTAGAGGGCGTTTCCGTAGTCCAGCCTGCTGGTGACGAGGGCCTGGGTGACTGTTTTTCTTGTTTCGGTGGGGATCCACTTGAAGATCCTGCGGAGCATTCGGAGGATGTTGAAGCAGGATGAGGAAACGGCGTTGACCTGCTTAGTCATGGAGAGGGTGGGGTCGAGGATGACCCCTAGGTTGCGTACGTGGTCGGTGGGTGGCGGGGCTGTTCCCAGTGATGTTGGCCACCAGGAGTCGTCCCAGGCTGAAGGGTTGGAACCAAGGATGAGGACCTCCGTCTTGTCCGAGTTCAACTTCAGGCGGTTGGTCCTCATCCATTCGGCGACGGCCTTCATTCCTTCGTGGAGGTGGGTTTTGGCGGTGTGAGGGTCTTTGGTGAGGGAGAGGATCAGCTGGGTGTCGTCGGCGTAGGAGATGATGTTGAGGTTGTGCTGTCGGGCGACGTGGGCGAGGGGTGCCATGTAGATATTGAACAGCGTTGGGCTGAGGGAGGAGCCTTGGGGTACGCCGCAGATGATCTTGGTGGCCTTGGATCGGAAGGGGGCGAGGCGGACGCTTTGTGTTCTGCCGGAAAGGAAGGATGTGGTCCAGTCCAGGGCCTTCTCTTGGATCCCGGCGTCGTGAAGGCGTGTTCGTAGTGTGTGGTGGCAGACCGTGTCGAAGGCGGCTGCTAGGTCCAGGAGGATGAGGGCTGCTGTTTCTCCGTTGTCTAGCAGGGTCCTGATGTCATCGGTGGCGGCGATGAGGGCGGTTTCGGTGCTGTGGTTGCTGCGGAAGCCGGACTGGGAAGGGTCCAGGATGTTGTTCTCCTCGAGGTAGCGGGTCAGTTGTTTGTTGATGATTTTCTCGGTGACCTTCGCGGGGAACGGAGCAGAGAGATGGGTCGGAAGTTCTTGAGGTCCTTGGGGTCTGCCTTGGGTTTCTTGAGTAAGGCGGTGATCTCGGCGTGCTTCCAGCTTTCCGGGAAGGTTGCTGTCTCGAAGGAGATGTTGATTATTTTCCGGAGATGGGGCGCGATGGCTGTACTGGCTTTGTTGAAGATGTGGTGAGGGCACGGGTCTAGCGGTGAACCGGAGTGGATGGTGTTCATGATCTCGCTGGTGTCCTCGTCGTTGATGTTGGTCCAGGAGAGCAGGCGGTTGGTGGTTGTGGGGGCAGTGGTCTCGGTGGTTGCCGGGGCGGTCGTGGTGTTGAAGCCCAAGGAGGTGATGGTCCCCAGGGCCGTGGGTCTGCAACGGACCCCCACATTTAATTAAAGTGTGCCACGGGGAGGTGGTGGTCCCTGGGGCAGTGTGGGGGGCTTGAGCCCCCCCACTTTCTTTAACATAGCTCCGGGGAGCTGGCTGTCCCTTGGGGCTGCGGTAGTAACTAGAGCCCTGGGGAGGTGGCAGTCCCCAGGGCTGCGTGAGGGGGCAGGAGCCCCTCCCAAGCATATATTTTTAAAAGAGCCCTGGGGAGGTGGCGGTGTCTGTGGCTGCAGGGGGGCCCCCGTGATTTCCCTCACATTCCATTTACATAGCCCCAGGGAGGTGACAGTCCCCAGGGTCCGCAACGGACCCCCGCATTTAATTAAAGTGTGCCCCAGGAGGTGGTGGTCCCTGGGGCAGTGTGGGGGGCTCGAAACCCCACACTTTAACATAGCCCCAGGGAGCTGGTGGCCCCCCTCCATTTATTAACTAGATCCCTGGGTAGGTGGAGGTCCCTGGGGCTGCGTGTGAGGGGGCAGGAGCTCCTCCCATGCATATATTTTTAAGAAAAGCCCCGGGGAGGTGGTGGTCCCTGGGTCTGTGGGGCCCCTCCGCATTCCATTTACATAGCCCTGGGGAGGTGGCAGTCCTCAGGGCTGCGGGGGCCCCTACATCATTATCTGCATTGCCCCCAGGACCTGGCCCACCCGGGGTCCCACCACAAATTAAAAAAAAAAAAATTATAAAATTGGCCCCTATGGGACCCACTCGGCAGGCCGGTGTTTCTACCCTGCCCCCTGTTCTTTTTCATCTTTTTTTACGTTTTTTCTTGTGACTCGGTTCAACAGAGTCACAAGATGGCTGCCAACACTTTCTGGTTAGAACTGTTGGAAGACAATCAGATCTCAAGCTCGAGATAAGGAGGGTTCGCAGATCCTACACGGCCACAGTTGTATATCTGAGAAATATTTACATTTCTCAGAAACTACTGAATGGATTTACACCATTTAACAAAAAGAGTGCTTTCTGAACCAAAAGCTACCTTTTGCCAATTTTGGTTTAATTCCGTTCAGCAGTTCGGCTGTAGCCATGTCTAAAGTTTCCTATGGAAATTAACATGGAGAAAATGCATTTTGGGACCCCCACTTTTTCTCTGCCCCGCATGAAGAATCACCCCAAAACTTTCAACAAAGAAGCTGAATTGAGAGGGCCATTAGTTTTGAAAATTTCACGAAGATTCTTCAAACATTGGCAAAAGAAAAAATGCTTTTTGAAGAGAAACAAGGTTCCAACTATAACTACCTACTGGCGACTGCCAGTAGGTAATATATATACATATATCTATCTCTCTATATCTATATATATCTACATAGACATATATAGATAGATATCCTACTGGTGGTTTCCAGTAGGTAGTTATAGTTAGGACCATGTTTCCATAGGGCATGCATTTTCTGACTTGCCTTTATCTTTGTTGCCGTTTGACGAATCTTCACAAAATTTTACTAAAAGAGAATCAAGTGTGACCTTGCTGTGCATGGAAAGTTTAGGGGTGATCGGTTAAGCAGGGGCTGAGAAAAAGGGGGGTGGTTCAAAAAATGTGTGTTTTTCAACGTTAATTCCCATAGACTCTGAACATCACAGCCCGAACCGCTGGACTGATTTACACCAAATATGGCAAAAAGATAGATTTGGTTATGCAGCTCACGCTTTCAGTTATTTGGTGTAAATCTGTTCAGTAGTTATCGAGAAATTAAAGAAAATCCAAATTTGTATATCTGTGGCTGTGACGACTTCGCAAATAATGACCAGCTCAGGCAGAGATCTGCAGAGCTCCAATTGGCTGCCAACACTTCAACCAGGAAGTGTTGGCAGCCATCTTGGGACTTGACTTCAGCCAAGTCCCCCCAGAAAAAGTGGAAAAAAAGAAACAGGGGTAGGATACGAATACCCTAATTCTCTAGCATTGGTCTAAGGGTCCCAGAAGGACCCTCCCAGGGCAAAAAGGCATTTGTTTAAAATATTTTGCTGCAAAATTCAAAAATTTGCAGCAAAAACGTTTTTTAAAAAACCAAGAGCGGTCTCCCGTGCTGGTTTTGAAAAGGCCCCCGGGGTGTGCCAGGTCCTGGGGACATTTTATACATGCATGAGGCTCCCCTCCTGAGGCTCTTTGAGCCCCGGGACTACCACCTCCCCAGGGCTTTCTTTTGAATAAAGGAGGGGAGCCGAGCAGGAACCCCCCCTCTTGGGCTTCTAAGAAACCCCGGGGACCACAACCTCCCTGAGACTAAAATACACATGGGGGGGTCCACGCGGACCCCCTGCCCCGGGGACTTCCACCTCCACTGGGCTTTTTTTTTATTAAGGGGCACGGCCCCCCTCCAGGGCCATTGTCAGCCCCAGGGACCACCACCTCCCCTGGGGCAGGCCTTTGAAAATCTAAGGAGGAGGGCAGCGCGCCCCCCCTCCTAGAGCCATAAATGGCCCTGGGGATTGCCACCCCACAGGGCCGGCTCCTGCTATGCCCTGGGGTGCCCAACCCTGGGTCATAGCGGTTTGCTTTTGCAACCAAAAGCAAACACTCCGCTTCCAGCAAGCGGGAGCTGTGAAAGTGCTCCCACTTGCTGGAAGCAGAGGCTTCATCACTTTCCCTGCCTGCAGACATGCGGGCAGGGAAAGAGATGAAACAATTGTTCCTGCACACAGGGAGCTGCATGTTTAGCAGGTCCTTGTGTGCAATAGCAATGCCAGCTCCCACAGGAGGCGGGGAGCCAGCTAGGATCGCGGGAACCTGGTGGCTCCCACCGTGTCCCATTGCACACTGGGTGCCCTGACTGGGACATGGGCACCCAGCGAGTCATGGTCGGGCTCTGGGGAATGGCGTCCCTGGGCCCGAAATTGGCCCAGGGAGGAGGGGCAGAGGCCCCCATTAAATATATCTATATATATATTAAGGCTGGGCCCCTCTCAATTAAGTCCAGGCCCCATTAATCTATCGGAGCGCGATCTCTTCTCTAGTGACTGACGAGTGGGTTCTTTCTTGTCTTTTCCTAGTGAGAGCAGAGTCCATGGTTCTCTCTTTTAATTACTATGAGCATGTAAATGTGCTAAATCACCTGCAAGCTCTGCCCGTTTGGCACCGCCTCTCCACCTTAGTAGTATGCAGTGGGCTTCCTGCCTTTTCCCAGGTTGATGGACAGCTTACCAAACAGTCCCTCAGTGCGTTTCACACAGTTTGGCGATTCAAACATTGCAGGTGCCCCAGTTGAAGCTCCACTTCTGTAAAAGACAAATTACCCTAACTTCTTGGGCTTGGCGAAGGAAAAGCAAGAGTGTTTTTCTGCAGTTCATCAGTGATGTCATTTGAGAGGTCATGAGTGATGTCACTGACCATGTCATGAGTGATGTAATATGTGAGGTCAAACAGTTTATTGCGGGGGCATAAGTTATAATTAGTTCAGGTAACTATAACTGCTGAATCTTTATGGTTTTGTACGAGTAAAATCTGAGCCCAACTATAACGTCCCTGTAACCTTTGTTTTTTTCAGTGAATATATATTCACACACATATATACATACACACACCTAGTGGCAGTTGGCACTAGGTGGTTATAGTTAGGTCAGCTGTTCCATAGAAAAAGCATTTTATATGTTGCTAATAACTTTGGCACTGTTTGACGAATTTTCACGAAACTTTCCAAAAAGGCGTTACTTTCTGACCAGTTTGTGCATGGAAAGTTTCAGGGTGATCGGTCGAGTGGGGGCCAAGAATAAAGGGGGGGATCAAAAATGCAAAATCCCCATGCATTTTCCATAGACTTTTTAGGCAGGGCTACAGCAAGAACCGCTGGACGAAATTACTCCAAATTTGCCAGCAAGCTAGATTTTGGTCCACAGATTGTGCTTTTTGTGATTTGGTGTAAACCTGTTCAGTAGTTTGAGAAATGAAGCTACAAAAATAATTGTATGTTTGGATGGTTGGGTCCATGAGAGTGCTGCCAGTGCAAATGCAAAAATGTAGCCCTCTGATTGGCCAAAAGGCCTGTTTTTCCAGTGAGCCTTCAAGCTCTCATTGGAGCAAGAGACTCCTGCAAGTCCCACAAGTGCTCTGATTGGCTGGCTGTTGGAGGTTTAGAAATGAAATGGCCGCAATTACTGTTTACTGTGAAAAATTGCAGGTGTTGTGGAAACGAAGTAAAAAAGCTACATAAGGGGGCAGCAGAAAGGCAGCTTATCCCCCTAGATTTTGACAGGAGGTCTCTAAGGTATAAGTACTGTGATGAAAGTAAATGTATATTTATTTGAAAAAAATGTATGATCTCGATGGACTCTGCGCGGGATTGCAAATAGTTAAAAGGAGTAGGTGAGTTGTCAAAATACTCTACCAAGAGAAATGCATATTGTGCCCCTTATGATTGAGAGATGGTGCGTAAGACATAAGTATTGTGATGAGTAGAATGTTAATTTTTTATTTTTTTATATCACGATCTTTCGAGACTCTTGCAGGATCATGAAAAATAGGAACAAGTAGGTGATCTTTGAATACACTGGTATGCACACTTGTTACTGTAGGAAGGAGTCTTACTGGGGATGGTGTTTATCAGAGTCTACTATTTACGGCTTGGGAAGAGTTGTGAGTAGAGAGTCAAGGCACTTCCCACACCCTACTATGCACACCTGTCATCCAAGAGCGGTGTCTCAGCTGAGAGGCCAGTTTCCCACACACCCTACTATGCACATCCATTATCCTTGAGAAAGGTTTTACAAAAAAATATACAATTGGTAGTAGCAATCCCAAGAGGGATAAACCGCACCTCAAGAAGAAAAAGCAACAGTGTAATTGTTAATTAATATAAGAGTACATTTTTGTTCAACAATGTAGGAAATTGGGGTGCTAAGATAACTGGGAGCACCAACTACCACATGGTGCTGTTAGCAAGTTACAAGAACATGCACATAAACAATTCAAAAAATACAATTGTAGCACACCCTAATAGTCACAATGAATTCAATTCAAACATATATTCCATGTGAGAATATGTCCAGGCAATAGGTATCAAAATCTCAGAGTCCAGAGGCGAATATATCCTGTTCAAATCACACAAAGGTTTTCAAGGGACTTTCCACAAAGTGAATGAAAAAAATCTCCTTTATTTGTGTACGATAAATTCCCAGCAGTCATTGAAGCCAACACGGGTTTCTGCTCTGTACATGTCAGTATTCAGACTTTTTCAAGGCAAACTAGAAAACCGGGTCGGGGTTCCACGCCGTAACGAGTCCTTCTTGTAGGTGGTGTCCAAATAAACACTGCCCAACTCAAAACCGTTATGTCCCACGTGGTAGATAGGAACACTAGTCACTTAGGCGGTAAAGCAGAGATAATATCTATTGACTAGGAGGCCAGACCTGATACGTTGGTTCTCTATCCGCCAGAGTGATCCAAAACTCACACCATCCGTGAGTTGATCCACGTAGTTCTGAGGTCGAACTACGTGGATCAACTCACGGATGGTGTGAGTTTTGGATCACTCTGGCGGGATAGGGAACCGACGTATCAAGGTCTGGCCTCCCTCGTCAATAGTTATTATATCTGCTTTACCGCCTAAGTGACAGTGTTCCTATCTACCACGTGGGACTGTGAGGCGATTCTTGACAATGACAGTACGATACCTCTTCATCACGAACGTCCCGGTCAAAACATTCCAAAATCCCCACGAAGCCTCGAGGACTACCATCCGACGCCGTTGAGGATAACCACGCCACCTTGTCATGTGTTCTTACAGGAGCCAGTCTCAAGGTGGGAGTCGGCGGAAGGGGGCGGGACTGACCCCGGAACTAGAAACCCGAGGCCGGTAAATAGAACCCGAGGGCGGACGGACGACGGCGCATCTGCAGAGAGCGAGGAGGACGAGCAGGAGAGCCAGAGCAGAGAGGAGATGGAGAACAGCGCGAATCGAGCAGAGGAAGCGGACGGCCCAGAAGGAGAGGAAGAGTGGAACGAGGACTGGTGGAGCCCACCGGAGGACGCTGGAGAGCGGCCGCAACTCTGGAGAGCTGCGGCGGAGCCGGTGAGTCCTCCAGAAGGAGAGAACGGGGTAGTGGGGACAGGGGAGGAGGGAGGGGAACGCATACCAGGGGTGGGTTAGGGTCCGTCGGGGTGTACAGCACTAAAAGACACGAGCACTGAACTGCCTTCAAAATCCGCACATCCCCTTCTAGGCACCCGAGATCAACCCGCCTTTATTCCTCAAACCCTTACCTCTAGGTTACCGTATTTTCCCTACCCCAGCTCCTCTCCCCTTTCACTTATTGCACCTCCCTTCCTTGTCCAGTATGTTTAAACTCGTATCACCGACCGGATGTGGTGACGGTTAGCAATAGGCACTGCACTCTATAGAGACAACAGCTGACGGCTCCTTCTTGTTTCTCCTCCCCCCTTGTATGAGCCTCCGCAAGCCCACCGCCTTGTCAAGACTCACCCCGGGAGAAGACGAACCACTGAGACGACCAGAGGAGGCCCACAAGGAGAGGGAACATCGAAAGGACACAGACCTTGTTATCTTCACATAAATCTCCGAGACTGTCTGTTGTTATCAATAAACCCACTAAAAATTGCAGACTACATCCAGCCTCCGCGTCTGTGTATCCGGCCTACACTCCCCCCACGCTCACAGGGACATAACGTTTTTTGAGTTGGGCAGTGTTTATTTGGACACCACCTACAAGAAGGACTCGTTACGGCGTGGAACCCCGACTCGGTTTTCTAGTTTGCCTTGAAAAAGTCTGAATACTGACATGTACAGACGAAACACGTGTTGGCTTCAATGACTGCTGGGAATTTATCGTACACAAATAAAGGAGATTTTTTTCATTCACTTTGTGGAAAGTCCTTGAAAACCTTTGTGTGATTTGAACAGGATATATTCGCCTCTGGACTCTGAGATTTTGATACCTATTGCCTGGACATATTCTCACATGGAATATATGTTTGAATTTAATTCATTGTGACTATTAGGGTGTGCTACAACTGTATTTTTTGAATCCTTGAGAAAGGTCTTAGCGGAGAGGTCAGTACCTCTACACCAAACTATGCATGCCCATCATTCCAGAGAGAGGTCTCAGTGGAGAGGGCAGTCCCTCCACACAGCCTACTATGCACACCTGTCAATCCAAAGAGAGGTCTCAGCAGAGAGGAGAATCCCTCACCACACATGCTTATCACCCTGTGTAGGGGGGTCGTTATTGGAGAGGTTAGTCCCTCCTCACACTCTACTACGTACATCAGACGCCCCGGGGAAAGTTGTCAGCAGAGAGGCCAGTTGATATACACTCTACAATGCACACCCATCATTCCAGAGAGAGGTCTCAGTGGAGAGGGCAGTCCCTCCACACAGCCTACTATGCACACCTGTCAATCCAAAGAGAGGTCTCAGCAGAGAGGAGAGTCCCTCACCACACATGCTTATCACCCTGTGTAGGGGGGTCGTTATTGGAGAGGTTAGTCCCTCCTCACACTCTACTACGTACATCAGACGCCCCAGGGAAAGTTGTCAGCAGAGAGGCCAGTTGATATACACTCTACAATGCACACCCATCATTCCAGAGAGAGGTCTCAGTGGAGAGGCCAGTCTCACTCCACAATCTACTACACACACACGTTATCCAAGAGAGGTCTCAGCATAGAGGCCATCCCCTCCCCCACACCCTACCATGCACACCTGTCATCTGAGAGAGGTCTTAGCAGAGAGGCCAGTCCTTCTCCACACACCCTACTATGCACACACATCATCCAAGAGAGAGAGGTCTCACCAGAGAGGCTAGTTCCTCCCCACACACTACTATGCACATCTTATCCTAGAGAAAGGTCTTAGCAGAGTGGTCAGTACCTCTTTACACCCTACTATGAACACTCGTCATTCCAAAGAGATGTCTCAGCAGAGGGGCTAATCTCTCCCCTCACCCTACTATGTGCACCAGTCATCTGACAGAGGTCTCAGAGGAGAGGCCAGTCCTTCTCCACATCATACTATGCATATTCGTCAACCAAGACACTTCTGAGTGGCGAGGGTTGTCCCTCTGTACACACTACAACGCACACGCATCATCCAAGAGAGAGGTTTCATGTAAAAGGCCAGTCTCACTCCTTACCCTAGTAGTCTGAGTGATGAATCCAGGCTCTTCAGCTTAGAGTCTTTTTTTTAATATATTAGGCTCATTAGTATCAAGGGAGTCGGAGGTAGTCAGATAAATATATGGGTGGAGTCAGCTGTTTGGGTGCTCCCACTCTTGTGAGAGTCTTGTGGGTGTCAATATACCAATGAAAAGGGAGTTGTTATATGAAAAATGTATTGGTAAAAGAATCAGTTTTGCAAAGGAATATGGTATTCAATGAGTTTGCACTTCTTTCGCGATCCCGCGAGGGTCTTGCAAGAGTAGTTTGCAAGGTTTAGGGAGTGAAGTTTGCAGCATGAGGCTCGTGGGATCGCACGAGAGTCAAGCGAGAACGGCATGGGAAATTACTGAGCCTGCCATGAGGTATTTTACGATCCAGTTAGAGTCTAGCAAGATAGTATAGGGAAAAGTAGAAAAAAAAGGGCCAGGTTATATTAAGGTCAACCAATAGTTAACATTGTCATTACATGGTTGAGGAAATGCTGTAATGTGATTGGCTGCACAACCAGAGATAGCTGGGACTGTGCTTGGTGGTTTGGACGAGAAGGAAGTCTCTGACTGGTGCTCAGCAGATGTGATATATTTGGAACTGAAAGACTGGCGCCTTCATCTGCATTTAAGAAACCGTACCTAGTTCAGGTAATTAATATACTTTAGGAACTTTGTTGAGAAGTGTCAGTAAGTATTCTACACCATGTTTACTGAGTGAAAAGCTATTTATAGAGGTGTAGGTTTCTCAATATAGCTTTTTATAAGTAGAGATTAGAATATAGAGAGATATCCGTGGGGATTGTGTGCTGTGTTAAAAAAAAATCAAGTGTTCACCCTGTGTACAGTTGTAAGTAAAGGAGGCAGTGTTTCTCAAATTATAAAACAAAGAATCTCAAGAGTGTTACTACAAAGTAGAGTGCTTTCCTAAACCCTGGGTATACACATCCTTTACCCTTATCAGAGGTTTCAGGGGATAGATTGCTGTTCCTATAGTGAAACACCCTGCTCACGGTCAGCAAATGTTTGTAAACATTTATGGAACCAGCTGTTACCTTCTACAGTGGTATCAATAGTTTAACTGTAGGTTATGAAATATAGGTGCATCCACCTGCTATGCCACTTTGAGCTCTGTATAATTTAATCATTGCAGGTATTAATTATAAAACTCATGCTTGTGTTGTATTGATTGTGCAAATGTTTGTATGTACCTCAACCACAGATTCGAAGCCATGCTTCTTTTTATCTGTAAAAAAACAAAAAACAAAGGCAAGATGTATTAGGTGAGGCTATGGAATTCCTCAAAAGAAAGGAACAACAAGGTAGTCATACACTTGATATAAATATGTTATTGTGGGTGAAAAATGTACAAACGTTTAGAAAATGTAGCTTATTTTTGTTGGTTACTTTCTCTTTTCTAGGAGGAAAATGGAAAATAGGTTGTCGAAAAGAAAACTACCATTTGATTAAAAAAAATGGAGGAGAAAAACAAAACTTTCACTTTTGAAGAAACGAGAAACAATAACTGTGGAAAATCAGCAAAAAACTATTACTTGGGCAAGTAATTATATTCCTGTGAAGCTTATCATGGAAGGTGGTTGTGGTGTACTGTTTTTTGTCAGTCTGCTGAAGCCTTTGTACCATGAAAACTTTGATTTCAACTTAGCAGACACTTTTGTTTATCCTGCTCTTAAATTGAAAATATGTCAAACAAGAGATTCTTTTGCAAGTTGAGTAGTTTCAGTTGCTCAAATTGTTGGTGTATGCTTAGAGTCAAAAGACTTTATACGAGTGAATTTGGTTGTATTGTTTGTTTTACAGTTGTTGATATCGTTTGTTAATCTAGCTGTAGTTTTGTAATGTTATTAAATGATTGTATTATAATAAAAAAGTTTACAGTTACTAGTGATTTTATTGCTTACTATTTATTTTAGATTTGAATATTATTACTGTATTGGAATGGTGACAAACTGGCAGTTACATTTTCAAGGACTGCAGAAGTGCTCCTGCATGTATATGTATCTATACATTAGTATGCGCATATTTTATGCTAGTGAGACTGGTTAATGGAGAAGCCAATTATTTCAACACCCTACTATGCGACTTAGCCTGCAAGAGTGCGGTCTCAGTAGAGATCAGTCCTTGTGCACACTGTAGTATACAGATCTCTCATTGAAGAGAGAGGTCTTGCCACGGAGGCCAGTGCACCCACACTCCACTACGCTCTGCTGCGAATTGGTGAGGAGAGGGCAGTTCTTTTGCATGTCTTACTATATATGCTTGTCACTTTGGAGAGATGTTTCAGGGGAAAGGTTTGTCCCTGTGCGCAACATACTACGCATGCCTGTCTGAGGGAGAGGAGAGTTGTCCCCATATTCAACTATCCACACCAGCCAACCAAGAAAGTTTTCAGAGTGGATACTCAATTTCTATACTCTACTATGCACACATCACTATAAAGAGAGGTTGGAGCAGAGAGACAAGTCCCTATCCACAGTCTAATACACCTGTGTTGCTCTAGGCAGAGGTCTGAGCTGACAGCAGTCTCTCTCCATACACTAGTCTCTATGCTCATCATCCAAGAGACTTGTCAGTATAGAGGTAATTTCCTTCTCACTCCGTAGTTGTACATGTGTCACCCTGGGGAGAGGTGTGAGCATAGAGGTAAGCCCCTCCTCACATGCTACTATGCACTCCCATTACTCAAGGGAGAGGTCTCATCACTAGGACAAGCGCCTCTGTATACACTAATATGGGCACTCATCATTCAACACATGGCTGTCAGCAGATATGCCACAGATGTCAGTGTCTCCCCATAGCCTACTATGCATACCGGTCACTTGAGAGACCACAGCCTACTGTGTATCCTTATTGCCCTGGAAAGAGGTGTAAGTGGATAGGCCACTCCCTTCCCACATCCTACTGCACATCCTTGTCGCCCTGTGGAGAGGACAATCTTTACTTACACTCTACTGTATGTCTGTCACCCTGGGGACAGACACATCCCTCCCTAATATGCATGGTTGTTGTCCTGGGGAGAGGTCACAAAGGAGAAGCAAGTCCCTCTCACACCCTACTCTGCACACTGGTCACCTTGAGAAGAGGTCGCAGTGGAGCAGCCAGTCACTCCCAAAACCCTGCTATACACAGTTATTGCCCTGGTGAGAGGTGTCAGTGAAGAACCCTGCTTCTCCTTACACCCTAGTATGCACTCCTATAATACTGTGGAAAGCTCTGACTGGAGAGGCCACTTTCTCCTCATATTCTAGTAGTGGGAACTATAAAGTATAATTACTGTAATCAAAGAGTGGAAAAATCTTTCCCCCTAAACATTTTACGATCTTGCGAGACTCACATGATCGTATAAAAGTAGGGAAGGATAGAGAAAATGTGTCTGAAGAGAGGTCTCAGTGGACAGGCTTGTGTGTTCGTACACTCTACTACCCACACCCTAAAATACAGGACTGTTATCCATTAGATATATGCTGATTGTTTGAGCTTGCGAGAGTCGGACAAATATACAAGTGGAGTCAGGCGTTTGGGAGCTCCTGCTCTCGTGATTGTCTTGCGGGTGTCATTATCACAAACAATAAAAGAGAGTTACAACATGAAATAATGACATAATGTAGGGGTAGGTGGCTCTGACAAACGCCTTTGTCTTTACAATGTATAGTGTTTAGTTACACATAGAACGCAATGCATTCCTTGGTGCTATTAAGGAAGATCCCGTTCCCCTCTGCAGTGAAGTGAACTCCATCTTGCCTATAGACACGTGGCATATCAAAATGGATATATATATATATATATATATATATATATATATATATATATATATATATATATATATATCCACTGAAAAACCATAGGTTTCAGGCACGTTATAGTTAGAAATTAGCATTTAAAAAACCATAGAAATTCACTGAAAAAACCATAGGTTTCAGGAACGTTATAGTTAGTTGGACATTTCACGCGTACAAAACCATAGAAATTCCGGCGTTATAGTTAGTTCAGCTAACTATAACTCGCGCCCCCGCAATGCACTGCTGATGACGTCACATATTACATCATTCATGACATGGTCAGTGACATCACTGATGACATCACTGACGACATCATCCGCGTGAAAATCTGATGCACCTCCTCACACCTGAATATAACCTTTGATACACCCACTCTAAAATACAGACTACCATTTTCGAAAAAATAGACATCAATACCAGTTACTAAATATGCACTGACTGATTCCTAGGTCTACACACACATCCACTCACTCACCCATACAGTCACTCATACATGCAGTCACTCATCAATACAACACTATCTTATGTACTCATACACCTATACAGACACTCGCACACTGCCACATATCCAGAGTTACTCACACACCTAGTCAGTTATGCAAAGAATCAATCATACTTCCATTTACTCACCTATACAGTTATACAGACACCACCTCACTTATTCATACAGATACTAACACATAATTACTCTCTTATAGAATCACTGATACAAATACAAACTCATCCATGCAGCCACTCACAATTACTGACTCTCACATATAGTTATTTATATACACCATCACACATATACTGCCTTTTCCATATGTAGTTACTTGCACATGTGCCACTGAGACATCCATTCACTCACCAACACACCCATACACACACTCACCTACCCATACAGCTGTTTCCACATGCACTCTTGAACCCATACACCCAGTGAATCAACCACTCACACATCTATGCACAGAGTCACACACCTCCCACCCACCTACACACACACTCAGGCAGCCATACAAATACTCAGGCAAGCAATCAATAACCCATATAGACACTCATGCAGCTACTCACCAACCCATGCAGCAGCTTACACAACAGACAGACTGATACAGACTTCCACACAGTTTAGTCACTAACCCATGCATTCAGTAAGACACATTTAATCACTCACTTATACAGTCAGTCACGTACCTACAAATCCTCCATACAGACACTTATACACCCACTCATTCTTCAATACAGCTTGGCATATATATAAAACAAATTTAAACTTTACAGAAACACAGACACTGGATGATGTCATCAGTGATGTCATTTGAGATGTCAGTGATGTCATCAGTGATGTCACTGACCATGTCATGAATGATGTAATATGTGACGTCATCAGCAGTGCATTGGAGGGGCGCGAGTTATAGTTAGCTGAACTAACTACAATGCCGGAATTTCTATGGTTTTGTACGCGTGAAATGTCCAACTAACTATAACGTTCCTGAAACCTATGGTTTTTTCAGTGAATTTCTATGGTTTTTTAAATGCTAATTTCTAACTATAACGTGCCTGAAACCTATGGTTTTTTCAGTGAATTTCTATGGTTTTTTAAATGCTAATTTCTAACTAACGTGCCTGAAACCTATGGTTTTTTCAGTGAATTTCAAAGGTTTTTTAAATGATAATTTGTAAGTCTAATGTACCTCAATCGTATGGTTTTTTTATTTTCTATATATATATATATATATATATTGAAAAAAATTGTGAATAATTTTTAGTTAGGAAAACTATATTCATTTTTTTTTTTTTTATATTATACAGAAGTCGCGCACCCTACACGATGGCTGCGCGCATTCCGGTAGCCATTTTGAAAAGTTGCGCAGGGGTCGCGACTTTGGCGTAATTTGTAAAGTATGAAATATCTTTAAATTAATTATACATAAAAGTTTTCCTTTAAGTGTTCGTCAAAATTTATTAATAAAAGTATTTTTAAAGTATTATTTTCAATATAATTTCGACGAAAAATTATTCGATTATTATTGGATTCGGAGGTTAGGAGGGATGGCCATTTTGCTCGATCTGTTTTGCAAGATTTTTTGGTCTAGTCAGGTGGACACCCTCCTCCGGGTAAGGTACGGCTTGGGGATTCTATTCAAAAGGTGAGGAATCCACAGGCAGAAGTATCCATCAGAAGAACAAGTTACTTACCTTCTGTAACGCTTTTTCTGGTGGATACAGTATCTGCCTGTGGATTCCTCACTGTCCCTCCCGCCTCCCCATTGTCCACCTGTTTCTACCAAAAAGATGCTTTTACTGTTTGGCATGAATGTTTTTAATATGTCTTAATCATGCTTATGTTTTAATAGTGAGAAATGCTTGATCTGTTTCTATTTCTTTATGCCTTTATTGGTTATGCATTAGTATATACAAGTCTCCTGAGGTACGAAGGATGGCAGTTACAAGGAGGACCTGGAACTGCGGAGGCCCACTGGAGGGCGAAATTAATAATGAAAAATAATGTTGAAACGCAGAACCCACTGAGGGTAACAATTGGAAGAGGCACAGCAAAGCCTACTAAGGCAACAAGGGAACTACTTATCCCAGCATGCAATACAAATGTTACTCACCTGTTGGTTACTGAAACATGAAATAAAGACATGCTGTTTGAAGTGCATCTTCTGTTTCCTGCGCTCTGACATTGCTGCCTGTGAACAAGGAGCCCAGAGCTCCGAAACGCGTAAGGCTTTTAAATTATTCCAAAGGAAAGCGAATCCTGTTGCCTTCACTAATCCCGAGCAGTGTTCCTCTTCGAAACCGAGCACTCTCGAGTGCTCATTGTATTGAATAATTTATGATGGCAGGCCACCGTGAAGAGAGAACCACCCTTTAATTGAGGGGCCATGGAGACATAGAACTGAGTCCAAGTCTCCTGAGGTACGAAGGATGGCAGTTACAAGGAGGACCTGGAACTGCGGAGGCCCACTGGAGGGCGAAATTAATAATGAAAAATAATGTTGAAACGCAGAACCCACTGAGGGTAACAATTGGAAGAGGCACAGCAAAGCCTACTAAGGCAACAAGGGAACTACTTATCCCAGCATGCAATACAAATGTTACTCACCTGTTGGTTACTGAAACATGAAATAAAGACATGCTGTTTGAAGTGCATCTTCTGTTTCCTGCGCTCTGACATTGCTGCCTGTGAACAAGGAGCCCAGAGCTCCGAAACGCGTAAGGCTTTTAAATTATTCCAAAGGAAAGCGAATCCTGTTGCCTTCACTAATCCCGAGCAGTGTTCCTCTTCGAAACCGAGCACTCTCGAGTGCTCATTGTATTGAAAATATATATATATATATATATATATATATATATATATATATATCAAAGCTCCAAACTGCCCCCAGTTAGAGACGCACTCGGAAGGAGACTCGCTGTTGAAAGCATTTATTCAGGTAAAAACTGCTCGGCACACCAAACTTGAACACAGCAGGATGCCGTCTGCAGCCTGACGCGTTTCAGAGCCCTTCGCTCTTTCCTCAGAGGCTTGGCATTACCTTGTGCTATGACACACCCACTTGTTAAATGCCCTCCAATGGGCTCCTCGAATGAGTTAGGCGCACAGTCTTATGGACTATGTGGTTTGTGTCAATTTTCAATCCTGAATGGATGCACTTTACATGTCGCAGTGTCCAATTAAGGGCCTGAATGGACCTCGGCGTGCTGCTCAGTTCTATATCCTTAGTCCCCTTCCCACATATGCGCTTGTCTGTATGTCAAGCGTGTGGCCCCCAGTCCTCACGGGGTGGTGCATCTCTCGCGGCGGGACTGTTGCGAAATATCAAAGCTCCAAACTGCCCCCAGTTAGAGACGCACTCGGAAGGAGACTCGCTGTTGAAAGCATTTATTCAGGTAAAAACTGCTTGGCACACCAAACTTGAACACAGCAGGATGCCGTCTGCAGCCTGACGCATTTCAGAGCCCTTCGCTCTTTCCTCAGAGGCTCGGCATTACCTTGTGCTATGACACACCCACTTGTTAAATGCCCTCCAATGGGCTCCTCGAATGAGTTAGGCGCACAGTCTTATGGACTATGTGGTTTGTGTCAATTTTCAATCCTGAATGGATGCACTTTACATGTCGCAGTCTCCAATTAAGGGCCTGAATGGACCTCGGCGTGCTGCTCAGTTCTATATCCTTAGTCCCCTTCCTATATATATATATATATATATATATATATATATATATATATATATATATATAGTATACTATGTATACAAGTGAAAATGTGTTGGTCCGCCTGTTTGCCTCGGTGGCACGGAAAAAATGGGTGGAACTGACGTCAGCACACCGACGAGGTCCTCTTATGGCTCCGATGACGTCATACGGTGTCGCGAGCGGAGCCATGCTATTATGACGTCCTCGTCGACGTGGGAGAGCTAGGAAAGAATTTCCGCGGAATGCTGGCGCAGGGGATATTCACCTAAGTGTTCAGGCTAGTCCTTTGGGAGCAACTGTTTATGTTGCCACTCCAGAAACCGAAACCAGTGATCCGAGGGCAGAGGCCCTGCAGATGGCACACGAGGTAGGGAGCCCAGTCGTGTGCACCGGCGGGGCAGCGAAGTGACAAGCACCTCTGTATACACTAATATGGTAACAAGGGCACTGAATAACACAGGATCTTCTCTAACCCTGGGCGTAGTTCGTGTAGTAGCGCTACACATAGCTACGGGTAGCTCTACACGAACTGCGTAGTGCGGTAGGAAATGCTGTTCGCAATGATTGCACAGTGCCGGATGCTTGTCCGCAATGTGCAATCATTGAAAACGGCATCTTGCACAGTGCAAGCGGTCGTTTTCTGCCGCTCTAGTAGATTTGTACTCGAGCAGCAGTTTTCTCAACGCGGACTGGTAGTTTCTCATCGCGAGAGGTCGCGAGCATACGCGACCACTCGCAATGAGAAGCCTGACCTCCCCGCGTTGAGAATCTCGCCGGGAGGTTTATTTTCCACGCTCGCGATCGGCAACTTGATGTTGCTGATCGCGAACGAGGAAAAAGTCTCGCCGGGATGTCATTTTGCTCGCCGCGGTCGCCAACTTGACGTTGAGGACCGCGAGCAAGCAAAAATGCCCGCTACGCTACGCGTTTTGCACTGTGCTACGTGCAATTACCGTAGCGCGTAGTTGCGCAAACTACGCGAGCGTAGCGTAGTTTTCCGCCCAGGCCTAATCTTCTCTTTGTATCTGGCAGGAACAAAGAGGTTAAAATGCTCTAGTTCCAAAATGTAGAATTAGTGCTACAACGGTCTTCAAGAGGACCTGCGATGGATGCCGCTTCTGCCTCCCGTACCTTGGAGGCGGCACATGGGTCACGTGGTACGGTCATACTGCGGTGGGACGCACACTCGTTGACCTCTCATGGCACTGCTCCACACTTCGGGGAGGACGCTTTCCTTTAGCTGTGTTTTCTGATTGCGTGTCGCGCCGGCCCGTCCAACAACAGAACTCATTTAGATCCATACAGACTATTCCACTCTCTCACTGGAAGTGAAACCAGGCCACGCAGACACTTTCACAATACAATAGCCGGGAATGCACTTTTCGGTAAAAAAAACACATTCCTTCCTCCTAATTTATCAAATAAACGACTCACTGAAGAACAGGGGCCAGCTTCGATCGGTAAACAGCCATTACGACTTTTTTACTGTGCGATACCATTACAACGCATGCATTACCACGCATGCGTTGTACATCGCAAAGTCATTACTACGCATTTTTTTAGAACGCATGGTCATTTACCACACATGCCTTTACAACGAATTTCGTTGGAAAGGTATGTATGGTAAATGACCATGCGTTCTAAAAAAAATGTAGACTTTCCACGTAGTTGTAAGGAAACAGAGGCTGTTCAGTTTCCTCACAACGACGTGCACCGCCCCTCAGACGACGTGAAGCAGGAACCACGAGGAGAGAGGAACCACGAGGAGTGAGAGGTAAGGGGGATTGGGCATGGGGTGGGGGTTACTTTTCTAGGGTTTAGGGTAGTGCAGTGGTGTTTGTGTAGTGTAGGGGGTCGTGCTGGGGGTAGTGTTTTAGGGTTTAGGGTAGTGCAGTGGTGTTTGGGTAGTGTAGGGGGTCATGCTGGGGGTAGTGTTTTAGGGTTTAGGGTAATGAGGTGGTGTTTGGGTAGTGTTGGGGGTCGTGTAGTGTTTAGGGTTTAGGGTAGTGCAGTGGTGTTTGTGTAGTATAGGGGGTCATGCTGGGGGTAGTGTTTTAGGGTTTAGGGTAGTGCAGTGGTGTTTGGGTAGTGTAGGGGGTCGTGCTGGGGGTAGTGTTTTAGGGTTTAGGGTAGTGCAGTGGTGTTTGGGTAGTGTAGGGGGTCGTGCTGAGTGTAGTGTTTTAGGGTTTAGGGTAGTGCAGTGGTGTTTGGGTAGTGTAGGGGGTTGTGCTGTGGGTCGTGCTGGGGGTAGTGTTTAAGGGTTTAGGGTAGTACAGTGGTGTTTGGGTAGTGTAGGGGGTCGTGCTGGGGGTATATTTTAGGGTTTAGGGTAGAGCAGTGGTGTCTGGTTAGTGTAGGGGGTCGTGCTGGGGGTAGATTTAGAGTTTATGGTAGTGCAGTGGTGTTTGTGTAGTGTAGGGGGTCGTGCTGGAGGTAGTGTTTTAGGGTTTAGGGTAGTGCAGTGGTGCTTGTGTAGTGTAAGGGGTCGTGCTGGGGGTAGTGTTTTAGGGTTTAGGGTAGTGCAGTGGTGTTTGTGTAGTATAGGGGGTCATGTTTTAGGGTAATGCAGTGGTGTTTGTGTAGTGTAGGGGTCGTGCTGGGGGTAGTATTTTAGGGTTTAGGGTAGTGCAGTGGTGTTTGTGTAGTGTAGGGGTCATGCTGGGGGTCGTGTTTTAGGGTTTAAGGTAGTGCAGTGGTGTTTGGGTAGTGTAGGGGGTCGTGCTGGGGGTCGTGTTTTAGGGTTTAGGGTAGTGCAGTGGTGTTTGGGTAGTGTAGGGGGTCATGCTGGGGTAGTGTTTTAGGGTTTAGGGTAGTGCAGTGGTGTTTGGGTAGTGTAGGGGGTCGTGCTGGGGGTAGTGTTTTAGGGTTTAGGGTAGTGCAGTGGTGTTTGGGTAGTGTAGGGGGTCGTGCTGGGGGTAGTGTTTTAGGGTTTAGGGTAGTGCAGTGGTGTTTGGGTAGTGTAGGGGTCATGCTGGGGTAGTGTTTTAGGGTTTAGGATAGTGCAGTGGTATTTGGGTAGTGTAGGGGGTTGTGCTGGGTGTAGTGTTTTAGGGTTTAGGGTAGTGAAGTGGTGTTTGTGTAGTGTAGGGGGACATGCTGGGGTAGATTTAGGGTAGTGCAGTGGTATTTGTGTAGTGTAGGGGGTCGTGCTGGGGGTCGTGTTTTAGGGTTTAGGGTAGTGCAGTGGTGTGTGTAGTGGGTCATGCTGGGGGTAGTGTTTTAGGGTTTAGGGTAGTGTTGTGGTGTTTGTGTAATGTAGGGGGTCATGCTGGGGGAGTGTTTTAGGGTTTAGGGTAGTGCAGTGGTGTTTGGGTAGTGTAGGGGGTCGTGCTGTGGGAGTGTTTTAGGGTTTAGGGTAGTGCAGTGATGTTTGGGTAGTGTAGGGGTCGTGCTGGGGGTAGTGTTTAGGGTTTAGGGTAGTGCAGTGGTGTTTGTGTAGTGTAGGGGGTCGTGCTGGGGGTAGTGTTTTAGGGGTTTAGGGTAGTGCAGTGGTGTTTGGGTAGTGTAGGGGGTTGTGCTGTGGGTAGTGTTTTAGGGTTTAGGGTAGAGCAGTGGTGTTTGGGCAGTGCTGGGGGTCATGCTGGGGGTCGTGCTGGGGGTAGTGTTTAAGGGTTTAGGGTAGTGCAGTGGTGTTTGGGTAGTGTAGGGGGTCATGCTGGGGTAGATTTAGGGTTTAGGGTAGAGCAGTGGTGTCTGGTTAGTGTAGGGGGTCGTGCTGGGGGTAGATTTAGAGTTTATGGTAGTGCAGTGGTGTTTGTGTAGTGTAGGGGGTTGTGCTGGGGTAGTGTTTTAGGGTTTAGGGTAGTGCAGTGGTGTTTGTGTAGTGTAGGGGGTCATGTTTTAGGGTAGTGCAGTGGTGTTTGGGTCGTGTAGGGGGTCGTACTGGGGGTAGTGTTTTAGGATTTAGGGTAGTGCAGTGGTGTTTGGGTAGTGTAGGGGTCATGCTGGGGGTAGTGTTTTAGGGTTTAGGGTAATGCAGTGGTGTTTGTGAAGTGTAGGGGGTCGTGCAGGGGGTAGTGTTTTATGGTTTAGGGTAGTGCAGTGGTGTTTGGGTATTGTAGGGAGTTGTGCTGGGGGTAGTGTTTTAGGGTAGTGCAGTGGTGTTTGGGTAGTGTAGGGGGTCGTGCTGGGTCTAGTGTTTTAGGGCTTAGGGTAGTGCAGTGGTGTTTGGGTAGTGCAGGGGTCATGCTGGGGTAGTGTTTTAGGGTTTAGGGTAGTGCAGTGGTGTTTGGGTAGTGTAGGGGGTCGTGCTGGGGGTAGTGTTTTAGGATTTAGGGTAGTGCAGTGGTGTTTGGGTAGTGTAGGGGGTCATGCTGGGGGTAGTGTTTTAGGGTTTAGGGTAGTGCAGTGGTGTTTGGGTAGTGTAGGGGTCATGCTGGGGGTAGTGTTTTAGGGTTTAGGGTAGTGCAGTGGTGTTTGGGTAGTGTAGGGGGTTGTGCTGGGTGTAGTGTTTTAGGGTTTAGGGTAGTGCAGTGGTGTTGGCGTAGTGTAGGGGTCGTGCTGGGCGTAGTGTTTTAGGGTTTAGGGTAGTGAAGTGGTGTTTGTGTAGTGTAGGGGGTCATGCTGGGGTAGATTTAGGGTTTAGGGTAGTGCAGTGGTATTTGTGTAGTGTAGGGGGTCGTGCTGGGGGTCGTGTTTTAGGGTTTAGGGTAGTGCAGTGGTGTGTGTAGTGGGTTGTGCTGGGGGTAGAGTTTTAGGGTAGTGCAGTGGTGTTTGGGTAGTGTAGGGGGTAATGCTGGAGGTAGATTTAGGGTTTAGGGTAGTGCAGTGGTGTTTGGGTAGTGTAGGGGGTCGTGCTGGGGGTAGTGTTTTAGGGTTTAGGGTAGCGCAGTGGTGTGTGGGTAGTGTAGGGGTCGTGCTGGGGGTAGTGTTTTAGGGTTTAGGGTTGCGCAGTGGTGTTTGGGTAGTGTAGGGGGTCATGCTGGGGGTAGTGTTTTAGGGTTTAGGGTAGTGCTGTGGTGTCATGTAGGGGGTATTTTAGGGTTTAGGGTAGTGCAGTGGTGTTTGTGTAATGTAGGGGGTCGTGCTGGGGGAGTGTTTTAGGGTTTAGGGTAGTGCAGTGGTGTTTGGGTAGTGTAGGGGTCGTGCTGGGGGTGTTTTAGGGTTTAGGGTAGTGCAGTGGTGTTTGTGTAGTGTAGGGGGTCGTGCTGGGGGTAGATTTAGGGTTTAGGGTAGTGCAGTGGTGTTTGTGTAGTGTAGGGGTCGTGCTGGGGGTAGTGTTTTAGGGTTTAGGGTAGTGCAGTGGTGTTTGAGTAGTGTAGGGGGTTGTGCTGTGGGTAGTGTTTTAGGGTAGAGCAGTGGTGTTTGGGTAGTGCTGGGGGTCGTGCTGGGGGTAGTGTTTAAGGGTTTAGGGTAGTGCAGTGGTGTTTGGGTAGTGTAGGGGGTCGTGCTGGGGGTATATTTAGGGTTTAGGGTAGAGCAGTGGTGTCTGGTTAGTGTAGGGGGTCGTGCTGGGGGTAGTGTTTTAGGGTTTAGGGTAGTGCAGTGGTGTTTGTGTAGTGTAGGGGGTCATGTTTTAGGGTAGTGCAGTGGTGTTTGGGTCGTGTAGGGGTCGTGCTGGGGGTAGTGTTTTAGGATTTAGGGTAGTGCAGTGGTGTTTGGGTATTGTAGGGGTTGTGCTGGGGGTAGTGTTTTAGGGTTTAGGGTAGTGCAGTGGTGTTTGTGAAGTGTAGGGGGTCGTGCTGGGGGAAGTGTTTTATGGTTTAGGGTAGTGCAGTGGTGTTTGGGTATTGTAGGGAGTCGTGCTGGGGTAGTGCTTTAGGGTAGTGCAGTGGTGTTTGGGTAGTGTAGGGGTCGTGCTGGGTCTAGTGTTTTAGGGTTTAGGGTAGTGCAGTGGTGTTTGGGTAGTGTAGGGGGTCGTGCTGGGGGTAGATTTAGGGTAGTGCAGTGGTGTTTGTGTAGTGTAGGGAGTAGTGTTTTAGGGTAGTGCAGTGGTGTTTGGGTAGTATAGGGGGTCGTGCTGGGGTAGTGTTTTAGGGTTTAGGGTAGTGCAGTGGTGTTTGGGTAGTGTAGGGGGTCGTGCTGGGGTAGATTTAGGGTAGTGCAGTGGTGTTTGTGTAGTGTAGGGAGTCGTGTTTTAGGGTAGTGCAGTGGTGTTTCGGTAGTGTAGGGGGTCGTGCTGGGGTAGTGTTTTAGGGTTTAGGGTAGTGCAGTGGTGTTTGGGAAGTGTAGGGGGTCGTGCTGGGGGTAGTGTTTTAGGGTAGTGCAGTGGTGTTTGTGTAGGGGGTCGTATTTTAGGGTAGTGCAGTGGTGTTTGGGTAGTGTAGGGGGTCGTGCTGGGGGTAGTGTTTTAGGATTTAGGGTAGTGCAGTGGTATTTGTGTAGTGTAGAGGGTCGCGTGTTTTAGGGTAGTGCAGTGGTGTTTGGGTAGTGTAGGGGGTCGTGCTGGGGGTAGTGTTTTAGGATTTAGGGTAGTGCAATGGTGTTTGGGTAGTGTAGGGGGTCGTGCTGGAGGTAGTGTTTTAGGGTTTAGGGTAGTGCAGTGGTGTTTGTGTAGTGGGTCATGCTGGGGGTAGTGTTTTAGGGTTTAGGGTAGTGCAGTGGTATTTGTGTAGTGTAGAGGGTCATGTTTTAGGGTAGTGCAGTGGTGTTTGGGTAGTGTAGGGGGTCGTGCTGAGGGTAGTGTTTTAGGGTTTAGGGTAGTGCAGTGGTGTTTGTGTAGTGTAGGGGGTCGTGCTGGGATAGTGTTTTAGGGTAGTGCAGTGGTGTTTGGGTAGTGTAAGGGGTCATGCTGGGGGTAGATTTAGGGTTTAGGGTAGAGCAGTGGTGTTTGGTTAGTGTAGGGGGTCATGCTGGGGGTAGATTTAGTGTTTATGGTAGTGCAGTTGTGTTTGTGTAGTGTAGGGGTCGTGCTGGGGGAGTGTTTTAGGGTTTAGGGTAGTGCAGTGGTGTTTGGGTAGTATAGGGGGTCGTGCTGGGGGTGTTTTAGGGTACTGCAGTGGTGTTTGTGTAGTGTAGGGGGTCGTGCTGGGGGTAGATTTAGGGTTTAGGGTAGTGCAGTGGTGTTTGTGTAGTGTAGGGGGTCGTGCTGGGGGTAGGGTTTTAGGGTTTAGGGTAGTGCAGTGGTGTTTGGGTAGTGTAGGGGGTTGTGCAGTGGGTAGTGTTTTAGGGTTTAGGGTAGAGCAGTGGTGTTTGGGTAGTGCTGGGGGTCATGCCGGGGGTAGATTTAGAGTTTATGGTAGTGCAGTGGTGTTTGGGTAGTGTAGGGGGTCGTGCTGGGGGTAGTGTTTTAGGGTTTAGGGTAGTGCAGTGGTGTTTGTGTAGTGTAGGGGGTCATGTTTTAGGGTAGTGCAGTGGTGTTTGGGTCGTGTAGGGGGTCGTGCTGGGGGTAGTGTTTTAGGATTTAGGGTAGTGCAGTGGTGTTTGGGTAGTGTAGGGGTCATGCTGGGGGTAGTGTTTTAGGGTTTAGGGTAGTGCAGTGGTGTTTGTGAAGTGTAGGGGGTCGTGCTGGGGGTAGTGTTTTATGGTTTAGGGTAGTGCAGTGGTGTTTGGGTATTGTAGGGAGTCGTGCTGGGGGTAGATTTAGGGTAGTGCAGTGGTGTTTGTGTAGTGTAGGGGGTCGTGCTGGGAGTAGTGTTTTAGGGTTTAGGGTAGTGCAGTGGTGTTTGGGAAGTGTAGGGGGTCATGCTGGGGGTAGTGTTTTAGGGTAGTGCAGTGGTGTTTGTGTAGGGGGTCGTATTTTAGGGTAGTGCAGTGGTGTTTGGGTAGTGAAGGGGTCGTGCTGGGGGTAGTGTTTTAGGGTTTAGGGTAGTGCAGTGGAGTTTGTGTAGTGTAGAGGGTCATGTTTTAGGGTAGTGCAGTGGTGTTTGGGTACTGTAGGGGGTCGTGCTGGGGGTAGTGTTTTAGGATTTAGGGTAGTGCAGTGGTGTTTGGGTAGTGTAGAGGGGCGTTTTAGGGTAGTGCAGTGGTGTTTGGGTAGTGAAGGGGGTCGTGCTGGGGGTAGTGTTTTAGGATTTAGGGTAGTGCAGTGGTATTTGTGTAGTGTAGAGGGTCGTGTTTTTAGGGTAGTGCAGTGGTGTTTGGGTAGTGTAGGGGGTCGTGCTGGGGGTAGTGTTTTAGGGTTTAGGGTAGTGCAGTGGTGTTCGTGTAGTGTAGGGGGTCATGCTGGGGGTAGTGTTTTAGTGATTAGGGTAGTGCAGTGGTGTTTGGGTAGTTTAGGGGATCGTGCTGTGTCTAGTGTTTTAGGGTTTAGGGTAGTGAAGTGGTGTTTGGGTAGTGTAGGGGGTCATGCTGGGGGTAGATTTAGGGTTTAGGGTAGTGTAGTGGTGTTTGTGTAGTGTAGGGGTCATGCTGGGGGTAGTGTTTTAGGGTTTAGGGTAGTGCAGTGGTGTTTGGGTAGTGTAGGGGGTCATGCTGGGGGTAGTATTTTAGGGTTTAGGGTAGTCCAGTGGTGTTTGTGTAGTGTAGCGGGTCGTGTTTTAAGGTAGTGCAGTGGTGTTTAGGTAGTGAAGGGGGTCGTGCTGGGGGTAGTGTTTTAGGGTTTAGGGTAGTGCAGTGGTGTTTGTGTAGTGTAGGGGGTCGTGCTGGGGGTAGTGTTTTAGGGTAGTGCAGTGGTGTTTGTGTAGTGTAGCGGGTCGTGTTTTAAGGTAGTGCAGTGGTATTTGTGTAGTGTAGGGAGTCGTGCTGGGGGTAGTGTTTTAGGGTAGTGCAGTGGTGTGTGTGTGTGTAGTGTAGGGGGTCGCGCTGGGGGTAGTGTTTTAGGGTTTAGGGTAGTGCAGTGGTGTTTGTGTAGTGCAGGGGTCATGTTTTAGGGTAGTGCAGTGGTGTTTGGGTAGTGTAGGGGGTCGTGCTGGGGGTAGTGTTTTAGGTTTTAGGGTAGTGCAGTGGTGTTTGGGTAGTGTAGGGGGTCATGCTGGGAGTCGTGTTTTAGGGTTTAGGGTAGTGCAGTGGTGTTTGGGTAGTGTAGGGGGTCGTGCTGGGACTCGTGTTTTAGGGTTTAGGGTAGTGCAGTGGTGTTTGGGTAGTGTAGGGGGTCGTGCTGGGGGTAGTGTTTTAGGGTTTAGAGTAGTGCAGTGGTGTTTGGTTAGTGTAGGGGGTCGTGCTGGGGTAGATTTAGGGTTAGGGTAGTGCAGTGGTGTTTGGGTAGTGTAGGGGGTCATGCTGAGGGTAGGGTTTAGGGTAGTGCAGTGGTGTTTGTGTAGTGTAGGGGGTCATGTTTTAGGGTAGTGCAGTGGTGTTTGGGTAGTGTAGGGGGTCGTGCTGGGGGTAGTGTTTTAGGGTTTAGGGTAGTGCAGTGGTGTTTGTGTAGTGTAGGGGTCGTGCTGGGGGTAGTGTTTTAGGGTTTAGGGTAGCGCAGTGGTGTTTGTGTAGTGTAGGGGGTCATGCTGGGGGTAGTGTTTTAGGGATTAGGGTAGTGCAGTGGTATTTGGGTAGTTTAGGGGTCGTGCTGTGTCTAGTGTTTTAGGGTTTAGGGTAGTGCAGTGGTGTTTGTGTAGTGTAGGGGTCATGCTGGGGGTAGTGTTTCTAGGGTAGTGCAGTGGTGTTTGTGTAGTATAGGGGGTCGTGTTTTAGGGTAGTGCAGTGGTGTTTGGGTAGTGTAGGGGTAGTGTAGGGGTTCATGCTTGGGGTAGTGTTTTAGGGTTTAGGGTAGTGCAGTGGTGTTTGGGTAGTGTAGGGGGTCGTGCTGGGGGTAGTGTTTTAGGGTTTAGGGAAGTGCAGTGGTGTTTGTGTAGTGTAGGGGGTCGTGTTTTAAGGTAGTGCAGTGGTGTTTGGGTAGTGAAGGGGGTCGTGCTGGGGGTAGTGTTTTAGGGTTGAGGGTAGTGCAGTGGTGTCTGTGTAGTGTAGGGAGTCGTGCTGGGGGTAGTGTTTTAGGGCAGTGGTGTGTGTGTAGTGTAGTGAGTCGTGCTGGGGGTAGTGTTTTAGGGTTTAGGGTAGTGCAGTGGTGTTTGTGTAGTGCAAGGGGTCGTGTTTTAGGGTAGTGCAGTGGTGTTTGGGTAGTGTAGGGTCATGCTGGGTGTAGTGTTTTAGGTTTTAGGGTAGTGCAGTGGTGTTTGTGTAGTGTAGGGGGTCATGCTGGGGGTCGTGTTTTAGGGTTTAAGGTAGTGCAGTGGTGTTTGTGTAGTGTAGGGGGTCGTGCTGGGAGTCGTGTTTTAGGGTTTAGGGTAGTGCAGTGGTGTTTGGGTAGTGTAGGGGGTCATGCTGGGGGTAGTGTTTTAGGGTTTAGAGTAGTGCAGTGGTGTTTGGTTAGTGTAGGAGGTCATGCTGGGGTCGTGTTTTATGGTTTAGGGTAGCGCAGTGTTGTTTGTGTAATGTATCGGGTCGTGCTGGGGGTAGTGTTTTAGGGTTTAGGGTAGTGCAGTGGTGTTTGGTTAGTGTAGGGGGGCGTGCTGGGGTAGATTTAGGGTTTAGGGTAGAGCAGTGGTGTTTGGTTAGTGTAGGGGTCGTGCTGGGGGTAGATTTAGGGTTTATGGTAGTGCAGTGGTGTTTGTGTAGTGTAGGGGGTCATGCTGGAGGTAGTGTTTTAGGGTTAAGGGTAGTGTAGTGGTGTTTGTGTAGTGTAGGGGGTCGTGCTGGAGGTAGTGTTTTAGGGTAGTGCAGTGGTGTTTGGGTAGTGTAGGGGGTCGTGCTGGGGGTAGATTTAGGGTTTAGGGTAGTGCAGTGGTGTTTGTGTAGTGTAGGGGGTCATGTTTTAGGGTAGTGCAGTGGTGTTTGGGTAGTGAAGGGGGTCGTGCTGGGGGTAGTGTTTTAGGGTTTAGGGTAGTGCAGTGGTGTCTGTGTAGTGTAGGGGGTCGTGCTGGGGGTAGTGTTTTAGGGTTTAGGGTAGTGCAGTGGTGTTTGTGAAGTGTAGGGGGTCGTGCTGGCGGTAGTGTTTTAGGGTTTAGGGTAGTGCAGTAGTGTTTGTGTAGGGGGTCATGCTGGGGGTAGTGTTTTAGGGTAGTGCAGTGGTGTTTGTGTAGGGGGTCGTGTTTTAGGGTAGTGCAGTGGTGTTTGGGTAGTGAAGGGGGTCGTGCTGTGGGTAGTGTTTTAGGGTTTAGGGTAGTGCAGTGGTGTTTGTGTAGTGTAGGGGGTCGTGTTTTAGGGTAGTGCAGTGGTGTTTGGGTAGTGAAGGGGGTCGTGCTGGGGGTAGATTTAGGGTTTAGGGTAGTGCAGTGGTGTCTGTGTAGTGTAGAGAGTCGTGCTGGGGGTAGTGCAGTGGTGTTTGGGTAGTGTAGGGGGTTGTGCTGGGGGTAGTGTTTTAGGGTTTAGGGTAGTGCAGTGGTGTTTGTGTAGTGTAGGGGGTCATGCTGGGGATCGTGTTTTAGGGTTTAAGGTAGTGCAGTAGTGTTTGTGTAGTGTAGGGGGTCGTGCTGGGAGTTGTGTTTTAGGGTTTAGGGTAGTGCAGTGGTGTTTGGTTAGTGTAGGAGGTCATGCTGTGGTCGTGTTTTAGTTTAGGGTAGTGCAATAGTGTTTGTGTAATGTAGGGGGTTGTGCTGGGGGTAGTGTTTTAGGGTTTAGGGTAGTGCAGTGGTGTTTGTGTATTGTAGGGGGTCATGCTGGGGTTAGTGTTTTAGGGTTTAGGGTAGTGCAGTGGTGTTTGTGTAGTGTAGGGGGTCGTGTTTTAGGGTAGTGCAGTGGTGTTTGGGTAGTGTAGGGGGTCGTGTTTTAGGGTTTAGGGTAGTGCAGTAGTGTTTGTTTAGTGTAGGGGTCATGCTGGGGGTAGTGTTTTAGGGTTTAGGGTAGTGCAGTGGTGTTTGTGTAGTGTAGGGGGTCGTGCTGGGGTTGTGTTTTATTGCTAGTGCAGAGGTGTTTGGGTAGTGTAGGGGGTCGTGCTGGGGGTAGTGTTTTAGGGTTTAGGGTAGTGCAGTGGTGTTTGTGTAGTGTAGGGGGTGACCGCTCAGCCCTCCACAGGGCTTGGTCGCCCCACTCACTGCTGCCGCTCCTGCCTGCCTTGCCGCCTCCTGCCTGGAGATTCCTTCGCTCGCTGCCCGCTGCTCCTGGGACTTTCCCGCTGCTCCTGGGACTTTCGCGCTGCCCGCTGCTCCTGGGACTTTCCCGCTGCTCCTGGGACTTTCCCGCTGCCCGCTGCTCCTGGGACTTCCCGCCACTGCCTCCCTGCGGCCCCGCCCCCGTGATTCCATTCGCCGCCCCGCTCCCGCCACCCAGCTGCTCCTCCCTCCAGGCTCCTTACTTATGACGCCCCCTGAGCGACCGCGCAGCGGCCGCGCGCAGCGGGAGCACCGACGGAGCGCCGAAGGTGCGCCAAAGGTAAGCCCGTCTGCGCCCGTCCGTGCCTGGCCCGCGCCCAGCGCCAGGACCCCTGGATCCCACCGATGCAACACTACTCAACGGACCTACGACGCCGCCACCCTCACCGCACTCAATGCCGGCCGGAACCCTGCCTGCTACCGAGCCTCACCGAGACGCACCCACGGACCCTTCACCTGCCAAGCCTGCCGATTCACCTGCCCCCGGACGTGCACCACCTCCGCCAAGTCGAGCACCAGCAGCAACCACCTGAAATGCATCCTGTTGAACACCCGCTCCGTCCACAGGCACGCCGTGGAACTCTGGGACCTGCTCGACGCAACAGCACCGGACGTCGCCTTCCTCACCGAAACCTGGATGAACGCCTCCTCAGCGCCCGACATCGCCATAGCCATCCCGGACGGATACAAGATCACCCGGAAGGACCGCGTCAACCAGACGGGAGGAGGCATCGCCATCGTACACAAGAACACCATCCGCATCTCGACGAACTCCGACGAGACCTTCACCGCCGCCGAACACCTACACTTCCAGATACACACTGACCCCAAGACCACCCTCCGAGGCACCCTCATCTACAGACCCCGGGACCACGCACACTATTCAGCGAAGACATCGCAGACTTCATCAGCCCGCACGCCATGCCCTCCGCCGACTACATCCTCCTAGGGGACCTCAACTTCCACCTGGAGAACAACAACGACAGAAACACCACCGCCCTGCTGGACAACCTCGCCAACCTCAGACTCAAGCAACTGGTGAACACGCCCACCCACTACGCCGGCCACACGCTTGACCCCGTCTTCTCTTCCAGCAAGCACATCTCCTTCAGCCACGCCACCGGACTCCACTGGACCGACCACAGCTGCGTCCACTTCAGCTTCAGAAAGACTGCGACCCACCACCACCCGCAACAGGCTCCCCGCCGGAGCTGGAGCAAGATCACCGCCGAGCAGCTCACCGCCTCCCTCAGCCAGAACACACCCACCAACACAACGGACCCAAACGAAGCAGCCAGCAACCTCGCCAAGTGGCTGACCGCCTGCGCCGACGACCTCGCACCACTAAAAAACCCTCCCAGCAGACCCGGAAGCAAGAAAACCCCTTGGTTCACCAATGAACTCAAGGAATCCAAGAAGAACTGCCGCACTCTCGAGAAAGCCTGGCGACTCGACCAGACCACAGACAACAGGACCGCCCTCAAGCACGCCACCCGCAAACACCACCAGCTGATCCGTGCCACCAAGAAGTCGGCACTCAAAGAACGACTGGACAACAACGCCCACGACAGCAAGGAACTTTTCAGCATCGTCAAAGAGTTCTCCAACCCCAGCGCCGGAAACAACGACATCACCCCCTCGCAAGACCTCTGCAACTCACTCGCCGCGTTCTTCCACCGCAAGATCACCGACATACATAACAGCTTCGACGCACAGACCACGCACCCTACCGCCGAACCAACGCCCGCCACCACCACCCTCTGCAACTGGACCCCAATCAGCACCGAAGACACCACCCGCACGATGAACTCCATCCACTCCGGATCACCAACCGACCCCTGCCCACACCACGTCTTCAACAAAGCCGACGCCACCATCGCACCCCATCTCCGGGACATCATCAACTCCTCCTTCCACACCGCCACCTTCCCGGAGAGCTGGAAGCACGCCGAGCTTACCGCCCTCCTGAAGAAACCAACGGCGGACCCCACCGACCTCAAGAACTACCGTCCCATCTCGCTCCTTCCGTTTCCGGCCAAAGTCATCGAGAAGACCGTCAACAGACAGCTTGCCGCCTTCCTCGAGACGAATGGATCCCTCGACCCCTCGCAGTCCGGGTTTCGGGCCAACCACAGCACCGAGACCGCCCTTATCGCAGCCACCGACGACATCAGAACCCTAACCGACAACGGGGAAACAGCAGCCCTCATCCTCTTGGACCTCTCCGCGGCGTTCGACACCGTCTGCCACCGCACCCTAGTGAAGCGCCTCAGCAACATCGGAATCCGAGAGAAAGCACTGGAATGGATCATCTCGTTCCTCGCCGGAAGAACCCAGAGAGTCCGCCTCCCCCGTTCAGATCCGAGGCCACCGAAGTCATCTGCGGCGTTCCACAAGGATCTTCACTCAGTCCAACCCTCTTCAACGTCTACATGAGCCCCCTCGCAGCCATCGCACGCCAACACAACCTCAACATCATCTCCTACGCCGACGACACCCAGCTGATCCTCTCCCTCACCAACGACCCCACCACCGCCAGAGCCAACCTACACGACGGGATGAGAGACGTCGCCGACTGGATGAGGAACAGCCGCCTTAAACTGAACTCAGACAAGACGGAAGTCCTCATCCTGGGCTCATCACCCTCCGCCTGGGACGACTCTTGGTGGCCCCCGGCCCTGGGCACCGCGCCCAAGCCAACGGACCACGCACGCAACCTGGGCTTCATCCTGGACTCCTCCCTGTCGATGACCAGACAAGTCAACGCCGTCTCATCTTCGTGCTTCAACACCCTGCGCATGCTCCGCAAGATCTTCAGATGGATCCCCACTGAAACCAGGAAGACCGTCACCCAGGCACTCGTCACCAGCCGACTGGACTATGGGAACACCCTCTACGCCGGAACCACAGCCAAACTTCAAAAAAGACTCCAGCGCATCCAGAACGCCTCCGCACGACTCATCCTGGACATCCCCCGGCACAGCCACATCACCGGACACCTGAAAGACCTGCACTGGCTCCCCGTCAGCAAGAGAATCACGTTCAGACTCCTCACCCACGCACACAAGGCCCTCCACGACCTGGGCCCCAAGTACCTCAACGACCGCATGACCTTCTACACGCCCACCCGCCAGCTACGATCAACCAGCCACGCCCTCGCCACCGTACCACGCATCCGCAGAGCCACCGCCGGAGGAAGATCCTTCTCCTACCTGGCAGCCAAGACCTGGAACTCCCTCCCCACTCACCTTCGGCGAACCCAGGACCATCTCTCCTTCAGGAAGCAGCTCAAGACCTGGCTGTTCGAGCAGTAACTTACCCCCTCCCCCAGCGCCTTGAGACCCTCCCGGGTGAGTAGCGCGCTCTATAAATGCCGTGATTGATTGATTGATTGATGCTGTGGGTAGTGTTTTAGGGTTTAGGGTAGTGCAGTGGTGTTTGTGTAGTCTAAGGGGTCGTGTGGGGGTAGTGTTTTAGGGTTTAGGGTAGTGCAGTGGTGTTTAGGTAGTGTAGGGGTCGTGCTGGGGGTAGTGTTTTAGGGTTTAGGGTAGTGCAGTGGTGTTTGGGTAGTGTAGGGGGTCGTTCTGGGATAGTGTTTTAGGGTTTAGGGTAGTGCAGTGGTGTTTGGGTAGTGTAGGGGGTCGTGCTGGGGGTAGTGTTTTAGGGTTTTGGGTAGTGCAGTGGTGTTTGTGTAGTGTAGGGGGTCGTGTTTTAGGTTTTAGGGTAGTGCAGTGGTGTTTGTATAGATTAGGGGGTAGTGTTTTAGAGTTTAGGGTAGTGCAGTGGTGTTTGTGTAGTGTAGGGGGTCGTGTTTTAGGGTTTAGAGTAGTGCAGTGGTGTTTGTGTAGTGTAGGGGGTCGTGTTTCAGGGTTTAGGGTAGTGCAGTGGTCTTTGGGTAGTGTAGGGGGTCATGCTGGTGGTGTTTTAGTGTTTAGGGTAGTGCAGTGGTGTTTGGGTAGTGTAAGGGGTCGTGCTGGTGGTAGTGTTTTAGGGTTTAGTGTAGTGCAGTGGTGTTTGTGTAGTGTAGGGGGTCATGCTGGGGGTCGTGTTTTAGGGTTTAAGGTAGTGCAGTGGTGTTTGGGTAGTGTAGGGGGTCATGCTGGGGGTCGTGTTTTAGGGTTTAGGGTAGTGCACTGGTGTTTGGGTAGTGTAGGGGGTCGTGCTGTGGGTAGTGTTTTAGGGTTTAGGGTAGTGCAGTTGTGTTTGGGTAGTGTAGGGGGTCGTGCTGGGGGTAGTGTTTTAGGGTTTAGGGTAGTGCAGTGGTGTTTGGGTAGTGTAGGGGGTTGTGCTGGGGGTATTGTTTTAGGGTTTAGGGTAGTGCAGTGGTGTTTGGGTAGTATAGGGGGTCGTGCTGGGGGTGTTTTAGGGTTTAGGGTAGTGCATTGGTGTTTGTGTAGTGTAGGGGGTCGTGCTGGGGGTAGTTTTAGGATTTAGGGTAGTGCAGTGGTGTTAGGGTAGTGTAGGGGTCGTGCTGGGGTAGTGTTTTAGGGTTTAGGGTAGTGCAGTGGTGTTTGTGAAGTGTAGGGGGTCGTGCTGGGGGTAGTGTGTTATGGTTTAGGGTAGTGCAGTGGTGTTTGGGTATTGTAGGGAGTCGTGCTGGGGTAGTGCTTTAGGGTAGTGCAGTGGTATTTGGGTAGTGTAGGGGGTCGTGCTGGGGGTAGATTTAGTGCAGTGGTGTTTGTGTAATGTAGGGGGCTCGTGTTTTAGGGTAGTGCAGTGGTGTTTGGGTAGTGTAGGGGGTCGTGCTGGGAGTAGTGTTTTAGGGTTTAGGGTAGTGCAGTGGTGTTTGGGAAGTGTAGGGGGTCGTGCTGGGGTAGTGTTTTAGGGTAGTGCAGTGGTGTTTGTGTAGGGGGTCGTATTTTAGGGTAGTGCAGTGGTGTTTGGGTAGTGAAGGGGGTCGTGCTGGGGGTAGTGTTTCATGGTTTAGGGTAGTGCAGTGGTGTTTGGGTATTGTAGGGAGTCGTGCTGGGGTAGTGTTTTAGGGTAGTGCAGTGGTGTTTGGGTAGTGAAGGGGGTCGTGCTGGGGGTAGTGTTTTATGGTTTAGGGTAGTGCAGTGGTGTTTGGGTATTGTAGGGTGTCGTGCTGGGGTAGTGTTTTAGGGTAGTGCAGTGGTGTTTGGGTAGTGTAGGGGGTCGTGCTGGGTCTAGTGTTTTAGGGTTTAGGGTAGTGCAGTGGTGTTTGGGTAGTGTAGGGGGTCGTGCTGGGGAGTAGATTTAGGGTAGTGCAGTGGTGTTTGTGTAGTGTAGGGGTCGTGTTTTAGGGTAGTGCAGTGGTGTTTGGGTAGTGTAGGGGGTCATGCTGGGAGTAGTGTTTTAGGGTTTAGGGTAGTGCAGTGGTGTTTGGGAAGTGTAGGGGGTCGTGCTGGGGGTAGAGTTTTAGGATTCAGGGTAGTGCAGTGGTGTTTGGGTAGTGTAGAGGGTCGTGTTTTAGGGTAGTGCAGTGGTGTTTGGGTAGTGAAGGGGGTCGTGCTGGGGGTAGTGTTTTAGGCTTTAGGGTAGTGCAGTGGTATTTGTGTAGTGTAGAGGGTCGTGTTTTAGGGTAGTGCAGTGGTGTTTGGGTAGTGTAGGGGGTCGTGCTGGGGGTAGTGTTTTAGGGTTTAGGGTAGTGCAGTGGTGTTTGTGTAGTGTAGGGGGTCGTGCTGGGGGTAGTGTTTTAGTGATTAGGGTAGTGCAGTGGTGTTTGGGTAGTTTAGGGGTCGTGCTGGGGGTAGATTTAGGGTTTAGGGTAGTGTAGTGGTGTTTGTGTAGTGTAGGGGTCATGCTGGGGGTAGTGTTTTAGGGTTTAGGGTAGTGCAGTGGTGTTTGGGTAGTGTAGGGGGTCGTGCTGGGGGTAGTGTTTTAGGGTTTAGGGTAGTGCAGTGGTGTTTGTGTAGTGTAGCGGGTCGTGTTTTAGGGTAGTGCAGTGGTGTTTAGGTAGTGAAGGGGGTCGTGCTGGGGGTAGTGTTTTAGGGTTTAGGGTAGTGCAGTGGTGTTTGTGTAGTGTAGCGGGTCGTGTTTTAGGGTAGTGCAGTGGTGTTTGTGTAGTGTAGGGAGTCATGCTGGGGTAGATTTGGGTTTACGGTAGTGCATTGGTGTCTGTGTAGTGTAGGGAGTCGTGCTGGGGGTAGTGTTTTAGGGTAGTGCAGTGGTGTGTGTAGTGTAGGGGGTCGCGCTGGGGGTAGTGTTTTAGAGTTTAGGGTAGTGCAGTAGTGTTTGTGTAGTGCAGGGGGTCATGTTTTAGCGTAGTGCAGTGGTGTTTGGGTAGTGTAGGGGGTCGTGCTGGGGGTAGTGTTTTAGGATTTAGGGTAGTGCAGTGGTGTTTGGGTAGTGTAGGGGTCGTGCTGGGACTCGTGTTTTAGGGTTTAGGGTTGTGCAGTGGTGTTTGGGTAGTGTAGGGGGTCGTGCTGGGGGTAGTGTTTTAGGGTTTAGAGTAGTGCAGTGGTGTTTGGTTAGTGTAGGAGGTCATGCTGGGGTCGTGTTTTATGGTTTAGGGTAGTGCAGTGGTGTTTGTGTAATGTAGGGGGTCATGCTGGGGGTAGTGTTTTAGGGTTTAGGGTAGTGCAGTGGTGTTTGGGTAGTGTAGGGGGTCGTGCTGGGGTAGTGTTTTAGGGTTTAGGGTAGTGCAGTGGTGTTTGTGAAGTGTAGGGGGTCGTGCTGGGGGTAGTGTGTTATGGTTTAGGGTAGTGCAGTGGTGTTTGGGTATTGTAGGGAGTCGTGCTGGGGTAGTGCTTTAGGGTAGTGCAGTGGTATTTGGGTAGTGTAGGGGGTCGTGCTGGGGGTAGATTTAGTGCAGTGGTGTTTGTGTAATGTAGGGGGCTCGTGTTTTAGGGTAGTGCAGTGGTGTTTGGGTAGTGTAGGGGGTCGTGCTGGGAGTAGTGTTTTAGGGTTTAGGGTAGTGCAGTGGTGTTTGGGAAGTGTAGGGGTCGTGCTGGGGTAGTGTTTTAGGGTAGTGCAGTGGTGTTTGTGTAGGGGGTCGTATTTTAGGGTAGTGCAGTGGTGTTTGGGTAGTGAAGGGGTCGTGCTGGGGGTAGTGTTTCATGGTTTAGGGTAGTGCAGTGGTGTTTGGGTATTGTAGGGAGTCGTGCTGGGGTAGTGTTTTAGGGTAGTGCAGTGGTGTTTGGGTAGTGAAGGGGGTCGTGCTGGGGGTAGTGTTTTATGGTTTAGGGTAGTGCAGTGGTGTTTGGGTATTGTAGGGTGTCGTGCTGGGGTAGTGTTTTAGGGTAGTGCAGTGGTGTTTGGGTAGTGTAGGGGGTCGTGCTGGGTCTAGTGTTTTAGGGTTTAGGGTAGTGCAGTGGTGTTTGGGTAGTGTAGGGGGTCGTGCTGGGGGTAGATTTAGGGTAGTGCAGTGGTGTTTGTGTAGTGTAGGGGGTCGTGTTTTAGGGTAGTGCAGTGGTGTTTGGGTAGTGTAGGGGGTCATGCTGGGAGTAGTGTTTTAGGGTTTAGGGTAGTGCAGTGGTGTTTGGGAAGTGTAGGGGGTCGTGCTGGGGGTAGAGTTTTAGGATTCAGGGTAGTGCAGTGGTGTTTGGGTAGTGTAGAGGGTCGTGTTTTAGGGTAGTGCAGTGGTGTTTGGGTAGTGAAGGGGGTCGTGCTGGGGGTAGTGTTTTAGGATTTAGGGTAGTGCAGTGGTATTTGTGTAGTGTAGAGGGTCGGTGTTTTAGGGTAGTGCAGTGGTGTTTGGGTAGTGTAGGGGTCGTGCTGGGGGTAGTGTTTTAGGGTTTAGGGTAGTGCAGTGGTGTTTGTGTAGTGTAGGGGTCGTGCTGGGGGTAGTGTTTTAGTGATTAGGGTAGTGCAGTGGTGTTTGGGTAGTTTAGGGGTCGTGCTGGGGGTAGATTTAGGGTTTAGGGTAGTGTAGTGGTGTTTGTGTAGTGTAGGGGTCATGCTGGGGGTAGTGTTTTAGGGTTTAGGGTAGTGCAGTGGTGTTTGGGTAGTGTAGGGGGTCGTGCTGGGGGTAGTGTTTTAGGGTTTAGGGTAGTGCAGTGGTGTTTGTGTAGTGTAGCGGGTCGTGTTTTAGGGTAGTGCAGTGGTGTTTAGGTAGTGAAGGGGGTCGTGCTGGGGGTAGTGTTTTAGGGTTTAGGGTAGTGCAGTGGTGTTTGTGTAGTGTAGCGGGTCGTGTTTTAGGGTAGTGCAGTGGTGTTTGTGTAGTGTAGGGAGTCATGCTGGGGTAGATTTGGGTTTACGGTAGTGCATTGGTGTCTGTGTAGTGTAGGGAGTCGTGCTGGGGGTAGTGTTTTAGGGTAGTGCAGTGGTGTGTGTAGTGTAGGGGGTCGCGCTGGGGGTAGTGTTTTAGAGTTTAGGGTAGTGCAGTAGTGTTTGTGTAGTGCAGGGGGTCATGTTTTAGCGTAGTGCAGTGGTGTTTGGGTAGTGTAGGGGTCGTGCTGGGGGTAGTGTTTTAGGATTTAGGGTAGTGCAGTGGTGTTTGGGTAGTGTAGGGGTCGTGCTGGGACTCGTGTTTTAGGGTTTAGGGTTGTGCAGTGGTGTTTGGGTAGTGTAGGGGGTCGTGCTGGGGGTAGTGTTTTAGGGTTTAGAGTAGTGCAGTGGTGTTTGGTTAGTGTAGGAAGTCATGCTGGGGTCGTGTTTTATGGTTTAGGGTAGTGCAGTGGTGTTTGTGTAATGTAGGGGGTCATGCTGGGGGTAGTGTTTTAGGGTTTAGGGTAGTGCAGTGGTGTTTGGGTAGTGTAGGGGGTCGTGCTGGGGTGTAGTGTTTTAGGGTTTAGTGTAGTGCAGTGGTGTTTGTGTAGTGTAGGGGGTCGTGCTGGGGTAGATTTAGGGTTTAGGGTAGTGCAGTGGTTTTTGGGTAGTGTAGGGGGTCATGCTGAGGGTAGGGTTTAGGGTAGTGCAGTGGTGTTTGTGTAGTGTAGGGGGTCATGTTTTAGGGTAGTGCAGTGGTGTTTGGGTAGTGTAGGGGTCGTGCTGGGGGTAGTGTTTTAGGGTTTAGGGTAGTGCAGTGGTGTTTGTGTAGTGTAGGGGGTCGTGCTGGGGGTAGTGTTTTAGGGTTTAGGGTAGTGCAGTGGTGTTTGTGTAGTGTAGGGGGTCGTGCTGTGTCTAGTGTTTTAGGGTTTAGGGTAGTGCAGTGGTGTTTGTGTAGTGTAGGGGTCATGCTGGGGGTAGTGTTTCTAGGGTAGTGCAGTGGTGTTTGTGTAGTGGGTCGTGTTTTAGGGTAGTGCAGAGGTGTTTGAGTAGTGTTGGGGTTCATGCTTGGGGTAGTGTTTTAGGGTTTAGGGTAGTGCAGTGGTGTTTGGATAGTGTAGGGGGTCGTGCTGGGGGTAGTGTTTTAGGGTTTAGGGAAGTGCAGTGGTGTTTGTGTAGTGTAGGGGGTCGTGTTTTAAGGTAGTGCAGTGGTGTTTGGGTAGTGAAGGGGGTCGTGCCGGGGGTAGTGTTTTAGGGTTTAGGGTAGTGCAGTGGTGTCTGTGTAGTGTAGGGAGTCGTGCTGGGGGTAGTGTTTTAGGGTAGTGCAGTGGTGTTTGGGTAGTGTAGGGTCATGCTGGGTGTAGTGTTTTAGGTTTTAGGGTAGTGCAGTGGTGTTTGTGTAGTGTAAGGGGTCATGCTGGGGGTCGTGTTTTAGGGTTAAAGGTAGTGCAGTGGTGTTTGTGTAGTGTAGGGGGTCGTGCTGGGGGTAGTGTTTTAGTGTTTAGGGTAGTGCAGTGGTGTTTGGGTAGTGTAAGGGGTCATGCTGGAGGTAGTGTTTTAGGGTTTAGAGTAGTGCAGTTGTGTTTGGTTAGTGTAGGAGGTCATGCTGGGGTCGTGTTTTATGGATTAGGGTAGCGCAGTGGTGTTTGTGTAATGTATCGGGTCGTGCTGGGGGTAGTGTTTTAGGGTTTAGGGTAGTGCAGTGGTGTTTGTGTAGTGTAGGGGGGCGTGCTGGGGTAGATTTAGGGTTTAGGGTAGTGCAGTGGTGTTTGGGTAGTGTAGGGGGTCATGCTGAGGGTAGTGTTTTAGGGATTAGGGTAGTGCAGTGGTGTGTGGGTAGTGTAGGGGGTCTTGCTGGGGGTTGAGTTGTAGGGTTTAGGGTAGTGCAGTGGTGTTTGGGTAGTGTAGGGGGTCGTGCTGGGGGTAGATTTAGGGTTTAGGGTAGAGCAGTGGTGTTTGGTTAGTGTAGGGGTCGTGCTGGGGGTAGATTTAGGGTTTATGGTATTGGAGTGGAGTGGTGTTTGTGTAGTGTAGGGGGTCATGCTGGAGGTAGTGTTTTAGGGTTAAGGGTAGTGTAGTGGTGTTTGTGTAGTGTAGGGGGTCGTGCTGGAGGTAGTGTTTTAGGGTAGTGCAGTGGTGTTTGGGTAGTGTAGGGGGTCGTGCTGGGGGTAGATTTAGGGTTTAGGGTAGTGCAGTGGTGTTTGTGTAGTGTAGGGGTCGTGTTTTAGGGTAGTGCAGTGGTGTCTGTGTAGTGTAGGGGGTCGTGCTGGGGGTCGTGTTTTAGGGTTTAGGGTAGTGCAGTGGTGTTTGGGTAGTGTAGGGGGTCGTGCTGGGGTAGTGTTTTAGGGTTTAGGGTAGTGCAGTGGTGTTTGTGTAGTGTAGGGGGTCATGCTGGGGGTAGTGTTTAGGGTAGTGCAGTGGTGTTTGTGTAGTGTAGGGGGTCGTGCTGGGGGTAGTGTTTTAGGGTTTAGGGTAGTGGTGTTTGAGTAGTTTAGGGGGTAGTGTTTTAGGATTTAGGGTAGTGCAGTGGTGTTTGTGTAGTGTAGGGGGTCGTGTTTTAGGGTTTAGGGTAGTGCAGTGGTGTTTGGGTAGTGTAGAGGGTCGTGCTGGGTGTAGTGTTTTAGGGTTTAGGGTAGTGCAGTGGTGTTTGTGTAGTGTAGGGGGTCATGCTGGGGGTAGTGTTTTTGGGTAGTGCAGTGGTGTTTGGGTAGTGTAGGGGGTCATGCTGGGGTAGTGTTTTAGTGTTTAGGGTAGTGCAGTGGTGTTTAGGTAGTGTGGGGGTCGTGCTGGGGTAGTGTTTTAGGGTTTAGGGTAGTGCAGTGGTGTTTGGGTAGTGTAGGGGTCGTGCTGGGGGTAGTTTTTAGGGTTTAGGGTAGTGCAGTGGTGTTTGGGTAGTGTAGGGGTCCTGCGGGGGTAGTCTTTTAGGGTTTAGGGTAGTGCAGTGGTGTTTGGGTAGTGTAGGGGGTCGTTCTGGGGGTAGATTTAGGGTAGTGCAGTGGTGTTTGGGTAGTGTAGGGGGTCGTGCTGGGGTTAGTGTTTTAGGGTTTATGGTAGTACAGTTGTGTTTGGGTAGTGTAGGGGGTCATGCTGGGGGTAGATTTAGGGTAGTGCAGTGGTGTTTGGGTAGTGTAGGGGGTCGTGCTGGAGGTAGATTTAGGGTTTAGGGTAGTGCAGTGGCATTTGTGTAGTGTAGGGGGTCATGCTGGGGGTAGTGTTTTAAGGTTTAGGGTAGTGCAGTGTTGTTTGTGTAGTGTAGGGGGTCGTGCTGGTGGTAGTGTTTTAGGGTTTAGGGTAGTGCAGTGGTGGTTGGGTAGTGTAGGGGGTCGTGCTGGGGGTAGTGTTTTAGGGTTTAGGGTAGTGCAGTGGTGGTTGGGTAGTGTAGGGGGTCGTGCTGGGGGTAGTGTTTTAGGGTTTAGGGTAGTGCAGTAGTGTTTGGGTAGTGTAGTGGGTCGTGCTGGGGGTAGTGTTTTAGGGTTTAGAGTAGTGCAGTGGTGTTTGGGTAGTGTAGGGGGTCGTGCTGGGATAGTGTTTTAGGGTAGTGCAGTGGTGTTTGGGTAGTGTAGGGGGTCATGCTGGGGGTAGTGTTCTACTTCGGAAGAAAAATCGACAACACTAGATCTTGCCAAGCGTGCAGCGCATGCGCTGCATCGCTAGGCGAGACCTAAATAGCATTGCACCAAGATGGCTCTGGCTGCCAACACTTCCTGGATTGAAGTGTTGGCAGCCAATTAGAGCCAAGCTTGTGCTTGTGTAGTTAGGTCCCAGATATATAAAGATTTTTTTCCTTTAATATCTCAAAAAACTACTGAACGGATTTACACCATTTAAAAAAAAAAGGTCTCTTTCTGAACCAAGGGCTACCTTTTTGCCAATGTTGGTGTAATTCCGTTCAGCAGTTTCAGCTGTAACCATGTCTAAAGTTTCCTATGGGAAATTGATTTTCCGACCTCTATTTTTTGAATTTCTCAGGAACTACTGAACGGATTTACACCATTTAACAAAAAGAGTTCTTTCTGAAACAAGGGCTACCTTTTTGCCAAATTTGGTGTAATTCCGTTCAGCAGTTCGGGCTGTAGCCGTGTCTAAAGTTTCCTATGGGAATTAACATGGAGAAAACACGTTTTGGGACCCCCCTTTTTTCTCGGCCCCCGCTTGCCGAATCACCCCGAAACTTTCAAAACAGGAGCTGACCGGAGCGCCCCACTAGTTTTGAAAATTTCGCAATGATTCGTCAACTGGCGCCAAAGTTATTGGGAAAAGAAAAAACGCTTTTTGAATAGAAACAAGGTCCTAACTATAGCTATCTACTGGCGATATATATATCACCATGAAAATCCCAGGAATGTATCCGCTACGGCAGCAGCAGCAGCGCAACACCACAGGCTCAGACTCCAAAGGCAGAAGTATTTAACAGATGGGTTTATTCACACATCTATGTCCAAAATTACGCGTTTCGGCCGCCAGACATGCGGCCTTGATCACATATATACATAAATATATATTATCTACTGGCGGTCGCCAGTAGATAGTTATAGTTACAACCTATTATCCATAGGAAATCCGCGACATTCTATTTGAAATAACTCTCTTGCCGGTTGATGTATCTTCGCGAAATTTTCAAACTTTGTGGCCCGCTCCGGTCCGCTCCTACCCTGAAAGTCTCGGGGGGATTCGTCAAGCGGGGGCCGAGAAAAAAGGGGGGTCCCAAAACGCGTTTTCCCCATGCACTTTTCCATAGGAAACTTTAGACACGGCTACAGCCCGAACTGCTGAACGGAATTACACCAAATTTGGCAAAGAGGTAGTTCTTGGTTCAGAAAGAACCCTTTTGTTAAATGGTGTAAATCCGTTCAGTAGTTGCTGAGAAAATGAAAAGTAAAAAGTTAGTGATATCTATGGCCGAGTAGGGTCCGCGTACCCTCAGCGCACCCTGCGCGCACCGTCCCGATCACGAGCTGCATGTTAATTGGCTGTCAGCTGGCTGTCAACATTCCGATTCAGGAAATGTTGGCAGCCATTTTGTCCCTCGGTAGAACCGAGGGACAGAAACAAGTGCGCAAAGCGCACAAAGGGGGCAGGGTAGAAACACCCTGACCCCCTAGGTTTGCTCAGGGGTCCCACAAGGACCTTCGATGTTAATTGGCCCCCGGGTGGCCCAAGTCCCGGGGGCATGGTGGGGGGATAATTTAATGTGTGGGGGCCTCAAGGGCCCCCAAGCCCCGGGGACCGCCACCCACCGGGGCTTTTTTAAAAATGGTGCGGGAGGGCTCTGAGCCTCCCGCAGCCCCGGGACCACCACCTCCCCGGGGCTTTTTTAAATTAAAAATAAAACCAGTGTGGGGGGCTCCAGCCCCCACACGCCCCGGGACCGCCACCTCCCCGGGGCACTAAACATTTTAATATGGGGGTCCGTTACGGACCCCAGAGCCCCGGGACCACCACCTCCCGGGGCTGTGTACTGAATGGGAGGGGGCCGCGCGGCCCCCTCCTGGAGCTCTTGATGGCCCTGGGGACCATCACCCCCAGGGCCGGCTCCTGCAGTGTCCCGGGGTGCCTACCCCGGGACACTGTAGTTTGCTATGGCAGGACGGGAGCCTCGCGGCTCCCGTCCTGCCATAGCAAACTGCTTTGGATATTGGAAGAGAGAGCAGGGAAACCTGCTCTCTCTTCCAATATCCAAAGCGATTGCTTTTCCACATGGGGAGCAGCATGTCAGCTGCTCCCCATGTGGAACAGCAATGCCGGCTCCCAAGGGACGTGGGGAGCCGGCGGGACTGTGGGGGATTGGGGACCCCCCACAGTCCCCAACGGAGAGGGCCAGCCCCAGGGGATGGGGTCCCCGGGGCAAGTAGTGGCCCGGGAGGGGGGCCACGCGGCCCCCCTCTCCAAAAAATTTGGAAAAAAATGTTTAAAAAAAAATGGAAAGGCCGGCCCCGGGGATGGGGTCCCGGGGCCTTAAAATGGCCAGAGGAGGGGGCCACGCTGCCCCCTCAAAATAATAAATATAGAGGCCATGCCCCGGGGATGGGGTCCCCGGGGCCAATACAGGCCCAGGGAAGGGGGCCACGCGGCCCCCTTCCCGTTTTTTTTTTTTTTTGGTAATTTAAAAAGGGGTAAGGCCCTGGGGGATGGGGTCCCCAGGGCCCAAAAAGAGAAAAAAGGAAGGGGGCTACACAGCCCCCCTTCAGAGGACAAAAAAACAAAAACGATCGGGCCCGCTGGCCCCGCCCCTTCCTTCACCACTCTGCAAACGCGCCCCTGGCGCGTTTGCAGAGGGGGAACAAATTCCCCTTGAATACTGGGGGTCCCTGGGGGCCAACTAGCCCACCAGGAACCTCCAGTATGCGCCAGGGGCTGCCTTGCAGAGACATGTAGAGAGGCCACACCCCTTTTACACCTCTCTGCAACGCAGCTCTGTGGCGCTTTTGGAGGTATATGGTGGGCTAGTTGGACTCCGGGGACCCTCAGGATTCAAGGGGACTTAATCCCCCAACTTAAAACGCGCCACGGGGCGCGTTTGCACAGTTGTGAAGGGAGGGCGGGGCTTCAGGTGACATGTGTGCAAACAGGCCCCGTGGCGCGTTTTAAGATGGGGAATTAAATCCCTTCAATCCTGAGGGTCCCTGGGGCCAACTAGCCCAACAGGTACATCCAGAAAGCACCACAGAGCTGCGTTGCAGAGAGGTGTAAAAGGGGTGTGGCCTCTCTACACGTCTCTGCAAGGCAGCCCCTGGCGCATATTGGAGGTTCCTGGTGGGCTAGTTGGCCCCTAGGGACCCTCAGGATTCAAGGGGACTTAATCCCCCAACTTAAAACGCGCCACGGGGCGCGTTTGCACAGATGTCACCTCAGGCCCCGCCCCCTCCCTTCACCATTGTGCAAATATTCCTCTAAAATCAGCCGAAATACGAATTCCGATTTACTCACCTGTTATAAGGAGAGACCTCAGTGCTGTATCTTTCAGCCCAGTACTGGTCCTGAAAAGTAATTTTAACCGTACTTACCAGTAACTTGAATTTCCTTCCATAGGCTAACATTGACTGGTTTCAATTGGAAATTCTTCTAAGTGTGGAGTTTTGGAACTTTAAAATATTCCTCTAAAATCAGCCGAAATACGAATTCCGATTTACTCACCTGTTATCAGGAGAGACCTCAGTGCTGCATCTTTCAGCCCAGTACTGATCCTGAAAAGTAATTTTAACCGTACTTACCGGTAACTTGAATTTCCTTCATAGGCTAACATTGACTGGTTTCACTTGGAAATTCTTCTAAGTGTGGAGTTTTGGAACTTTAAAATATTCCTCTAAAATCAGCCGAAATACGAATTCCGATTTACTCACATGTTATCAGGAGAGACCTCAGTGCTGCATCTTTCAGCCCAGTACTGATCCTGAAAAGTAATTTTAACCGTACTTACCGGTAACTTGAATTTCCTTCATAGGCTAACATTGACTGGTTTCACTTTTAAATTCTTCTAAGTGTTGATTTTTGAAACATACAAATATTCCTCTAAAATCAGCCGAAATCCGAATTCTGATTTACTCACCTGTTATCAGGAGAGACCTCAGTGCTGCATCTTTCAGCCCAGTACTGGTCCTGAAAAGTAATTTTAACCGTACTTACCAGTAACTTGAATTTCCTTCCATAGGCTAACATTGACTGGTTTCAATTGGAAATTCTTCTAAGTGTGGAGTTTTGGAACTTTAAAATATTCCTGTAAAATCAGCCGAAATACGAATTCCGATTTACTCACCTGTTATCAGGAGAGACCTCAGTGCTGCATCTTTCAGCCCAGTACTGGTCCTGAAAAGTAATTTTAACCGTACTTACCGGTAACTTGAATTTCCTTCATAGGCTAACATTGACTGGTTTCACTTGGAAATTCTTCTAAGTGTGGAGTTTTGGAACTTTAAAATATTCCTCTAAAATCAGCCGAAATACGAATTCCGATTTACTCACCTGTTATCAGGAGAGACCTCAGTGCTGCATCTTTCAGCCCAGTACTGATCCTGAAAAGTAATTTTAACCGTACTTACCGGTAACTTGAATTTCCTTCATAGGCTAACATTGACTGGTTTCACTTTTAAATTCTTCTAAGTGTTGATTTTTGAAACATACAAATATTCCTCTAAAATCAGCCGAAATCCGAATTCTGATTTACTCACCTGTTATCAGGAGAGACCTCAGTGCTGCATCTTTCAGCCCAGTACTGGTCCTGAAAAGTAATTTTAACCGTACTTACCAGTAACTTGAATTTCCTTCCATAGGCTAACATTGACTGGTTTCACTTGGAAATTCTTCTAAGTGTGGAGTTTTGGAACTTTAAAATATTCCTCTAAAATCAGCCGAAATATGAATTCCGATTTACTCACCTGTTATCAGGAGAGACCTCAGTGCTGCATGTTTCAGCCCAGTACTGATCCTCAAAAGTAATTTTAACCGTACTTACCGGTAACTTGAATTTCCTTCCATAGGATATCATTGCCTGCTTTTTGCTGAAAAAGTTTCTAAGTGTTGATTTTGGAACTTTAAAATATTCCTCTAAAATCAGCCGAAATCCGAATTCTGATTTACTCACCTGTTATCAGGAGAGACCTCAGTGCTGCATCTTTCAGCCCAGTACTGATCCTCAAAATTAATTTTAACCGTACTTACCGGTAACTTGAATTTCCTTCATAGGCTAACATTGACTGGTTTCACTTGGAAATTCTTCTAAGTGTGGAGTTTTGGAACTTTATAATATTCCTCTAAAATCAACCAAAGTACGAATTCCAATTTACTCACCTGTTATCAGGAGAGAACCCAGTGCTGCATCTTTTAGCCCAGCACTGACCCTGAAAAGTAATTTTAACCGTACTTACCAGTAACTTATATTTTCTTCCACAGGAATCCTTTGTCTGGTTTTCAGCAGAAAAGTTTCAAAGTGTCGATTTTCACAAACTACAAATATTCCTTAAAAATCGCCTGTATGACTTAAACACATTCTTTCAACTGTTTACAGGAGATGCACCAGTGCTGGATCCAGGATCCAACACTGAGTAACAAAAAGTAACGATAACAGTTTTTACCTCCTAAGTGAATTTCCTTCCATAGGATAACATTGGTCATTCTATGAGAAAAAGTTTCTAAGTGTCAACTTTTAAAGTACAATAATATTCCTTAAAAATCACGACTGTAACCAAAACGCTTTTACTCAACTGTTTACAGGAGATGTCCCAGGACTGAATCTAGGATCCAGTCCTGTGGTTAGAAAAGTAATCCATAAAGTAACTAATTGCATTTAACTAGAAATTCACATTGAGCTGAATGTTGCATTGTGTTTGAAAATGTGTTGCCCATTGCAACAACTGTAACTACTGTACTTAAAAGTCTATTGCCTATGTGCAAAGTATTTAAACTAAAGTAATTCATTCTGAGAAAGTATTTTTTGTAATGTATAATATAATTACAATGTAATTTAAAAAATAAAATATGTAAAAAAAAATGTTTTCTAAAAAATTTCGAAATCAGTATGAAAAAAATGTATATAACAATTAATACATTTAAAAATTGTCATTTACAAAACCTTTGAAATTCACTGAAAAAACCGTAGGTTTCAGACATGTTATAGTTACAAATTAGCATTTAAAAACCTTTGAAATTCACTGAAAAAACCATAGGTTTTAGGGACGTTATAGTTACAAATTAGCATTTAAAAACCTTTGAAATTCACTGAAAAAACCATAGGTTTTAGGGACAGTTATAGTTAGTTGGACATTGCACTCGTACAAAACCCGTGAAATTCCCCGTTATAGTTAGTTCAGCTAACTATAACTCGCGCCCCGCAATGCACTGCTGATGACGTCACATATTACATCACTCATGACATGGTCAGTGACATCACTGATGACATCACTGATGACATCTCAAATGACATCACTGATGACATCATCCACGTGATAATCTGATGCAGCTCTTCACACCCTAATATAACCTTTGATACACCCAATCTAAATTACAGACTGCCATTCGCAAAACCATAGACACTCCAACACCAATAACTACATACCCACTCACTGATTCTTAGGTCTACACACACACATCCACTCACTCACCCGTACAGTCACTCATACTTATGGTCACTCAATACAGGACTATCATATGCACTCTTACTCCTATATAGACACTCAAACACCGCCACTCATCCATAGAGGTACTCACACACCTAGTCAGTCATGCAAATAATTAAACACACTGCCATTTACTCACCTATACAGTTATACACACACCAGCTCACTTAATCATACAAATACTAGCACATTGTTACGCTCTTATACAATCACTGATACAAGCACACACTCATCCATACAGCCACTATCACAATCACTCACTCTCGCTTATAGCTATTTATATACTCCAACACACATATATACTGCCTTTCACATATGTAGTTACTCACACATGTACCACTGGGACATACATTCACTCACTAACACACTCTTACACACACTTACCCACCCATACAGTCTATCACAGATGCACTCTTGAAACCATCCACCCAGTGAATCACCCACTCACACATCTATGCACAGTCGCACACACCCCATCCACACAAACACTCAGGCACCCATACAGATACTCAGACAACAAATCAATAACTCTTATAGACACTCATGTAGCTATTCACAAACCCATGCAGCCACTTACACAGCAACAGACAGATACAGACATTCACCCAGTTTAGTCACTAACCCATGCATTCAGTAAGATACGTTTAATCACTCACTTATAGAATTAGTCACGCACCTACTAAATCATCCATACAGACACTTATACACCCACTCATTCTTCAATACGCCTTTCCCTATATATATAAAAAATATTTAAACTTTACAGAAACACACAGTCACTGGATGATGTCATCAGTGATGTCATTTGAGATGTCATCAGTGATGTCATGAGTGATGTCACTGACCATGTCATGAGTGATGTAATATGTGACGTCATCAGCAGTGCATTGCGGAGGCGCGAGTTATAGTTAGCTGAACTAACTATAACGGGGGAATTTCACGGGTTTTGTACGAGTGCAATGTCCAACTAACTATAACTGTCCCTAAAACCTATGGTTTTTTCAGTGAATATATATATATATATATATATATATATATATATATATATATATATCCCATGCCATGGTCACGAAGAAACACAGAAGTTGTTTTATAAACATGCTTCCAGGACTTCTCAATCTTAGGACAAAACTCTTTTGACCATTGCCATTTTTGCCTTTAACATATATTAGAATATAGAAAGACTGTGAGGAAAGACATCAATTGTGAAAAGGTCCCCTTCATTTGGATTACAAGCTCAACTCCTGTGATTGTGCCTAGGTAATTGCTACCACTCTGCACGATCATCAGATCTGCGTGCTCACAATCCAAAGTGCTCTCAACTATTGGTAACAGTTGATGCCACTTCATACCTCTATGGCCAATCCACATTTTTGTTTGTACCACAATTAATGGCATAGCTTCATCCACTGGATGAGAGAATGAGTCCCAAAGTCCGGAGGCAAACCATGGTGCAGTATGGAGATGTCAGTCATAAGAGGAGTGCTCAGCAGAATGAGTAAGCTTCAGAAATAATATAGAATTGCATGAGAAGAGAAAAATGGGGAGGAAAATTACACGTGATTGGTAGATTTTTCACATTTATAAAAATAGGTTAGGTTGTGACCAACTGCTGTTTGCATGATGCACAGTTACTTGTTAAACAGTACAAGCTTTTCTTTTCTTTGAAATTTTGCTACAATCATGAGCAAGTATCACAAGACTCATTTACAAGCTTCTGGGCCCGAAGCTTGCTGTGGTCGACCTCGCACAAGCCCGCAAGACTCTCGCAAGAATTGCATGGGAATTTATAGCAACCCTGCATGAGGACTTTACGATCCTGCGAGAGTCTTGAGAGCCTGATTGTACAGAGATAGAAAGGAGTGTGTATTACCACAGTACAAGTGTCATTAACTGGTTAAAACAACCATAAAACAATACAGATAAAGCGCAGGTTATCAATGTTAATAATTAAGCTAAAATAAAAGCTTACTAAAGGGGATTATGGTACATGTAGTACACATACTATGAAAGAAAGACATTTCTTGTGTGAAGAAGGCAAGAGTGGGGTTAGATTAGGGCCAACCAATAGTTGACATTCCCTCAAAAACACACCAAAAGCAACAATGTAATTGGCTGCAAGGCTTGAGGGTTCAGATACTTATATTTGTTGCATAACATCAGACACCTGACATTGCCCTTCGGGACTTGGAGGTGAAGCAAGTTTGAGCTCTTTCAGTTGTGCTCAGCAGTAGTCATTTGATTTTTGAATAAAGGAGATTGTGTATTCAGCTACCTTCAACATACAGCTTCATTTGCAGGTAATTAGAGATATAGTGTAATTAAATATGAAGTCTGTGAATAAATATTTAAATATAATATATTTGGAAACCAGTTTCAATACATTTGTTCATTATGAGAGTACTAATAAGGTGAATAGTTAAAATGTGATTGCCAAACTGTTTTCAATTGAAACTTACTATTAAAACTTTCTATACTCATGTTAACAAATGGATTTTGTAAAAGAGTGCTTTCTATTGAACCTTAACTGGTTCTATCTTTGATATGCTGTTGAGTTCATAGGTGGCTACTGAGATTTTAGTACTGACTTGTAGATATCTAGGAGTACTCAATGTATATTCCAAGTACTGTACTTTGTATATATAATTTTGGACACTGGATGCCCTAAACATAGTGATAAAGCGCATTGACTAATAGAAAAGCTGTTTTAAGGGGAGAGGCTTTCTCAATAAAGCTTATAAAATGTAGGTATCACTTAGTAGACAAGGGTTAGCTAAGAGGATATGTTGTCATAGAATTGAGCCTGTATAGAGTAATAAGATAAGGAGCTAATGTATGAAAATGTACTGTAGAGATTATAGGTTTGTTATAATGGGAAGAACAAGGCATTGGGGACAGGATGTAGCCTAACGGCTAGGGCGGTCGACTTCAAATCTGGGGAACCGGGTTCGAGTCTCGGCAATGACGCTCAACATCCTGTGATTCTGGGCAAATGACTTAATCTCCCCGTGCCCTCCGGTAACGCAACTGGTGCTCATGTAAAGCGTTCGGATAACCCAATTTCAAGTCAAGCTCGAGCTATATAAATCTTCAGAAAAAAAAGGCATAGTGGGTGTGTTATACCATCTACATAGAGTCTTCACTTTGTAGTGATGCGTTACTGTAGAGGCTGTTTTTTGCAAACCCTATTATTAACTGAAAGAAAGGGGTCTACAGAGAGCTTACTTTCTCACTAAAGTATTTTACACTCAGCTTTTAAACTGTACAGAGCTATTAGTATAGAGGAAACGTTAGATAAAGATGCACCTTTCACTTTGTATAGAATTGTTTTACAAAGGTTTACTTTTGCATCAAACTTTACTATGCTCACTCTGCTACAATGTGATAGCACAGGGCCTAGAGTTTCTCTGAGAACTTTTACACACACTTATCACATGAAGAGAGCAAGAGATTACCTACCCAGTTGCATTCTCCTAAATAATCACTTTCTCACAAACAGGCAACTAGGCGAGAGCAACGAAAAATGGCGGAGTCCAAGAGAGAAACCACTTCGTGGTCCTGCCAAGGTATCCAAAAATATTGGGATAGACACTGCACTCACTTTATCGTGCAATGCTTCATCATTGGCACGTATCCACATCCTGGTAGAGTGGTACCACCAGGGCGGACTCAACCATGAGAATGAGATTATTTAGATAATGTTTTAACTGGATAAAGCAGGGATCCAACTAAAGAGGGAAATTTAAAAATACCTCAAAGTATACCCAAAAGAATGCTTTTTTTATAGGGTACTAGTGGTATAGATAAGAATTATTTCAGGGTTTTGTATTGAGCTTTAATCGCTCAATTAACCCTATTCTATTTATGCCAACATGTTTCGGCCCACACCTAGAGCCCAACCTGGTCTGGGGCCATCGTCAGTGCTAAAGTATGCATCTCTGCCCAACTACGCATGCATTCTATACACATACGTGAGGCCTAAGGCTCTCACCTGACTCCGTGTTCTGTCTGTTAGGGATACCTAGGAGACAAAAGTATTGTCGTCAGAAAGGAATACACAGAAACAGGCTAGTGCCCGTTCTGTAAAAAGTGGTTTGACATAGTCCTCTAAACTCGGATTTCAGAGTGAAGGTTGGTCTGTCGTTATCAGTGTGGGTTACCCATTATGCTAGAGTGCTGGAGGGTAGCTGTTGTGGTTAACACCAACCATACCCATAGATTGTAAGAGAACTAATCCTGAGTGACAGTAATATCCAATTGGCGTGTGCTAACTCTAAAAATAAATAGCCTAACCTTTCGTGTATCGATGGGAGGCCAAATGTTGTGCGCAAATTTAAATTACCTTAATCATCATAAACCGTTCATTGCATTTGAAAACAGTGGTGCCATGCGTAGCACAGGCATTGTACTAAGGTGTTCAGTGGTCCATTCACACACACACACATTTCTTACCCTGTCTTCGGGTTGTTCAAGGGTCATGCATGTCTGGCATCTGTTGCCATCATAGTCACACTTTTATCAAAGGAAGAACATAAATGTTATATCATTAGGGTTCAAAGTTACATTTCTGAATTACATCAGTGTCAGGAAGAGTCACTACATCAGATGTGATGACGTGGCCATGTCGGATATGTGTGTTAGAATAAGTTTTGGGTTAGTTTCATACTTTATATATCACGCTAGGGTACAACCACCTGACAACATACTCATTCATGTTACTTTACCAGTGTTAGTTCATAAATTGTGTTGAATCACTAATGGCTTTGTTGCCAGCTACTCATTGGGCCCATTTAGCTGTTCTAAAGAGAGGCAGGACCTTGTTGAATGTTTCAAAGCTCCCTCTACACTCAGCGTCTAGAGTGCGCAAGTTTCTCTACCGATGTTTCTTTAAAATGATACTAAAACACATTGTTCACAGCAATGTCAAATAAACATTCCTGCAGCCTACATGAATGTTTAACGCCATTTGGAAGTAAGCATGGGATTCATCTGGCACTTCAAAGCACCAGTCAAGGTAAATCTCAGATCGCGTTGAGTGCGACGGTCTATTATTTTCCCCACTTAGATGCTCTCACTCGCTCAGAGCCTGACGCCCACTGTCGGGGACGACCACAGTAAAATTCTCAACTAGTGTGGTGGATTGAGCTCCCACCATGACTTAATGCCAATCCTACACCTGGGTGTGTTCTGCCAGGCCAACAGAACACTCATTCACACTTCGCCTTTCAAAGCTTCCACCAAGCGCTTAATCGTACGTCTGAGTATTCTCTTCTTGGGTGACGTGTTCAAATTTAGATTGCAACATTTTTATGCAAGTCGAAGCTCCTGCCCTGGTGCCGAAGTAAACCCGCTCTGTTTTTGCAAGTCTTTTTGTGCCCCCATTCTAGCACAGTCTGATGTGCATGACCGCTTGCGTATTTCAACGAGTGTTTCCGGATATATCCATGTACTTACTGCATCAAGGTACTGGCACCGCTGCTGCACCTACCCGTCATCATCCCTCTAGCCGCTGCCAAACGCTGTTGTACTTGCAGCATTCGGTTATATCAGGATCTGGATCATAGCTGCACCTGTGGACAGGTGTTCTGTCTGACGCGTCATCTCACGACCATTGGGATCATGGGAATCGAAATACCAGTTTTCTCCCTCCCTAAGTATCGTGAAGATGGTTCTTCAGCGAGGAGCCCTTATATTAAAAGGAGCTATTATTGGTTCGGGATGCTTTTTTTCTATATCTATGTTTGCTACGATTAGCGCTGGTATTTCAAATGGGTTTCTCTTTATACAATTACAGTATGCGTTTGCTGTGTGGTGAAGACATGAGTCAGAAGACGTTGCGTTGTGTCCCACGTCCCTTGGGATTGTTTAAAATGGAGTCCAAGTTTGCTTCATCGCTCCCCTCAGGTTAGGTCTTAAAGATTAGTCCTTCGGATTGGAGGACTTGTAAAAGGAGAGGGGGTCCATCTATTGATGTACCACGGCTCATTTCTCACGCCCGTTGGAATTGTGGGGAATGGAGTCCCAATTTATTTCCTCGCTGCCCTCAGGTTATGCCTTAAAGATTTATCCTTTGGATTGGAGCACTTTTAAATAATGATGGGACACATCTATTGATGTCCCAGGTCTCATTTCTTTAAACTCTGTGTGATATGGGTGTCCTTTTATGCCAGAATTATACCTAGTATCTAGATTGTATTCTCCTTTCGCACTTATAGTGTGTTTTCCTGTACTTTGAAGACATAAGTCAGGAACGTCATGTGGGGCATGTCTTACTAGCTACTGCGTTGTCCTGCTGGTTATTCCTTAGTGTGTCTTAAGGGGTTAATAGTTGCGGCATTTCTTTTAGTCTGCACTAGCCTGTGGTCATTATCTGGGTGTCAATTGTGTCCATGGGATATCTTCATTCAGTCCCATGGATGTGCTGCACAACTTACAGGCCCTTCTCTGTTTGTATCTCAGTTGTTATGTTGCAGATGGAGACAATTTTTCAATGACAAACCAGGTAAAATCATTTTCCGAGTGGCCCATGGATGCAAAGTGTCGCATCAATGTTGTTAATGTTTTTTTGCACCGAAGGGTGCATCGATGTTCGTTAATATGAACCTTGATTTTCCTGGTGGTCATGCCTACCGTTTTTAGACAACATTTGCAAATCAGGATGTACACCACATTAGAGCTGTTGCAGTTTGCATGCTTATTTAATACCCATGGTGTCTGTAGGCCCAAGTCTATATCTTTAGTTCCTCTTCTGAAGCGGCAGACATTACAATGTCTGCAGGGGTCGTGACCCGTTATGCTGGGTAGGTTCCACATGGTGTGCAAAGTTTGGCCTGGGGTATTCTTCTGCCTTGGCCTCGTATGGACCAGCAGGTCTCTTGGTGATTTTTCTCTTTGAAAGGCGAACATTGGTCGTGCAAAGTCCAAGGAGCTAGATGTTAAGGTTTTCCAATGATTCAGGATCGATTTTTTTCATTTGGTTTGCATGTGTACCAAAGGTAGTGACACACTAAACGGTCATTGTTCTGTTTTTCAACGGTTTGAAAGAGAGAGTCCCTCTGGTTGTTACTTGCTCTTTTTCTTTTGATCAAGTGTTGTGGGTAACATTTGGCTTCCAGTTTTTTCATCAGAAATTCTGCATGTTCATAGTAGGTAGTTTTTTCCGTACAGTTCTTGCGCAATCTGAGAAACTGGCATACCGGTAGATTGACTCTCAGGGCTTTGGAATGGAAACTATCGTATTGAAGCAAGTTGTTGACATCAGTCGGTTTGTAGTACATCTCAGTTTTGAGATGGTTGTCTTCTGACCAAATTCTAAGATCCAGGAGCGTAATAGACTCTGTACTGGTTGTGATTGTACATTTCAGGAAGGTATTCCTGGTATTTAGCCAATTAGCAAAATCGAGAGCTCTGTTCATCCCCACCTCGCCAGAGGACCAATATATCAATGAATCATTTCCACAATTTGATGTTGGTATTGAAAGAATTTGTGTTTTAGATATGTTTTTGTTCAAAATCATGAACATAGAGGCAGGCTATGTTTGGGGCGAATGTGCTGCTCATGGACGTCCCGTGTGTCTGCAAATAGAAGCTCTCTTCAAACTGAAAATAATTCCTAGTCAGTGCCATGTGTGCACAGTCTCGGACGAAACTTAGATGTATTGGAGTCTGTCAGTAAAGCATCGGTCTTCCTGGTTGCGGGGGGGGGGGGTGGGGAGAACCCCTTTATGGATTTTTGGCAGTATGTAAAAATAGGGAACTCTGGGGCTTCATTCGATGAAGAATTTATCATCAGCGATCTCCCTCGTGGAATCCCTTTCAAGCTTCATGTAGTTTCTTGAATTGTTCAAGTGTCTCTGGCACTCTCCACGATACATTTCTTTGGGGAGGATCACAGTTGATCCTCCTTTGTCGGCTGGCTCAATGATTATGGACTCCATATTATTGAGCTCTTTTACTGCTTGACATTCCAATTGACTGAGGTTGATGAACATATGCAAATTCTGATCTTTACATTGGTCTACATCAAGGGAGACCGCTTTCTCGAAGGCTAAGACTGCTGGGTGCATAGCATTGCTAGGTGGATTGAATTGGGATTTTTTCCATAGTCCTATGTTCACATCCTTATCAGAGGTTGTTCTTTGAAAAAGACAGCCAAGCGGATCCGGTGGAAGAATTCAGCCAGTTCTCCTCTCAAGTTGAAGAGGTCTGATCATGAGGTGGGGACAAAGCCCAACCCCTTGTTTAGTACCTTCAATTGGAGATCTGAGAATGCCACTGTGCTCAATTTCACTATTTCTGTATGGTTCCTCTGGATCCAGGCTGGGGATTGTGGTCCAGTTCCTCCGGGGGTTATGTCTGCCACTGTACTTTTTAGCTTCTTCTCTCCCTTCCTCAGTTTTGGCCCCTCCCTAAAAAAGTACGCCTGGGCAGAGTTCATGTAGCCGTGCTACACAGAACTCTGCGAAGTGGTGAAAAAAAAACTCTGCTACACGGAGTTCCGTGGGCGGAGTTGCTTGTCATGCCTGTTCGCGGGTCGTTTCCACCGGACAGCAATGCAGATTGCGTGTTCGGGGAGAAATATCGCGAACTGCACCACGCGGTCGCGCATGGGTGTGGCCATCTTGTTTTTTTCTCTGTTATGGTGCTTGGGACTACTTTTTGAATCCTTCATAATCCTTTCAATCCTCGTTTCCCAAAACTTTTTTTCAGATTTGTTTTATTTATTAAATTTCACTCTGTTTGCCTAAGTGTATATTTAGCATTTTTTTCTACTGTGTGTTTTTTGGTGAGTTTTGTACTGTTTTTCTCTCTACTTCCTCCTTTTTTCCCCACTTCCTTCCCTCTTCTTCCTGTTATTTTTTTTTATACTTTCTACATTTTTTTCGCCCCCTTAGCATCATGGCAGAGAAGCGCGCCACGAAAAAGGCATCAAACAAGAGCCACCTTCCTTGTGGAAGGCAGCGTCCAGAAGTGGTGCAGCCCCGGGCCTTGCTTGTGGAGGTAGCAGTGCTTGTTTTTGTGTGCAGCGCAACCTCCCTCCACCCTGGTAGCGGCGGCAGGCCTGGGTCCGGGCTCCAGGAGCGCCAGCAGCGCTGGGTGAGGGTGCGCCGGGCAGTGTATCGCTGCTCTGGGATCCGGCACACCCACAATCAGCTTAAGCACCGGTGGTCTGACATCCTGGATCGAGAGCAGGACCTACTGGACCTGCTAGGGTCGAGGTTGCAGGGTTTGGTGAATAGCGAATTATTAATACTATTTTTACTTGTGTGTTCTATGTTATTTCTATTTTTTTCCCAAATAGCAAGCATGCTGCTCACATGCAGGTAAGTTACGTTAACAAATCTTATATTATGTGATCGTTATTCTAGACAGGCGCTTGGCGCTACCTAATCATACTAGTTTGCAACTTTGCTCACGCTTGGGCTGATTATGTAAGAACTTAAGTAATGCAGAAAAGAGAGACACTCCTTTCCTTTGTCCTGTCACTGAGATAGTGGTAGTTAGTATTAGTAATTTAGTGGCACGCACCCCCACCCTTCAGTTCTTAGAACCGGTTTTGTAGCTCATACAGTGACATCAACCAACCAATTTGGTGTATGTACGAGTCCATCTATGCATCTACAGACAAAATGCAGACTTAGTGAATTGGCCCGTCAAAGGGGGTTGAGAATGATTGCGAATGATATTGGAACTTAGAAGGAAACATCATTCATTGCAATTTATTAGCATTATTTGAATAGGCGGATTAGGTAGGTTTAGGAAATGTGGAATAAATAGATAGGATGGTCCGCGATACTAGTCTACTACTAGTCGATCTGATTTAGGAAAGTTCAATGTTATTGCAATTCCAGTTTCCTGTCAAAAAATCTTTTTGGAGAGATTTATTTACCACCAATTATTTTTTGTCTCTTTAATTGGGTCTTACATCAGCATCCAGGGGCAAGAGGTCGTCCGAGGTGGGAGCTGGAAGTGCCTCGCAGGAAGAACACTCCTCAGCCGATGGCTCTGCTGGCCCCAGTAAGTCCTCCTGTTTTTCTTTTTTTTTTTTTATCGGTTTTGTTGATTTTTAACAAACAAAGCAGACATTTTACATGGATTTGTTATCACACAGCTGTCTATACGTGTAATAGTGTATCTCCTGTTTCGTGACTCATAAGATCCATCTTATACTGCGTGTTAGAGGCCAATCATAAATGCGTTCTGTTAAATGGCAATGCGTGAACTGTAAATTGAGCTGCCAACGAGGGAGGCGGGCAATAATGCTGGGGACAACTAAAACATAAGGACCATGGCTCTGCTTAACAGAACACCCCTTTTGAGCTTGAGCAACCCCAACCGATCCCTGCTGCAGTAAGTGTAGATATGCACTTGCTTCTTGACCTGCAGGGGTCTTCCGTTATGCGTGCAATGATTACTAACCAGGTGCATCCCTACTGTTGCTTTATGACAGGCCGCAGTTATACCTCCCACTTTTAGAGCATAGCTGGCGCGGTCATGGATGTGTTTTTCTGTTTTCTGCAGGTCTTGTAGTATGTCCCAGTGTGCTGTGACTGGTGTTTTGCGCAGAGCCAATGCATCCTCCCTACGTAGCTCGACACTTCGTGCCTTGGCCCATATCTGTAATGAGCACTTCCAAACTAGCATTACAGCGGGGGTCAGGGGACTGCCATCTTTTAGTAATCAACCGTTTTGCTACTATTAGTCCCAGAGCAATAAAGCGGGAGTTCACTTTTTGCTTCTTGGTTCTACGGCAGAATACATGCTTCCCAACAATTGGGTATGGCACGCTCTGTGCAGTGGTTCAGGGTGGCAACTACTGTTTCCCAGTATTCCCCCAGACATAGGCAGCTCCACAACATGTGTAGCAAATCCATGTCTATGGTATGACATCATGGGCAGCCAGCATCTGCGCGGTTGAGGTACTTATTGATCTTCTCTGGGGCGAGATATGCCTTCTGTGTTATATAATATTTTATTAAGCGGAAACACATGTTGCACTATTTGGCCCTTCCAACACATTTCTCTACTTAGAATCTGTGAAGGGACGCTGAAGGGCTTTTTCCCAGCTCGTTTGCAGGGGAGTAGCATAGGTGGCGTCCTTGTCCCATGACATGTAAATATTTCACAGTTCGATGCATTGAGGGCTCAGTTGTCATGTCATCCCAGTGTTTGTTCAATGACGCTATGATCGTGTGGTGTATTAGGAGCTGCCCTGGCTGAAGCCAGTTACCTTCCGCCAGCAAGGCGAACAGTATCAGATTGCCCTCATGGTGTAGATCTCCAATGTCATGAATTCTGCTATCTCTCAAGTGTCTTAGTTCATGTGCTGTGATGGTCATGGGACCTCTGGGGGAACCCAGGAGTGGCAGTGCAGGGGCATATGGTTTTGTGCCTTGCTTAATGTGTAAGCACCTACAGTAGCATCGATACGCTACATTAAGCAGTAACAGTGCTGGCACTTTCGGCTGACCACATGGATGGAATAAGGAGAGAATGGCTTGGTGGGACCAAGACGGGGAAGGAGTTGCAGTATCTGACAACGCTCAGAGAACCACTGGGCCACCCATTGTAGCTAAATTGGGTAGTGTGAGCCTTCCCTGACTCATCGCCAGGTAGAGTTTCCGGAGTGCAACTCTACTACAGGAGGTTCCACAGATTAACCCTCTCATCACCCCCCCTCCAGAGTTCGTAAAAAAGCTGGCTATATCTATAGGGGTAAGTTGGTGAAGAAATACAGAAGCTGTGGTAAAATCACCATTTTAACTAAGGCTACTCGGCCCATGACCGCCAGGGGGAGCGTGCCCCAGAACGACATTTGAGAACAATTTGATGTCAATGCCCTATCCAGGTTGCGATCAAACAGGTCACTTTGCCGATGATAAACTCCAACCCCAAGGTATTGAAAGGTATCCGTTTGCCACTCTGTGACCATAGTTGAGCATGTATTGTGTGCTGGGGCATGTTTTGTTAAACAGGTAAAGGCAAGATTTGGTCATGTTTATTTTCAGCACAGACAGGACGGCAAAATCTCCCAGGGTGCGCGCCAAAGACCGCGGCATTGAGTGTGTGTCTTTAAGGTATATGAGGAGGTCATCGACATATAGTGAGATTGCGTTTACGCTGTAGCCCAGCGGGATTCCCCCATCTTGCCTCCTGCGCTTGGATGGCTGCCGCCAGTGGTTCGCTGGCCAACGATAATAGTAGTAGGGATAACAGCTATCCCTGCCTGGTCCCCCGCTTCCCCCTGATTGCAGCCAAGATGTATGGACCTGTCTGCACTCACTTTGGTTCATTACAAAAGAGTCGGACCATTCTGAGGAAGGAATCCCCTATCCCATAACGTGGCAACACAGTGAACAGGAAATCCCACTCCAAGGTGCCAAAGGCCTTTTCTAGGTCCATATCAGACAGCCCAAGCAAGGCCACCGGTCCACCGCATACCTAGCCACCCTAAAGAAGCACCGCAAGTTCAATGAGGTACTGCAGGTTGGCACAAATCCATTTTGATCAGCATGAACCAGGGACTGGACCAAAGACGCCAGCCGGTCCACTAGGAGCTTCGCTAATATTTTATAATCTATGTTTTATAGAGCCAGAGGGTGATACGAGCCCAGCTCCATTGGATCTCCATCGGGTTTAGGGAGCAAAACCAGTCTTGCCTCCGTCAATGAGGGAAGGGCGGCGTCTTCCAGGGCAGCAGCATATAGAGGCGCGGGGCCAGGATTGCTGCGTATGCCTTAAAATATTCTGCGGGTAGGCCTTTGGGACCGGGGGTTTTCCCTGTCGCCAACGCTGCTATGACCTCTCTAATCTCATCTTGTTCAATCGGGGCATCTAGCACTGCGTATTGGTCTGGTGTTATGACAGGCGGGCGTATGGAATTCAGGGAGACGCTTGCAAGTTCCGGATCATGTGGGACAGTGGTTTCATACAGAGCAGTGTAAGGCTACGTCGTCTCTGCATGAATCTCATGCTGTGTGATTACTGTGGGTCCTGCTGTAGTGAGTATAGCATGTATGGGGTGTGGTGGTTGTTCCTGGCGTAATAAGCAAGCCAGCAGCTTTCCAGGTCTGTCAGAGGTTGCGTGCGTGCCGAATGTGCTGCGTAATTGAAACACCTTAGCCGCTCCAGCAGTTCCATGTGCTCAGATTCAGGTTACTCAGACACTCCAGCTGGGTCCCTCTGCCCCAGACAGTTTCCACGTCCCAGTCTGCCAAGAGCCAGTACGTTCTTTAGGCATCTTATCCCAGACCTCCAACCAACGCCACCCGTCCTCAGGATTATCAAATAAATATAATTTTCTGCCCAACACCACCCTCAGCTGGGACGGGTACAGCAGCATATAGCATAGCCCAATCAAGCGCAGTTTTGCCTTTACCTCCCAGAAGGTTTTTCAGCTCCTTTTTCCCCTATTAGTATAGTCCGGATAGATGGATATTCCATTTTTTTCATACCTGGCAGTGTCAATGTCCCTGGCCGCCCTGAGGACACAATCCCGGTCCTTGGAATTCAATATGCGGGCAATGATGGCCCGGGGCGGGGCACCAGGACGAGGAGGGGGTACCAAGGATCAGTGCACTCACGCAATGATGAGCATAAGGGACAGACCAGAGGGTTTTAATGTGTAGAGAATACACATTTCCACAGTGTTCAGTAGCAGTTCCCTCTGCCTGTTCTAAAAACCCTAGCAGGCGCACATTAAGGTATGATCTCCCCTCCACATCCTCCACCTGGGCCTCCAGAGCCCCAGACCTGGACGCAGCCTCAGCCACCTGTTTCTGCAGGGTGGCAACCGCTGTACGTAGCCCTTCAATCGAATCCTCGGACCGTCTCAGACTTTGCGCAGGTCTGTGCGGAGCAGATTGACCTCAAGGGACACTGTCTCGATTTTATTTTCCAATGCCCATCATGAGCCCTGAATGCCTGCCAAAAGTTTGGCCCTCAAAGGTTCCTCCACGGACTGGTCAGGATTTTGGTCCATCCGGACAGATGCAAGGCATGTGCTTCTCAGCGCCACTGACCCTGGAGATTGTGTATTGTTCCATGGTGTTACCCAGTGGAGTTACCAACTGTTTGTTTCTACCCATGGAGTGGCAGATTGGGGCACTCCCCTGGGTTGTCAGATCGTCAGAGCCCCCAGACGAGTTGCACTCTGTGCCACACAGATCACTCCCCAGTGGAGATAATTGCCATCCTGCAGTAGGCACAGAGTAGGGACCACTCAGCGCTACCACATGGGCAAGGTGAGAGCCTAGCTAACAGTCTAGGGCTCCAAACAATATATCCTGGATAGGCTGCAGAGACCCAGGTAATCCGGCAGACGAGGGACCCAGGAGGGGTTCCCTACAACCAGGAAACATGTCCAGCCCCAGGAGGGTGGGGGGGAAGGAAAATCGGGCCCAGACAACACATTGCCTACAGTAATGAAGGGAAGCATTCACAAGCCTGGCACCATGTAGTCCCAGGGGATAAGTGCACCGCAGGGGAGAGAACCAGTGCCCACAAACATCCAGGAGGCACCAATCCAAGTAGACCCCCTGTGGCCAGTCTTGGTCTCACCCACACACTCTCCTCCATTAGGCTTCGAGCTCAAAGCAAACTCAACGGGCCGCTGCAAACCATGATATAAATCAGCCCGCTGAAGATCCAAATTAGACCCCATGGAAGGAGATCCCCTTCTCCAGGTCCAGGCATCCAAGTCCCAGCGCGGCAACCCAGCTGCAGCCCGGGGCCCCAGGAGACCGATGGACCCCTCCCCAAAGGGGCAGGCCTGCACATTTAGGTAGGAGCTGCCCGCCGATGCGGGCTCTGATCACTCTGCAGCTCTCTGCCCAGGCCCAGACTCTGCAGCAGGCTGCACTCGCATCCCAGTGGAGCCGCAGATGCCCTCCGACCACAGATATAAGCTCCCCTACAGCAGCAGTATGCATCTTACGGGGAATTGTGCCCCACCGGACATGGCCGCCGCAGCTCCATTCCACCCTCAGCAGCCCGAACAGCCAGTAATGCACAGGTTTGTACCACTTAGCGCCAGTCAATGCCTCTCACAAAGATCCCAGCATCATACTAAGACAAGAATCGAGCCACAGAGGCACAACAGGGACAGATGTCTCAACTTAGCAAGCAATAGACTTAAATTCAGCAGGATTCCAAAGGATTAGTTAGGGGTCGGTCGGGAGCCACCTAGGAGCAAGTCCTGTCAGCCATTTGCGTGGCCAGGCCCCCTATATCAAGAATATTTGACTGCATCTCTGGGTGGAAGATGTCGCATTCAGCTAACTTTGTCGCCTTAAAACTACATCTCCTGTCCATAGCACAATCAATTTTCTCAGATGACGTGTGTTCCCCTTCTTGCAAGATCTTTGCCTCAGATTTTCTGTCCTCTGCCACCAGGTCTATGAGGGCACTGATATCAGACCAAGTTTGACTGTTGTAGCAACCCAATATGGCCAGAGTGTTGGCTGCATGAACAGTGATGGCAGCCATGGTGGCAAATCTCTTGCCTATATTGTCTAAACGCCTTCCCTCTGTCTGGCGGAGCAGAAATAAGCGTGGACGGTTTTTGGAATGATGCTGAGCTGCTTGAGAGATAACGGAGTCAGGCTTACAGTGTCCGATAAGGCAGGCTGGTCAGTCATTTCCTGCCTTGTATTTCTTATTTAGGTGCGGTAACACGGCAGCTACTGTAGCAGGGTTTCTCATTATTTGTGTCTCCTCTCCCTACATGTAGTCTACAACCGGGATGGCTCATACCGATTTCTTAGCCAGCTCTTTAAAGTCATACAGAAAATAGTCCGACTGTTTGACCGATCTTGACAGCTGCAATCTTGTCACCGCTCTCCATCAGGTTGTGAACCACCCCCCTCCCATGTCCTCTGGAGGAGAGTCCAGAGGCTGGAGTGGGAATCAAATATTCATCCCTTTCATTGTTGGTGGATTAGTTTTCTAGAATCATGCCCTTTACTCCATCATCCAATGACAAAGGATCATCCCTAGGAGCCACTGCAATTTTTGATGCAGGAGTCCTCCTGGGTGTTAATGGTGGAGGAATGGGCCTTGGTGTTCTGGGGCATGGAGGAGGAACAGTGGGCTGTTCTGTTGAGGGCTCCTGAAAACACTTATGGTAATCCTTAAACATCTCCTGAAGGTCCTGGTAAAGAGACATAGGTACTTACACCATACCCTCATGAGGAGATTCGCCATTATGCTGAAAATGTCCCCCATAATGCCTGGGTCTTCCCACATATCTTGCCTGTTGTGGATTATAGTATTCCCCATAGTAGCGCACTTACTCGCTCATCCTCATCTTGATATTTTACATGAAGTTTGGATGGGCTATAGTCTGTTCCGAAAAGGCGTTCATCCAGAATATGGGTGGGGGTGGGGGGAGAGGGGACACCTTACTTGGGGATTTATGCTCAGGCAAGAGGAAAGTCTTTGTAACATTTGGTGTTGTCAACAACGTTGTTTAGTCTAGGATTGCAGATCCAAACTGCTGGGTCTGCCTAGTGACTTTCAGCACAGATAGGGCAATTCTCACTGGCAGGGTCAGCTTCGATGGTATCTCCTTCAATGGTAGCGATGGGGGGGGGGGAGTGGGTCAGAGCCTTTGACGACAATACTACTTTAGTTGACGGGATAGACACCGTCTGATAGTGGCATCGTTGCGATAGTCACTGACTGTGGTAACTGATTGGCGACAATGGTGTTTGAGGTTAAGGTGGTAGCAGTCTAGAGTTTAAAAGCGGTTTTCAGCTTGGTCGTTGATGTTTCTGAGGAGGATGAGCTCCAGCTTTTACAGAGGAGCTCAGGTCTGGTAGTCTGACATTTCTTCCTTTATCCTTTTTCGAGCTGTCCTTGGCAGACTCAAGCTTGAAGGGCCTCTCTGAATTCCTCTAAAGCCCCTCGGTAATGGGATCAGTCTGCTGCTCGAATATGAATTACCTTGAAAAAACAAAAGTCAAGAGGTATTTGGCAAAACCGGAACAGTTTGTCTCCCAGCCGAAGATTTTAATTAAGCAGTTACAGAAATGGGGTCTGAGGACTGCCAATTTACAATTAGTCGGAGATGGGTTTTATACAGTTTGAGTACCATAATATAATTCTGGTGATCCTTTTTTGGTAAGGAATGTGACTCGCTGTCTTTGGAGTCCTCAATAAAGGCATTGGAGGAGGAATCCAGATGGCCTCAACCTTGCATGAACACAATGTAACCAGTGGGTAACATGTCCAGATTTCCAGCATGGGGGGCGCTTGATCACTGTGTGCTGTGTCCTGATAGGCTATGTGTTCCTAACTTTGTGGCATCTGACTTTATGGTGTTTTGGGAATACGCATACCCCTTCAGCCATGTGTGCTTTATTGGGGCCAATCTCCCTGGACCATTGTGGTGTCGCTGCGCCCGTCTGTAGGATAGTTCTGGGTTTCCTGTTGGTGCATTTGTTTGCCAGCTACGTGCTACCCCACCTGTGACTTGTTAATCAGTAACCATAGGCCTAGTTCTCAGAGCCTGCCTGAGCACGTATTTCTGAGTCGGGGTTGACAGTGTTCATGACAGGCGAATTCGATAATAGAGATGCATGTTCGTTTTTATACATGAATGTATCATTCAGATTAACAGACTATTTCAATATTAACATTGCCCTCTTATGAGATCTCTTCTGAGATGTTGATGAGGTATCACAGTCTTCCTCCGAACTAGGAGATCTTTTCGACTTAGATTTTGAAGTCATGAAAGAAGCTTCCCCTACCTATCCTTCAAGGTTTTGGTGGAAAAAGTATGACAGACTTTACAGTCTTACCTTGTGCTGAGGGTAGATGCAGTACAGACCGTCCTTGTGGGGGTCTGCAGCATGAGGTCTTTTGTTCCCACATGTGTTGCAGGGCCTGAAAAGCCCTTTGTTAGATGTCTTAGACATGGCAGAAGCAGTAGATTAGCTTTCCAAAAATGGTTTTGAAGAAAACTGAGCAGAGTTCAGGGAGACTCCTTTCCCACGATGTGCAGTAGAAAATCTGAGGGACTCAGCACCTTCTAGAACACTCCCAAAAGAGGCAATCACCTGACTGGCAGGAGTTTGGTTCCTTTTATAAAAGGAAATAGATAAGTGATTGTTCATTGCCATTATAGCCTATGATAATGACCCATACTGCTTTATTATGGCATCGTGGGACTCACTTGGACGACTGGGAATGATTCAAGCATGTGACTATGAAAGATCCAATACTGGAGAAAGTAACGGATGTGTGCTGTGAAAATGAGGATGGAACTGGATCCTCCTTAAACCTTGGTTGCAATTAGTAGTCACACTAAGACAGTAGAGCAGAATCTTTGACTTGGAGGGGTTCAGACCCTCTTTGCTTCTTGTCTCTTAAAGTGAGTTGCCTTATGCTGTACACTTGACCTGCTTTTAGAAGACTTCTACTGAAGCCTTCACAATGCAGACACCTTCCCTTGATTACTGGTTTTCTTGAGAACCTTGATTTAGTCTCATCTGGGATTTAGATTTGCCACTAGGTGGCCTATAGTTTTATTCATGTTTAGAAAGGAGTGGAGCTTTAAAACTGAACATAAAGTTAAATATTTCTGTATTTGGATTATTGTAACTGCGGTCTTTATTAGCCCTATTTTGTCTAGCCAAAACCGTAATTGATTAATTTACCTATTGTTAGGTTTCACAAGCAGAATAACATTTTATTCTGCTTAATGTCTGGATTGTTCATAACCTAAAATAAATTTACTTAAATTTAGTTACCGAATCCTGGTCTGTGTGTGACCAAATGGCTTACACTAATGTGGATTTTTAAATGGTCACTAATGCCAATTACTCCTAGGCGACCAAGAAAAGATATATAGATATAGTTTATTTCGGGCACAGCCCATAAAACACATCAGGTTAATACAACATAAAATGAGAAAAACACTCATAGGTACATTGATAATTTGTGCAATATAAAAAGATAAGATAATAGTACAGTTACCATACTATAAAAGTGTGCTAAAAGTCAATCTACTGACATTAAAAAGGGAAAGGGGGGACATCTAGCTAGATAGGTTTGGCATATCAAGCTATTATTTGCAATTTGATGGTTACTATGGGAAGCTATAAAGTGCTTAGATGGAATTCCAGGAGCTGGCACCGGTAAACATCCTGGGTGCTATTGGCTACTTGCCTTAAATCTAAAAATCCAATCAATCTCTACAATAGAGAAGCCTATCCTCTGGCACACCCCACCAGTCACAGGGAATTCATATATTTACAAAGGGGGCATGTGCAAAATGGCAGTCAAAGGAGGCCATGCAAAAGAAGTATATACATTTTTCATAGTCATTTGTTGGATAAATAAATAAATCAATAAAAAGAAAGTAAAGAACTAGACCGACATGGACACAATGCATCCTGGCAGGGCTTGCGCTGATCAAATTATCTGTCAAGCTTCGTAGTTAAGAAGGGCCTACTTCCTTAGTAACCAGGCACTATGCAAGTACCGGGAGACCGCATAAGCTAAAAGTGCTCTCGTATCGCTCTTAAAGAGTCTCGTAGCTTCCCAGTAGTGTCACACCCATGAGATTGCATGCAGCTACAAACTATTTTTTCCAAGCCTTCCTGTATAGAGGACCGAATAACGTAAAATGGGTCTCCGTTTCTTCTATATTTAGACAATTTGGGCAAGAGTCGGACTGGGAAGGTGCATTGGCCCATTTAGACGTGTGTGATCTCAGAGGCAGAACCCCGCATCTGTATTGCACATAAGCATTTGGACTGATATGGGTGTATCCTATTCATGTATAGTTCCAACCTTGAAATGAATGAAATGAAATATACATTTGTATAGCGCATGGCTACCCGAAAGCATCCCAGCGCTGGTAGCAGCAGATATATAGAGTTCGGCCAGTTAGGGGAACAGCCAGGTCTTAAACAATTTGCGGAAGGCCAGGTGATTGGTTTCCTTTCGTAAGTGGGGTGGGAGGGAATTCCAAAGCTTGGCTGCATTATAAGAGAACAGCCGACCCCCACTTCTGGCTTTCTTGATCCTGGGAACGATGGCAAAATTCATGGCCTCTGAACGAAGACATCCGTTAGGCCGGCAGGGCAGAATGATGGTATGAAGAATGGCGGGACCCTTTCCCACTAATGACTTGTGGTTCAAAAACTTGCCTGTAAGGCTATTAGTCTGATGCATTTCCCACGTTTGGAGTAAACCTGCCTCCCAGTATGACTGTTTTACTCTTAATGCGTCTCCTTTAACTATTGAGTCAGGAGAAGACCATAGATTACTCATGCCTATTCTATTTAATGTTTCTTTAATATGTTTCAACTACGGTGTTCTCAAATTTCTATCAAGGGCCAACACTCTGTATGTTACTAATTCGTGAGTGGACCATACTCTAACCCAATATAACAAAGGTTTTAACACAGATATTAGATGGATAGGGTTAAGGGCTAGGGCAACTAGACGCAACTGGGTAGCAGGTGAGCTTAAGGGAAGTTTAAAAAGTGCTTTATGAACTTATTTTCTACTTTTGTTTAAGTTTCTGCAGGGGCGTATCCCCAGATCTCAGCTCCATATATTGCAGATTCTATGGCTGAGGCTTTATATATGGTGATGACCAGGGAGACTGCTCTTCCCAATGCTGCCTTATAACGCATCACTATGGCAGAAGCTTTCTGGTGGAGAATAGTTTTACTTTTTTCCATCTGGGGGACCCTTGAGTGTCACTTAGCCTCACCCCGAGATAGTCAAAATGGACCATTTCAAGAGGAAGCCCCCCTCCTTTTAAGAGCTCCTCTCCTCTGTTCCCTCATGAATCACGGTCTGTGTGTCCATGAGTTCACAGTGTACAGTAACAAAATTAGTGTTATGAGCATTGATTAAGTCGATCTGGGAAAGTTTAGACACAAACAGATTATAGAGGAGTGTCAGTTTGTTTTCATCTGCCACCAGTTCTGCCCACTTAACATTTATCAGATTATTTGAAGTTGTAATTAATGCAGTGGAAACAACCATTTCCAGTTTTACGTCACTGAAGCGGGTCATAGAAAAAGATGCGCTTAGCGCCTGATGGTCGCTGTCCGATCTGGGAATAACTTGCATAACATACAGATCTGGCCAGAGATCATTATCCACTAATATATAAACAATTCTTGATTTGCTAAGACCTCTTTTAAAGGTGGGGCAGGGAGGATGATCAGATTTGGTATTACCATTTACAATTCTTAGGCCATAATCCGTGATAAGCTCAATTTGAGTGCCCACCTTTGATGTTTATTATTTTCTTATGTTCTCGGGAGGGCGATACTTCCAAATGTCTACACCCCGCAAATAAAGGAATGCAGGTATTAAAATCTCCTGCTACGATTTTTAAGGCTTTCTGGGCAAATTGTCCCAGAAGGGCATCTAGCCTGCTTACTATGGGTGATTGCACATTTGGGGGTGTTGACCTGTTGTATATGTTTACTAAAGTTATATGTCTGGGACCTAACCAGGTGTTAATATTGATTTGCAAAGCAAGTAGGTCTTTGGATTTAGTAGGAAGCATTTTGACCACTGGAAACAAGTCCAGTCTTATCCATATTAAGAGGCTGCCTGATGGTCACCCAGCCGAAGAGGAAGCTGCACTTGCACTAAAGGCGATAAAACCCGAGCGAGGTATCAGTTCAAAGGCCCATGTTTCTTGGAGCAGTATGATGTGATGAGTCGATGAACATTGCCCACTCAGGGTCATGGAGTTTAGACTGGATACCTGCTACGTTCCAAGTTAATAATTTTAGACAATCACCCTCCAACGACCCTATGGCTCTCGAGATGGTCGGGATGGGTTCTCCCTGTGATATTGTGTGTTCTCCTTTGGCATTACGCATGTCTGTTCCCCTGTGCCCTGTAGACCTATCAGTGCCCACAACTACATGGGGTATGGTCCCTTCATCTACTGGGAAACAGGGCGATTGAATTATAGTACACAGTTCAGGGGGGCCAATAGTAAGTCAATCGACATCTGAGGTATTTGAGAGACTAGAAGGTACTCTGGGGTTGGACTATTCTGCACTGGAGGGCCAATTTTGTAGGCTTTTGACGGGTGCATCCAATATGTAACAGGGAGGTTTCATTTTTAGGGTTATTTGGAGATCAGTATCTGGTCTAAAACGCAATTCTAATGAGATTAAGCCCTCCGCTAAGGCCACATCCCCGAAGGTCACTCCTATATAGTCCCACTCAAGATTTCCTGCTGTAAACCTTCTAACATTAGTTATATCCTCCCTTATGATTGAAAAGCATCCCTTTTGTGACAAATCCAGTGGGACACTTTATTCACTAAACCCTCATATGTTTCTGTGTAGGGCCTCTGGGGCTTAGGGACATTGATCATGTAAAGGTCAAAACGTTGGCTGTTAGAGATTCCCTTATTAGTGTCACCTATGTGTTTTTTTTTGTAAAAATGCTATGAGGTTTGTAGTTCAGGTCAATCTTAAAGGTTTAACAGATTTTACATGCAGCATTTCCCTCAGAGGGACACAATCACGTTTGTGTGCATGGTCAACAGGCGAGGTGTCATTTCTACTATGACTTTGAGAATGGGTGGATAACTTTTTATAATGCTTGCTATGTAGATTATATGTCCCTTTAGTAGGCTCTTTACTGGGCCCGTTTTGTGCAGTACGCATGGTAACACTTCTTCCTCGCGGGCTTGTCAGTCCCTGGGCCAGAACAGTGAGTGTCCAATTTTCCAACTAACAGCTTTACTATCTTTTCCATAGTCACCTTTAGGGATTTAATTTCGTCCAAGAGCATTCAATTGGTCAACCAAACCAGAGATCGACTGAGATGCGCATGTCGCATTTGTGTTCCCCCCCCCCTAGGAAGATGTAAGAGATCATATCCTACATTCTCCTGGTTGTCCAATAGAGAATATTTATTTGAGCAGTCCACATTGATGACAAAGTGGTCTTCGCTGTTATTTGAGAAGTCTGCCAGGTGGGGGGGTAGGCTGTTGCGCATTACATTGGCTTTGAGTGTTGGAGATAGTAACTAAGTTTGAACCTGGCGGGCTCCCAAAGTAAGATGCTATACTCTTAATGTTTGTGGATCGGTTCTCCATAGCACCTTTTTCCTTCCCCTTGCGATTTGGGCCAAGAGGTCTTGGCTTAGGAGCTAGGAGGACCTCAACGTCCTCTATAAGCTCATCAATTTCGCTTAGGGTACAATTTTCTGCAGCATGTCGCAGGATTTTCCTTGTGCTACATGGGCCCATACTTTTGTCGGATGCCTTCCTTTTACCCACTGTAATAACCAATCAAAGGGGGAGGGGGGGGAAATGCCAAAGGTATTCCAAGTAGAGCCCAGAGAGTCACCGTATGCAATGCTTACAGTTGATGTTGCCCCTGGAGTACGACCAACGGGGTTGGCCCTGCCCCTGCCTCTTCCTGTCGCTGATGGGCGCAGATGGGCCTGCCCTTGGCCCGGGCTTTGCCCTGGCACACCCGCATCCCGCACTGCGGGAGTCTCAGGCCCTTTTTAAGCACCTCCAGGTGCAGCAGGAAATTGCTGGCAGCATTCGCGCCGCAAAGAATGCCGGGATGTGTGGTCCCCGGTCTCGTTGGTTTCACCTTCCTGCGCTGCGGGAGCCTCAGGCCCTTTTGAAGCACCTCCAGGCGCGGCAGGAAATCGCTGGTGGCACTCGCGCTGCAAAGAATGCCAGGATGTGTGGTCCCCCGTCTTGCGGGTTTCTCCTTCCAAGAAAAGATACATTAGGTGAAGACTGACCCCCGCTTCCAAATGGTGCGTTACTTACATCCAACAGAATTTAGTCTTTGTTCTTCTGTTTCTCACCTCCTCAATCATTACAGACAAAAAACATTGACTCCATCAATGGGTTACACCAGTGAAGCAAAGTGGATACAAGTACACATTTCTTAACAGTTCAAAGAAAAGAATGCATTTTATGATCATGTGTCCAATTTGCAAAACTTGTTTATTAAACACTCTTGCAAACAGCTAACCAGTGTGCCTACATTTGCATACTCAAGGTATGCATCAATTACATACATCACTTTCTCAGAGAATCAATGTCGTCTTAAACTTACTGAGCGACAACAGGGAAACCTCTGGTTTCTTCATCTTTTAAGTTCTTCTAAAACAGATGTGTAGAAGATGCCAGAGGTCAATTAGATCTAGTTTGTAAATAAAATGGCTTGCTTTCTGTGAAAGCTTCTCTCTGCACTGGACTTATTCCCCAAAAAGTCTTTTTTTTTTTTTTTGCACCTCTAACACTGGAACCCTTGAAGTGACCCCTGACCAAGGTCCAGAGATGCCAATACTGGACTGGTCAGGATCCCGAACAGAGTGGGATGTGGGCCAAGAGATGCAATTTACTGACTAGGGTGGAGCGTGGGATGTTCTTGCTGGTTGGTTAGTTGCAGTTATACGGACACACTGTTCTCAATCACTTTGGGGTTCAGGTAATCGTATTTCAGAGGCAGGGATGCGTTTCTGCTTTCAATCTCTGCAGATATCTGGGACAGGCGTTCCTGGAAAGCTTTGATGCACCGTTTCGGTTCCTCTTCTGTAAAATGTTTATCAGGGAATTTGCCTAAAGGCCGCTTTATAAAAAAATAAATACAAAAAAAACATTAGCTCATAAAGAGTAGATTAGGGCAGCAACAAACAAAGCATTCACCAATGTTCCTTGCTTTTAATTGATCATGTTAGCATAGACTAGCCTAAACATGGAATCAGCTTTTCTTTCCTCCCTTACCTCTTTTTACTGTTCAGTGGTCCTCTGACCTTTGAGCTCACTCTAAGAGATCAACACTGATCTCATGTCAACTCTGGGTTTCTCAAGTGTCTATCCTAGGCTCAGTGCTATTCTCCCTATACACCAGCTCCCTTCGCAACATCTCCTGTGGCTGCTGATGTGTCCTTTGCAAGGATTATGCAAATATCGTTTCATACAATCTTCCTATGAGTGACTGCTTCTCTATGACCAGATGTTGGATAGCTCTCATGTCTTTTGTTTAACTCCCCCCCCCCCAAAACTGAGAATCTTTACTTTCTCTTCACCTCTGCACCAACATCCCTGTGTAGAGTTGAATTGACTTTAAGACATCTGTACTTTCTCATACTCTGTCAGAAACCTTGGGGTTCGCTCACATCATGGACACAACAGCAGAAGACTACATGTTTAATGCAAGAAAAGTACAGTCCTGTCCTTTCACACCACCAAGACGCACATTAATCCACTAATCGCTTGCAAGGTATTTGTTTACCTGTAATCCCAGTTCTCTCTTAGGGGAATCTCCATTGAAGTCCTAAGCATTTGAATAATCATGCCCACGTGCAGGAATCCCAGAGCACCTTTCCATAGAATATCTTAAGTGTATACGGTCACCTTTGTTCGGGAAGGCCTGTACAAACACTTATGAACATATTATGCAGCCTATAAACACAGGCTATAGTGGTGAAATTCTTCAGATTGTACATACAAAAGGGTTAGTGTGCCCATAGATCTGTATAATTTTAGGTAAATATTTTATATACAATAGCTTAAATCTTTCACAAACCATTTTTGTAAAAGTAGAAGATTAAGGATAGCAGGACAGTGTAGCCCTTAAGGCTGCTATTATGCGAGTTCAAAACAAAGTCTGCACCTTTAACCCCTTCGCTGCTAGGCCTTTTCCCCCCCTGTGCTAAGCCTTTTTTTGGCTATTTGGGGTAGTGCGCGCTTAGGCCCCTGTAACTTTTTGACCACATAAGCTATCCACGCCAAATTTGCGTCCTTTTTTTCTAACATCATGGGGATTGTAAAGGTACCCAGGGTTTGTGGATTCCCCTGGAGGGGACCCAGAAATTAGCCAAAATACAGCAAAACTTTTTTGGGGGAAAAATGCGAAAAAAGGGCTACAGATGAAAGCGTCTTGTTTTTTCCCTGCAAATGGCATCAAAAAAGGGGTTGTGGTGCTGAAATCACCATCTTCCCAGCTTTCAGGGACAAGCAGACTTGTCAGAAAACCAACTTTTTTTACACAGTTTTGGCATTTTTCTGGGACATAGCCTATTTTTGCTATTTTTTGTGCTTTCAACCTCCTTCCAGTTAATGGTAGAAATGGGTATGAAACCAATACTGGATCCTGGAAAGCCATACATTTCTGAAAAGTAGACAAAATTCTGAATTCAGCAAGGGGTCATTTGTGTAGATCCTTAAAGTTTTCCTTATAGAAACTAACAGTTAAAAAGGAAATATTGACAATTAGTTGAAAAAAACAGCCATTTGTGTCAACGTTTTCACCTGTAACTTCTTCTAATTATGACAGCTATTTGAAAGCAATATACCTTTATATCCGCTGGACCTTTCTGGTTGTGGGGATAGATAGGACTTGTAGGTTCAAAAAGAACCCGACGAACCCAGAGCCAATAACTGAGCAGCATCTTGCAATGGTTTTTTATTATGTACCGGGTATATAGCAATTATTTTGGGAAAATGTATACATGGAAAAATTGTTATGAAAGACACCTATGTATTTCTGAAATGGGAACAAAATGTAGATTTTAGAAACAGTAGATATTTGCACATTTCCGAAATTGGGAGTACCCATACTAGCATGAGAATTATAGGTCATTTTTCAAAATGACTTATTTTTTACACATTGTCTTTCATTTGGAAGGCAGAAATGCATCGAAAGTCAATAGGTAATAACAGTTGCTCTACAATTCTGTGTTACCCTAAGTCTCCCGATAGAAATGGTACCTCACTTGTGTGGTTAGGCCTTGTGCCCACAACAGGAAATGGCTCAAAATGCAACGTGGACGTACCACATTTTCACAATGAAAAATTACCCTTTTTTTGCAAAGTGCCTAGCTGTAGTTTTTGAACCCTAGCTCTGCGGGCACTTAGGGAAACCTAGCAAACCTATACATTTTTGAAAATTAGACACCCAGGGGAATCCAGGATGGGGTGACTTGACTGGCTCTCACCAGGTTCTGTTACCCAGAATCCCTTGCAAACCTAAAAAATTGGCAAAAAACACACATTTTCCTCACTTTTCTGTGGTGGAAAGTTCTGGAATCTGTGTGGATCCACAAAATTCCACCCACCCCACGTTCCCCAAGGTCTTCCGAAAAAAATGGTGCCTCACTCGGGTGGGAGGCCCAAGTACCCGCGTCAGGCAAGGGCCCACAACGTATTGAGGAGACCTCAAAATGGCCTATCACAAAATGTTTTGGGCCCTTGCCTGTCACGGGTAATTGGGCCTCCCACCCGAGTGAGGCACCATTTTTATCGGGAGACCTGGGGGAATGCTGGGTGGTAGGAAATTTGTGTCAGCCCCGTGATGCCACAACTTTACCACACAAAAATGTGTGGAAAAAGGGATTTTTTTTTCAGCCACATTTCAGGTTTGCAGGGGATTCTGGGTAGGAAAACGTTGGGGGACCCACGCAAGTCATACCTCGCTGGACCCCCGAGTGTCTAGTTTTCAGAAATGTGTGGGTTTGGTAGGTTTCCTAAGATGGCCGCCGAGCCCAGGGCCAAAAACCTCACTGGTGTGGGTGGTTCAAGTACCCGCAACAGGCAAGGGCCCAAAACGTATTGAGGAGACATCAAAATGATCTATCACAAAACAAGCTGGTTTTGCAAGGGGAGTCACCTGGGTTTTTGGCCCCGGCGGCCATCTTGGGAAACCTACCAAACCCACACATTTCTGAAAACTAGACACCCGGGGGAGTCCAGCGAGGTATGGCTTGCGTGGGTCCCCTAACGTTTTCCTACCCAGAATCCCCTGCAAACTTCAAATTTAGCTGAAAAAAAATCACTTTCCATACATTTTTGCGTGGGATCACCGTGCCGGCACAAATTTCCTACCACCCAGCGTTCCCCTTGTTCTCCCGAGTAAAATGATACCTCACTTGTGTGGGTGGGCCAAAGGTCTGTGACTGGGAAGAGCCCAAAACATAGGGATTTAGGGTATAGCACCGAGAATTCTAAGCGCTACATTTTTAAAAAAATGCGTTTTTAGCCAGTTCTGCTTTGGACACCCACACAAGTGAGGTATCATTTTACTCGGGGGAACAAGGGCAACGCTGGGTGGTAGGACATTTGTGCCAGCACGGTGATTCCACACAAAAATGTGGAAAATATGTTTTTTCAGCTAAATTTGAGGGTTGCAGGGGATTCTGGGTAGGGAAACGTTGGGGGATCCACGCAAGCCATACCTCATTGGACTCCCCAGGGTGTCTAGTTTTCAGAAACGTGTGGGATTGGTAAGTTTCCCTAGATGGCGGCGAGCCCGGGGCCAAAAAACCAGGTGCCCCCCCCCAAATCCAGGTAGTTTTGTTATAGGTAATTTTGAAGTCTCCACAATACGATTTGGGCCATTTCCTGTTTCAGCCACTATGCCTACCCACACAAGTGAGGTACCATTTTTATCGGGAGCCCTGGGGGAACGCAGGGTGGTAGGAAATTTGTGGATCCACGTAGATTCCAGAACTTTCCCACACAGAAATTTGAGAAAAACGTGATTTTCTCAGCTAAATTTGAGGTTTGCAGGGGATTCTGGGTAAGAAAATTTTGGAGGACCCACGCAAGCCATACCTCGCTGGACTCCTCCGGGTGTCTAGTTTTCAGAATGTGTGGGTTGGGTAGGTTTCCCTAGATGGCCGCCGAGCCCAGGGCCAAAAACTCATGGGACCCCCCCCTTGCAAAACCAGGTTGGTTTGCAATAGGTAATTTTGATGTCGCCTCAATAGGGTTTGGGCCCTTGCCTGTCGCGGGTACTTGACCCATCCACACAAGTGAGGTACCATTTTTCACGGAAGACTTTTGGGGACGCGGGGTGGGTGGAATTTTGTACATCCACGCAGATTCCAGAACTTTCCACCTCAGAAATGCGAGGAAAATGTGTTTTTTTGGACATATTTTTAGGTTTGCAAGGGATTCTGGGTAACAGATCCTGGTGAGAGCCAGTCAAGTCACCCCATCCTGGATTCCCCTGGGTGTCTAGTTTTAAAAAATGTATAGGTTTGCTAGGTTTCCCTAGGTGCTGGCAGTGTTAGGGTTCAAAATCTACAGCTAGGCACTTTGCAAAAAAAGGGTCCGTTTTCACTGTGAAAATGTGGTGTGTCCACGTTGCGTTTGGGCTGTTTCCTGTCGTGGGCACTAGGCCTACCCACACATGTGAGGTGCCATTTTTCTCGGAGAACTTTGGGGAACGCGGGATGGGTGGAAATTTGTGGATCCATGCAGATTCCAGAACTTTCCACCACAGAAATGAGGAAAATGTGTTTTTTTGGACACATTTTTAGGTTTGCAAGGGATTCTGGGTAACAGAACCTGGTGAGAGCCAGTCAAGTCAGCCCATCCTGGATTCCCCTGGGTGTCTAGTTTTAAAAAATGTATAGGTTTGCTAGGTTTCCCTAGTGGCCGGCAGAGCTAGGAACCAAATTCAACAGGTAGGCACATTCCGAAAAAAAGTCAGTGCCTAGTGGGCTTTCTGCCGCCCTGGGGAGGGGGTAAATCAGGGGCTATTGCCCTGATATGCCCCCGAGGGGGGCAGAAAGACTGGCTATTCTTTTGGGGGGGGTCGGGGGCATTGGGATGCCCATTCTGGGCAGCCCCCACCCCGGGTCTATAAAAAAAACAATCCCTGGCATCTAGGGTGTTTCTGAACCCCCGGGGGGGGCAGAAAGACTGGAATTTTGTGGGGGGAGGGGTGGGGGCATTGGCATGCCCATCTTGGGCAACCCCCACCCCTAAATTTATCGAGGGGAAAAAAAACCCTGGTGTCTAGTGGGCTTTCTGCCCCCCGGGGGGGGCATATTGGGGGCTACTGCCCCCATCTGCCCCCCAGGAGGGGCAGAAAGACTGTACCTTTGCGTCGGGGGTGGGGGCATTGGCATGCCCATATTGGGCAGCCCCTACCCCAAATTATAATTTTAAAAAAATCCCTGGTATCTAGTGGGCTTTCTGCCCCCCCGGGGGGGCAGATTGGGGGCTACTGCCCCATCTGCCCCCCAGGGGGGCAGAAAGACTAATTTTGTGGCCGGGGAGTGGGGGCATCGGCATGCTCGTTTTGGGCAGCCCCCACCCCTAATAAATATCCCACAAAAAATCCCTGGTGTCTAGTGGGCTTTCTACCCCCCAGGGGGGGCAGAAAGACTAATCATGCCAACATTTTTATGGGGGGAGCAAAGGCCCTTGCCCAAGGGGCCGCTCCCCCCTCCCTGGTGCCTAGTGGGTGGATCCCTGCTTGGGGATCGCCCTCCTGGGGCGATCTCCAAGCAGGGATCCACTAGGGAGGGGTACCATTGGAAAGGGGAGATTCTCCCCTTTCCAACGATACCTCTCCTGAGTTTCTACGTGCTCAGAGGGCTGAGATAGCCCCCTGAGCACGTAGAAACTGAAACTGAAATGAGCCTCTTGGCTCATTTCGGTTTCACTGAAATGACATCAGCGCGACGTGCGCGCCGATCGTCATTTCAGGGAAACCAGGGGGGGGCCTCGGGAGCTGGGGAAGCTCTTCCCTAGCTCCCGAGGCTTTAGGGGAGAAAAGGGAATCCCTCTGGTGCCCGCACCAGAGGGATTTCCGATGCTGGGTGTCATGACGAGCTGGACTCGTCATGAGCACACGACCACTGTGTGCCATGACGAGTCCAGCTCGTTATGAGCATGGAAGGGGTTAAGGACCCAGAGACCACCAGTATCCCATCAAGCCTAGCAGGTGGCAGTTGCCTCAGTTCTTTTTGATGAGATGTGTCAGTAACAGGTAAGTACAATAATTCTCTGTTATGTCCACCTTGGGAGGGTTGCTTATGACTTCAATGGAGATTCCCCCAAGAGAGAACTGGGATTACAGGTATGAAACCATACCTTCTCTCTTAGGGGAACTTAATTGATAGTCGTAAGCATTTAAATAGAACAGCCAGCCAATCCCTACCTAGAGCGGTGGAAACTAAATCAGAGGAGTGACGATAGGACTGAATTAAGCAAATAAATGAGAGATGCTTGTCCTACTTGAGCATCTGCTCAAGCATCCAAATCCAAACAATAGTGCTTGGTGAGTGTGTAAACAGAACTCCATGTCGCCGCTTTACAAATATCCACTATAGGGACATTTCTCTTCAAAGCGGCAGTAGCTGCTTTGCCCCTAGTAGAATAGGATTTAGGGCTAGCTGACAGTCTTGTTGGCCTTTAGGTAGCATAACAGTATGCAAGGCACTATCCATCGGGAGATGGATTGTTTGGAAGTGACTAAACCTGTACGGACCCAGGCCATAATTGAGAAACAATTGGTCTGATCTACGTATGTCACATGTCTTACTAAGATAAAACTTAGACCTTCCTCACCTCCTGGGAATGATGTGTTCTTTCAGCCAGGGTTGAAGGATGCTGACAGAAGGTTGGTAATGAAATAGTCGGACATAAAAATTAGATATAACATTGAAGGATTTTGGGAAAGTCCTCATAGCTACCTTGTTAGAGTGAAAAACTGTTAAGTTTGTGAGAACATAATGCCTGGATTTCACTAACCCTACGAGATGTGATTGCTATGAGGAAAGCAGCTTTCCATGAGAGATGCTGCAGGGAAGACTTATGAATAGGTTCAAAAGGATCCTGCAAGAGTTGTGAAAGGACTGTGTTAAACTCCCAGGGAGGGAAAGGATGCCTAATGGGAGGCAACACCACCTTCAACCCAAATCCTTGATAACAGGGATTTTGGGAAAAAAAGGTTTGTGAAAGACATTTTCTGTAGAGTTAAGTATAAATGGGGTAACCCGTAATGCTACCGGACCCGGGTAATAATGACAATACAGGAGGAGCCCTCTAACGTCTTGATCCAGCTTAAATCTTCTTGCTTGGATTTGGTGCTCTATTTTTCTGTCCTGATGAAGACCCCATGCTAAGGCTTCTTGATGGTGACCTTCAAGGCCTCAACATCTACCTGCTCCGACAACGGATCTGCATGCCTTGATTTTGACACTCGGACGTCTATCTCACAATGTGCGTCAATGGCGTAGGAGTCTTTGGTGTTGAGCTACCATGTCTGGATGTCCATCTTCACTTCTCCTTCTACATTGAACCAGCCCTGGATGGTGAACAAGTCTGTGCCGTACCTCGTCGACGTCGATCCTCTACGTCGACTGGGAACGATGCAGTTTTTTTGGGCTGGAACCCTTTTTTTTGCACCTTTCACATCCTTCAGAGGTAGATGGCAGAGCCCTGGTAGAGGACTGACCCTCACCTCACTCTGAAGTCCCACCTTCAGGCTGTGCTTGCTGCCTGTGTTTTTCCTCAGTGCCATGGAGGCGAACTTTCTCCCTTTCCCTCAGGGTGCTCCTTGAAAACTTCTGGCACTGCTGACAATTTTCAGGAACATGTCTTATTGGAAGGCAGAGAATGCAGACATCATGATGGTCCGACTTGGCCTTCTTTCTCCCACAGGCAGGACACTTGTCAAACATTGAAGGCATTTTATTTGACAAAATGTTTCAATTTTCTGTCAGAAAAAAGGCAGAAAATTAAGGAGAGATGAAAAACGTCGAATGTAGTAGAAGTTGCAAAAGTTCACTGGCGAATTTTGAAGAGATAAAGACTAAAAGGCAGAGCTCAGTGCTCCAAGATCCTGTCACCAGGAGCTAAAAAAAATAACTGAGGCAACTGCCACCTGCTAGGCATGATGGGACACTGGTGGTCTCTGGGTCCTTAAAGGCATAGACACAGTTTTGAATTCACATAATAGCAGCCTATAGGGCTGCACTGTCCTGCTATCCTTCATCTTCTACAAAAATGGTTTGTGAAAGATTTAACCCCTTGACCGCGATCGGAATTCCGCTCGTGTGCTGGACATTCCGATCGCGGGTGTGGTCGTGACGAGCTCAGCTCGTCATGCGCACAGCACGACCGCGCAGCATGACGAGCTGAGCTCGTCACGAGCATCGAAGGGGTTAAGCTGTTAAATATAAAATATTAACCTAAAATTATACAGATATATAGGTATATTAATCCTTTTGCAGGTACAATCTGAAGAATTTCACCACTGTAGCCTGTGTTTATAGGCTGCATAATATGCTTAAGTGTTTCAGCAGGCCTTCCTGAAGAAAGGTGAATGTCTACAGTTAAGAAAGCCTAATCTATGGAAAGGTGCTTCAGGATTCCCACACGTGAGCAGAACAATTCAAATGCTTATAATTATAGATGGAGATTCCCTAACAGAAATTAGATTACCTGCTCAATTGCCACCCTTAAAAGCCCTTCTCACTAGACCGGGTTTTGAACTGTGCCTGCAAAACGTTGCTCAACCTGCCAAGACACAAGCCCACCACTCCCTTTAGCACAAAGCTGGGTTGCTCTTTGTCGAAAAGTTTACCCTATACAAATCATGGGCAATCATATAAAGTGGCCACAGTACCTCTCCAGACTATCTTTCCAATGTAGCGCCCGGCTACGCTACCTCCAGGAATTTACTATCAAAACTCACTGGCTGCACCTAAACCGCAGCATACAGGATCTAGATTCCCATTGGCCCCATTCTAGTCCCCACCACTGGATCGCACTATTTCAAAGGATGCCTCACACTCCAGTCAAAAGATGCTTTATTCGGCCACTAAAAGTGAGCTTTTAAAAAGGAACATTTGATCAAGGTAGAATAAATTAAAAACACCATGTCCCTTATGAACAATAAAAAAAGCCATATCACGATAAGTGGACTTAAAATCAACTATACAAATCAATAAAAAGACAAATGCAGTTATTTCCAAGGCTAAGTTTGTAAACAGCAAAGGATGCAGTGTATAAAGTGGTATAATGCTGAAGCATTAGGTAAATCGCTATGTCATGGTGTGGCGTAAAGAAGAACACAGGATGACGCATAGTGATCCCTGGATACAGCCAGGAGACAGACTAGCTACTGCGAAGGCAACCTCTTCCTGTCTAATGGTCCCAGTTAAAAAGCTTCCAACCCCGAAGCAGACCATGGGGGAAGATAGCATGTGAAGATATAATAATGCAGGCCTTACTTGGACAAATTGACAGTCTGAGCAACGGAAGTATAAACTTTCTACACAGGTGGTCATAATAGTCACAGAAAAAAATAAAATGTAGTGTGTCCTGCTCCAAGAAATTGTCACATGTGCAGGGCTTTAATATGCCAGGTTTCGTATATCCTTTAGGGAACGCCAATACCCAGGAGACAAGGTTCAAACAGAATCTAGTTAACATAAAACGGTGATAAGCATCGGTGACAAAAAAAAAAAATAGGTATGGTTGTACCCGTGGGCTCAAACTCAGTGTGACAAACCTTCTCACGGAGGGCTTGGCTAGCTCCTTCTCTTCCCTAAGCCCCTGCCGTTTGGCCAAGAACTGCGGTTTAATATCTCTAATGGCTGCCGGGCCTAAGGGCCTGGGATTTAGATAGAAATCAGGACAGCCAAGCCATTTAGTCTGTCCCTTGATGTATTTTAGTCAGGGAATGCGTAAAGCCCCATCAAGTGTGATACAATCCATAATAATGAGTTGATTTAAAGTAGGGGTAGCACAGGCCCAGATTCTCAGCCAGTGCAACAGTGGGGCTACGGCTATCAGATCAGAGAAATATCCCCAACCCAGCTCCTCGTGTAGAATGAACGCCGGGGTGGCGGACGGGACTGCCAAAAGCTTCAGCATAAATTTGTTCTCGGCCACTTGGATGTCCCTCACATCCTTATAGCCCCAGACATCACACTTATACGTGGCCATAGGGATACATTTTTCTTTGTAAATCCCAATCTTTTGGCAAAGTCCAGTGTGGCCCCAGCCACTCTAGCCAAAACATTCTTTGTGTTCTTTGTGCGCACCAGGACCCTCGCTCATCAAATGGCACCCCTAGATATGGGAAGGTTGGTACTTTAGTTAATTCTGGCCCCTTACAAAAAAAACGTAACCTTGGCAGACTTTCGAGGGCCTATTGACATGTGTGCGATTTCATAAAATTAGTGGCTAAATCAAGTGAATCCATAAAATCTATAAAACGGATTAAAAGTTGCTGTAGACCCACAGCAGTTCTGGCAAACAGGACTGCATCATCTGCATACAGAATGCAGGGATCATCTTAGAGCCAACTCTTTTCCAAAATCACTCTGAAATGCCACCTCATGAGCCTTTTTAAAAAAAAAAAAAATAATTTAAAGCAGCACACCCTGCCAAAATTGAGAGTCTACCTAGTTACTATATGTTGTATTATTGTTGGTGTGTTGCATTCCCTTAACACAAAAACAGCTGTTTTGTTCAAAGCGTGAATCGCCTCTCTGGTTTATGTCATCATACTGAATGACCTATGTAAGAATCCACCTTACAGAAGGTGTCTGACAAAATGTCATGCCAGTTATTTGTAAGTAAACATAGCTGCCAATGTTTCAGTATGGCTATGTGGGACATTTCTATACTTGGAGTGTGCCAATGTGTGACATTTGGATACCTAAAGCGTGACAATGTAGCACAAGTTTTTCAGCAACAAACTGGAAATTAATCGCTCCATTTTTTCTCTGAATCCAGGCACACATGTAGTTCTGCATTTATAATGACAAAAGGCACACAATTGATGGACGGAATGCAGAACAAATCAAAACATTCACCTCCAGTCAAGAGATCTGGGTTAAATCCATCATTCTTTTGCTCACCATGCCACCCCAGTTTAGACCTGGCCATATGCAAATCCGTCTTGACCCTGTGCCTCATGGGAACAGTCCAGCCCGAACTGCCAAGCCAGGTCCTCCCTGGACCTGAAACAAGCATCCTGTGGTTAAGCCTGGGCGTAGTTCGCGAAGTAGCGCTACGTGAAGCTACGCAAAGTGCAGTTCGCACTACGCGAGCTACGCGTAGCACTACGCGAACTGCGTAGTGCACTGTTCGCAATGATTGCACAGTGCCAGATGCTTGTCCGCACTGTGCAATCATTGAAAACGGCATCTTGCACAGTGCGAGCTGTCTTTTACTGCCGCTCGAGTAGATTTTTTCTCGAGCGGCAGCTTTCTCAACGCGGACTGGTAGTTTCTCATCGCGAGCGGTCGCGAGCATACGCGACCACTCGCAATGAGAAACCTGACCTCCCCGCGTTGAGAATCTCGCAGGGAGGTTTATTTTCCACGCTCGCGATCGGCAACTTGATGTTGCTGATCGCGAACGAGGAAAAAGTCTCGCCGGGATGTCATTTTGCTTGCTCGCGGTCGCCAACTTGACGTTGAGGACCGCGAGCAAGCAAAAAATGACTGCTGCACTACGCTACGCTACGCGTGTTTGCACTGTGCTACGTGCAATTCGCGTTGTGCGAAGTAGCGCAAACTTCGCAAACTACGCGAGCGTAGCGTAGTGCTTTGCCCAGGGTTACCTGTGGTGAGCACATGCACTTTAATATTTACTGTGCATGTCTCTCAGTCTGATTTGTCTCTGGACAGCATGGGTTTGATACTATCTTATTTATGCTGTCATATTTCATTTTACTTTACAGGTGTCCTGAAGACTTGACTGTAGAGCTGGATTAGTTCCAGCCTACAAAAAGTGGATTCATCTTTGTCTCTGAGACGTGATAGGAGCCCCCTTTTCCCCCACGCCCTGATGAATGCCATGGACCCTCCTGGCCGTCTGTGTTGCCAACATGTTTCTGCCAATACAGAGATGGGGTACTAAACCCCCTAGTCTCCATCACTAATTTTTAATATAGGTCACACTCTGCGCCATTAAAAGAATTCACGCAGGATTGTGCATCGTTTTTTAAACATCACTCACTTTCTCAGCACGGGCCCCCACTTAGTTTTAGAAGTGCCTCCCTGTCTCCAGGTGCAGGACCGCCCTTTATCAAACGTGGTTTTTAAAGGGCGAGGACAGCCGATGATGAAGCATGACACCTGGTGGTGTGCGAGGCCAGTCCATACATTTTTTGTAATGTCCAACACCACCTAAATCATTGGCATAATGTGCCTCTATGTACATTAGAAATTAGACTTGTTAATAGGGTAGTTAATAGGGTAGCTTCTTGTTGTGTGATACATATAGCGTGAGGGCAACCTGAGAAGGAGAGCTTTCTGGTAATTCTTTTTAATTATGTGACTAGCTTATCGAAGATCGCATTGTTATACCCACAAAAACAAGTGAAATATTAATAGGAAAAGAACCTGGCTTCATGTTTATTTTAATATACATATTTTGGAAATCTGAAGAGTTTAAACACAACATACATCTGAAATAATTTATTGTAGAATCATTTAGTCAGGAACCATACAGGTTGAAGATAGTTGCAGCAGAGTTCTACCTTTCCACTGTATACTCACACTTTGTGAATGCAAATAAATAGCGTTCGCAATTAAGAGCACAGAGGGATGGGCAGTTTCTAGCACCTTGGGTATTCAGCATTTCCCTGTGGACAGTGGTGCATGAAAATAATCTACTTCTCCAGTCGTTCTAAGGGTTCTAAAACAGCCTGTGATCGTTGTAATAATTCAAGATAAAACATGCAAAGTCACCCTGGCTGCTCTTAGTGTTCTTATGAACTCTATCAACAGACTTGTGCATGGCGGCCTCTCTCGAGTTTGTTAGTGACACCCAAAACTGGGAAAGCATGCCACATTTATAACTTCATTTCACTTTCTCAGGAAAGATCTTGACAAGAGTAATTCTCTCTTACAGCAGCTGCTGGATGACTGGGCGCCAGCGCTGTTCAGGGATGGCATGAACACCCCTCTGCACACAGGCTTACACCATCCCAGGCTCAAAGATATGACAACAGTTCTTTGTTGGCACACTAGGAAGCAGTGGACATGTAAGTGCCTAATTCCCATACTTGACTTTAGCATTTCAATCAGCCGTTCATTTGCAGATAGATAACTCACAGGGCTACTGTAGTTGCTGCGGCGATTTGTCAGCAAATGAGTGGTCGAAACACTATTCTTGGAAGTTATGCTTGGCTTCTTCCAAAAGTAACCACAATGAGTACACTTACTCAGATTCCACATCAAGTTCTGCTTATATATATAGGATTAAAAAGAGGTAAGCCTAAAGCAGGAATGATGTATTAAACGTTATAAAATGTACAACTGGGCAGTACTCCGTGTGAGTAGCTCTCCACGGGCAGTAGCGGCCTTTAATCAAAAGCAGCAGAGATGTTCAGAAGGTGAACGAGTAAGTAAACATTGAACAACAAAAGTAAACGCCTGTGGAGGTAAGACACCCACTCATAAGTAGCAAAAAACACCTGCAGCTCACAACTGCCACCAGTATTGGGAAGGAGAGGACAAGCATCCTTCAGAGAGCAAGCAATCACTGACTGGCCATAAGCGAGTCGGCGTCTGCCAGTCTGAGAGTTTAGATATCTTTTTTGCTTTAAATTCTACACTGAATACATGGTCTAGAAAGTGGGGTGTTTCCACTACTTATTCTTAGTGCAATACAGTGGCCAGTATGTTTAACAGTAGGTTAACTCACGCAGGGGCAGGGGCAGGGTGAGTACATCGGTCTAGGGACATCGTAAGGATTTTGGGGGCCCTGTGCCAAACGCATTTTCGGGGTCCCAGTTTGGAAAAGGTTTGAATTTATGATCCAGTTTCAGCCCCTTCATGCCCTCTTTGGCCAGGTCGCAGACCATGCACAGGCACACTCGTCCAAATTCTAAATAGGTTTACATCCAATAATCAGGGATATTTTCTCTAAAAGAAACTTTATGGCTGTTGCATGAAATGAACCTTGTGAATAAGCATGCCACCAACTAATGTTAGTGGGTGAGGGTTCTTTTAAAAACCAAAAGGGTTTCCCTACTCAAGGTATTAAGAGGAATCTAAGCTAGCTAACTTGGATTGTTGCGTTTGATAAGGGAAGTGAATTTAGCCTCCTCTCTTCCCACTCTCTCCTTTTGTTATCCTCTGGAACAAACACCACATTTCTCTGTCAAATGTCAGTAATACTCACATCACCCACAATAAAATACATTTAAAAAAAGGAAAATTGATTTAAAAAATATATGTTTAAGAATTATTCAAGTTCATCAGGGAAAGACTCCCTGCAGAACAGAGCTCTATCAGGGGGCCTCTTGAAAGGCTGGGGCTCTGGGCCAGAGTTCACTTGGCCCATGCCTTAAAAATGTCTGTATCGATCTGGTGCTTCGGCTTCACTGCAATTCAACTGGGACAGCACTACCCCCATCAGTGGAGCAGTGCCAGGCACTGATGTCTTGGATGGAAAGGCTGTGCACTGCATGACGTTACCCATTGGTTTAAACCAATTCTATCATGAGAGACTCTAGACAAGCTAGCCAAGCCCTTTGAGGACCGACAAAAACAACACTGTAGTCCAACGAGGCGAGCTCCACGGTAACCAGGAGTGTATCTCACCTACAGACCAGCCCAAACATCACTTCTTTATTTTACTGATTGCAGATATAGATGCCCGGTCAGCATTAGAATGTTGGCATTGAAGTAACAAGTTTTAGATTAATTGTGTGACGATCTCGTCAGTTTGCGGGGTGGGAGAGAACTTAAAAAAAATTTGACTTGCATAACGAATAAGAATGACCAGTCTGCCTTGGAATTTAAACATGACATGCAGACATTTGGTGCTGAAAACATGAGGTTTTGATATTCAAAGGCTTTTAACCAGACGCTATCCCTTTAATAGAATCATGTTCTTTAGAATGCTAAAACATGCACATATATAATTTAGAGTTAATTTGACTAGTTTAGATTTTGTCTTAACTATAGAATGTGGGTTTTAAACTTACAATAATTATTAAACGTGTGCAGCATCAACGTAAAGTTTGCATTAAATTAACAGGACATTTAAGAGTGCAGAAAACAGTAACAGCTAACTAGAATTAATGGTTGGTAGAAATGCAGCTTGCTCAAAGAAGTTTACCTTCCAGATAACAGTAGAATGTGCCTTGAGTTTGTAAAATAAGAATACAGCATTTAACCTTGAAACGTTCATGATAACGTATTTGTTGCTGATAAAATATTATTTAAACATAGCCCTATTCATTACCGACCTAAAGCTTAATTTATTTGCCATAGAGGACAGAAAGCACTTATTTTAAAATGCATTACCATATATTGTTTATAATGACTTCCTGCTAATATGCTTTTCTTTGCAGCTTACAGATGGTGTTCAGTTTAACAGTTGCTTTATCAGAAGGTTAGGAAGTGAAGCCATTTTAAAATAAGATTCAGAGTGTGGGAACAAAGAAGATAGCCTGCTCGGATGATGGATGGCGTGTGGACAGCAGGAAGGGGAAGATGTGCCTTTCGAAGAATACTGAATTTCCATTGCATGGAAACATGCCACATGCTGTTGCAACTTTGAATTACTGCTTTAAAAACGCGTTTAGTTTAGGAGCTTCAGATTCAGAAGAGCTGCAGATTTGGAGAGATTTGGAATTAGATTGAGATTTCTTTAGCACAGCAGAGATTCGGATGGGAAGCAGATCAGCTGGGATGAGCTCAGTAGAGATTTAGGAGGAGAAAGTCGGCAGATCAGCTGGGATGAGGGCAAATCGGACAGAGCTTGAGAGATTTAGTATGACGGTACGCAGATCATCTGAGATTCACAGCAGAAAATGACAGGCTGTGCTTTTAACATTTATTAAAACCCAAACTTTATGCTTTGACTAAATTGGCTTTGCCAAAGCTTATTTGCTTTATTTTCCTTTTAAAGGGAATTCTGGAATTATTATTGATTTTAGCTTCATGCTAATCTCGCGCTTGCCTTTATTTTGTAGCTCTTCATGGGTTCTGACTGACATCATTTGCGCCCCATTACCTAGAATGGTGATTCTTTCCTTTATGGAACACGCTGTATGCACATTATAATATGATCTGCACTAACTATACTTTTCTATTATCAATTCTGTAACCAGATTGATATTTGACTAATTAAGAATCAGAAAAAAAAAACAAACAAAAAAAAGAATCAGAGAAACCTAAACTTTAATAAGAAATAAAATATTTTAAAAACTACTCATACCTCTCATCATGGACTCAAAATAAGGAACTTGGCAGGTGATGATATACTTGACCTGTACGTTCTGTTTGAGCTCCAATTCTGAACACTGTGGCCAAGGTCCATTGACCTGTCAAGAGCCATCAGAAATTCTAGGGGACAAAATCTGTAAGTTGAGGTGTTTAGTCTTAAATACCCATTTGACTAAATCCTCTTAGTTTTCCAACAGCAGTAATGCAAGGATACTGTTCAAATGCATTAGTATAATGCACAATCCGTGGCACTTGGCAGGGTGGAGTTAAGTCACAAAGAGGTACTGTTTACCCACAACTTGAGATTACTAACATACACAAGGAGAGAATCGATTGCTTACCATGTCACCAGGCTCGGTACTCAGGAGCCGGACAGTCACCATTGAGTTGGCAGTAGTGCCCACCTCGGGCAAGATCTCGAGGACCCTTTCCAGGGTTGCTGTGCCTTTGGTCTTGGGAGGAGGTTGGCGCATTGTGCTGGGACTGTTTGGCATCCAGCCAAGGAAATCAAACTACAGTGGCACAAGCCCAAAAGAAAGAAAACAGTTGATACTTGGGATTATTTTAAGTAGATTTATATAGTGCCAATAGACCTAGGATTGTCAGAGTGCTTTATGAGAAAAAACTATTCCCCTTTCTAAGGAGCATATCATCGTCGGAGGGCAGGTTGGAAAAGTAAGTATTTGTCAGGAGTCAGAACGTCAGCTAGAGTTTATATACATGTAATAATTACAGACCAAGGGTTATGTCCAAAAAGATCTGAATATTCAGTCTCCCATTTGAGGCATTCTTTCTCAGCTGGTAGTGTACCATCTTTCAAAACAGGGCCTTGTTGCTAGGGTGCAATGGGGAAAAAACACCCACGCAATGACTCGCCATGAGTAAAGTCTGTCCCAGTGGTCTCCATTCAGATTTGTGCTCCAGCTGTACAAAGGTGCACTAGGCACATTAGTGAAGACTTTGTTCTAGGAAACCCTGAACCTCCCCATCCAGAGCAATACCTTCTGGTAAGCCTCTGGGCCTCCTCGGTTCAACTTCTAATGTCACAAACTCCGTGCTCTACTGATCCCTTTGTACCCTGCTATTATTTGCTGTCACAAACACCTTTAAGATTTATATGGTACACATTAGTTTTCTAGCCTCCTACATTCCCTTGGTTATTTTTCCCCACCACCTACAGTACTAGAAGCATATTCACAATTACCTGCCCACTGTTGACAGCTGCATGCTGAGCAGAACTTGTGAAAATCACCATAGTCAGATACTTGATCAATTCAGGGCGGGTCTGTAGCAAAGATGGAACTCCTGCAAGAATATGAGAACATTTTATGAAGACTAATAACACATTTACCGGAGTCAGATCCTGTGACGCATGGACCAGGAGAAGGTAGGCCTGAAGTTGTACGATTGAAATGGTGTATGCAGGGTATTTAATTTTGGCAATGTTTATACAGATTTACAATAGAGTGCTACAATCTAATGACATTGCCAATAGTGTTGAAAGTGTTTTCTGAGTTGTTGTACATTGAAAATTGGCACAGAATTATAGATAGGGCTCCCGGTTTTATGGTATTTATTTTTTCAACATTTCCTTCTGCATTTATCCATATTTATTTTTTGCACATTTTTTCTGTATTTATCCATTTTTATTTTATATTTTCTAAATAAATGAAGCTGCAATGGGTATTTTTCCACATTTGACTGATCAATGTGTACTCGCATTTGAATGTCCAAAAGGCTTCAGCAGTATACAGTGCAATAGCGTTATCTGAACACACTTGCATTGTAGAATAGCATCAAGAACTGTAGATCTGCACTTAATTGGGAAATCTATTGCCTTTTTTCATCTCCCCTACCTCTCAATCTGTACTCCTACTGACCTGTCACTCATGATTGACTGTAGAAAAATCACCCAAAGAAGACCTATTTTCCGTATTTAAAAATAAATACAGACAGGAAAATAAATAGTTTTCTGTCTATTTATCTGCAAAAATCTGTAAAAACGGAAAACAGGGAGCCCTAATTATAGATCAGAATGAGTTCTGAAACCAAAATTAGCATTTTAGTTGGAATAAAAAAATAGCAGTGCACACAGAAAAGGCATTCCAAACTGTGCTAGAACACAAATTCTTCAACTTGGACGGCACTTCAAGCATAAAAATTCATAAAACCTGAACTTACAATCCATCTCAATGTTTTGTGGTTCTGCTATCAAACCACAATCAGGGCGAAGAATGTGAATGGGGAGAATTAACAAAAACACTTGGCAACAAATTCAAGCAATCATACCCGAGGATTTTCTCTCCAGGAAGCCTTCTTTGAAGATCTCCCTCACCCATGCTTGAAGCTCTTGGTCCATCTGGATGCTCTCGTCTCCCTTATAGTAGCAGTCCACAATACCAGACACATAGCTAAGAGGGTAAAAAAAATGGAGTAGAATCAATGGATGCAATACCATATGGAACACTTCCAAATGGAAAGAGATCAAGCTCTACCTCTTACTACAGAGAAAGTAAGAGTTATTCATCTCATTTATTCAGCATGTGTTTATAGGTCAACTGTATAATAGTTTATTATGGGTCTCCTGCAGAGATTGACGCCTGCTAAGTTTAGCAGGCCACCATGTCTGCTCGCCTGTACATAAAGTAAATGTCTTTTTTTTTTAGGCTGTCTGTTTTCCTCAAAGGAAACTTGGGCGCATTTAAAACTAAGTTTTATTTTTTGAAAAGTTTTAAAGTTCGCAGTGGTTCCCATGGACCACTGCTTATTCCAGAACAAGCTTTCGTTTACATTTGCAAAGTGGAGTTGGTCTCTGCAGGTCCCCTTCCTCTGTAAATGGCTTACCACTTCAAGTGGGGAGTGTGTAATATTTCAATGTTTTGCAAATGAATCAGTCATCTCATACTGTTTGGGTATTTAAAAGGGACATGTACAAAACCCCCCTCCCACACAGTGAATCAGTATGGGACTGTAAACCCATTTTAGGAGTCATTAAACGATTGCATACTCCTAAAATGTGAATGAACTCCTATTTAGAGTATTGGGACCATGGGCTACTTATTTGTCCCTCCACCACTTTAACAATGACTTCTTACCTCTTATGGGCTTCAATTTCACTGCCTAATAAATCCTTAGCACATCACTAAGTCATCAGTGATCTTTGATTTATCAACCATTAACCCCTTTTTGATCTGCTCCTTACCTGTATTTAGTTAGGTTTGCCAACCTCTACAAGGTTTTTGGATACTACATTGCCACTCCTTGATTTCCATTTGACAACCTAATGCATTCTGGGAGTAGTATTTTTGATAAACTGAACTCGACAAGCACAACTAATGTCAATGACCTGGAAAATAAAATCAGAGGATCAAACATCACAATAAAATGGAGTGAGGGGACAACTCTTCCCAATGTTTCCAGTGTCTTCTCCAGATCTTTGCTGTTCTGCCCCAAAGTGGGAGAGGCGTTATCAATGTTTCTTCTACGTTCTCCTATGTTAACAGGTCAAATCTTTTTTATACATGACTTATTCCTCCTTTTAGCCATTTGGTTGCTGTGTCTGATTTGAATTTTGGTATCAATCACAAATATTCTTTTTCATTTGTTAATTACCAAGCTATTCACATTTTACATACAATGTTTTGGATCAAGGCATTCCATTAAAATCCAAAAAATAAGCAATCACTGAAAGCCACAAAACTACTAAGGACAAAGAAATCATGCCTCACCTCTCGATAGCTGACCAGATCTTCAACCCATCATCTCTGTAGTAAAAGTTGGGCAAGCACTCAACCTCACGGGATTTGAGATTGTCCGCAATGCAAATGGAAGTGTAGGTCACGGCCTGCATTTCTCTTGATATAAGCTCAGCAAGACCGGCTACTCCTATTGCCGTGCTCTGTGGGTGAAAATTAAAGTTTCTGGTTAGGTCCATTTTCTAGGCTGCTCCTGACTCTTTTACTCCTGGACCAGAGTCATCACTTTATACATTTTGGATATTGCCTTCCGCTCTGTATCTAGGGTGTGTGCCAATGTTTTACTCATGTAGCTTTGGGTGTACAATACGCCACAGAGGTGCTGTTGGAGGATTTTTCCAATTGTTAATACATTCCATAGGACAGAAAATCCAGCTGCCTTTGGTTACAGATAGACTGAGTTTGGGTTACAAATGATGTTGCTTATTTGACTGTTTTGGGCATGACTGTGGCTGACGAATGTGTTCCTTGTGAAGCAGTGGCACTGAGGATGTGTCCAGGTTCTTTAGTAACAAACGTTTGGAGTGGTGTCTAATGGGTTTGTGTTGTCTGCCAATGGTGGGTGCCATACATAGCCATGTTGAAGCTTTTCTATACTAAGCTGAATACACAAGATAGAGTCTGAAGTTTAGTGTTTGCACCAGATTAATATTATATATGTTGTGCTTCAGTGCACCATCATTTTAAGAGACCAATATGGTATTGTATGGAAAATGCTCTATTGAATGTTTCAATACCAAAAATACATGGTAGTAAATGCTTGCGAGAGCACCATGATAGCCAAGTAAAAGGCATTGATATGTATCATATTTAATGACAATATCTTCACCCTCTTCCCATTTGTGAAATAACTTGTTAAAAAGATGGGTAGGTGAAAGTCTCTCCAGTGATCATAATGCCCACAATTCTGCAAGTGAACCAAGTCCCACAGGAACGATGTTGTGAGAATATGGCACACAAGCAGCATTTATGAATGAGCAAGGGCAATCCAAGAGGTCATAAGCCGGAGGACAGGTGGCATGGCAGTGGCATCCTATGAGTAAGGACAAGAGTGGCACAATGAGGGCTAGCATGTAGGCTCTACTGGTCAAAGCTATCTTGTTGTATTCCGCATTAGGTGCCCGTATACATGTTTTCCTGAAACATGTCCTTATATAGGCACAATTCGCATTGCCCTTATATAGGCATAGAATCCCAGTCCTTATTTAGGCATTAGCCGTGCACTCCAAATACAGGCATGGTCACCAACATCCGTCCACCCTAACGTCACAACGAGTTCTTAGAAACCAGACCCTTAAGCTTCGGGAGTTCCCCTAGCACAGGACTATTGATTTCTCCAAGAACTCATCTATTATGTATGAACCATTATACCTTTAGGGTTCATTCCTGACGTCTTCCTCTGTCCGACTTCACATCAATGCTAACATTCCAAAGTACCTTCCAGGTATAAATATACCTTCCCTTGCCCAAGCAAGTTAGAGACCTCGACTTCAGAGGAGCCCGTATCCCGGCCTGACGCACTGAGAAGACGCCGTCATCCCTGCTCGCAGAGAATCCAGCTTCCAGTGATCTGACTTCCCTCGCGGGGTGATAGAGTTGAGACCGGAAAGAGATTCCCACCTCTCTCATTCTCAAGGTATGGAGCGGACTAGAACCTAGAGGGACTCTTGGCATATATATACTCTTAGTATACCGTAGTAAGGAATACTTCACCTACTTCTTACCTCTCCCTACACCTAGGTTAGGTTAGGCACATTGGGGTAGAACTAGCTTAGGGACGCATCGTATGAGTACGCGCATTTTTAGCTCCTGTTATTTATGTACGTAAATATATGCTAAAAGATAATGCTAGCGCAGTATTATTTATTTCTACTGCTTACGCTGTACATTATTTATCTTGCATACTGCCTTGTGATCGTAACAGCACATATCTCTTACACGAGAAACAAGACTGTTCAATAAATCCTTTTATTGAAACACCCGTCTATTCTTTGTGTAACTGAGGAAAACTAAGCATGCACGATTGAGCAGAGTGAAACTGTTATCTATTGTTTCCACGATTCTGAGACATGTTCCAATTCTAAAGGGAAACAAAGTGGTCATGTTTTGCGGCTGCCAGAAACTACTCCCTTCTTGTTGTCAAGGAGTTTCTAGTGGCCTCCGAGCTAGCTGGCACAAGTAATTAAGTTTAATATACTCGATAGGGACATACCGACCTCAGTCCTATGTCAAACCTATAGGGTATATTATTCCAATGCGCAGAGCCTATTAGGGAAATAGGAGCTACACTGCAATCTGGTTCCTGCCCAGGTTAGGAGTTATCCACCAAAAGGACAGGGGACAAATAATTTTTCTCCAGAATGTGCAAGGTATCTATGGGTTGAACTCGTTTATTTTCCAGGTTTATGTGGTGTTCTTCTAGAGACTGAAAAGCAGAAATAGCAAAGTATCCAGCCTCCATGTCACGACTGTTGAGTCTTCTCTTGCTTGAGGATTAGCAGCCCTACTCAGATACAGCCTCTGATAAACACATAGAAACAATTCAGGAATTAGTGATAGTTTATGGAAATGTTCTACTTCACTTCAAGTAGACGTGCCCAATACAGTGATTAAATCCCAATCCACTGTATGGGCATCCCCAACTACTTCAAGCAAAGTGAGTGGAGAGATAGAGGTACTGACAGGGGAGATCTACAAAGCTTATTTTATCAAGTACAAACACTTGTCTACACTCGGGGGCCATGATGCCAAACAAGAATCCCTCATTCTACATCATTTATGGATGATTTGTATAGGTCAGGTGGGGACTGGGAAGATTCCTTTAGATTGTTGCTCACATAAATGTACCAACAAAATACTTTGATAGAGAAAATTAGTAGCCTGTGTGAAAATGCTGCAGGTCGATGCACTGTGTAATTATGTTTAATAAGGTCAGGTAAGAATATGTCATAAGGTAGTGAAAAAGCTAATCTCATTCCAAGCAGGTTCCATCTATTTTTTTCTGAACTCTGTGCCCCTCTACTATGGGATCATAGCTTTCATTCCATCCACCTCATCTAGCTGCATCTGGTGGGTCAGTGGACTAATGCATCCACTCCATGGATCTATGTTGGAGCTCATGGTCATAGGTTTGAATACTGGATATTCCACTTAGCATTTCACACTTCAAAGTTCAATAAAATGAGTACCACTGAGTTAATTAACAAACATCTGTTATTTCAGTGTCAAGAGGCCGAAGGGTGAACATGTGCTTTACAGTGTTACATGCTATGCTAATTATGTTATCTTAATCACAGCCTCTCTTGAATGCCCACAAAACAGGTGGTCTAATGGTAAGAGTTCTAATCTTACCTGATCGAAGGATCCTCCTGGTCCAATAAGGCGTTCTCTGGCAAGAGCATTAATTTGCAAAGTATAGCGATGGTGGGGGATCAGGAGCTAAAGAGAGACCAGCTGAGTTATTAGAGCTATAGGTACAGTGGTGGTTTTAAACAGATCTTATATTCTCACTGCCTCTTCTTCTGTAACATGTAGCCATATACCCTGTTAATGTCCAGCCCCCCAAGAATCTCAATTATTCTTGATGTTTTGTAACCAACAATGCTTGGGCAGCATGACCTATGAGCATCCATTTATTGAACATGGAATAAAACAGTCTCTTTGCACTGTCTGATTTGTCTTTACCTTGTATAGAGGATGAGACATGGGGAGCTGCCTCAATGTAGATATGCAGAACACCTCTGCAAAGACGTGCGTACGCAAGAAGTGGGAAAGAGCCTGGTGGGTGGAAAAATTGGAGCTCCTCACCCACATCTTGGCAAGCAACCAGTCCCACTCATTATCGCTCGGCAGGAAGATGGGATTCTCTGGACCTGGGGTCTGATTTAGCTGCAGAGGAAGGTGCACAAAGAGCCAGTTAGACTTTCATGGTTACGGACCAAGCAGATGCTGTCATAGCTTAGCTCAAGAGTGAGACACGACACATTAGACTTTGAAAATGTTTCCATAATGTTTACTGAAATAGAATGCCAAGAACATTGCAAACTCTAACATTACACATTCTTTAATTCGCAGAAATCCCACAGGAAGAAAGTGTCAGCTGACAAATGGTCTGAACCCATTGATAAGACACAAATGTTAAACCAACAGCAAAGTGGGGTAACAGACACTGCTAAAACTAGGTGACTATCCACTCATATGGATTAAGTCCAGTGTGGGAAACTTGTACACTAAAGAGGACAAGCAATCTTGTTTCGATCTTATACAAACCATTTCATAAGGTTTTTTGGACAGTGAGTAGATGGACCTATTCTTCAGCATACTCTAGATTAATCTTTGTGAATCAAGCGCAATATAAGCAAGAGGGTTCTCTTGAAAAATATATTTTCTACTTTAAGGCAGACACCATTGATAAATTTTGTAAAAAAAAAAAAAACAATTCTGTTTGTGGGCGATGGTGCATAGGAGTGAATGTGAAGCCCATGATTTTGGCTAGAGGTAGGAAAGAGGAACAAACAGCCTAAGAGAAGAGAAGGATAGAGGCCATCTAGAAATTGAGAAAGAAAAGGACAAGAAATTGGTCTGGTCAGGAAAGCAACAGCCAGCTTACACAAAGAACATCTCCCATATATACTGCGAAATACTCAGAGGCAGAGCACAGATAAGAAATAGGTATGAGCACTGAAATAGGCTCTGAGGAAAAGATATTTACACTGCCTAATAGTATTCCGTAATAGATCTTTTTCATGTATGTACAGTGATGAATATAAATGGACTATTAGTGGTAAAAAAATGCATGTCCCGAGAAGAGTGTTTGATTTAGAGTGAAGTTAAGGAGTGGTTTTCTTTTCTTGCTTTGTCCAATGACAGTTAAAATGCATGTACTTTTTTTAGGAAAGGCTTTTATAAAACTGTACCTTTTTGGCATTTTAACTATGCAAAGACTAGCTCCATAGTACAAAACGCCCTCCGTTGTCATAAAGGCAAACCTTTGTGACAGTAAAGAGATTGGTTGGTTCTAGCCAATAGGAATACTAGTAGTCAATAGCGATCAAGTAACAGGTGACACATTGTCAAAATGCTGATCACATTAATTCTGAACTATTCACTAATGTCTTGAAATTTCAAAGTTCTAGACAGGCCGGATGGCTCAAATAAAACACCTTACTTGGATTGCTAGGGGTATCATCTCATCCTGGGGCGAGTGGTAGAGAAGACACAAGGGAGCAGCCATGTACTGCCGATGACCATTCAAAATATTTCCAGGAACGCCTTCCAATATCTTATAATCAGCAATGAAGATCTTTCCTCTCTGCAAACAGAGGAAACAGTACAGGTGAGCTTGGCATCGGAAGAAAACATACCATCAACAAATGCATGCAGAATTGCAAGGTGGCATGGTGGTCCGAAGATATCACATCTCTGACCACTCACCCACCCATGACAGCATTCTTGTTCAGATACAACCCGAAATAAAAATAAAAATAAAAATAAAATAAAAATTTAAAAAAAACTTTAAAACCGTTTAATAGTGTCTTTACTTGAAAAGTAGATCATGTTTTGTAATTGGGAGCTATTTATAAATGGAAACGGTTTACAGACACATCTAGTAAATATCCCTTCGGACTCTTCAAGCAACATATTCCATTAAAAAAACCTGATTCAAGAAGAGAGCTGCAAAGAAATCTGCCAACATGCAGATTTCTCACTGCATCTCTGGCATTACATTTCCACTATTTAGTGGTACATGTGCCAAAGTTACCTTAAATCTCAGAAGCTCTGAAGTTAGCTTTGTGCTGCATGCATTCAAGGAGCTTTCATAGGGTGGAAAGTGTTCAGAAGAAGATGGTGCACTTATTGTGGATTCAGGTAGTGCATCCCATGACTCTGCAAGGGGCTGGACATCCTCGTGGGCTAAACTGCACTGTCATTTAAGCAGTTGTGGACACCCAGAGTTGGGCACTGCTAACTGCACTGAGAATCAAAAGGGAAGGGCAGTGGTTGGAGTATAAAGCTCTGCATCAGAGGAAAAATCTCAAGCTTGGGGTTCTTCATGTGTCTAGTTGACTACAGGGACAAAAAGAGGGCGGCCAAGCCTTATACAAGCCCCTTTCCAAGATCGTTTACCACATGAAAGGCATCTGTCATGAGATTTTCCTGCTCAAACTGGAGGCAGGGTAAACTCAAGGGGCTAAAGCTCATGGCTTTTACTGCACTGAGGGTGAGTGAAGTATGTGGCCCATTCCCAAACGTCTCTGCTGCTTTCCAGAAATCCCACCCAAGAAAGCAGATGAGCACAAGGTTAAACCTGGTTTAACTGAAGGCAGGACTTGTTCTACCCAGTATTTTCATATACTGCAAGAAATTTGCATCCAAAGACTACATTGATGAATTCTCTGATCGCCTCACTACCTCGTCCATCTCACATGCCCACACCACCCACATAGGGTGACCTAAACCTCTCAGAAAATAAAAGCTCAAAAAACAAAAATCCCCTCTCAAGAGGCACAAAATGGTAGTGTGTCACACAAACACTACAAAGGCCACAGCCTTGACCTCCTCTAAACATCGCCAACAATCCAATGAAAACCACTTATGCCCTTGGACTGGACTGACCACTTTGAGCAGGGAGATGGAGATGACAATGTACTACTTTTAAATCAAGGTCAGCACAAAAGAGAATATCAAACATTCATATCCTGCAAGCATTTATCCATGGACAAGCTAAAGCTTGAACACATTTTTCACCCCATCCACTTCACATCCGATGCCAACACCATTCTAAGGAAGGTGAACATTGTTTTGGAAAACTTTGTGAACAGCCACACTCCAATTACAACATACAAGTGCATGCCAAAGTCTTCAGCACCTGGTATTCTGAAGACGTTGCTGACAACCCATTTGCAGACAGAAAAGAAAATAGAAAATAAACCGAACTTCCGAGGACCTCTTGATACTGAAGTCCCTTTTTGCAACATACAGATAGCTCATCACATCAGTCATTTTAAAGCTAAATACTGAGCTCCTCATTCAGCTGCAGAAAGATGAAACAGAGTAACCTGGCCATTATAACTTTAGACTGCTAGTCAAGGCCAGGGCATTTATAGACAGCAAGCTCTATTTTAGCTAAGCGTCTTTTCAATACTATCATGATTAGCAGAATCAACAAACCCAACAAGGTATGGTTGGAACACAACTATAGCCCTAACTTATCAGGCTGAACTCTTCGCAAAGGGCCACGGCCACACACACACAGGGCCACGGCCACACACACACAGGGCCACGGCCACACACACACAGGGCCACGGCCACACACACAGGGCCACACACACAGGGCCACACACACACAGGGCCAGCCACACACACACACACACACACACACACAGGGCCAGCCACACACACACACACACACAGGGCCAGCCACACACACACACACACACACACACACACAGCCAGCCACAGCCAGCCAGCCACACACACAGCCAGCCACACACACAGCCAGCCACACAGCCAGCCACACACAGCCAGCCAGCCAGCCACACACAGCCAGCCAGCCACACACACACACAGCCAGCCAGCCACACACCGCCACACACACACACAGCCAGCCACACACACACAGCCACACACACACAGCCAGCCACACACACACACAGCCAGCCACACACACACACAGCCAGCCACACACACCCAGCCAGCCACACACACACAGCCAGCCACACACACACAGCCAGCCACACACACAGCCACACACACCTCTCCAGTCTAATATAATTTCTTAGACCTGCTGAGCCAATGCAACCTAAACTGAGCACATTTACAGCCCTCATGCACAACAAAATTCTTCCCACAAGAGGACATCACTCACCCAGACCTCTCAAACCTTTCAGAATGACTCTAGCCTCCAACCGTTGCTGGCCAAAACTCTACTAGACTACACCAATGATATTTGCACCCTAAACAAACACTAGTTAACATCAACACTACAAATGCTGGTCAGGTCTCAATTGAAAAGAATGCAACATACTCAAATTACCAACACATACCCAGAGATCTGAGGTGTAAAAAAAGACTCACATAGGCTGCAACCCCCGACAAAGCCTGGTTAAGTAACTAACATTTATCTTATGATATTCTAAAACAAGCACTGGCAAAGTGAATAGGACTGCCTTTTGACATGCTGAGTGTCCAGAGAGTAACAAGAATTTTCAGTGAAAGAAGCTAAACTATATTTCATCATTTGTGCATCTGCTGCTGTTGTGTGTGCATATAACTTTACTGCTATGGTCTGTGCTGTATTGCACTATGTGTGAGAAAGAAGCTAGCACTGCTACTGAATGTGCTATGCTTGAGCAGCTTGCTGCTGTGAAAAAAACCAAAAATGTAATTGTTTGCTGTACACAACGCATATTTGAGAAAGAATTTAATATATCATTCAATGCACTTGAGAGATGTTAAGTATAGGATACACTAGACAGCAAAAAACAGGAGGACAGAGAGAAAGTCCTCTTGGCAGAGGGCAACCCTACATTACATGCAGGTTTAAGAACTAGTAACAATAGCTCTTGAAGACAGTTACACTGTCAAGCCACACCTAAAAACAAAAGAAAGAGCTGGGGAGCCTCCAGCTGAATCCAATATATATATATATATATATATATATATATATATATATATATATATATATATATACACACACACATATATACACACATACATACACACACCAATTTGCAGGCCTTTGGAAACCAAGATCAAATTTACATACCTGCAACTCCGCTGTAAGGTTAGTCTTTGGCCCCAAGATGCTTGCCACCATGCTGTCCGTCACTGGGAAGTTATCTGGGATTTTGTTGCACCTCTTGATCATCATTGGATCAACGCCATTAAGGAACTGGTACCCAAAGAATGCATCTTCTCTCCAGTGTTGGGACACATACTCTATGAGACAGAGCACAGGAATGTGAATAAGAATACACGTCTACAAAATATTTTCCATTTGTGAGTGCTCTTATCCTTAAGAGGATAGGTTCTTCTCACCTACTTCTCTCCAGAATCTGCTGCCCTACTTTAGTATTTGTCCATTTAGAGCTTATTTTCCAGTGAGTGTTTTCTGTATTTGATGGAATTGGAAATTAACATATGTATAATGTTAGTAGTAGACGTGGTACTATAAATGGAGCTAAATTTATTTATTCTTAACACAGGGAGCACAGAGCATGAACGGGTGTAGACAGACTCAGAACCTCCCTACCACAATGTTCGGCTAACAGAACGTGATGGGTAAGCATGCGCACACCAACTCAAGGAAGAAAGGGGAAGGGATGTGCTAAGTGCGAAGAAGAGCAGGTAGCGGAGGTAAAGCCGGACTATAAGGGGACCACAGATAACATGCCTGTAGGGCTCCAGGATGTACGGGCATCAGCACCAGGGAATAAGGGAAGTTTGGGAGGGGAAGCAGAGAGCATACGCGCCCCTCAGCAGGAAGCACTACCTTGATGGGGGAAAACCCGTGCTCAGGACTGGCACGGCATCCTTTTAAAGTAACCAAATCCAGGAGGAGGACTTGACCTGACCCCCACCACCCCCCCGTTGGAAGCCTAAAAGACTGAGAATGGGCGTCAGCGGACTGCTCCGGACGAAGAATGGGTGGGGCAGCGACATCTCACAAAGGAGTAGGGCTTCACCCCAAGGAAGGAAATAAGAATTGAAAGGTGGGATTTCGATGGGGGGGGGGAGGGTCAGAAAGGAATCTGATTTGGTTTGCCGAATGGCCTCCTACAGGCTTGGAGAGCCCGTCCGCCATTCAGAAACCCTGCAGTAATCCCTCGGCCGGCTATTTCCGGCTGAGGGATTACGATGGCAGGTTCCCACTGCCTTTCTGTGCTGGCCTTTCCGACACAGAAAGGCATCGGGAATCTGTCTTTGGTGCCCCCAGCAGGGCCCCCCTGTTGATCCCTGCACCCAGTGGGATGCAGGGATGAACTGCACCTCTGCTCTTTGCAATGAGAGCATGCATTCCGTTCGGAATGCATGCTCCCATTGTAAAGTATAGGATTGCAACTGAACAGGGTTCGGTCGCATCCTACTTCCTGGGCTGGAACAGACTACAGGAGGTCGTTCTATTCCAGTTCCAAACCGATGTCGGACAAACTCTGGTCCGTCTGACATCAGAATTGGGCCCTAAGTGTTTGAGGTAGGATTCGGGGTGAGTGACATTTTGTTGCTTTGCTTTATGTTCACCACTCACCAGTGCAAGCTTATAAAGGCGTTCTCTTCTGCGACCACCATATAAGTACACCACTCCATGGCGTTGTATGTGGCACAAGTGATGTGACAGGAGAAGGCAGCCCAGCCCTCACAGAAGGAGTGTTTGCAGCAGATATTCACCTTGAGCCCCACAGAGTTCAATGAGCTTAAACCCAAACCAATATGGACACCATAATTTCACTTAACTCACAAGAGTAGATCACAAGCCAGGTACACTGTATTAGTAGCGGTACATATTAAATGATTTCCTCCAACAGTAGCGAGAGGTTAGATTGTAAAGTATTGTACAGTGAGCCGCATTTGTGGGAACTTTTGGTGAGTAATAAGGTGGAAGTGGGAACAGTCACCTCAGTATCAACGGTGTGTTTGAGAGCGAAGCATTGGATGCTGCCAGCTGAGTGCATCTCCAAGAGGAGAAGGTGTGGCATTACATCCAGAGATGCCAGCTTTGGAAGCAGGTTCAAGTCCCAGTGTCTGCTCAATATCCTGTGAAAATCGTTTAACCTCCTTGTGCCTTATAAAAGGCATCTGACCTTGTGTAATATAATTGGTGCTTGTTTAAAGCAGCTCAAAGCCCCTGGGCCAGGTAGCACTATATAAAACTGCAACAACAAAAAAAGCTTATATTTCTCAGAAGCACACAGACAATGGTGCTCCCGGCTGCCCTGTACTCCCACAAACTCTTAAGGCTATCTGAGGTTAAGCGATACTCTACGTTTGACTAAGGTACTCCAATTTTAATGCATTGTAATTGGTTATTCAGGTGTATAAATCACATTGCTGGACCAGATTAAACAGTGATGTGCCTAAGGCTTTCAAAGGCCAAGCTAACCCATTCCTCTGCTATCTACAATCAAATACTCAAGTATGCTACGAGCAGGAAAAGGAGGCAACAAGGGTAGATTTCGAATAGATAACAAGCCCGCCAGCCAGATAAATATTCATAAATCTGGGTGTTAGATATTTGGCAATCCTTAAACTGAATTGTAAAAAGTGCTGTAATGCCAGTCAACCCTCAGAAGTCAGACTGATTAAAGTGAGCTAGACACACAATGTACACACTGCCTCGTCAAAGGAAATTTCTTACCTAAAGTAGCAGTTTTATGGGTCCATAAAACCCTCTTGAGGTCTTCAAGTGATTTCCAGGATTCCTGACGTCCAAAAAATCCTTCCAGTTTGATTTCTAGCGTTCTGGGAGAATGAGAGAAGATGGCTTTACTAAGAACCATCACATCACGATAAGTATAATGCACATAATGGAAAGGGTATTTGAACATGGTGTTCTGTGGTTTTTCAAAAGATGGATTCTGACAAACATGAACGCTGTCGCTATTTGTTAACATATGTGGATTGTGTCAAAGCAGTACAAAATTAGATAAGCTTTGAAAAGATAACTACTAGAATAAAGGAGGCATAACGCTATATGAAATATTTTTTCCAAACTTTAGAAAATATGTAAGATGCAAACATTTTCTTATGTAAGAATACTTCAAGGACAAAGTGGCGTGACAAAAACTGTAAGGTTGGGGCAGTAAGTTAGGAGTCAGAAGTAGTAAGCTATTTTTTAACTGAAATAATTAAGGACTGCTGTCTCCCAACCCCCCCATGTTTCAGTGGTTGGGCAGTAAGTTCAGGCTTGACTTTATATACACCAAACCAATCTTTGAAGCTTCCTCTGCTATTGGAGTTAAATGGCTTAATTTAACACCGTCACCTCTGGGTAATTCAGCCAAATCAAGGAGACAGGATGCATGCAGATAAAAATTAAAGAATGCTAGTGCATAACATGCACACATCATAACTGTGAACGCTTAGATGCCAAACACTGGAGGAAATCTTAGACTTGTAATGACCGAATGAGATTAGAAATAAGACCGAACGTTTTTTCCCTCATTCTTCATTCCAGTGGATGCAGGACATGGTTCATTATAAATGAAGCTCAACAAAATGGCTGCTCATTCGTACTATGGTTCTTAAAGCAGGAACCATGCTTTGTGAACACCGGACAGTCCATGGTAACAGAGTAAAAGATCTTGACATTGTAAAGAAAAACCTTACTCGAGTCATGCAGGATTTCAATTGGAAGAGGCCACTATTGCGGTCTTATAAGAAGACCAATTGCTATAGAGGGTATGGCTCCCTTTGAAGCACAAACATATATTTGTTCTAATCACCATAACACTCAATACTTACGAAGCATTCTTCGTGAGGACAAAATTTAGCGATTTGGTAATGGAGTATTTAACGTTCGAGTCTAGTTCTGTGACGTTACCCACATCAATGCATCTTGGAAAGGCTTTGTGGTACACTTTCCACCTGGCAGAGATCGAAGGATAGAGAAGACAGGAGAAAAGTGTCAATCAATACTTCAGTCTGAAAAGGGTTCTAGAAACCGGCCTTATAGGTACAGCAAAATGCCTGCCATTTGTATTACATGGTTATTCAATGAACAATCACAGGTAACCAAGACATTAAAAAATGTGTGTGAGTGAAGGCATGGGCAGTGTGTTGGGCAGAGGCGGGGTGCCTTGTTGCATCTTAGACCCCTAGGTTTGGAACTAGCAGCCCAAACATTTTGCAAGCATTTCCTACTCTTCCTTGTTCAAGTTTGTTTTATACCAAACGCAGTATGTCCTCCCTTTGTTAAGTTCAGGACCTTAAGCCCCTCTTCATGAAGCAGAACAATAAAGGCTTGCCTTAAATAAAACCCTCAACTGTTCTTTGATAGACCTCCTAAGGGGTGATCAGCAGCGAATCCGCTTCTGTTGCTGATGCATCACATCAGCACAGTTGTTTCCATTAGGTGGTGTTTTCTTTGAGTAATGCATCACTGTATTGCATCTACAAGTGGTTACTTCTGGAGATCAACATTTGCCTGCAAGTCCCTCTTGTGCGAGAGACTTGTGAAGTAGATGAAGGTAGCCTCCTTAGTCTCTGCAAACAAGACTCCTCCTTTTGAAGCTAGCTCCAAAGGCTGAAGGACATCTATGCTTGTGAAACAAGTTTGATATTTTGGCAGGTGAAATGTAGCCTATGTACAGAGGTAGCCTTTTTGTAGGCGCCCATGTGATATGTTGCAGCAGTGAGTAATATGGTACAGTATGTTTGGGTGTTCTAGTGTAATGAGGTTTAATATGATACAATGTGTGATGTGGTGTGGTGTGACATGCAGTACTATGTGATGCATAGCATGACATTCAGAGAAGAAAACAAGTTACTTACCTGTAACTTTAGTTCTCCAGTATTGGTAACTTTCATAGATTCCCATTGCTTGTATCATTCCCCGTCGTCGAGATGGGAGTCCCCGGTAAATAAAAAATACCATAGAGATAGGTACAAAAGAAGAAAAAGGCATAGGCCGCATCTCATTTTGTAGCATATCCACCTCTTTTTGTAAAAGAGACCAAATGAAATGAACAACCAATCAGAATAGCCTCACCCCATAGAACCTTCCTGAGAGAGCCTCAGAGCCTCAGATTTTCGTAGCCGTTGTGTAACAGTATAATAGAATATGCTGAAGGCTGAGCTTTCCCAGGGGAGGAGGGTGGGCGCATGGGAATCTATGAAAGTTACTTACCTGTAACTTTAGTTCTCCAGTATTGGTAACTTGTTTTCTTACTCCAGTATTGGAACTTTCATAGATTCCCATTGCTTGTATCAGAATAGCTAGCAGTAAGAACGCACATTTTGTGTAATACATCATTGTAAACCTTGCGAAATGCATACAGTCAGCAAAGCAACAAGATATCAAAAAGTAGTCAGTGAACATCATGATTTACAAAATGTGCTAATAACCAATAAAAGGAAGGAGGGTTAGAAGGGAAAGCTCACCACTTATTGAAAGAGGTTTCTCAGGACAGCCTGTCCCACTGCAGCGTCACTTCGCGTGGAGGAATCCAAGCAGTAATGCTTCGTGAAAGTATGGGCACTGCTCCATGTTGCTGCCCTGCAAATGTCTTTGATCGGCACTCTGGCGAAGAGAGCAGCTGAAGAAGAGATGGCTCTTGTAGAGTGCGCCCGGACTCGCCCTTCTAGGGGCTTACCAGCCGCTTAGTGACAGTATTGGATCGCGCTGGCAATCCATCTCGCAATCCCTTGCTTTGAAAGAGGGAAGCCCTTGCGAGGGGCACTGAAAGCAACAAATAGTTGTGTAGATCTTCTGAAGCCCTTGGTACGTTGAAGGTAAAATTTCAGACACCTTTGAACGTCCAGCGAGTGAAGAGTCCTCTCCGCTGGAGTAGTGGGTCGAGGAAAAAACGATTTGAGAATCACCGGTTCATTTAAATGAAAGTCTGAAGGGACCTTCGGGATAAATTTTGGATTTGTTCTTAGAATCAAAGTGTCTTTTTTAAACTGTAAGAACGGCTCCTTAATAGTGAGAGATTGCAGTTCACCTACCCGCCTGGCCGATGTTAAGGCGAGAAGGAGGGCCACCTTCCATGAGAGGAATTTAAGGTCCGCCCTATGAATTGGTTCAAAAGGCGGCCTCATGAGTTGAGTAAGGACTAAGTTAAGCTGCCACAGAGGAGGTGGAGGTCTAACTGGTGTAACAACTCTAAAAAGTCCTTTAAGAAATTGTTTTACGATTCTGGCTGACCAGAGAGAAGGCCCAGAGGAAGTTCGTCTGAATCTAGAAATGGCTGCCAGGTGCACCTTGATAGAGGAATGAGCGAGACCTGACTTAGCGAATGCCAAAATATATATCAATTTGATGAGGAGCAGACGAGTAAGGATGAATGTTCTCTTGCCGGCACCACAGGCAGAAACGCTTCCATTTTAAGCAATATGTCTTGTTCGTACTTGGTGCCCGGGCTTGAGCCAGTACCTCTCTACACTCTGGCGAGATATCTAGATTGTGAAATTCTCGGTGCTCAGGAGCCATGCTGATAATTGAAGTGAGCCCGGATCCGGATGTACCACTTGGCCCTGGGACATCATCAACAGAGATGGAATTGGGCGTAGATGAATTGGATGATCCAGGGAGAGCAGGAGAAGCTCTGTAAACCAGAACTGGCGGGGCCACCAGAATCATTCTGCAGGGCTCAGCTTTGAGTTTCCTGAGAAGCCTGGGAATTAGTGGGATCGGAGGAAAAGCGTAAACAAAGGTGCCTGACCAGGCCATCGAAAGTGCATTCCCCAATGATCCCGGATGGTGTTCCCTGCTTGCGTAGAATCGGCATTTCTTGTTGCCTGGAGTGGCAAAGAGATCTATGGGTGGCGTGCCCCAGAGATTGAAAATCCTGTCCAGAGTATGTTGGTCTAATTCCCACTTGTGGCTCGCAGACTTGAGACGACTGAGCGTGTCTGCTGTCTTGTTGAGGGCACCTGGAAGGTGCTCCGCTGAAAGTGAAATCTTCCTTTGGATAGCCCATTCCCAAATCTCCTGAGCCTCTTTGGAGAGCGGACGAGACCTTGTTCCTCCCTGCTTGTTCACATAATGCATGGCCGTCGTGTTGTCCGTACGGACGAAGACAGTGGATCGTCGGATCCGCGGAAGGAAAGACTGCAAGGCCAGACAAAATCGCTCTGGGTTCTAAAAGATTGATGTGGAGAAGGCGATGCTGGGACAGCCAGCGGCCGCTCACCTGAAGATCTTGCAAGACTGCTCCCCAGCCTTCTAGAGAGGCATCCGTTGTAATTATTAGAGGAGCTGGTGTGACTCTGAAGGTGAGACCCTGAGAGATATGGTCTCTGACCGTCCACCACCTGGCCGCCTCCTTCATAGGCGGAGTTATTTTGATCTTGTCTTCGAAAGAGCCCTCTGCTTGGCGCCACTGCAAATCCAGTTGCTCTTGAAGTGGGCGCATCCGTAACCTGCAATTTGGATGTGATGAGACTAAGCTTTCACCAACCAGTCGTCCAGGTAAGGAAAAACTTGAAGCGTCTGCTTCCTGAGAAACGCTGCGACTGGGGCTAGAACCTTTGTGAAAATCCACGGGCGGATCTTAGTCCGAAAGACCGGACCTTGAATTGAAAGTGGCTCTTGGCTACTGTAAAGCGCAAGAACTTCCTGTGGGCTGGTGGATGGGGATATGGAAGTATGCGTCCTCTAGATCCAGTGTGGCCAGGTAATCTCCTGGATTGAGGAGCCGTAAAATGTCCTGTAAGGAGACCATCCGAAAAGAGAGCTTTATGAGATAGGCGTTTAGCTCCCTCAGGTCTAAAATTGGGCGCCATTTTTCTACGGTTTTTTTAACAAGAAAGAACCAGGAATAAAATCCTTCTCACCATTGGGATAGGGGAACCGGTTCTATCGCCCCCTTGAGAAGCAGTTGGTGGGCTTCTAGACGTAGAAGGTGCAGGTGTTTGGATTCAGTGGCGCGAGGGGCTTTGGATGGTGGTTGATGTTGGAATTCCAGAGCATGGCCTGACAGAACAATATTGAGAACCCACCGATCTGATGTTATACATTGCCAGTTGTGGAAGTATTGGGATATCCTGCCCCACACTGGTGTTAAGGGGAACCAGGAACAGTAGGAAGAGCCAGGAAGCCGCTACTGGCGCTTAGAGGAATCCCTCCCCTGGCGCCCTGGTCTGCCTCTGGATGATGACCGAGAGAAAGAGGACGACTGGCCTTGTCTCTGAGAATATTGTGGCCGGTAAGATTGGGAAGGCTGCGAATAAGAGGAATAGCGCTGTTGCTGGTATCCGCCTCTATAAGAGGAAAAACCTCTACCTCTTGCTCCACGGAAGGGAACCTTGCGGTATTGTAGAGTTCCAAGGGACTTTGCAGTTTCCGTGTCCTTCTTTATATCTTGCAGCGCATCATCAATGTGCTTCCCAAAGAGCGCTTCACCGTCAAAGGGAAGATCCAGGATCTTGTTCTGGACTTCTGGCCGGAACCAAGTGGCACGAAGCCAGCCTTGGCGTCGAAGGACAGCTGCCCCTGCGAGGGAGCGGAACGCTGTAGTGGCAATGTCCATAGCGCAGTCAATGATTTCAGAAGATGTTCTTTCCCCTTCTTGAAGGATCTTTTTTGCTTCTGCTTTAGCATCTTCAGGCAGCTGGTCCAGATACGGAGAGAGATCGCACCACATCTGGCGATCATATCGTCCAAGAATAGCCAAGGCATTGGACGCTCTGACCAAGAGGCTGGACATGGAAGAAAACCTCTTTCAAACATTATCCAACCGCCGTCCCTCTTTATCAGGTGGCGTGGTAAGAGGCGCCGCTGGATTCTTAGATTTTCTCTGGGCCGCCTGTGAAATCACTGAATCCGGCTTCAGATGGCTGACCAAACAAGCGGGGCTATCGTCCGGAGCTTTGTACTTCTTTTCCAGACGAGGAAGCACCGGGATGACCGTGGCCGGCGACTTCATTACCTTAATACCCTCACTCCAGACATGGTCCACAATAGGGATCGAGCGAACAGATCTTTTGAAAGGCTCTTTAAAGTCATACAGAAAACATTCTGACTGCACTGATGGGATAGGCAGATCAAAACGCTTAGACGCCCTCTCCATTAAATTGTGAAAGCCTCCAATATCAGCTGGAGGAGAATCAGCCAGTTCTGGAACAGGAGAGGCTGGGTCAGGAATAATGTAGTCATCCCATTCTCTGTCCGGGTCAGGGATCGTTGTAGTACCCTGATCATCGGATGTGTCGTCCTGTACTGTAACCACATTCTGCTTTGGGTCCGGTAACTCCCGTAATGGAATTTGTTGAGGCCGAGGTGTAACCGGAAGAGCAAGTGGAGTTGGAGGCACTTGCCGTGTTTCCTGGCCAGAGGATTGTGTTGGAAACCGCTTCCTATAATCCGAGAGCATGAACTGTAGGTCTGTAATGAGGGAAGATGGCATACAGACCCTGTCCTGTTGATAAGGATCTTGAGATCTGGATTGTGGCATATACTGTTGCTGCTGCAGGTAATAGTCCTCAGAGTCCGAATCCTGATATTTCACATTCAGTTGAGACGGGCTATGTGCATCACCATAAGGACCCTCATCATCCTCGGAAAACTCCTCTTCCAAAAGGAGGGCCGGAGGCAGGGGTGTCACTTTCCTTGGAGAAGTCATTTCCGGGGTAATGTGACACTCTCCTGATAGAAATTGCCACATTTTGTATCGTCGACCGTCGTCGAGACTGTCGTCATTACCAGGCTGGAAGCTGCCAACGTCGACACCATCATAGTCGACGTGGAAGTTGTCAAAATCGACGTCGACGACAGAAGAAAAAGGTACCTCCGCCCGTTGCGTCGACGAAGCCAATGGAGACGAGGGAACTCTCGTCGACGAGCCCGTTGACGGAGCCGAAGTCGACACCGGTGAGATTTTTGAACTCGTCGTCGACGGTACTGATTTTGTTGTCGTCGACGAGCGAACTTTCCTGTCAGCTTTCCCCTCAGGAGGGACAGAAAGTGGTTTTTTGAAAGCCTTTGGCTTCTCAGAAGGTGGAGAAGACCCATGGCTTGTCTTCTTGGTAGGTGCTACCTCCATAGCAAGTCCTTCCCTCTCCTTTACACTCCGGTGAGGAGATTTGATGGGACTACGCCTGTCAGACCTATCAGAGGTCTTTTGTAAGGGGGTTCTGCAGAAGTAGAAGAAGACCTACCCCTTTTTTGCGATCTCCTCGACGATGTCGCAGAAGAAGCCTCATCACTGTCACTTGAAACAGTGTCTTTTCGTGACTTTAATTTCTGAAGCCAAGTGAGCAGACGTCCCTCACGGTCCCGTAAGGTCTTGGTTGAGAAGGTCCGACAGATCTTGCAGTCAGTAGGTTTATGGTCCGGATACAAACAATAAATACAGTCTTTATGTTTGTCCTCAACATAAAGTCTCTTTTTGGAACAGGTGGCACAAGCCTTGAAAAGAGCTTTCTTTTCCCTGTCTGACATGTTGAAGATTTGAGAAGAGTTGAAGATGAAAAATGTTTGTTGAAGGAAAAAAAACTGAGCAGAGCACAGTGGCGACTCCCTTGCACAACGTGCGGTAGAAAATCTGAGGCTCGGAGGCTCTCTCAGGAAGGTTCTATGGGGTGAGGCTATTCTGATTGGTTGTTCATTTCATTTGGTCTCTTTTACAAAAAGAGGTAAATATGCTTCAAAATGAGATGCGGCCTATGCCTTTTTCGTCTTTTGTACCTATCTCTATGGTATTTTTTATTTACCGGGGACTCCCATCTCGACGACGGGGAATGATACAAGCAATGGGAATCTATGAAAGTTTCAATACTGGAGTAAGTGTCATGTATTGCGCAATGGGATATGGTATTTCGTATGATGTAAGGTTGAACAGTAGTGTATTTATTGGTCATGCTTGGTACATGATGAACTACATTATGTACTTTGGTGTGCTAGTGTACGATATGGTGTTTAGTGCTATGATGTGGTACAGTTTGTATAAGCAGCAAATGGCTGGGGTAGCTCACAAAGGCAGTAAGCCTTTGAAGCTTCCCCTTCGTGGACCCTGCCCATCCTGGGGGAGGAGGCTTGGCACCTCATCCCGGGATGTGCATTGTTCCAGACCCCCGAGAGCAGCAGGCTCTTGACCCAGGGGTCCAGAAACATGTCTGGTGGTGGCAGCTGGCGAGCAGCCGCTCAGCCAGGACACTAGAGTTAGGTCATTTTTCAGGGGGCATCTCTAAGATTACTTCTGAGTGCATTTTTCATTAAATCCCACACTGGCAGTGTGGGTTTAATGTGCTGAAAAGTTCGATACCAAACTTCCCAGTTTTCAGTAAAGCCATTATGGTGCTGTGGAGTTCGTAATGACAAACTCCCAGCACCATATACTCTTAATGGCAATACTGCACTTACAATGTCTAAGAATTGGTTTAGACACTGTAGTGGTATGAGGCTCATGCACCTATACCCTCACCACTGGCATAGTGCACCCAGCTAGAGGGGTGGCCGACTTATGCCAGGGTAGTGTGTTGTAGGCATGGCACACAGATGTGTGCCATGTCAACTTCACTTTGTTCTGCACCAAAACACGCAACCTGCAATGGCAGTGTGTGTAAAGGTACAGGGCCTCTAAGGGTGGCACATTAAGTGCTGCAGCCCTTCGAGACCTTCCCTGGCCACAGTGCCCTTGGTACCATTTACAAGGGACTGACATGTGGCCAAAGAGTGCCAATTGGGTTTTGTTTCAATGCAATGAGAAACAGTAAAAACCAGCCCACCAGACCATAAAACAGCCCCCCCCCCCCAACAAAACAAAAAAAACAGTCCACACACTCTCCTCTCAGACCAGCCTTTTGGGCACTGCCAGATTGCCCTAAAGGTCACTCTGACCCAGACAGGGGCAATTGCCTCTGCCGGGCCTTATCAGTTGTATGTATATATCTTTGTAGAGGTGCTTATTAGCACAAAGCACAATGTGGAGAGTGCTGAACACAGAGTGGAGAATACGGAGGCAAATGGCAAAGGGTACATTTTGGAAAATGTTCCCATGGAGGAGAAGGGAATTGGGTGCCTAAGGTGTGGTAACGTGGGATGGGATCCGCACCATCTCTAGCATTTACTTATAAGATTGCAGTGCCCCTTAAATATTTCTACTAGGGATAGCACTCCTGCAACAATACACCTTGATCAGTAGGCACAGTAACTATGTAAGGAGGGTGGACTCTCACAAAAGTGAAGGTCAGTGACCAGAGTTCTTGTTTTACAATAATCAGATAACCCACAGAAGAAATCATTCAGTACAACAGATTACTGTTGACTGAAGAAAAACACATCCCCTGGAAAAAAAAAAAACCTTCCCTTAAATGCTACTTCGTATTTAGCTGCAAGCTAAATTATAAATTACTTGTGTTAGTTTGTCTGTATAAATTGTCATCATTAAAGTGCAGACAGTATAAGGGTGTCCTTTAAGGACTGACTATAAAACTACAAGGAGAGAGACTTGCATCTCAGTTGCTAAAGTGTTAGCGCTATATACATTCATAGAACATAGAATAACTCACTTGTACGTCTCTCTTCTTTCTTTCAGCTCGTTCTCTCGCGACCTTAGGAGGAGGGGATTGTGAACTTCTGCAGAGGCCAGGGTAGCTGCTCCAAATGATTAAAAAAAAAAAGTGATGTTCAGGGAAGTCTTTCATTGAAGAAATGGAAAATATCATGTGAGAACAATAAAAAGGCAAATGAGAGACTCTGATGCCCATCAAATGCAAAAAAAATGTGATTCAGGTAACATCAACCTATCCCAGGTAGATTAGAATAATACTAACGGTAACACATTTGAAATTTTCCAAGGACCAGTTGAGGTACGTTTCCCTTCTATAAGGTGTTCAAGCTTAGTTTAGTTACTAGCTTTCTACCATCTTCCTTGGGGGGGGGGCGGGAAAGATACCTTAGACTGAAAATCTGTTCCCCATACACCCTCTTAACCTCTATATAACCCCCCCTCCCAAAGTCTTTCCTCGCCATACAAGGACAAACTGGTCACTGGTATTAAACTCCAGATCCCGATACAAGGACAAGAAAAGTCTTTCAGTACTTCAAAAGGACTTTAATATGAAGTTGACAAGAGCCCTGGTCCTAGCACATGGGACTACTGCAACATCAAATTTGCTAGACTGAGAACCTAATTGAAAAGCTACAGATCCAGGTAGTTTAGATTATGCAAGAACAACAAATGTTGAGATATCATAAAGCTCTCCCTGGATGTTCTTCACTGGCTTCCACAGGAATTCAGGACCAAATCCAAGGTTCTCTTCAGTCCATGAATGCAAGTGGGACAAAAGCCCAGAATACTTGCAGAAACTGGCCCTACACTGCTCTTCAACCAGAAATCTCAAGCACCCTCCTGATGTATTAATGACTATTGAAAAGCATGACACATGGTGAGGGACCCATGGCAGTGCAGGAACCCAGATTGTGGAGCACCATCAACCCAGACTTGTGAATTGAACGAACCACTTATGATTCAGGGGAGACACTCCCCACTAGGAGATGCTTTTATCAAATATTAGATTGGATCCTAAACTATTTTCCCCTTTATAGAACTTTACACTCCTATGTTCTCTGCATTTAAGCTAATTCAATGACAATGTGGTGTACTGCTGTGCACTTACTGATTTCTCACTGCACCTTTATAGAATTTAGCAACATTCTGTGCTGCTGGTACATTTCAGAGCTCCGAGTGAAGGTTCTTAAGAGTCTGCTGGAGTTGGACTTTGGCCTGAACAGCTGTGGCGGTAAGGAAATAAAATCTTACTTTGTTCAGCGCAGAGAGAATGTCAGGCTTCCCTTCCAAGCAAAACCTAGTGCTCTATACAAGTCAGGAAAACTAACAAGGAGCTTCTTTGTGGATTACTAGTATAAAGTTAGTACAGATGAGCTGGGATACAACAGCCTATTTTATTGGTATTTGTAGAGCACACCACTCCCCCCTCGAGGGCATCATGGTGCTGAAAAGTATGTGTGGGACAAGCTAGGACTGAGACTAGGTGACTAGTCAGATCTTCAGTTTCTTGAGAAATTCAAGAACTGGGGAGGTGGCTTTGATGTGGAGGGATAAGTCATTTCAGGCTTTGAAAGTGAGGCAGATGGCCAAGCCACTGGATATGTTCTGCATTTGCAGGGGATGCGCAAGAGTAGGAGTTTGGTTGAGTGGAGATGTTTGCTCTCTGTGCAACCAAGATGACATTAAGCATGGACTTGTTTCAGCAAAGCCGAAGTAGATGCATATTTATGACAGACATGTTTCATCGCATAGCTAGTGTAGTTCTGTAGCTACCAAGAGAAGAAATGATTTACTAGTGACCACTTTTTTGCAGTTTTATATAGCGCAAACTCAACCCAAAGGTATTAGACCACTTTACATGAGCACCAGTTGCATTACAAAAGGACTCATTCATTTATTTTGGGCTGAGGGAGACTAAGTGATTTGCCCAGAATCACAGGATGTTGAGCAGACACCGAGACTCAAACCTGGTACACCCCCCCCCCTCCCCAGGTTCAAAGTTGGCAGCTCTCGCTGCTATGCCACACCCTTTTCCAAACTTTCATTATAGCTTGCACAGCATGGTTACATAACCTGTTAAAGAATGTAGGTTTCTCTCCCTTTATTTTAACTACTGTGGTCTAGACGGATCTGTACCTCTTGTTTGCCACATGGCATTGCCATTCACCTCAACCAACTGAAGGGCTGAATGCTAACCATGAGCAGGAGAGAGGTCCTGATTAGAGTGGCTGGATCCTAGATAAGAGTGGTTGTTCATCCCTAATCCATATCAGGACTGTAGTCAGGGTAAGACTGACTTTCTGGCTCCTATTCCAATAACCACAGCTTCAGATCAGTATCAAACCATATTCAACCACCTACCACACAACATTTGCTTTCACAGATTCTAAAGTGAACCATGCAATTACTTTCCAATATTGGATTCTATGGAGCAATTAAAATCTTAGCCAGCCATTCAATGTTACCAGATGAGCCACGATAACTGAACGCCCTTCATTTGACAGTTTTAGGGGTATCCTGCAACAGTCTGCTGGCATAGTTTTGAACATAATTACAACTTCATTAAAGAACTTTGACTGGTGCAGAAAATCTTAATAAGTCCTTATGTGCTGGAGATCATTCCTGATCAAATAATTCAAGCTAAACATCAAAGTATATAGTATATATTTTGTGCATCGATGCAACTTTTCCCATCAGGGAAAGAGCCTTACATAACATTCATCAATTATGGAAAACACAGAAAAGACTCCAGAGATAGTGCAGGGCATGATTCTTCATGGACTTGGTTGTAGGACATGATCTAAGTTTAGGGGTTTTCTTTTGAGTTACATTGTTTTCTAGGTATTTAGGAAAACAAAGACAAATTAACAATATCATGGGTTTGAAATATTGTATACAACAAAAAGGATAACAATTCCTGTATACCCAATGTCCATTATGTCCTGCCTTGGACACTAGTTGCACCCCAATACAAAACATGTATTATTAGTTCTGGAATAACTGGTCCACACTGTCAATTCATGGGGGAGTTGTAACAGATTTTAAAATCAATACACTAGCATTCATATGCAAGTGATGGCCTACAGGAGATATGGTAAAATATTGGTGTACTCAAATAAGCTACCCCCATGGGGGTAAACATCACTCATTGCTTAGTGTTCGGAATTACTTATTCTAATTTACCTTTTGTACACAAACTCATAATGTACCATGAGGAGGGATTATGGTGGCAACATCCACTGGCTGGAAGGATTTCAAAAGGGAAATTAGAAAAAAGTATGTGCTACTATAGAAAACCATAGGCTTCCTCAGAGTTAAATACATAGTCCAACTAAAAAGTAGAAGCCTTTTTGTAATTTTGATTTATCCTTGACATTTATCATTGGTTACAGGTATGTAGAACAAGTGTTTAATGGTTTAGGAAAAAATATTGCAATGTGTATTAAAACTACCTTAAAAATATAAGCAAAGTATTGCAATACTTAACGCCAAATTAGTCTAAAACTAATTTGCAATATGAAAAATAAATACTGTAATGGATTACTGTTGGCAGATGAGATGGGGCAGTTTCTGTAATCTTTTGCTACTGTAATGTGGGTGATAGATGAGATAATAAATATCTACTCGTCACAGTTTGCTTCAAAAGTAGGTTAGTAATGAAAAAAACCACATATGAAGTAGTCTCTTGAATTGCTACATAGTTGGTAGAGTGAAAAGGAGTTTCATCTTCCAGGATATCCATGATGCATTGCTTCTAATTTTTAGCTCCTCCAGAGTCTGTGTATCTTCATTTCAAACCAAGAGACACCTGCACTATAATAGAGTCATAGTTTGGGATTCGTTTTTTTTTTATTCCCCGTAAATGCAGTGCAAAGCTGTACCCTCTTTTTAATAATATGCTCCATATCCACTAGTGTCAAGGTTTGTTTATTCCTAGGTTCTTTATGCCCGTCTTGAAGTAGTAAATTCTCTGGGTGTTTATATTCCTGTTGTGTTTTATGCTTTGAAGACAGACATGTGGCCAGTTTATTAGATAAGGCCTGAAATTTGTGCACCTTTCTTATGCTCGAAGGTACGAGATATCAGTCACGTTCTTGTCTGTATGAATGGTAACTTTTGGTGTATAAATGGTAAACAAGGGATGCAGCCAAGGAATTGAATGCTACACTGCCTGAAGCAGTCACTGTAATAGACAAAAAACACAAATTGAGAAACCATTGCCCACCTCAATGGTCAGCTGCACATTAACCATACATTAAACACGTTTGTAAGCTGCGGTTCTCAATCACACAACCTCTAAGGGATAGTGTCCAACCAACACTGCAGTAGACAGGACGTGAATTTGTGGTGCTGTACACAGCCCCAACAACTTCAAGGAGCCTTGGAATTTGGAGCACCTGCAACTGTTTCTCGTGCGAGTGCCGTTTTAGAGGAACACACATTGGACACTATCCCCTAGAGACTGTGATTGAGAACCATGTGATTGTGGTATAATTTATCTACTTGGACTCGCGCCACAGATTTTATAATCAGAAGATATTCACAGTAGCCCCTGAAAGATCAAATTTTTTAGCAGGACCCAATATTGAACCGCATGTGTTTTTAGACTACGATACTATTTATTTCACAGCAAGAAGATACTTGCATGCCCAGTGATTCAGATCTCTGGCCCTGATTAAGCCTTTGTAAGATGAAACGCGTTGGCTGCAATATCTTGGAAATACCCAATAAGGAAAAATATTGCATCAATCATCAAGACCCAAGAGCATCTGTTTACGTTAAATGTCTTCATACATCACTATCTGTTGCCTCTACTTCTGGTATACAAAGGTGTCTGAATGGTAATTGCATATTTTCAGCTGGGGTTCTTTGAACTTAAAAACTTGGATCAGAGTATGTCCCAGGCCATCACTGCCATACAGGAGGGGACCATGAAGTATTAACCATATTTTTTATAATGGATTTATAATAAATATTAGAAGTATAACAAAATGCATGAATTGTTTTCTGAAGGACTTCCATGGCTTGTGTAAAATTCCCTGATTCAGTTAAAGATATAGATATATTTCATGGTTTGTCCTTAAAAAAAGTGTTCCTTGCATTCTCGTTTTTTTCTTTATTCTGAAAGATTTAGGCTAGGTTTGATTTTAGGGAGTACACACTGCTATACTTTTCTTGAATGTCTAGGCTTAATTGGAATCCTTCTGTAGGCAATAGGAGTACTAAACAATAAGCACAGAGAAGAAAAATTGTATAGCCTGGTAGAAGTTCTATTCAAACTAGCTTTCTCCAGATTGAGCTCTATTCTTTTTAATATGGACATGGATGACCATTATCAGACAGCAAACCTGTTCCACGTGTTCACATGCAATAAAGGGCCACTTTTAAGGTTATTTACTTTAACAAGATTTTGATCTGGAAGTAAAATTCATAGATTGCCTTATATAACGAACACCAAATGCTACTTTAAAGGAGTTTAAGTAACAAGGCCAAATTAAACTTGTGAACGCAAGCCAACATTCCCCCATTTGTGGCTTCTTTGAGTACATTGGTTTATTAGTGTATGCAATGTGTAGATCTGTTCAGCTATGAATTTACAAAAACACCTAGTTGACTTCAAATGTAACATCTTTTCCCATAAAAAATGCAGAATACACCACAACAATGCATTTAAGTTGTAAAACACAATAAATTGTTCCTACAAAAAGGTCGGCAAATGTTACACTAAGTCAGTAAAGTCTGGCATATTGGAGAGCCTTACGTTGAATTTGGCACTCAGAATCTTTTGTGACCAAATTCCTCCAAGGCATAGCTAAACCCACGGTGTGGAGCAGGGAAGGTGATAGAGGGGTGGGATGTCAGGAGGCCTTGGGGGATGGCAGCAGATGTTCAAACAAGCAGGATCCAGGAATTTGCTGCCACAAAGGGATGTTGAAAAGGTCACTATTAAAACAAAATCCTTGCCAACATTGAACTTGGAAGGTTTTAGTAAACAAATCCATTTGAGAGTTTTGCCTTGCACCACTTGGGCTGTTTCCAGAGCCTTGTACAGGGTTGAACTTTGGGACGGTTTAAATGAATCTAGTCACAACTGATGAAAATGGATTATTTGGGAGCCAATGATTTTCAACCGTGGTACTCTGACAATACCTTTTAAAAAGGAAATGGGCATCAATTCAGTGTAAAGGTAGGAGCCTCTAAACCCCTTGCTTTCAAATGCCTTGATCACCGATTATCTGTAGTTCCATAAAGCAGAATCGGCCTTACTTCAAGCAAATGTGTTGTTAAAGTTTAGTCATAATTTTGCTCAAGTAATTGAATTAGGACGGTGAACTATGAAGCATACTTCAATGCAGCTGCCTCCACTCTGGCATAGCCAGCCAATGGGATGTCTCCAGAGGCATCATGGCTCAATCAGATGCAGCCTAAATGGAAGGAGGGTCTTTATTGCCTCGAGGTTGAGGTGAGAGGGGTTTTATATGTGGTGCAAATAACCCTTTAATGGGATGATATTGAATGTTCATGCTCCAGCTGTATCTTCAAAAGCTTGACTCACGAGACTGACCTCCAATTTGGTCTTCTTATATCTCAATTATCAGGATATACACGAGCAGTGGCTAATTGTTTGCAAGAAAGCGAAGAACCAAAGAATGCTCCCCTGCTCCTCAGATAAACAGTGAAGAAAATGGATTTGCTTCAGCTCAAATCTTAGAGAGGACTCAGGCTGCATGAAGAACTAGTGCAAGCTTGGGTAACAGAGGCCATTGCATTAGTTTGTTGGAAATGTATCAAAAAGGAGTGTAAAACTGGACTACATCCACTTTAATATTTATGACTTTAACGGTATCTTTATAGACCCGATACTACTGGTGTGATTTTTTTTCCAGGGTTACAATTCTTGTGCCTATATAATGTAACTACATATATTTATGTTTTGATAGCTTTTGCCCAAAATAGATTTGCAAGCAAGATAAACTAGAAATTCCAAAAATAAAATGCACAAGTTCAGTAAGACATCAAGTTTGTGAATTGGGTGCTATGTTCCAATTAAAGCAGTGCTCTACCTGTCCCTTCAGGAAGCTCCACAGTGAGGTATCCCTCGATCCAGCGGTAGCAGGGGAAGTGGTAGATCTTTCCTGTAGGAGATTCCACAGTAACTTGGCTGCAGAACCAGCTGTCCTCGGGGAAGAAGGAAAAGGGCTCCTTGTGTAGGCGGATGAGCTCAATATCCCCCAAGTCCTGTTTTTCATTAATGTGGTACACGTCCGTCTTAAAAAAAAAAAAAAAAAAGATAACCAGACGTATTTTACTATACAATTTTTCTTTAGATGTACCAGCCCTTAGGACATTTAAATATCAGCAAGAATGACATTCTCAGTTTCCTCCATCAGACTATTCTTATGTTACAATAGATAAGCAAACCAATTGCTTATTTTCTAATTCTTCCCAAACAATTGGAAAATATCCACGATTACAAGTTAATCATCTCCAAAGCAAGTGTTTAGATTGCCCTACCATGGAAGAAATTCCACTTACATCTCAGAACTGGATTACCAAGACATTGTTTTTGCAGTCTCAGTTGCTAATTTGAATTGAAAATCCATTTGCCCCTGTAGTCCTAAAGGGTACAGTGTCCAAACAATTGATGCAATAGGACCCAGTAAAAGCCATTCAAGAACTGGAAACCAGGTTGTTCCCGAGAGAGAATATAAAGTTATAGTAAGTGTTGGGTAGTTAACACAACCACTAAAATGGATATGGTTCGATTTTGTGGAAAAGTTGGTTATCCTCCGAACGCTTCCCAAAAATAATGACACTGGACAATTCAGAGCAGACCATTTAAAATTCAAGAGCAATACTGTGAAGGATTGTATTTCACAGATGACCAATGGCAAGATTTTGGTCAATTTAGGATAAAAAGCACAGTTGCTGGTAACAGTGTAGCAAAGAGCAATACCCTTTCAAAAAGGCTATTTAAATAAGCTCCAGATCAAGGAAAACCTTCATGGCACATCTATGGCAATGCCTCCACTGGTTGGTTGGCTAAATTTGTATAACCTTTATTTGAGAGGGTGTAAGACAGTGTCAAACAAGTTACAAGGCCCCTTTCTAATGACCCCTTGTTTTGAGACATTTGCCAGGTTTATGCTGGAACCTTTCAAAACATTGGTGCATTCAAAGAAAAAGAAAACGCTAACCATGCATGCATGTGTGAAAAGATGCCATACACAAAATCAGTTGTCTTACTGTAAGGTCTAGTCTTTTATACAAAAAAATACAACCTTGTTCTTTGGACCTACTCGCGCTTAACACTTGTGCGAATCATTTACTGAAGTTCTACTAGATGTTCAAAAATTATCTGAATGTATGAGTTTAAGAACTGCAATTTTAACAAATGATAAACTGAAGATAGCCCATCACCATAAAAAGGTGTGTATTTGGAATCAAATCATTGCCAGGTGTACAATCAAGGACATTTGCATGACCAAGACTGACATTTAGGAAACAAGCCAGAAATTAATACATCTAAAAAAAGACAGCTTAAAGGTGGCCAGAGGTTTAGACCCACTCCCCAAAAGGCAGGGGTTTGGGGGCTTACTACACATTAAATAAATAAAAAATAAAAATAAATAAAAAAATTAAAAAGATGTATTCCCTGCCCCTACAAAAGAAAAACAATTTAGAAAAGACTGGAGATTTACCCCACTGTTAAAAAAAATAATAAGCTAATGAATGAGAGCTCGAGGGGAGGTTACCCACCATTAAAATGTATACATTTAAAGCTTAATGTTGGTAAACAGGCAAATAGCTTTGTAGAAAAATAAATATATTACAGGGAACAAAATGTCCCCCTGCCCTTTGGTTACACATCGCAAATCTAAATCTCTGTGGGACATTCTAGAACACAGCTACACTGACACGTGAAAGCAGGGCATGTTGGTTACACGAACAGAAAGATTTTTACAAATGCTGTAGGTAAAAGGCCTGTAAACAGAGCAGCAACCATAAAATGTACACGCAACCCATGGGCAAGACACACCACATTAACAAGTTCATCACGTGTTGAAGTAATTGTGTTTGGGTTCTACAGTGTCCATGCAGTTACATATATGTTGGCAATACGATCTGCCCTGTGAAAAAGAATTTGAGCATCACAGAGTTATAAACAAAATATCTTGATGTGAGCTACCCGGTGGCCAAGCACTGTGCCAGAGAACATAATCAGAATGCTGATTTGTTGTCATTATCTGGAACTGACAGCATCGTGAACGGGGGCAGCTGGCACAGCTCGCAGGTGGGGGGGGGGCAAGGAAGGCTACTTTTTAAAAAAAAATAATAATAATTTTAATGTTAGACAAAAAAATAACTTACCTTGCCGGCGGGTCCAGAGTCTTCTCTTCTGCTCGCCTGTGTCAGACTCTAGGTAGGAACAGAAAGCAGGCAGCCAGCCTCCCACCCCTAAGCCAATCACAACGCTGCAGTGCAGCTTTGCGATTGATCTGAGCACCATGAAACGGCGCTCAGCCAGGGGCTGTAGGTGTGGGCATGTTCTCCATGCAGGCTGTAATGCAGCCTGCATGGAGAACAGGGGAGTGCGTATGACTGTTTTGGGAAAACCATCATTGCACACAGGAGTGTTGTACCACTCCTCCCCTGCAGCTCCACCCCACCCCCTCACGCACTGCCGCAGCAGGAGGAAAAAATAAAATGACACCATTGTTATTATCATTTTATTTTTTCCTTTCTTTGCTGCTCCTGGCAGTGGGGAGACGCTCCTCTGCCTTAGTGGAGGAGCCGCCACTATTAGTGAAAAGTGCACAAGGAGGAGACAGGAAGAAGAGGCTCAGACTTTTGGAATCGGAATATTAATCTGCTTAGGAGCAAGTCCCCGGGAGGCCTCAATGAGGATGAGGAGTTGTACGTTTACATCAGCTGATGTGGTAAAATGGCCTTTCCTCTTTTAGATCAGGATTTAAGTCCTGGTGTGATAGGGTTGTCTCACTTGGCTGACAATCTGATTTTTCCTTAAAATTTTGATTTTGGATTTTTATCTCCATGAGAATTGTGATCGGACTATGTGGCCTTCTCCTATGGATTATGACACCTTTTGGCTTACTCTCCCTCTCCCCATGTTACTCTGACAAACACTCTTTGTTAGTTGAATTTAACATTAGGAGACTAACACCTTGTACGTTTCCAGCAGCAGCAAACTTCCATAGTGTGCTGTAGAGGAGGTTATATAATATGTTATCTGTGTGAATTTTTTCATGTTGGATGAGAGTAATATGCGGTCTAGAAGGGCTTTTGGAACTTTGTTTCTTTCATTGATTAGGGGAAAAGAGAGCTGGCAATGTGATGTCCAATCCTACCACTTAATTAAAACATTGCCCTCCTTTCCCTTTAATGGAGATTGACAAAAGTTATTTTTACTGCCATAGCAATAAAGTGAAACTGATTTGTTTGCACATATGTTTTGGGGAAATGCACTCCCAATGGATGCCATCATTGTTACATTAAGACTATTTTGTATGTACTTCATTTCCCATGCTTACAATTAGGAGAGCCTATAACTACATATGGGATATGTATTCATAATATTGAGAGCCACAGGGCACATTTTACATGCATTCTTCGATCTTTATTTTCTATTTTGGTAATTATGATTAAGTCAATACACATGTACATCTATATTGCTCCGAATAGGGCACGAGGCATATCCTGTATCATGGGGTTTGTGGCTTGGTACAAATTTAAGACTACTAATAGTCACTATGCATATTTTATTTAAATCCTTTTTATAAAATAATTTAGTAAATAGATTTAGTTAAATATGAGGGTTATATGAAATACTAATAATGTGTGCCACTGACAAATTTCCAAAGTGTTTGATGACTGCTGGCACCTTCTGAAATGTTTTCTATGTCTATTGAAGCAGTAAGTGTGTTTTAAAGGGGGATTAAGCACGCTGTGTTGGGGTCAGAGCGACAGACAGAGGGTGACAGAGCTGCGAACCATGCAAGTTATGGTGAGCGTTGTGGGGGTAGCTGCAAGCAAATCTTTCTATGTGAGCTAAAATGGGAAAACTCATCTTTATCCTCTCCCCCTCTTAATTTAATGAATGCTGTACTAACTTAGTTTAGTTTGTTTAGGATTTTATCAAATCATTTGCAAGTTTGCCTTTTTAAAAACTATTGTAAGCACTCTGTAAACCAGACTGATAGCAAAGACAACAAGCATTGGTAAACGCATTAGGTTTTGCCTATATGAGTAATGAGCTTTATTTTGTTGCAAGTTATGGCTTGCAGAGTAGCTGTACAAGTTACAGAAAGTCTGTTAAAGTGTTAGGACTTCTTTATGTACAAAAAGGCAATATATTGTGTGGTTACTAGTGGGATAGAGCGAGTAATAGCAATATTTGGAAAAGTTAAATGAAAGAGGAAAATAGAATAAATTATTGTAAAAGCAATATTAGGTGTTTAAAAATATAGCAATATTTGGTGTTTAGAGGAGTTATGACAAGTTTTGGCCCAGGTGCCATTGCACCTGCTGCAACATTTAAATCATTACCCTATTGCCTGTAAGGTAACTGCACTTGTGACTGCCGGTTTAATTGTAAAATGTAGCAATAATGTGTTTAGTGGAGTGCATAGAGCTTTCGGTCCCAGTGCCACTGCACTTGTGGCACTATTGAAATCATGACCCAAGTGCCTGCTAGATAACTGCCCTTATGAATGCTTGTTTAGAAGTAATATATCAATATTAGGTGTTTAGGGGAGTGCCTAGAGCTTTTGGTCCGGTGATACTGCACCTGCTGCACCATTGAAATGATAACCCTATTGTCTGCCAGATAACTGCACTTGTGACCGTCTTGTTTAGTAGAAAAATTAGCAATAATCTGTTTAGTGTGATCCCTAGAGCTTTTGGCCCCAGTGCCACAGCACCTGCTGCACTATTCAAAGTATGCCCCTTTTAACTGAGAGGCAACTGCAATGATGACTGCCTGTTTATAAGTAAAATATAGTAATGTTAGGTGTTTAGAGGAGTTCTAACAAATGTTGGGCCTGCTGCCACTACACCTGCCGCTTCATTCAAACCATGACCCCAGTGCCTGAAAGTTACCTGCATTTGTGACTGCCTGCTTAGTAGTTAAATATTGCAATAATCGGTTTAATGGGGTGTCTAGAGAATTTGGTCCCAGTGCCACTGCACTTGCTGCACTATTGAAATCATAGCCCTAGTTTCTGCTAGAGAACTGCACTTATGACTGCCTGTTTAGTATTAAAATTTAGCAATATTTGGTGTTTAGTTGAGTCATGGCAACTGTTGGCCCCGGAGCCACTGTACGTGCTGCACCATTTATATCAAGACCCTTTTAACTGCAATTGTGACTGCCTATATAGTAGTCAAATTGATACTATAATGCCTACAAAGTGCGAAGAAACGTACGGAAGCATGAATAGGAAATGTCAAACTTTCAAAGGCCAAAGCATCTGCTTCACACAACAAAATAAAAAAGCAAGCGTTCCCCATACTGTTAGAAGTGGTCTGCCTTTTCCCTGGGAAGAGATCTTATCTTATAGTGTAACTATTCCTGAAGTCTGGGCAGTGAATGGGGCTTAAACAGTGTGAACAGCTTTAGTAGAATATAAGCATTGTAAATGTGTGAAGCCAGGGGGAAGATAAGTATCTGTAAATAGTACATGCTGTGCAGCCATAATGTAAGAAAAAAAACATTCCACCCACTAAAGCGGATTTGAATGAGTACTTTGGCCTTGGGAAATGACGAGAAGTCCCTTTTAAGATATATTAAATACAATAGAAACTTAAAAAGGAGAAAAATACCTTCTGTAAATTCCCATTTGCCTCAGAGGGACTATGGAGAGCCTGGTCCCCAGCTTTATTTGGAATCGTTGGTATTGGAATAACTCCAAGGCCACTTCACAAGGACAAAAACCCCACGTCCTCTCCAGCAGAGGATACTTGCCAAATTAAATTTTTCTCCTGAAATGGTAAAGTGAAGGAGGACCTGGATACTGAGAAAGCTAGATCTGCCTTCAAGAGAACCAGAAAGCCAGTTCCAACTGGACTTTTGGCTCTGGTAGGGAGTTATGAGGCACTCTGACAACTTGTACCTGTTTTCGTGCGTACAAAGCCTCCCTGCAAACTCAAGACTTTTGAATCGCAATGAATGGAAGGAGAAACGCCTAGCAGCTCAAGCTGCCACCTTGGGAACCTGTATATCCAAGTTTGAATTCTGGTCTCTGCTCTAAGTCCAATATTGTGTGATTCCAGGCAAGTTACAATCTCCATGTGCTAACTATAGAATTCTGTACTTTGCCACAAGTTAACAGTGGTGAAGTGCTTTTGCTCCTTTGAACATGCTGAAATTGGCATTCCCAACTCGGTATATTTGATGTACCTACAACTCCCTAATAAATGGTGCCTACTGTGTACCAGTGCTTGTAAGTTAAATGTCACCAGTGTGCTGCAGCAGTGACACTAGAAACATTGCTGCAGGCCTGCCTGGTGCAGCACCACTATGTAGGGTGCAACTGCAAATCTGGCCTGTCAAAAGAGCCCTTTGATAGGCACAACACTTCCTTGTAATTCCCAAGTCACCCCTAAGTAGGTCATACAGCCCATAAAGGCAGGGTGCATTGCATTTGAAAGTAATACATGTTAAACGTGTCCTTCCAGTAAAGACAACCCCAACAGCTATATTCACTGTAGCAGGGGTGGTTATTCCCTAGAGAAGCACAAATACATTTGGGAAGTTGCTCGTTACCTGCTTAAAGCCTCTAGAAGCCCATTTGTATGAGCTTTCAACTGTTACCTAGGAGCTGAATAGTCCCTTTGATGGGTTTACTTTCTCCCAGAGCGGAAACAAAAGCCTTGGGTGTGGAGACCTGTTCTGTTCCTCTGGCAGGTTGACCATCTGGTCTTTGCCTTGGAACTTTTTTTTTTTTTTTTTTACATTAAAGCAGCGAATCCTGTCACAGGCAAATGTTAACTGGCCCCTGGGCAGGGCTCTTTGTTCCCCCAGTCAGGCAAGCAGCAATCCTAGAGAGAGGAGCTGCTCCCAGTACTAGTTTAAAGCAACTACAGGGGAGACGTTGCTCATTTTCCTGGCAGCAACTCTGGGTTGGCAAAGGAGGTCCACGAAGAGGGAAGAAGGGATCTGCCATATTGGTTTTAGGTAGAGGGGACTGGAGATTTGCAGTAGCTATCTATACATTGGTATGTGTGTTGAAATACTTGACTAAAGCACACAGAATCAAAGCAATAATCAAACACTGGGAGGTCATTCAAAATGAACCAGATTTAAAAGATCTGTTTCCACAAAAACCCATATTTGCCTACAACTGCTCTAAAAACTTGAAGGAACTGTTATCAAGAAAAAAAAGGAGAAAAACACACAGAAAAGGTTCAATACAACGGCATGCAAAGATGCTTAAACTGTACACACTGCAACAACATGATCACAGGAAATTGTTTAACCCACCCCACCAAAGGGAACAAAAGCAAACTCCAACATTCAAACACATGGGACACCAAGAACGTTATATACGCCCTGAAGTCCCTTGTGTCAAACTAAGGAAACTTAAAATACGCAGCACAGAACACAAAAGCAATAACCAAAGAAGAATAAAAACTCTAGCGTAGCAATGCATTGGCTGGAAGCAGGGCATAACTTAGCCCAATTACGATTCTGAAAGCAGTGCGCATCAAACCAGATCGACCCACACAAACAATTGGCACAAACTGGATTCTTTTGGATCAAGAAATTGGAAACCATGCAGGCCTCAGAGATGGACAGAATAGAATACACGTTTAAAAAAAAAAAAAAAATGCACAAAAAAATAAAGTTCAAACATACAGGTCATAATCATGATTCATGGGTACTTTTATTTTTTGTATAGGAATGTATTATGTTTTTTATTTTTGCATTCAATGTGTTCATCCAACAACCACCTACTTGTTGTCAACATGTACATTTGAGGTAGGCTTTAGACCTATGTTTAAGAGAGTAACCGTTCTGCATTGAAACATCATAGATATGTGATACACTTTTAAGAGGGAGGTATTGCATACGACGTACGAGGATGCGGTTCACTTAAGACGTACACATGCATTCGTTGATTGCACCAGAAAGAAGTCACTTCCTCCCACTAACAGTTTACGAACTATTCAGGAGATGCACTGCAGTCACCGAACGGAACGGGTAAGCGCGTACGAGGCAGGACATGGAGAAATGAGTTACACGACTGGTGAAATTGCACGAACAGACAGGTTCGCATGGCGAGAGGTCTCTCTGGGGGAGAACTCGGATTTTATAATATGCACTTCGGAGTCATGTTAAAGGCCGTGTTGTCACTTAAGTGCTACAGGCCACATGAGTATCCTTTCACATTGTTGATGTTGCATGCTTTTTTTTGTAAGGCACGGTCATGGGTTTGACAAACAAGCACATATGTACGGTTAAACACTGAAGCATTGTTCTGAATATAGACAACTCGCCAACCGCTAAAGTAACGCACCCTCATGTGCACATTGTGATGAGATTAAATGTCAGCTCAATTCAGCTCTTGCATATAGATATTGATATTTTGATTTTTAGCACAGATTCCCCTGAAGGGTCCTCAACCCAAAATGCATTGGGCACAGATTGTACAATTGGATATTTCAAGCGATGGATAGCCAATGATTGGCAGTCATCATGAGATAACCATAGATGAAGATTGGTCAAATCAAAAAATTGGGTGAATAAACATGGACAAAATAAGAAAACTGCAGAGCAAGGTTTTATTTTATTTGACAAACAAACCTGGTGGACAAAACCGTCGCATTTTGAAAGCGAAGTACGACCAGAGTTGGCAAGTAGGGATCCACTTACGACACATGGTTTCATGATTTGCAGTAGAACACACATGAAATGCTGCAGACGTGGGTTAGGTCACCCCTGGGAGCTACGCGGAGTGGTCAGGGGTTCCCCCCCCACCCACAGGGTGGCACTGGGCATAAATGAGACACCCGCAATACCCTCCGGAGAACACTTTATGAATCAGGGAGGAGAAAAGATTGGACTTTCTGTATGAGCAGACCTCCTGTGAGTTAGAGACAACATGCTTCCATAGGCCATTTTCCTGTATTACTAGCTGGCCAGTTCCAACCTGACACCCTGGATCCAGCTGCTGGCCTCTAAGTGAGTCCTGAACGAAATCCCCCCACCCTATTTTATTTAGAGGCTTTAATGGCTCACCCCGACAAGGATTGTGGTTATTACTCAAGGTGGGTATTCACCGCTTCAACTAATGCCCCAATATCTTACATTCACGTAATGTACAGTGCTCCACTTTATCAGTTATGTTTTGGATTTACATAGTGCAAACCTATATACACATACTAAGCAGTAACAACTTCTTAAGATGTAAAAAAAAAAAAAGTAAGAATAGATATAACGTTCCCATACTGCCTAAAAAAGAAATTTTTAAAAAGGGACTTAGATGTCTATATTTTCTAATTTTGTGTTTGTACGAGCTATTGATTTCAAAAGTTTGAAGCTACTGCAGGTCTGTGAAAATGATACCAAGCTTTGTGGTGCCACGCTGTGTACAGCTACAAGTCTTGCCCCACTGAAGATTTGCAGGTTTAAAAAGTTTACTAAATGAAAAAATGAATCCACCAAGGACCTTTCCCTAGCCTTGCTCAATCGTCCACTGACTGGGCCTTCGTCCTTCTCAACTTTTGTAAAGGATGAGCCAACAGCTTGTATCCAACTGCATTTGATCATCAAATGGCCTCAGGGCCTAGGTGCTGGTTTTATTTTGTTGTAGTTTTATTATCTTCTTCTAAATTACATTGTTACTTATCAACTGTGATATTTTGGCATTATGGCATATGCACCTGTCAGGAAGAGCCCGGATGGGAACCCCGTAATGCCTACCGTGATGTTCGACCCTCGGTCGCACAGAGAATAACGTCCGGCATCCGTAGGGTTAACAACTTCCTCAACCCCTCTCCTCTACAGGACGACGCGGAGGTCACGAGGGACAACGTCCAATCAGGGCCGGGAGAGGCGTGGAAAAAGGGCCTCTCGCGAGAGGACGACAGAAAGGAGGAAGCTGTCGAGGAGGGAGAAAAGCAGGAAGATCTCTGGACAGCAGAGAGGCGAGGAGAGCTGGAAGAGGAAGCCCCGAGGAGAGAAGACGCCGCCGTCACCGAGGAACCAGAGACGTGGAGCGAGGACTGGTGGATACCCCCGGGAGACACGAGTTTGCCGCCGTGACTCAGGAGAGTTACGGCCCTGGCGGTGAGTACATAGAGACAAGGAGGGATACGGACACGGGAGCCGGGGCGGACGTTTGCTAGTGGCAGAACAGTCCCGCTTCTTTTTCTTTTAAGGCGATTTGCCTTCACATAGGGGAGTCCTTTCCCTTAGGAGTATTGTTTGTAGGCTGCTTAGGCCCTGACAGGTCTATATTGTGGGAGCACCAGTAAGGGCGAGTGCTTGACCATTACTGATAAACCGGACCAACCTTGCACTTTAGAAGTGAACTCTCATTATCCCCCCCCCTCACAACCTATCCCAAATCCGTTACCCCTTCCCTCACGTGTCTCACCACCATCGACCACTGTACAGCACTATCTGCACCGGGAATGGTGAAGGGTGTCGCAGTGTCAAAAAGTTAAAGGCCGGAAACTTACCGCCACTCTTTGTTTCTTGTCTTCCCTTTGAATATCCTGGGGAGCCACCACGCAAGAAGGAGAAATCAAGAACCCGAAGGCAAAGCCACCGAACATACAGACATACATCCCCACCTACTGACGGACTGTATTGGCCTCAACCACCCACCGGCGTTGATTTTGTTCTCTACCTTCAGCCATCCTATAAGACCAATAAAAATCTTTTGACATCACACAACCTATCCGGCCTCCTAGCTTTCATTTCCGACCCTCCCTCCGACAGCACCATACGCATTTTTCTGATTAACTGATACATATGCCAAGCTGCCGACAGTAAACCAGAGATTCATGAAAGAAAACGGCTGACCCAATATGAATAGTGTTGTGTCTTGCGTTGTCATACACTCTTCCTTTAGTTACACATTCCCTACTGCTCAGCCAGGATGAGTGCTGGAGTTCTTGGTGATGGAGTGGAATGCTGAATGCTTGGTGATGGCATGGAATGCCTGGGTGTCTGGTGCTGTGTTAGTTGGAGCGTGCATGCTGAGCAGCAGCAGGTAGGCTGCTCCTGGTGGGGCAGTCTTCTATATACTTACCTATTTACCTGAAACTTACCATCTTGATAACTTGTAACTAAGTCTTAATAAACCATCTTCTACGATCACTGGGGACAATTTGAATAAAGAACCTACTTGTTGTGGAAGTTAGAGTGTATCTGAACCTGCTGAAGAAACTGGAACTAAGGAACCTGAAGCTTGAAGGAAAAGGAATACCATGGTTAGCCCCACCAGTGTCCCTCATCACCTGGACAGCCTGCAGTCTGGGGCGTTTGACCTTCTGGTCCATTCTATGGACTTGATGAACTGATGCCAGCAAGCCTGCTTGCCTGTGTGCCCCAATGTGCTGACACAGATTTAGATAAGTTGTGGAAGCACGAGGAATTGCTGCAAGTAAACAAGGAACCTTCGTACTGACTGCTTTGAAGTTGGGCGAGTCAGCAAGAGCAACAGGCAGCATTTATTTTTAAAGAAATGGGCAGTGTTTCTTAGACACTATCTGCAGCATGGGAGTTTGTTTTGCCTTGTATTCACTACATAGAAATTGGATGAGGCATCTGTGGCGTTTATTTTGTAGCATTCATGTGATTCAACGGCATTGAAGTGGGTGTGAACTTTCATTGTGTTTTGATTTGGACCGGCAGTTTGCTAAGGGATATCGCCATAATACTATGTGGTCATTGACAGGACTGGGCCACAGTTAGATGTTAAAGTGTCTGTGCTTTCTGAGATCTACAAAGCCTTCGACCTACGAAGCCTTTAATTTAATGGTGGGTGTTTTTTTTTTTTTTTTTTTAAAGTCTGCGCTCGAGCTTTGAAGACCAGCCAACTTACTCACGGTTTGTTCATGGCTCATTCGAGTAACCGGTAGATTAGGAGGGCACGAGCCACTGCATCAGGCTTCGCTTGGAGGTTTCATAGTGGTAAGGCTCCCCGCGTCAGAGGATTTGTCATGTCTCACAGGAGGACTTGTACTGACCCCCTTCAAGCATGCGCAGTTCAAACGTCACAGCCATCCATCTTGTGATGTGTGGCTGAAGTCTTCAACGCGGACCTAAGCAGGGCACAGCAGGTTTGTTGTGTCGCACCGCATTGAAGGACATCTCTGCGGTGCACGTCGAAATTTTATTTGATTCCCTCATCTTCAGATTTTCTGTCAGCTGTGTGGGGTAGCGGTGAGGTCATGTCATTTCTGACATTCCAAGCCTCGTGGTAGTTGAAGCTAATGAGGGCTACAAGTTAAATTCTGAAATGATTACTAAGTGTTTGCTGAGCAGTTCAAGTCTGTATGTATTACGGAGAGTGAAGTGAATTTTATGTTCATTTGTATGGTCTTCCGATATGCTCTCCTGTTGCTGAGTATTTTAGAAGAAAATTGGGTAAGGGATTGCTCAGAAGGGGGAACGAAGAAGGCTTTTGTGGCGGTTAATAATTGCCATTCCAAATTTGCTTATGATGTTCTATTACATTTATTTTTATTTATTTTGTCAGGTTTGTTTCATGCCATATGCAGTTTGTGCTTCTGTTGATTTGTGAACGTCTGATTATTTGGTTTGTGGATGTTTAATATTTACTCTGTATGGGGGTATGCCATTCTGCTTTTCCTGCTTAAGTAGACGTTAAATGCGGGACTGAATTTACTGATATGCTGCATGCTGGTATTGCAGGTTGAGTGGTTGTTTGATGATATCTTGGATTTCCTGCCTATGTGTATTATGCCATGCTTGTGTGAGTCCCTTGAGTTTTAGCTCGTGTTTTGTAAGGTGTGTGGAATGCATTATTCTGACTGATTGCAGAGTCATGTACAATCAATGTATGGTCTTGTCAGTCTGCATAATAGTTGTATGCGTGGCAGGGTCGTGGGCCCTGGTACTGAGTTGTACAGTCATGTACCCTAGTACTGTGTTGTAGAGTTGTGTACCCTAGTGCTGTGTTGTAGAGCTGGGTGCCCTAGTGCAGAGTTGTAAGGTAGTGTACCTTAGTGCTGCATTGTATGGTCGAGTACCCTAGTGCTGTGTTGCAGGGTCGTGTATCCTAGTACAGTATGAAGTGAGTGTGGCAGGGTTGCGTATCCTAGTGCTGCTTTGTAGGGTCATGCACCCTACTGCCGAGTTGCAAGGTTGTGTACCTTAGTGCTGCGTTTTAGGGTCAATGACCCAAGTGCTGTGTTGCAGGGTCATGTACACTGTTATAGTATGCAGTGAGTTGCCTGGGACTCTCGTTCTGGTCAGGCTTACAGTGTGGGTTGCCTGAAACTCCAAGTCCTTTCAGGTTACGTTAGGTTTGTGTCAATAAGTAACCTAAGGAAAGGGGGTGGGTGTGATTTTGATGTATTTGATACTCTAGGAATGTTCTACTGAATATTGGGGATTTTAATGTATTTGATGCTTTAGAAATGTTTAATCTCTTTTGAGTCTTTAGCCTGTTGAATTTACACTTCAATAATTCAGCTTGTAATTTCAACTCTATCATTTATGTTTATATGTATTTTTTTGCTCTTCACATTGTTTCTGTCAAACGTTTCCTTGAGGAAAGGAGATATGTTGTGACTTAAGTTGTCATACACTTCCCTTAGTTACACCTTCCCTACTGCTCCACCAGGAGGAGTGCGGAGGTGCTTGATTAGTTGAATGCTGAATGCTTGGTGAGGTCATGGCATGCCTAGGTGTCTGGTACTGTGCTGAGTGTCAGTTGGAGAGTGCAGGCTGGGCAGCAGGGAGGCTGCTCCTGGTGGGGCTATCTTCTATATACTTACATGAAACTTACCATCTTGATAATTTGTCACTAAATCTTAATAAACCATCTTCGACAATGAACTCTACGGCTACCTGGACTTTTTATTATTATTATTATTATTATTTAGCTTATAAAGCGCCTGGTTACTCCAACAGAGTGTCCCCGCGCTAGAACACCATCAGAACCGCAACACCGACCTAAGCAAGCAAGCAACCTTCCTACGCCACCGATTGCCCGGCAGTCACAATAAAGGCACTACTTTCGTCCTCCATGCGGGTGTCGGAAAAGCCAGCTTTTAATTTTTTTCGGAACAGAGTCTCCGATACACACATCCGTAGATCCAAAGGCAGATCATTCCATGCCTTAGCCGCCAAGAAATCTCCCTCCCGCTCGAACCTTCCGCACCCTGGGCACAGTCACTTTGGCTGTGCCCAACGATCTCAGGCTCCGAGCAGGTCGATATGCAGTGAGAAGGGGGAACAAAAATCTCGGCCCCTTCTGATTAAGGATCCTATGGCCAAAGCATAGGGCCTTAAAAGTAACTCTGGCCTGTATAGGGAGCCAATGAAGTTTCATCAGAGATTCCCCCACCGATGCCCGCCTGGGGATATTCAGAATCAGCAGAGCTGCCGCATTCTGGACCTTCTGCAAGATGTTCAAATTTCTGGCGGTCACCCCTAGGTACAATATGTTACAATAGTCAAGGCGAGATGCAACAAGGGCCTGTACAATAGTTCTTTTCGCATCAGGTGGAAGCAGGTCCATGATTTTTCGTAGCATTTTAAGAATGTCGAAGCAGGCTCCAGCCACAGCGGAGCTTTTACAGTTATAACAAATAGCTTAGTCTGGTTTTCTAGTCATAGGGCTTTTAAAATTGCTCAGATTTCTCTAAATGTATTCAGCACGTTACAGGTGGGCTTGAAGCGCTTCCCTCCGACAGCCAACCACTGAAGGTCATCCTTCAAAAGCCAGCATGTCGGAATCAACTTTTATTACAAGTCGCTCACCTCTGCTGACTAGTGTGGAGAGCATCAAAGGACGAACTAACAGAGGCAGTCTTTATGCAACATGCTTCGATGCATTTTGAATTTTCAAGATTGTTGATCATAGCCTAATGCTTGGCACACTGTGCAGTCTCTAGTGTCTGAGGGACCCCGGACAGGCGGCAGCAATGCAAGGCTGAAGGAAGTTTAGTGACAGTGTGCCCTTAGTAACCTCTGGAAATGCCAGACAAGTCAGTCTGAGCTGGTACTTGCCAGATATTTCCATAAACAGCTTAGACTACACATAAGGCATTTGCAAATTTAGAACAAAATGTTGAACGAGTTTGTTGAATTGTATTAGACTGCATTCCTTAGACTAGAGCAGGGCAAACCAGAGATGCTTGCAGACTTCCAGCTGAGAAGTCCCTTCTAGCCTCTGTTAATCTCCACTCCTTGAGTGCTAAACCTTCATGCTTATGCGTTCCTATTCACTAATCAGAAACCTTCATTGGACTTTCTGAAGCAGCCAGATGATCTAATTTGGTTCATTTAAAAGCCATTCTCACCCAAACCTTCTTTAATTTAGATCAGGGATTTTCCTTTATGGAACACACATGCTGCATATTTTGCATGTATTTGTAATTAGTACAAATGTGCCATTTAATCTTACTCCGAAATGTTGACTTTTAGACTATTGGAATCTGTATTAAAGAGAACTAAATCGGAGTACCTAAAAAGTTAGTTCAAACATCATTAATTTATTAAGTCAAATCCTTTCAAACTCATTTTAAATCTCCATGTCGTTTCCTGTGAAGTCCCAGTTGGTTTTCACTATTATGGTAATTAATGTAAATGGTAGCTCCTTATCCCTTCTTGTCGACTAACAAAGGTCTACACAACTAATTGCAGGGGTTATTTGAGGATTGTATCCGACGTTTGAGATGCAAGAAACCCCACAGTGTCAATAGTCTACACATACCAGTAACAGGTTATGGCAGTCTCTACATAGCCAATAATATGCAAGGCCAGATTACACATCCGAAGCAACAAACAATTTATGCATGCCCAGCAATTGGTGCAAATATTTCCCATGGGCACATAACCGGTAACGTCAATCCACATGTTTACCAAGAATCCATTTTAGGCTCCAGTGTCCCAACAGATCTGATCAGCACAACGTGTCCACCCGCTTGTCTGACCAGACAACACTTTGCACTCTTCTTGGGGGTGAGTGTAATGACACTTCGCTTATACTTCATTTCACCATTTAGGTTTTACTCCATTTATCGAGTAGGCAAGAGTGTCCATCAGGACTCATTTTAGTTTGCTCGACTAAATAGTCATTTTTTGTAGAATTGACATCGACTGATTGGGTAGAAACCAATTGCACACAATGCATTTTATCATCAATATTTCTGTAATTTAAAGCACTTCTGAGGGCTTCAGCTTCTGGTGTGGCCTTTATCATGGCCGTAGATTGGGACTGCGGAGAACAACATCTTGTGTAATCAAAAATCCGTTCACTGAAAGCAGATATTGCTGGTAAGCCTCTTTGTTCTGCAATTATCTTTTTGCCTAAGAGTTCTTTGCCAACAAGGTCGTCATTCCTATTACAGGCCACTTAAAGATCAGTTTCTGTAATAAATCAATTTGTGGAGGAAGTACATTTCTTTTTGCTTCCGGGATCAGTTTGCTAATGTTACCTTCTGTACAATCTGTGGTTGGACCCCAGCCACACTTCCAGACTCTTCAGTCACAGAAATTCATGTTCGCACAGTAGCAGTGATCAGTATTCTCATGTGCAGGTTGAAAAGGATTTCTAAATATGCTTAACTGTGTTGGGTAATTTTGCCACTGTGGGTGGCCAAGGAAGTGTGCAGTTTGCGTGTTTGGCACCTCCACAGTTAGCAAAGTTCGTGATTTTCGCCCCTCTGAAAGTTAGCAGTTTTACAATTTGTACAATATACCTTTGGTGGTGCCTTACAAGATAAATTTCCCTTTAACCGAAGCCATACAAGCCGTAAAGTATTTGAGATTTGTGAAGTAATCTCACCATTGTAGAGTTTTTTTTCTATTCCAGATTGATTGCATTTGTGCAGCGCATCCTAACCCTTTATGCCACACCAAAGCGTAGGTGTGTGTGTGTGTGTGTGGGGGCTGCAGAATCACCCAAATAACCATGGTGGAGTTCAAAAGGTGAACGAGCAATAAAGAAGCCTTTAAATGTTGGCTTCATCTTGACACATTTGTGGTACTTCACAGGCAGAAGTCATGTCAGGCTGTGTCTTGACAAATTGCTGCTTTTTCTTTTAATATGGAGATTGATGTTTACTTTTAACTACATAGAGCATTTTGTAAAGTGAACTATCTGACAATCTTACTAGCGGTACAGGGAACTGAAAGGAAAGGCTGTAGGATGCCAGTTTATTTTTTGTTTAGTTTAAATACCAGTAAATGAACTGTATAAATATTTCAAAATATAGCAGCAGCTGGGAAGGCCCAGAGGATGCACTTTTTTCGTAATTCTGAAGCTCGATAGAAACAGATTTTATTAGGATGAAAACAAATCAGGACACTGTACTTGGCAATGTGGAAATGATACATATTTGCTGAACCACAATTTTTGTGCAATGGTCGATCAATAAAATTGCATGTCAGTGCAAATTGTTGCCATTTCAGTGGATAATAACTGGATATATATATATTATATGATATGATATTATATATATATATATATATATATATATATAGACTCAGCGTGGTAATGGCATACATTGTAAAAGCATAAACAAACGGGGGGGAAAATGCGGAGTAAAAAATGCGTAGTTAAGGCATGAAATGTATTTCCCTGCGTTGTCCCGTCGTACAACCGTTTTCTAGACTATTCTTTGATTGATGCATGGTTTTCACATTCCCTAGGACTGGACTGATGTAACATTGATGGCAGCACCAGTTAGCTTTTGCCAAAACAGTGGACCAACAACTTTAACAAAAGCATTGGTAAAATCAAACGACAGCTACATTTATATAATTTTCAACAACACTTAAAGACAGAATATCTACTGTGGAACAATCGTCCCTAAAACCAGTGTTCAATCGGAAGAAGGTGATTAAGTTTACCCAATTGGACAGTCTTTGTTATAGACATTTGCGGCTCGTGGGTGGGGGTTGTTGCAGAGGGGGGGGGGGTTGTGATTAGTCTGAGCGCTGCGACACGGCGCTCAACCAGGGGCTGGAGGTGTTGGCATGTTCTCCATGCAGGCTGTAAGGCAGCCTGCATGGAGAAGGGGAAAGTGCGCCTGACTTGTTTCGGCAGCCCGAGAAGGCCGGCCAAACCATCTTGCGCACTGAGGAGTGGCAAACTACTCCTCCCCTGCCCCATTAGCAGAGCAGCCCTGCCCGCCCACCCGCCCAGAAAACATAAAATGCTACTTACTAAAACTAAAATTACCATTTTATGTTTTTGCTTCTTGCACTGTGGTAATGCAGTGGGGAGATGCTCCTCTGCCACAGAGGAGGGCCGCCACTGGACATTTGGCAAAGACATTTCCAATTACATCTAAAAATGTCAATAGGATGGTTACTCTTAGTATCATTCCTGGCCCCCTTTTTGTAAAGTGGAATGATGCAACTCCCCTACCATGAATTTGGGATGCAGCCGGTTTCTAGGCAATATCCAAATCGGCTTTTCAGATATATTGCCCAAGAACTGGGACAGGATTTTAGTAAGTCCATCACAGTATCGTCCAGACCTGCTGCTTTGGATTTGCTCAGCTCCTTAATTTTATTTCTTTGGTTTACAAGTGCTCCCAAACTGTAAATGTGGGATCATTAATTTCTAAAGGAGGGTATTTATTAACAGTAATGTTGTCCAACTTCTGGTGGACTTTCCCCAAGCCTTTTGTTTTCACCTTCCTGTTTTCTGAAATCATTTTTGTTGGCTTTTAGGACTCTGCACTTTATCACTGCTAACCAGTGCTAAAGTGCTTGGGTCCGCTTATTCACACATGGTGAATTTGGGTTACACCCAATTGGCACATTTCATTAACTTTTAAGTCCTTAGTAAAGTGAAACTACATGAACGCAGGGCCTGTAAATTAAATGCTACTAGTGGGTCTGCAGCACTGATTGTGTAACCCACTTAAACATGTATCAGGCCTGCCATTGCAGCCTGTGTGGGCTGTTTTAAAATGTAATATTGACCTGGCAAGATATAAACCTCTTGCCAGGCCCAAATCTCAATTTAATACATAAGTCACCCCTAGGGTAGGCCCCCCCAGAGGGCAGGTGCCGTGTATTTAAAAGGTTGGCAAGTACTTTTAAGTTTTACTTGACCTGGTAGTGTAAAGCTCCTAAATTAGTTTTTCACTACTGTGAGCCCTACATCTCCCTTAAGAGGACATTCTGAATCCTTATTACATTGCACAAATGCTACATTTCTATTGAGGACTTCATAGTTAAAGATTACGAATTTGAGCTGCAATGGAAGGGTTACCAGTCTGGAAAGTGTTATTTTAAAATGACACCTACAAAAATAGGCGTGCACTAGATACAGTACGATTGCAATATTACAAAAAATATTACTTTGAAAAGCAAACACTCTGCAGTGGGCACATTAACCAACTGAGCTTTCGTACCAGATCAATACATTTCCCAGAGATTAGTTTAAGGTGCATTTTTGTTTTTCATTAAATGCCTGTTATATTTTCCGGTCTTATTCATGCACTTGAACGAGGGTTCGAGTGGGTGGGTTAGGTCTGGCTCGGATCGTGAATTACAAAGTGTCTGTTTTAAGCTTCCTGTAGCCTCAGTTGTGAAACCGTAACTGTTGAAATGGAGGAGTATAGAGGTTTAACGGGGAGACACGGTCGGAGCAACAACTGCAGAAGTGGAAAAGGAATTTGGGGTGAAGAAGCGATGAAAGGAGAAACAAAACTGGAGTGTAAAAACTATTAAATAAAAAGTGCGGAAATAAGTAGCTTATGAGAAAATGAAAGCGGAGGGGTTCGGGGGCTGGCAAGCAGAGACTGGAGGGAGTTTTACAAGGAAAATAAAGAGCTTCATGTTGGGAAGAGGAGATCAGAAATTGTTCGGGAGATAAGAGGTAAGTAAGTGCGAGACCACAATTCGTCCAAAAAAAAAACTTGAGGAGAAAAAGAAGCAGAGAGAGCAACGGGTGGTGATGAGAGAAAGTGACCAGCGAAGGAGGCCAGGAAAAAGGGAGCAAGATCTGGACAGGACAAAGAAAATAAGGGATGTAGCAACTCCCCAGGGAGAGCAATCCAGGAAAATGCGAGGGGGGGGGGGGAGGGGTGATGGAAAGCAGAGCGAGCGAGAAGTAACCACCCAAACTAACTAACGGACAACACCTAACCGCTGGCACCTCGAGCGACGGGCACGGTGCGCCATGCCAAACATCCGCAGTCACAAAACTACAGTGGTCCCGCGCGCTCTGACGGCGCGCGCTCTGGCCTGCACTGAGGCTCCGATTTTCAGCTCCGGTCCCTAGCGCCTCGAAGCAACACGTGATGCAAATGAATAGAAACGATAGTATACATGTAACGACGTATATATCACACCTTACTACTTCCACCCTCTTCTGCACCTGCGCCCAATTCTCTCAGTTTTTTGCTCCTACTTACAGCTCCTGGAATAAAATCAGGGCCAAAGTGATCGAGAAGGCGCTTTTCACCCTGGACCTGGGACCCCACCAGGGTGATAGAGATGCAGTCCATAGTCTTGGCCTGAAGGACCCTGCCGGTCTCCACCTGTATCTTGTAGTCAGCCATGTCTGAGAGCAGCTCCGCGGTCCTGGGTCACAGGGACTGCACTGGGTCCCACGGGATCAGTTCCTTCCTTTTAAAGGAAGGCAGCAGCGTCTTTATCAAAAACCAACCCCTTTTACACCCAAGGAGGCCGGCCTACATGCCTGTAAGGTGCCTACATCCGATAAGGACTTTGACACTTCAAAGGCTGTTGGTGACTACCAAAGGGGGGGGGGGGGGGGTCTCTCAAAGGGCCGTGGCCGATGTAATAAAGGGCGCGGCTTAAAAACACTTAAGCTAAAAATCTGTGCTTAGCATTGTGTGCCCCCTACTGGTATTTTCCTGCTTCTGTCATTGCATCCAGATATACAAGACAGGGAGTAACATTACACCTGCAACAAGCCAGAACATTTGGTTTGGTCAATTGCGGTCAGTTGCATAAATAAACAAGCATTTGCAATGAAATAGGGCTCGCATTTTCGAAACTTTGACCTATTGGTGTTGTAAATGACAATGCCTTTTATTACTGCAGGTTTTTTTAAACAAAAATAAAAGGCATTGTCATTTACAATGCCAATACCTCAAATTCTCGCAAATGCGAGACCTATTGCATGCCAATTGCTTGTTTTATTTTGTAATGTGATTATGCAGGGGCTAACTGCGGCCAAGTATACAAATGAGGTGCAGGGATGTAGAAATAATGTTTCAATTACACTGCTTACAGCAGTCGGCTCTGTGTTCGCTGCAAATGAAACGAGCACCGAGATCTTCTGTTGCTGCCAAGATTACGATTGCAGATATAAATGAATTTAGAGGTTTAAAGAAACAAGCTCCCTCTGTGTTCATCTATTCCACAAATGCAGATGATCCACCTACCTCTCACTCCGCCCTTCACATACACCCCAAACAAGGAATGTCAACTCTGTCTTTGGAAAGACGTGTCAGCCCTGGAGCTTTTATGGCAGACGCACCTTTTCGCCTGGTTTTCGTCTGGCAATTATAGAGTTCCCAGAGAAACGTTCTAAAGCTGCATGACTTGCAGTCCTATATTAATTTAAAAAAAACTTGCAAACTGCCTCTGAAACTGTTTTTCCACAATCAGTACCCAATATGTAAAAATTCTCCTTCCTGCCGAAGTGGAAGAAGTGTAGCGCACCATTTACACTAAAGCACAAGGGTGGGGGCGGCAAGCAACAGTGGGGACAGAAGCAACAGGAAGGATGTTGGGTTTTTGTTTTTCAGTTTTATAGCGCAAACTCGACTCAAAGGTATTGGAGTGCTTTACATGAGCACCAGTTACATTACACAAAAGACACATTCATAGTTGGCAATATTGTGTTGGGAGGTGCGAGGTTTGTTTTTCTCCCTGTCAGGAAGAAACAGTCAACAGCTGTGGAGGTGTGACACAGACGGCAAACAAGGGTAACGGATACTTTACTGATCAGGAGGCTCCAGTGAGTGCCGCCGACCCCCACAGTGCCGGGCTGGCCATTGATTTAATCATACCACAGCTGCTTAAGATTAATTGCAGCAGTCTTTCGAGCTCCAAAAAGAGAAAGAAAGCGTGAGAGGGAAAAGAGAAAGAATGTTGGTGGAATCAGGTAGGGAGCGCGGCTGGTTTGCGTTTTTTTTGCCACGGCTGCTTTTGGTTCCTTAATCAGGCCCCCGCCCCGCCTCTGCTCCAAAAATTGTCTTATGAATGGTTCCGCAAAGGCATTAGTGTCTTGTGAAGCGGTGACACCTTATCAGCTTCTGATGTGTATTGCTAAATAGCAGTGAAAGCATAGCTGCCACTTTAAAACGTGAGCGCAGACCCTCACATACTCTAGACAAGAGTCCATCAGGCAACCGCTCTGCACTGTACCCGGCTGCGATACACCAGACGGCGCTGCACGGAGGGGGCTTGGGTGCGCATTCCATTCTAGAAGCTGCATGGCAGACGGCACAAAACTTCACCCACTTCGCATTTTAATTATGTGTAGATAGTCCCAAACAAGAACAAGATCTGGTCACCCTACGTAGGTGGTACATTTCTGGCCTGAGTTCCGTGTGGCACACAGAATGCCTCCTGTTATTCTTACACGCCCACCCACCCTGTTAAAGATATTGGCAGTGAATAGTCCTTCTGTTGTCACTGCAGCGTCATTCAGCAAACACTGCTCTCCAAGCTGGTGACGGCGCCCTCCAAAGGGAAACATCCAGGGCTTCAAAGCCTCAGAGCTAAGTGCGCGAGAGTTTAACAAACACTTCATATGCCCCGGAAGTGGGTGTGAATGGCTGTGAGGGCAGCGTAAACTGGTCGAACAATGATATCAGTGAGTTTGGTGAGTACACTATTGTGGAGCCAAAGCACAGGAACTGTGCAGGGGAAGTGTATACGGGTATGCATAGCTGCCAAGGTTTCAGACTGCTTATGTGTGACACTTTCATAATTTCAGTGTAATTATGAGTGACATTCAAAGAATATGAGTGACACTTTCTTGCGAGCAAAATCAAGGAATGAAGACCAGGGAAACATTTAAATAACAGAAACTACACCCATTTGAGCAACAAGAAACTCTAAGAAGATCTTAAAAAGGCTTGCAAAGCACCTAGTCGTACTGCAGACAGCGACTCACTGCAATGCAGAGCTCTCAGCTGTACTAACTTTACTTATGCGGCTGAAGTCAATTTTGTGCAGACTGAAGACAGTGCGATTGCTGCAATGTAGAGCCCTCAGCCATAGCTGCCAAGTTTTCTGCTGCCTCATAAGCGACATTTAAATGTTTTCAGTGTCCTCATGAGTGACATTCCAATGCCATATGTCAAACTATGAGCGAGACTTCATTGCAAGAAGAACAAATGCATTATCTCACCCGCATTGAGATACATTACAGAAATGACTTTTTTGTGTGCAATGTAATGGTCTAGAAATGCCCATAACAGATATCAACATCTTTCATTTGCTCATTTAAGGGTAATATCTTAAATCCTTCTTCCAATAAGATAAGCCTGAATTTTTAAAAGAGTTGTTCTAAAGCAAAAACAGAATGGTGGAGAGATTGCTTGAGTTTGTGTCCCCTGCCCTTTGAAAATGTTAAAATAATTTATGCAGTATGGTGACAAAACGAGGGGTGCAATGTACAGCAGGCAAGAGAAAAACAGTGCTGTTCTATTACAGGCCAACAGAATCACTAAATATGTGCTAATCTGCCCATTAGTTCTGTCCTAGCATTGCAAGGTGATGGTTCAAACTTAGGTAACAGGGTAAAGGAGCAGTGCTTTACAGAGTGCAACTTCAGTTAATTGAAATAAATGCCACCTTGAGATCAGCACACTTGCTAACCCGAACCAGCTGGATGCACTGTGGCAGGCAGGCTGCTAGAAGGATGACACAAGACAGAGCAGCCCTGCAGATTAGATCACAAGCTCTGCAGTGCCGCGTGTGCGTGCATGCGTGCTGCTGTGACAAAGAGGTAACATATATGAGAACAGCACTACTATCACCAGTGGGCTGCCTGACCAACAGAGCAGCCGGCCCGTAATTTAGATAATCACGTGCATCAGATCTGGAGTGTGCCGCGTGTGCGTGCGTGCTGCTGTGAAGGTAACACTTCAGTGGCAGGCAGCGGCTGCCTGCAGACCCAAGAAGGAGGACGAGACAGAGCAGCCCTACAGATTAGATCATGACACATCATGCAGCAGGATCACAGATCTGCAGTGCCGCGTGTGCGTGTCTGCCGTGCTGCTGCTATTATAAAGTCGTAATGCGCACAGAGCGGTAAACAACAACACTGTATGAGGCTGCCTGACCAAAGAAAAGTACTCATATCACAGAGATCTGCAGTGCCGCGTCACCGTGTGACCGTGCGGTGCGTGCAGGTGCTGCCTGCTGTGAACAACACTAAAGCCTGTGGCAGGCTGCCTGACCGTGACGGAAGGATGATGAGACAGTCACAGACCAGCCCTGCAGAAGATCACACATGTCTGCAGCATCACAGATCTGCAGTGCGCCGCGTGTGCTGTGCTGCAGCGCTGTCTGACATAGAGGTAATGCGCTGCTCAGAGCTCACAGAGAGTTAGTATACTACTAACTTAACACAGTCACGTGAGGATGCCTGACAAGTTACTTACTTGTGAACTTCACTGACTCCTCCACGTGAGTCCTGCGGCGGCCGCGGCGGACGGGACCAGTCCTGGCTGGTTTATTATTGCCTCGAGTCAGTCGCCCTCCTGCGCAGGCAGCTGCAGCGCTGCATGATTGTGCCAGTCAGGCACACAACTCACTCACACTGACTGAGTCGTGGAGTAGAGTCCGATCCCGCCGACCCCGCGCGCTTGTTCTCCGGGTCATCCGACCGAGGCGAGTTGCACACGCCCCCCACTGGGCAGAGTCTGTCAGACTAGCAGCAGCTGCTGCCTGGTTACTGCGGCAACGACTCTGGGTGGCAGGCCCTGCCCAGGGTCTCTCAGACACTGCAGGCAGGCTGCAGAATTGTTACAAGTTAGTTACATTGTAGCAGAGACTAAGAGCTGCGCACGGGCCGGCACTCTGACTCAGAGCACCACCAGCACGATCGTCTGAGCCTGGCAGAAGTGCTGTGGCCCGGGCCGCCACGGGCACACACAGCCCGTGTTGTCAGAGGCGCCGGTATGTGAACTCTTTAACAATAAGCATTGGCAAAGTCAAGAGGTCTTTCTTGTCTTTGGGATTTATTGGTTTTGCCAGTGATTTTTTTAGAGATGTACTACAGATCTCTCGATGCAGTGCAGCATGGTTAAGGAAGAATTAAAACCAGTGGTGCGCGCGCACCACAGAGGAGCGGGGGGGAAGGGAGCACGGCAGCGAGGCGAACGCGCGCTGCTGCGCGTGCTAGACACCGGTGGGAATGGGCGCGGCAAAGGCGGGACATGCGCCCGCCTTTGCCCAATTGCGTGCTGTCTTTCTTATAAAGACAGCACGCAAAGCCCAATAGCCGGGGGAAAAACGAAAAGCACACGCACGAGCATGTGCGATTCCTAGGTCAGCTTCTAAACCCCCTACATGAGGTCTCTCGCTGCGCGTGCAGTGCTACGCACTGCAACGCTAGGCGCAAGACCTAAAAAACGCAACAACTATGGCTTTGTTGAATAGAATATTGAAAAAGCTTCGGTTCTAAAATGATGAGACAAAGAACTAACTCAAGTAACTTTGAAGTTACATCACAGGCAGTGAAGGGTAGTACTGCTGCAGAGTAGTTTTATTTATTTATTTCTCCCCAATGAGCGTGAAGGCGGAAATGAGAGCCCAATACGGACCAGTTTCAGCACCTGTTTTTTTAGAACTGGCAGGACCCGGCCCACTTAAGGCCCTGGCTGTTCCCCAAGAAGAACTTGTTCAGGTCAAATTCACTACACTCTGATCACACATTTTGTGAATGATATGGTTGTATGACATTACAACGCTGACAAATAGCACGCATGCCGTTTACCACGCATGGAAACTCCATTTAAGGTAAGCATTATTTAAGCTAAGTGTTCCACTATATATATATATATATTTCCAAACAATGTGATTTTGATTGCGGCGCACACAACATCGGGTGCAAGCGTGGGGCCGAATCCAAGCCCAATTTAATTTTGAAGAACAAGAAAACGCTGCACTCAAAATTCCCCAATTGTTCCAGATTTATTCTCTCAGAACGTTTCGACCAGACTTGTGAATACTTTACTCTTACGCGATACATTTGATAATATCCACATTGATGAAGTTGTGGGCAAGACTGCCAATCGACTAAGCACGTTTTGACTATTGGCAATGGGCAGTGGCAGTAAAGCAATAAAGATCGAGAATGTGACACCACTGAGCTGTGGAATTATGAAATAATTAGAACTGTGCTCTACATAATTGTGTGTGCTTAAGGACTTTGTTATGGTATACACCATTGCATATATTAAGGGTGTGGGGTGAACAACTTTTAGTAGTGCATTGCAAAATTGTATAAAAGCTAAAATTGTGTGAGATACATAAGTGAGCGCCAGAGTTTTCCCATCAACCTTTGTTTCATCCCACCCTATACCCCTACCGATCCCTAAAATACCTTTACCACCCCATAACCTTAACCACCCCTAAAAAAAAATTACCCTATTCCCCCTACCCATCCCTACACCCTTAACCAATCCTACACATAAAACCCCCACCCAGCCCTTAACTTAAAAGCTTAAATGTGTGTCTATGCATTTATCTCATTCACTGGAAACATTTTTTTAAAGGTTACAGGGACGTTATAGTGAGGCTCAAATTTCACTCGTAGAAAACCATAGAAATTCAGCAGTTCTTTTTATCTGAGCCAACTATAACATGCGCACCTGCAATGCACTGCTATGACCTCACTCATGACACGGTCAGTGACATCATCCAGTGAGTGTAAGTATTTTGTAAGAGTTTATGATTGTTAAACATATATACTAAGGTACAACAAAAGTTAAACCCATATACTGGGGGCCATAATATGAAAGTGCCCTGGGGTCACACTGGGTGTTTGCGCATGCTTTACGTGCCCCAGGGCACTTTTGTTTTATAGAAAGGGCCGCAGACGCTTGTGTGGCCCCTTCTATAATACTGATAGCACTATCTCTAGAGGGTGTTCCCTCATTTGCATGGGGCTTGCCCCATGCAAATGAGGGAATAGTTTGCCTCTGCACCTGCGCTGTATAACAGACACAGGCGCAGAGGCAAAGATGCTCTCAGGGGGCGCATTGATAGTGCGCCCCTTGATTGCAGCCCTCTGGCAGGGCGAATGGGGTGGTCCAATGGACCCCCCCCCAAGACATCCCCTTTAAAAAGGGTAGGCAGGTTGCTGCCTGCACTGTGAAAACAGAGCAGATTTAAAGCAGCCACTTCAAGTTTCACATGAATGTGCGAGTTCGCGGCTGCCCTAGGGGCAGTGAATTCACCATGAGGCACATTTTCCTGGATTGCACTGGGCGCACCTTTTGAAAGGTGCGCCCAGCGAAATACATTCTGCATCTAGATTATGGTCCTAGGTGTACTACTAATGAGGGATACTACTTGTAACATATTTTATAAGTGGCTGTGTGACTATGTATCTGTGCGAGACTGCGTGTCTGAGTGACTGTATGGGTGTATAAGTGGGCGAGTGGTGGTAGGAGCAGCTGTGAGTGAATAAGTGGTGTGTGAGTGGGTGGGTGTGTTAGTGGCTGTATGGGCAAATCAGTGGCTGTATTGGTGAGTGAATGGGTGAGTGAGTTACTCGGTGTGTGGCTGCAAGTGTGGGTGTGTAAGGTGCTCTATGGGTGAATGTTTGGTTAAGTGAGTTGATGTGCGAGTGGCTGTGTTGGAGAGTTTCTCTGTAAATGGCTGTATGGGTTAGTGAGTGGATGTAGGAGTGCTTGTATGGATATGTGAATGGGTATGTAAGTGGTTGAGTGAGTGTGCAAGTGCTTGTATGGTTGAGTGAGATACTGTGGTAAGAGGCTTTATGGGTGAGTGAATGGTTGTGTGAGTGACTATGAGTGAGTCATTGTGCGCGTACCAGCATGGGTCTGTGAATGGGTATGCGAGTCATTGTGTGGGTGTATGAGAGGTTGTATAGGGTCGGGAGTGGGTTTGTGAGTGGTTCAGGTTATCAGTAATGTCATTGACCATGTCATGAGTGATGTAATATGCGAAGCCAGAAGCAGTGCATTGCAGGGGGTAAGTTATAGTTAACTCAGTAAACTAACTGCTGAATTTCTATGGTTTGTTACGAGTGAAATCAGAGCTTAGCTATAACATCCCTTTAACTTTTGTTTTTCAGCGAATTTAAGGTTTTAAAATTTTATTTCCCCAACTGTAACCTTTGTGAGTGAGCGTGTGAGTAAGTACATGAGTGTCTGAGAGAGTGTGTTTCAATGTCTAAATGAGTAGGCGTGCGAGTGGCTGTGTGGGTCTGTGATTGTTTGTCAGTGCCTATGTATGTCTGTGAAAGGTTGAGCGAGTGCTGCTATGGTTCTGTGAGTGGGTGTGTGCGAGTGGCTGCAAGGGTCTGCGAGTGCATGCATTTGAGTGGTAGAATGAATTTTTGGCATTTGCATACTGGAGCCATTTAAAAAGGAAGAACCATGCAGATGAGTGGTTTCTTTATTGACATAGCCTTGTAAGAGCAGTCAAACAAGTTCATATTGCGCTCCAATAGATAAACAATTCATTCACTTCTATTGAGGATTTTAGATCATTTTTCAAAGTAGAACATTGGAGGAAACAGATTTGCTTTGCATCCGCCAAGTCCAAGATGTTTAGGATCATTTCAATTTTACTCAAGTGGAGCTTCACCTGGGTTGGCTGCTAAGTTTATACTTGTAAGTACTTCCCGTTGAGGTTTTATTGATCTGAAATGAGCATCAGGGCCATAATGGAACCTCATTTCTTACAAGACGGGTCTACAGTTTTGCCTAAAAGATATCTACCCAACTGGGGTACCTTCTACTGGCAAATTAGTAAATGCTTTCCTATTGTGTATATGCCTAGAGTATATCGTACACTACAGTTGTGTAATAGGCCACCTCTTTACGTATTTCTCTGTCTCTCCTTGCACCTTGTTGCAGTGGGTTAGCAACTTTTTTCCAAAATGTTTTATTTGTTGCAAATTTGTCACTAATTATCACAGCATGTACGTGGAACAGTTGAAGATACTGTGTTTTTGGAAGAAAAAAAATTAAAAGCACAAATATACACATATTGCAATTAGTATTTGACAATAGCTGTTTAAACTTCTATTTTTATAATAACTCTTAATGTAAAGCACTTTTAAATTGTATTGCACATCTTTCCGACGAGGCCGGAGTTTGCAAAGATCATGTGACTATAACAAATATGTGATTGGAGAAGATAGTTTATTAATCTTCAAAGGAAGTTCCCACACATTTCTCTCTTCTTGAATTTCCACTTGATATCTGGGTCATTCTATGAAGCGGTCCTATACTACTAGTGCAGAACTCTACTTAGGGATTTATTTTGTCAATTTTTTCCACCGAAAATGGCAACTGGAGGCAGGACCAGCAGGAGGTGCCACAGCAACCAGAGGAGCAAAAGCGGGAGGAACTTTAAGACGACTATGGTGATGAAGGACCCACCTCTAAAAGGCAAAGAACTGCCTGGGATTTCTTTACAATTCAATCTGGGGAATCCAAATCTGTTGCAAAGTTGGTCAAATGCAGCTTGTGCAATAAGACCCTTTCAAGGGGCACTGCCAAAAGTATTCTTGAGAAACAAGCAGGTTATAGCGAGCTAGGGGCTGCGGGTGTGCGAGGGGCTGCGGGTGTGCGAGGAGCCGCGAGGGGGCCGCGCGAGGGGGCCGCACAGGCGGGAGCGCGAGGGGCCGCACAGGCGGGAGCGCGAGGGGCCGCACAGGCGGGAGCGCGAGGGGCCGCACAGGCGGGAGCGCGAGGGGCCGCACAGGCGGGAGCGAGAATGGTGTATGGGAAAGTAGATGAGAGTAGCTGTGTAGGAGAGTAGGTGTGAGTAGCTGTGTGGGAGAGTGTCACTGGGTGAGTGGGTGTGAGTGATTATGTGGGTGTGTGAGGGTGCATGGTGTATGTACCCTGTATGGGTGAATAAAAGTTTGGGTGAGTGCATGTACCAGTGTGTGAGCGAGTCTGAATGGCTGTATCAGTGTGTCTAGGTGTCTCAGTGGCTGCATCACTCTACCTCAGTGTGTACCATGACAATACAAGTTTCTTGAGCAACACAGAAAGAACTAATTAGGAGATTACATTACTCCAATAGATTATAACACCAGGTGGCGGCTGGGAAAATAGGCGCATATAACACAATATTGGTACAGAGTAATTTTTGTCAAAGGTAAGTAAGCTATTGTCCATATATCTTGTTTATTGGTGCTCAGGAGGAGGGCGAGCCACTCAATCTTCCTCAGTTGGAAAAGAAACTTCTCCGCAATACTAAAAAGAAATCTCCGAGCACACATTGAGTCAACGATGATGTAATAGTTACAATATCCACTGTCCTTTATTTGAGGATCCAAACACTTGACTTTGCCGTTTGTCTGTTAAGTTCCTTGCCAACACGTGTTTTGTTCGTTACTTTAAATTTTAACAGCAGACTTCATCGGGGCTGAAACACAAAGATAACGGCATCATAAGGAAAGGGGAGAGGTCAAGTAAGTCAGTGTATGGAGGAATAATGTAGTATATCCAGTCCCATCACCAGTGTCCATCACCCAAGTTGTGCCCTATGCATTCCAGCCGATATTTCCAATTCTGGTGTGAAGAAATGTGTGTTGGGGGATGAGTAAGAAATGTAAGAGTAAAAAGACATAGTGCCAAAGTCTTCGACTGTTTAGTACAAGTGCAAGCTCACCACTTGTGTCTTCGAAACCAAGACATGTAGTGGTTAAATGCGTGCTGCATGCTTCTTTAGTTATATATGGCCGCCTCACAAAGTAAAGTATCCGAGCTTACCCTCAAAATGTAGTCTCAAATGTACACAAGGGAAATGCCTGGTACCATTCCCAGACAACAAAATCATTAATCTGCAAAATTGAGGAAAATAACCTATTTTTGTTCATGAACCTTAAATAAATATTGCAAGGTCCAAAAAAAGGTCAACCCTTACGGATAGCTTACCTAGTATTCCAAAGGATAAATGCAAAGATTTTGTGTACGGCATCAGTACATCTGTAATCAAATAAGTAAACACTATGTAAACTATGGGCCAGTATCCTCCCACTATCAATGTTACGGAGCTATCTAGAAGGATCATTGTACCCATGCATCAGTCCAATTTGGCCTGATATGCCAGATGCGCTTCCTGCTATAATACTTGATTTGCGTAACATGTTCTGAGGAAGCAGTCGGGTTCTATCCCGAAGGCTAATTATCTATAACCACGAAATTAAACTCGATGTCACAATAACATCGTTAAACCATGCAGTCCCCTTGATAATCTGGCATACCGTGTAAAGGTTAGCGTTCCCGGCGTGTTTCGGGTCCTTGGCGTTCAGCGTGAGCATCATATTGGTTATCCTATTTATACCGGCAAGGTCTAATGCGCGCGTCATTTTCTGTTTTTGTAACAAATGTCGCAGCCATCTTGTAATATAAGATATACAGTCAAATAGCTCTGAATGGGAGAAGAAATAGCCAATAGGATTTAAAATTCTTCATGTAATATTAGTTTATACTTGACTTTATTAGATGTCTTATTGGAGCACGAGCTAATATGCTCATCAATTGTGTAATGAGGAAAATCGCAGCAATCTTGTAATGGGCAATTACACAGAAGATCCGACTATGATCATTAAATCTCATAATTCGTGAAAAGGACCTTCAAGATTCAGAGTCCTTGTTTGATAATTGTTTTACGTAACAGCCATAATCTGATTTTTTTTACAACATGAAACATTACTTCTTAGTGGTGACTATACTTCGTGATTTTCCCACAAGTGAAAAGAAGTCAAAGAAGTAGTTTAAAAGGATGAGAAAGAGAGATGCAAAGATAAGGTGAAATACTGTCGTAACAGTTGATTTATTCCATCATACATATTGACGGACATACTTCATCAATATCGTACATTTTGAGTGAATGGCTTGCTAATACAGGACACTTACGATTTATCTCATGTAGGGTATACGCTTGTGAACAGTAGACGCAAGATCCCATCGAAACCAAAACATAGTACACGATATTAAGAGCATATTGCATACCTACTTAACCTATTAGTATCATAGTAAGTGTACATCATATCTAAGGAGTAGCATCGGATGACAGATATTGATCGTATCACAACAGTTAGGGCAGGAGCCCTAACTAATTTTCACATTTCAGAATGATCAACAGCTAACATTCTGAAGTGATGAAAGGTGCTTCTGCACACTTTCTTTGATAGACATGCTAGTCAAAGTCCTTGTAAATTAGTATACATTCTTAGTTTTCATGGCTCTAATCCTTGCAACACCCCTAGCTTCTGTATCACTTTTGCATGGATATGTATGTAGGAAACTACAATATATCAACTGATTCTTGGCTACAATACAAATCCTGCTGCTGTTCCATTTGTATATAGGGGCCGGTCTACATATTCCTTGTACCTCTTCAGCTATGAATTCTTCTACTTTTATAGGTACCATTACCCCTTTTAGAATAGGAGAACCATCTTTTTTTCTCATAACATTGTCCAGATTCTTCAACTGCATGCACTGTGTTCTATTGCAAATAATTTTCTTCATTAAGAAAACAGACTCTGTACTAGAACTATGTATCCATTCACTGCTGAACACGTTGAAAAAGTTATATCAATTGACAAGTCTTTTTTTGGCTGTTTCTCCTCATACACAATACTATTTTATCCAGTGTCTTCATTCAGTTTAGAATCAAAATAATAACTTCCTTTTGAGAGCAAAGGCCTTATTTATAGACCACACTCAATAGATTCCTTTTGTCTGACAACTTCTTTCATACTTCATAGATTCTGAATTACTCTACTACGCAACATTCTAACTGCGATTTCCTTAAACGGCCTCTGCCTTCTGGTTAAACTCTGTACTTTTTGTAGGATTATTTACTGTTCATAGCAAACTTTTTCTCCTTTCTTAGTTGATCTCAAACTTTGTTTTTTATTTACCCAATGTTGCCGTCTTTCAAGTTGTCCACATAGTATTTTAAGAAATGTCTTTTCTCTTACCAGCAGCTCTATTCTCCTTCACCACTTTCTCTGCATTTTGCCCCTTTTGTTTCTCATTTGTGAATAGATATTATCCTTACCTCCGTTTCTTATTATTTCCACTTGTAGAGCACCTAGCTACCTGTGGGTTTCCCTGCGATGAACATAGGTAGAAATGACTGACTGGAAGATTAAACTAACCAGGTTTTAAGACTCTTCAAAAAAACAGCAGCAGGCAGTATCTTAAGGACGGGAGGGCATTCCAGAGTTTTGGGCCCAGGTATGCAAATGAGCGACCTGTGCATGCCAGATGGATTCTGGGCACATGGCATAAAGCCAGATTCTCAGATCTCAACATTCTACTAGGCTTATACGGAGAGATCAGATTCTAGATAGAGCTAGGGCCAAGTCCAGCCCTAGCTTTGAAGATTAAAACAGTTTTAAATGTAACTCTTCATTTGGAAGCCAATGCAATTTGCAAAGAAGCAGAGAGTAGAAGCATGGTTTGGAAGCCAAAAGATGAGTCTAGCTGCTGAATTCTGCACAACGTGCAGACTATGCATACAGGCCTCATCAATTCCCAGGTAGAGAATGTTCCCATAATCCACACGCTAGAGTATCAAGGCCTGAATCAATGTTCTTTGCGCAGAGTGAGGGATGATCCAAATAATCTTACTCACCCACTTCATTACAGCAAAGGAAGTGAAGGGTACTTTGGGACATATAGACAGATTTTCATCCAAACAAAATCACAAGCTTTTTACTTTGGCCTGGGGCTCTTCCAACTCTAGCCCCTAATGATGTGGATTCCAAAAGGTACGGGTTCCTGCCTAAAACCATAACTTTGTTTTGTCACCGTTAAGTTCGAGCGAGTTGCTTTCCAAGATTGAGGGCATATGGGTTGTGCCCCTGTGACGAAAAACAACAACATTTGTGTGTCACAGCCCTCCACCCCATCTGCAAGAGGGTGAACATATAGATTGAACAACATTGGGCACAACGCAGACCCCTGGGATACTCCCGAGGTCACGGCACAAATCCCTGAGCTAGCATCTGATGAGAAGACTTGAAATGACATCTTTCAAACAGCTATGGTTGTTCCATCAAGACCCATTGTCGTCAGTCTATCCAATAGGATGAAGTGGGACACAGTATCAAAGGCCGCGCTGAGATAAGATCCACCCTCTTCCAGGAGCCATTTTACATGTTCCATGACTCCTAGAAGAGCAGACTCCATACTGTGTCCAGCCCTAAAACCCAAATGGGAGGAGTGAAGAAGTTGCTGGGCTTCCACATAGGTGGTAAGCTGAGTTTGTGCTTTTCCAAAATTTTGGAAAAGACAGGCAGCAAGGAGATGGGTCTAAAATTAGCCCAGTCAGTTGGGTCGAGATTGGGCTTCTTTAAAAGAAGGATAATAGCATGTATCCAGGACCATGGAACACAGCCCACATGAAGTGATGAATCTAGCAGGTCTGCCACCACTTGCAATAAGTCAGGATCAAGAAGCCTCAATTTAGCTGGAGGAAACAGGTCTAAGGGAGAGCCTGATTTTATTGATTACAGGATCCAGAAAGGTCCAACTGAGGCCATGACTCCATTTTCTGAGCAGGGTCTGCCATATCCAGAACAGGCATAAGATTGATTGAAAATGCCCGATGACAATCAGAATACTCATCTTGTATTCATGCCCCTGGGTGAACCGCCAATTGCGATTGAATAGTAGTCACCTTATCCAAAAAAAAAAAAAAGTGAGCCAGTTCTGTACATTGGGAGTGGGACAAAAAAAAGGCACAGGAATTAATTGGCTGGGGTCAGATAATTCTATGACCACATTAAAAAGCATCTTAAGGCAGTTCTGAGCAGAAGTAATTTTTATCTGAATAATAAGATGCTTGTGCTGCTCTGCAGAATGCATGATATTTATTAATAACCATTTTATATTCGGCTTTAGACTCTGGGTTGGATGTCTTTCTCCAGAGTCTCGAGATCCTTGCAGCATTTCTCAGAATGAAGCAGGTCATTAAACCAAGGGGCTGATAGGAGAGTTCTCACCGAGATCTTAACTGTCAAAGAGCAGACTCTAGAGAGTTTCAAATCCAGTGGTCTATCAAAGACTGATCTGCTTCAACCTTTTACATTAGGTCTTCTTTAAAGCTTCGAAGAAGTGCATTCAGAGCAGGGGCATCCAGTTTAAACCAATTCCTAAATTTGGTAATAGGTTTGTACAGTTTCTTCTCTCGCTTTTTGATAGCATTGCAAGTCTCTGTAGTTAACTAGAAATTGGTGTCTAAAAATTTTAAAAAGTACAATTACCTTTTCATTATTTATTATCATATTGCATATTTTATGTAAACTACCATCGCAAACAGTTCTAATATAATATAGATAACATTACTCTATTAATTTTCATGTTTATGTCTGTGTCTTTCTATGTGTCACTGTATGCATTAGTCTCTCACTGGGCATACTACCATGTCCATTACTGAGTTGCTCTGTATTGACCTATGTTTGATGGGACTACTTCTCTGGATGAGAGACTAGGGTGTGTCAGTACTTGGCTAGATATGTGAATGGGTGTATAAGTGCAACTGCAGCAGTGCTGTGAGATGGTTAAGTTAGTGTGCTAGAAGAAGACTGTTTTAGTAACCCTATGACTTCATGTATGCGAGCGGCTGAATGAATACCTCAGTGCCTGCATTAAGGATTAGAAGGTATGTAGGGGTGTCTTCAAGTGCCTTTGATACTGCTGCATACATAAATAGTTTCAGGGTGAGAAGTGAATGCATAACTCCATCCTCTCACTCTGTGTCTTGGTGAGAGATCAGCTCTATTTTTTGAGAAAACATGTCATTTGTATTATGGGTTTTATAATTTATGTAGGACTTGGTATAGGGGTCTTCAAGTGCATGAGTAACTTACTAAAACTCAAAAGGACATATCAAGCGTTTAAGCACAAAGCACCATGCTTTATGACATACCTACAGCGTATCTCAGAGTCAGTTATTTGTACTAAATGTGGATTTAAGACTTGTCAAATGGCTTTAACATGCCAAGTGAAGCTGGCAGTGAGAGTACAAAGACAGTCTGCACCAGTAGGTCTTTCCCATGTTTAAAACACTGCATATTTAACTACGCCTAGCACTATCATACTACATGTGACTCAGTATTAGTTAAAAGGGTATGTCTCATCTAAGCATATACGAACCCGCCCCATAATCTACCAAACCTATTCTTAAGGGTATCTAACAATTGATGGGCTAGCAGCTCTCCGTATCACTGCAGCATCCAGGTAATTTTTGCAGTTTACCCATCAAGTTTCTCATGTTCATGCATTATGTACACCTACAGTGCATGTTCCTTTCAATTCTGAAACTTGTAGTCCTCTTAAAATGGAAAAAATAGGACTACAAGTCCCGGAGTTCAAAGAAAAACATTCTTCGCGAGCACCGCATCATGTTTAGATATGTAAAACCTGGCAGATCTTCTAATAAGTTGTTAAGTATAAGTTTAACCCATAGCAAACAGTTTTTTTCCCCAGCAATTAGAGCACACAGTAAAACAAGACATTGTGAACCAATTTCTCACACACCTCAAACAGTTATAGTCTGCGACAATGATTCTTACTCACCTATTCATATATATTGAAAAACACACTACCACTAATAAATCTGATCAAGTTTCAAAACATTTCTATATATTTCACTCACTTTTATCAACGTTACATACAATTTTTTTTTTTCAAAATACAATGTAATTCACACACCTGAAAATTGAGTTTGTTGGTGAAATAGTTTTTTTTTGCTTTTGTTAGATAGATCCAATACTCTGAGGAAATATGAAAACTAAGCACAAGAATGGCACACCACTCATTCAAAGCAATCATTAATGGCAACCATTTCAACTTTGCACTATGATAGTACAGAAGGCAGCACATAATAAACATCTTTCATTTTTTAGTTTTGTAACGCCACTTCTGAATGGTTAGCATGTGTCAACTCTTTCATACAATTTTATAAAGAAGCCCAATATGGTAGGGTATAGGTGTATATTCGCGATCGTCGAGACAAATTCACACAAAAAAAAAACGGGAGTCCAAAAACATTTAGCATGCTAGTTTTAGGACTTTAAAACTACCAAAATTTTATTAGCAAACCCTCATCAGCAAATTAGACAGACTTGTGTAATTAACACCTCTAATTTCTGAAAACATACAACTCTTTAACACGCTTTCCTCAATACACTTAGTAGAGTCTCCATAGCAACCCACTAGAACATGTAGGTCACAGCACATTCTAGAGGGACCATATTAGTTACAAAATGAGCTGCAGCAAGTGTGGTTAACAGTAAAGAATTAAAAGCCTTTTTATTTTTACCAGAGGCAATCAGATCTAGTTACTGATCCATTGAAAACACTACCTAATTTTATTCACCTGCACATCCACAGCATCCCATCAACTGTTTTTTTAAACCAGTAGCACACCTCCATTTTAACTTCCTTTCACTTTCCAAACTGTCTCATTTAGCTCCAGCCTTCTCCTGTCTGCTACTGCTACTTCCCATAAAAATGGTTAGTGTGTGGATTGTGGGTCACAGCTATGTGTTTTGGTCTAGAGAGTCTGCTAGAAAGAGTGGTATTGACAGGACATATGCTTGGCTAATGTGGACATTACTTGGAATGACCAGAGATCGTTGAAGTGGCATCAATTGCTGCCTTTAGTTGAAAGCACTGCGATTGCAAACCCCCTGACAATCATGATTGTGCACTGTGGTGGCAGTGACCTAGGCACAGTGACTGAGGTAGGACAGGAAATCCTAGTGAAGGATACCTTTGCATAATTGACAATTTTCCCTCACACGGTTTTCAAGTACTGCAACATATGCCAAAAGCAGAAATGGAAGTGGTCCAGTCAATTCTATCCACAGTCTGACAAAACCAGGAAAAAATGTTAATAAAACGGTTTCTGTATTTCTCAGAGACCATACCTTGGGCTCTATCAACAACAACAATCTGCGTTTTGGCATGCATGGAATCTACAGAAGTGATGGGAGTTCACTTCACAGACCAAGGCAACAGCGTGTTTCTCAGCAAAGTCAAACTCTGCATCCGGTCTTGTGTAGCTGTCAAATACTCAAAATGAAGACAAAGGTTCTTCTCAGAGGGGGGCATGGCTAACACGATGGCCGAGTAGGACGTGTAGAGTTGAACTCCGTCCTACCGTGGCATTAATCCGGCATCATCCTGGGGTGCTGCCCGAGGCACCGACCCTGCCCCGGACGGCGGAATACCTGGTGAGCCCCCTGGAGGGCTGAAGTTGTGTAGGAAGAGCGCCGGTGGTCGTCTGCGCGACGCGATTAAAGTGCGGTCGGGGAGCGGAGCCGCCATCTTGGTCCGGGAGGCGATTATTGTCGGGAACGAAGGAGGCCTGGAGTGGACGATTCCTGTAAAAAAGTCCGGATCGGAGGACGGGCAGGACGGGGGCAGAGACGCTGCTGCTGGGACCTGGGAGTGTCTGGTCCCGGGGGCCGTGTGTGGTGTGGCGGACGCCGTGCGGACGTTGGGCTCTGCGGATAGGTCTCCCGTGGGACTCCCCGCCATGCCAGGAGTGTCGAGACCCTCGCGGTAAGCTCTGTGGGCTGCGTGTACAGGGGCCTCTCCGGGGGGCCTGGCAGCAGGAGTGTGCTGCGCAGGGGAGGACTCAGGCTGAGTAGGAGAAGCCGGGTCAGACTTGTGGAGGCCTTAAAAGTCTACAAGCTGCCAGAGGAGCAGAGGGTGCACCCCATTACAGCGGCACAGCGTGGAGAGGTGGCCAGAGCTGGTCAGATTGCTTGCAGCCCCACATGCAAGGTAATCCCTGGGAGGTGGCCAACGCTGGAGCAGGATACTGAGGTGAACTGATGGAGCTGCTGGGGAAAACAGGCGGTGGATACTGATTTCTAGGTGCCGGCCTGGTGGACTTGGGGGGCATAACAAAGGCCAGAGTGATCGGCAGCGGGGTCTCGCTGGAGGTGGTCCCTCTGGATCCTGGATGTCAGGGCGGTGACGCATCTCCCGGGAGAGGTTACGCCGGTCGGAGTGGTGGAAGAGACAGCTCGGCGTCCAATATGGGGAAAGATAAAGGGGCTAAAGTGCATGCAAATAAGATCCTGAAATATGCGCAGCCTTTGCCCCCGGTACCACAGCAAACTGATGTCCGAGGGGATGTTGATGATGAGGGAGAGCGGAGAGAAGGCATGCAGGATCCCTCCCTGGGAGACATACTGGCGGCGGTGCAGGCGTCAAGGAATGAAATGGTGACCAGAATTGATGCGGTGGCCATTGATGTGAGTCTCCTGAGATGTGATTTGCGTAAGGGTTACATCTGCGGAGCAGAATGTGGCTACTCTCCAGGCAGGAGGTGAAGGACCTCCGGACTACAGTTATGGACCTCCAGAGGAAGACTATCAGGCTGGACGTGCGTGCTGAAGATCAGGAGGGGCGCTCCAGACGGAATAATCTAAGGTTCGTGGGGTTTCCTGAGCGGGCGGAAGGGCCCTCAGCAGATCTGTTTTTGGAAGATTGGATCACGAAGATCCTGGCCCCTGGGAAACCGTCAAAATTTTTTAGCATTGAAAGGGCCCATAGGGCACTGGTTCCCCCGCCACGACCTGATGCGCCGCCGCGGGCTATCATAGCCCGCTTCTTTAATTATCGAGACCGGGACTATCTTCTGCAGTCCACCCGCAATAAGCCCAACCTACAATTTGAGGGGCATCACATCGCCATCTTTCCAGATTATACCCAGAGGGTGCAGGACCAACGACGCACTTTTCTGGCTGCAAAGCGGCGCATGAGGGAGGCTGGGCTGAAGTACAGCCTGCTGTATCCGGCCAAACTGCGGGTGGAACATAAGGGCAGGACTCTATTCTTTGGATCGGCGGGGGAGGCTGCCGACTGGATGGACAATGTGGGAGATCGGGAGTCCCGGAAGAAATTGCAGACACAGTCGGGACAGCGCACAATGTCTTTAGACCGGAGCAGACGCCGACGTCGGATATCTGAAGGATTGGGTCAACGTGATGCTGGGGGCTCTGGGAGGGTTCAGGTGTGTGCGGATGGCACTTTGCAGGTGGTGGAAGATTCGCAGGTTTCAATGGCCTCGTCGGAGGTTATCCCGGACACAAATATAGACGGAACGATTGGTGGGACCGAAGGCAATGGCTGAGATATTGGACACGAAGCTAAGTGTATATATTGTATCGTTCATGGCACTGGGAACATTTTTATGATGTATGCTCTATGTCTGGGGTGCGGATAAATGTCTATGTAGGCCGCGGGGGAGTGGGTCACGCCCTCACCAGTGGCTGGATCCTATCCCGGGAGCTGGAGGAGTTGTCCTCGCGCCCTGTTTGGGATCCAGTCGCTTGCATGGCACGAGTGACTGTTGGGAGGATCCCACTTTGGGTATGGGAGGGCCTGAGGGGGGTGGTGTAGGGCGGGGGATGGTACTCCATACTCGCTATGTTGGCAGGGGGAAGGTATTGTTTCACTGCCCAGGGGGAGGGGGGTGGGGCAGGGCGTTTACATTGTTGGGGTTGTTGTTTTTAGTTGTTGGGGACGACTGAGGGATCCATGTCTGGGGGGGAATTTATCACAATGCTCGGGTTGGTTATGTCCTGGCGGGATGGGAATGGAGATGGGCCGCCAGCTGTATGGAGTTATGGCCCCTTCATTGATAAAGCTACTTACCTGGAATATACGGGGGATGGCCTCTCTAGAGAAACGGAGAAGGGTGCATTCATTTTTAAAGCGGTATAACATTGGCATTGCAGGGTTACAGGAGACACATGTTTGGGGGGAGGCACTTCCATTTATTAGACGTAGGTGGTGCGGACAGCTTTATGCCACCTCGTTCTCTGGATTTGCCCAGGGGGGGGCGTTAATTTGGGTGGCCCCGGGGACCCCTTTTCAACATTTGCATCATGTATTGGATCCAGAGGGGTGGTATGTTGTATTACATGGGAGATTGGATGGCCGGGAGGTATGCCTGATAAACGTGTATGCCCCCAACGTAGACGTAGCCGTCTATTTTTACGAGGTAATGAGGGTGGCGACCCCTTATGTGGGAGGAGATGGGATATTCTTAGGGGACGTAAACTGCGCCCTAGATGGGATACTGGACCGGGAGCCTCCCCGAGCGGGCACCAAACCAGGTATGACTGGAGCTCTAATGGATGTGATGAGGGAGATGGGCCTGATCGATGTATGGAGGACGCGGCATCCGACGTCGCGGGTGTTCTCCTGTTACACCCCGGCATCCGGCACGCATAGTAGGCTGGACCTGTTTTTGGTATCGCAGACTGACGCCCCGGGTGGTGGAGGTAACGTACCTTCCGAGACATATTTCGGACCACTCCCCGTTGCTGGCGACACGGAGTGTGGCTCGGCCCAGAGCACAGATTCCCACATGGCGACTCCAGGCAGAGGCGCTTATGGATCCGCCCTTTGCTCGGAAGCTGGAGGAGGAACTTACGTCCTATTTTAGTGCTAATTGGGGCTCAGCGTCGTCAAGGGGAATGGAATGGGAAGCAATGAAGGTGGTGGTGCGGGGGGTTTGCCTCAGCACGACTTATGGCGTTCGGAAGCAATTGGAGAGGGATGTGCAGATCGCCGAGCGACGATTGGCGGATCTGGAGGGGGTGTTGCCGTCAGAACCGCACCGTTGGCATGAATGGCGGGAGAAGCAGGAGGAATTTCTGGCAACACTGTGCCGCCTGGAGAAGTTCCACTATACCGCATGCCGACAACGTCTGCATGCGGAGGGGGATCATTCCGGGGCGCTGTTGGCTAGGTTGATACTTGCGGAGACGCAGCCCTCGGCGATTGTGCAGATGAGGACTGCGGAGGGGCGCATGGTCTATAGTCAGCAAGGTATTCTGGACACCCTGGCGGATCATATGGCCGGAGTCTATGCGAGGCGCTGGGATCCCACGCGGGAGGATCTGGGAGATTTCCTAAATATGTTAGGGCTTCCCTGCCTGGGGGATGAGATCCGGGAGCTGCTGGATGCGCCACTCTCAAAGGAAGAAATTATCGGTGGGATTAAGTCTCTGAAACCTGGCAAAAGCCCTGGGGGGGGACGGCCTACCCGCCGAGTTTTATAAGAAATATGCGCATGTTTTGGCGGATTATCTCCTCGAGGTATATAACGAAGCCTTTGGGTTGCGGGCACTCCCGCCGTCCATGAATGAGGCGGTGGTGGTGATGATTCTTAAGGCGGATAAGGATGATCAAATTCCGGGGTCATAGAGGCCCATTTCCCTTCTCAATCTGGATATGAAGATCCTTAGCGGGGTCATGGCTGCACGATTGCAGCCATATTTGAGACAGCTTGTTCACTCCGATCAGGCGGGGTTTATTCCTCAGCGCAATACGACCATGAATCTTAAACGCCTATCTCATGTATGGCATTCGTCTGTTCTCCAACAGGAGGACTCTGCGTTAGTACTACTTGATATTGAACAGGCGTTCGATTCTGTGGGGTGGTCTTATCTCTGGGAGGTTCTGCGGGCTGTGGGTGTGGGAGACCGGTATTTACAATGGATAAAATTGCTGTATTCGGTGCCTTGCGCTAGGATCAGAGTGGGGCGACTGGTGTCTCGGGCCCTTCAATTACACAGGGACACCAGGCAGGGATGCCCGCTATCGCCACTGCTGTTTGCGGTGGCGATGGAGCCCCTAGCGGTGGACCTCTGAGTAAGGATGGCAACATTTGGGATCAGGGTTGGCGAGTCCAATCATGTGGTGTCCATGTACGCGGACGACACCCTGGTATATGTCAGGGACCCCGGACTGGCAGTGCCGGTGCTTTTGAGTGTTCTGGACAGGTTCGGGATTGTGTCGGGCTTGCGGATTAACCAGGGGAAATCTAAGTTGGTCCCATTGGCCTTACGAATAGACGAGGACTTGCCTGAGGTGGGTCTCCCATGGGTTCGGTCCGCAACATGATATTTGGGGGTGCTGCTGGTGGATACGGCGGAACACTTTGACACATAATATAGGCAGGGTGGTGGAAGGTCTGCAAGGTTCAGTACGTTTTTGGCTGGAGCTGCCATTATCCCTGATGGGAAGGATAGCGTTGACAAAAATGGTGGTCCTACCCCGATGCCTAAACGCGATGCAGCACTCCTATCGGATCCCCCGTTCCTTCTTTGTTGAACTCGACAAACTTCTCGTAGACTTGCTGTGGGGGTCAAAACGCAAACGAGTCAGTCTGGCCACTCTGCAGCATACATGGCAGGCGGGGGGGTTGGAGGTCCCATGTCTGGAGTATTATTATATCGCCATGCAGCTTCAGCACGCAGTGCATTGGTTAGACGGGGCTGACAACTGGGAAAAGACCCTGCTGGCGGGGTCTTTTGGAGAGAGGGAGCTACCCGAGTTATTGATGATGGGGAAGGGGGTGCCTCCGACATGCCCTTATGTAGTGCGACATGTGGCGGAGCTGTGGGAGGTGATCGTCAGGAAAGTACTAAAGAGGGCTCCGTATGCACCAGACATGCCCTTGTGGGTGGTCCGGCCGTTTCGGCAGATTGCTGCATCAATGTCGGTGCGGAGATGGCAGGAGGGAGGCTGTCGGACTATGGGCGACTTGTATGATAATGCGCGATACATTACCCGTGAGCAGGCTAGGGAAATGTTTGAATTGGGTCCAGGGCAATTCTTGCAATATGAAAAGATTGCACAGGTGGCAAGAGATCTTTGGCCTTTGTTCCCGGATGAACCCGCGGTCTCCCGGACTCTACAGACTATTAATCATTGCTACAGGCAGGAGATTGATATTGCATTTATACCGGGCGATCCGAGATGATTGCGTACAGGGGGCGCTGCCGATCCAGGGGAAGTGGGAGGCGCTGACGGGGGACAGTGTTAGCGATAGGGACTGGGCTAAGATTCATGAGGGGGTCAAGCAGGTGAGTGCAAACACGCGATTTAAACTAATCCAATTTAATTATGTACATCAAACATACTTGACTCCAAGGGTGTTGCATAGGATTTACTCGGAGCGATCGGGGCAGTGTCCACGATGTGGGGAAGCGGATGCCGAGTTCATCCACATGGCCTGGTCGTGCTCTGAGCTGCAGGGGTACTGGGCGACTGCTCTTGCAGCACTAAGGGGAGCAACAGGTTGGGAAATAGCTGGGGAGATACGGGTGGTCCTGCTGGGGTTGCTACCGCGTCCCAAGAAGAAGAATCTCAGTCAGAAGCTGGTCCTTTTAGGGTTGGTACTTGCAAAGTGACGGATTGCCATATCGTGGATGAGTACTCGTTCGCCCAGTGTGTGACAGTGGGTGCGGGATGTGCAGGAGTGGGGGACAGCAGAGGTGATCCGAATGCAGCAGACTAGACGGGATGAGAGGTTAGAAGAAGATGTCCGGGCCTGGAGGGTGATGGTGGCAGAGCTGAGCAATATAGATATGGATGGCATGGTTGGCGACATGACTGAGGGTAGTACACATTCAGGGAGGGAGGTGGAAGGCAGTGCAGAGATGGGAGAGGCACGGTAGTATGATTGTATTAGTGGGGGCAACAGACATGCCCGTCAGGTATGTTACACGGAGTACTTATCAGACATGGATGGGGGGATGGGGGGTTGTTTTGTTAAGGTAGGGGGGTGGGAGGGGAATAGGGGGGACAGTTTCTTTGAGTCGGGGTCCGGGGGGGTGGCCATGACAGGGGTCTTCAGGGATGTTCATGACGGTGGCTTCTAAAGTAGCTGTATACAAGTGGGGCAGGAGGTAGGGACGCCTGAGGAAAAGGTTGTATTGCAATGTTGTTGTATATTGTGTATATCTTAGGAGGTTTGAAGGGCGCCCACTGGATGTGATATACCCTGGCCATCCTAAATGTTGATGTGTATAATTTGTATGTCCAAAAAAGGTTAATAAAGATATATAAAAAAAATAAAAAAAGGTTCTTCTCAGAGCCACCCTACTGCCAAAAATGTTGTTCATTTTCTTTATAAATATCTTATTTTCTCAAAAAGTGGCGCTGTGACTCGGTGCGTGAGTTTGAGATATCGGTGATGTCATCAATGAAGTCACTGACCATGTCATGAGTGATGTAAAATGGGAGGTCATAAGCAGTGCATTGCGGGCACAAGTTATAGTTCACTCGGGTAACTATAAATGCTGAATTTCACTGGTTTTGTATGAGTGAAACCTGAGCCCAACTATAATGTCCTTGTAGCCTTTGGTTTTTTGTTCAGTGAATTTCCAAGGTTTTTTTAATTCTATTACCCAACTATAATGTCCCTGTAACTTTGTTTTTTCAGTGAACTTCTAAGATTCATCTAAAAATGTTTCCAATGCTATAACCTTAAAATGTTTCATACTGGATGTGCAAGTACCTGTGTGAGTCTGTTAGTGGGTGTATGAGTGGATTTCTTAGTGGGAGTGTGAATGTGTCAGTGGGCATCTTAGGTAGCCTAGGAGTGTGTGACAAAGTCTGAGATTCTGTGAATACCTCTATGGGTGTATCACTGGTTGTGTAAGAGCCTGTGTGTGTCTGAGTGGAAGTACAAGTGGTTCTTTAACTCTTTGGGTGGTTATTTTAGTGACTTTGTTGGTGTAATAGTGAGTGTCGTTATTGTTTTTGCGCATTTCCATTCTCAATTTATTTTAAGAATAAAACTGTGGTCTCTGCTTTTACAAGGAGAGGTCAGTTTAGAATAAATTTTCCACACTGAAGTTCAGATTTTACTTGAATGTTTTTCTCATGTAATCAGTTCTATTGAGATGGAGGTGGTTTTTAATATGCATTGTAGGAAGGTAGGATCCTTCTGCATGGGTACCCCCACTTTTTGCCTGGTGTTAAGCTGTGTTTTGACTAGTCTCACTGGGATCCTGCTAATAAGGACCCCAGTCTATCTGCTTTCTCCCTAAACTGTTGTGTTCAGTACCTAGGTACATCCCAGTTTGGATACTGGGGTACCCTTGTCAGTCCCTAGTCTAAGGTGCCCATGAGGTCTCCCATGGGCTAAAGCATGCATTATGCCACCCATGAGAGAGCCCATTCAAAATGGAACTACAGGCATGCCATTGCAGCCTGTGTAAGCTGGTGCATGCACCACTTACTAAAGATATAGGTTTACTATATCTAAGGTCACTGCACTTAAATCCCATAAGTCATGCCTATAGCTGGCGTTCACAATCCTGAGGGCAGGGTGCTTGGTTCTGTTATAGGGTGCCCCTGCATGAGCAGGACACCCCTACACCCTACGGAGTCCATTCTCCCGGGTTGTCAGTGAAGCAGCCATATACTATATAGAGGGGTACTGCGTAATCGCGCAATGACCATCTCGAAAACTGCTGCAACGAATCCCATCATGTTTGGTATCAAACATGTTGGAATCATACCCACAGGAAGAGCCCTCCATTAGGCTCTGTGTTCCCGGTACCAGCTTTCTAGTCCCAGACAGCACAAAATGGTTGCTGCCGACCACAGACATTTCTGCCCTCCTGCTGCTGAGCCAAGCTCGAGCAGGGGAAGGAAGAAAAGGCATTCTGTCACGGAGGTGTGACCACCTCCCAGACAGGATTTAGTTTATTAGGGCTGGGTGGGTGCGCTTGCCAGAGCCTGAAAGTTTGCACGAGGTGCACATTTGGTGTCCCTGTGCATAGTCCAGTTCAAACCAGTCCTGGGAGCCATTGGCTCCTGCTCTGGCACGAAATTGGACAAAGGACATGGGAGTAACCTCCTCCCTGTGCAGACCCTCCCCTGGGTCCTCTGAATCTTCCCAACACTTTCCTTAAGGTATTACCTGGGTGTAGCTCCCTAGATTCGGCATGGGTTAAGATTCAGAACTGAAACCACTGCACTTCTACAGTCTGGGCACTCTGGACTTTGCTGGACTTCGTTTGGGCCGGACTTAGTCTCCCTTCCAGTCTGCTGCATTGTCTGTGCCTGTGCATCATACAGGAACCTTCCAAGGCCTGTGAAGCATCAAGGACAACCGAAGTAATCTCCCTTGGAGTGAAGGAGACACTCCCCTGCATTCGCAGGCACCACGATGAAGACAACCGGTCTGCAGATCCCGAGCTCCTCCAGACTCCGTGGGCTCTGCAACACAGGTGGTGGTTTTCCTCAGCTCCCGAGGCCTGCGCTACCCTTTTACCAAGTTTGAGGCCAGTAGTCCTTGTGGGGGTTGCAATAACCGAACCCCTGGGTACAGCGACCCCTTTGCAGTTGCAAAGGGCTTGTTGACATCTTTAAAAGAAGACCTTCGGGCTCCAAGTAGCTCCAACCTCGAGCACCTCCAGTGACCAGAATCGTCAGCCACACCTCATCATGTGCAACGTGGCCTGCATCTTTTGGTGAGCTGCTCGAGGTCCTCTCACGACTCCTGTGCCTTTGGCCCATTGATCCATTTGAGGGTCACCTTTGTTTTCCTTGTGCTCCCCTGATTGCTCTGGGCCTACCCAGACTCCCCTGCTTGTGGTGAGTCTCCTGAACCTTGCTGGTCTCAACCGTGCACCTTCTTGACTTCCTGCATGGGTTGCCTTTACCAATGCTTGTTGGTGCTCCCGCCGGACACCGAACCCTCAGCACTCGACATCCTTTGTGGGACAGCTCGTATCTGGGTACTGGTTGTCCTCAGCATTGCCTGGTCCTCGCAGCTGCAGAGTTAAGGTCATTATCTTTCCTGAAGAGCCTGACATCGGAGGACATTCGTCTTCTAGGGCTCCTGGTCCCCCCCCGTCTCCTTCGTCGTCCCCTCCCGTTCCCCCGTCGTGTGATGTGAAGATGCATCCATTGTAGCCTGTTGCATGCGCAAGCATCTTGCGCAAAATGTAACGCTGGGTGATTAGCCAGTGGGACTGAGGGGTGAACAATACATCCAGTCACACACGTCTACACAGCCCGCTCCACGCCCAGACAGCACAACTAATCGTATCAGGTGCCTGACAAGGTCTCCGCAGGGGCTGGTATAGTACCATGTGCAGTGGGCAGGGCGTAGATGGTCTTGTTCAGGCGTGGTATGGGCCATGATCCTCGTGGGGTGAATTCAGTAGTGTACATATGGCACCTGTGCGCAGTTATAATAGAGATCCATGCCTGGAGCACCGAGTCCACCTTGCTTGAATGGAAAAGTAAGAGTCCAGGCCAAAGTCACCAGGTATGAACAAAGTCAGACGAAAGCAGGGGGGAGCGCGAGATTGATACATTTAAGCAGAATGACCATCTTTGCAATTGCTACCTCGCCCTGCCATAGAAAGCAGGAGGCTCGTCCATAGTGTCACTCTGCTCTCCAACCAGTCAAACAGGTGACCATAGTTAGATCTCCACAGTTCATCCCCATCTCGGCTCAACCAGATCCCCGGATATTTTATTGGGCCACTAGCCCGCCGTTTGGGGAATTCTGAGGGGATTTCCACGGTTGTCTCAATTAGTAGAACAATCATTGATTTTGGCCAGTTGATAAATATGCCTGAAAGCCCACCAAATCTGGTGAATTCTGACAAGGGGGATAAAGGTTTTCAGCTGGCTGCTTAACGTACAAAGTGACAGTTTGCATACATGGATATCAAGACCATCTTACCCAAGATTCCAACATCAAAAATACAAGTTAAATTAGGGTCTAAAATGAACACCAGTTTAATCAATTTCAAGCGCTGTGCAGCTCGGAACCTCCTTGAAAATGTCACTGTGAGAAATTGGGTTGTTGACTGAGGGAGCTGTGAACCTTCTTCAATCAACAGCCACAATCCTCATCAGGATGAGCCAATAAAGTCACTAAATTATTTTGTGCCTAACCCACTGGTAGATTGCCACAAAAACAGTCAGGCTTAATTTAGAGGCAATGGACAACGGATGTATGCAGCACACAAGCAGTAATAAAGTGAAAACACCACACAAGAAAAATGTCAAACCAATTTAGAAAAATAGATTACATGTTAATAAATAACTTGACACCAAAATGACAAAAGCCCAATCAGTGGAAGCGGAGATATGACATTTTAAAGACTTAAGGAAAAATAGTGCTAAAAAGCACAAAGCACCAACTGGAGTTATCTGCTCACGCCAGACCAGGAGAGAGTCAGAAGTTCATTGACGCAGCACGGGCTCTATACAGGGATCAGGTTAGGCCTGATAAGAATTGTACCTTGTGCCCTTGATGCGGGGCTTTACACCACACAGTGGTGATTTTGAGGTGTGATGTGGGGTCCTGTGTAAAGTTTTATTGCCCTTGGTCTGATCCGATGAGGAGCTGAGAGGCCCAGGTCAAGTTGCGTTTATTCCAATGAGAAGCTGCAAGGACCACGATGCAAGGTCGTGCATCGGGTTGTGTCAGTTCTGATGGGCACCACAGCTGGGATGGCAGAGCACGTTTGTTCCCACTTCCAAACATTTAGGGCTGGGGAGGCACTACTTGGGGAGAGTAAGGACTCACAGCAAGCAGAGTCCAGGTGCAGGGCTCAAGATGGTTGGAGCCTTTTCTGTCCTTGGTGCACTGATCAGGAAGCCAGCCAACTATCCCCTGGAGTCACTCTGGTGGTGGTGGTGGTCCAATTCTTCCTCAGGCAGCAGAGAAGTCCATCTTGCAGCAGATCAGCAGGGCAGTCCTTGTAGCAGGGCAGCAGAGCAATCCTGAGTCTTCAACAGGTCCAGAAGTGATCTGAAGTGTGGGGCTGAGTCTAATATTTATGCCTGGTGCCCACTTTGAAGTGGGAGAAGCATCTGGACTTTCCCCCTACAGAGGTGTGTGGAATTTCCTGCATCCCTGCACTAGTCCCAATCGGTCTAGGGACACAACAGGCTAGTGTGAAGTCTGTGTGTGAGCTGAGCACGATCCTTTGAAGTGCAAGTGTGGTAGGTGAGAGCTCTGCCCTAATTGAGGAAGAGATGGCCCATCCTGCCAACACCCAGACCGTCTACTGTGATGCTGTCTGGGAGGAATACAGAAAGGCCAACTACACCTAGCATGTGACCCAGGAACAGCCACCAAATGGTTTGGACAATAAAATGGCAACCTTCTCAAAGTGGCATTTTTATAATTGTGACTTAAAACACAACTTTACATTACAATTCCTCAGACACAAGTAAAACTTTCCTGCCTGTTCCCAATGAAAAGCTAGCACTTATTAAATGTAATGAGGGTAACCCAATGTTATCCTGTGGGAGAGGTAGGCCTCACAGTAGTGAAAATCAAATTTGAGAGAAGACATGTAAAACGTAAAAGTACATGTCCAACTTTTTAATTACAATGCACCCTGCCCTATTGACTGGGCCTACCTTAGATATGACATATGCAATCAAAATGGAGTTTTAGACATGGTAAGGGGGATATATTGGCAAGTCGAATTGGCAGTTTAAAACTGACAGGCTGCAATGGCAGGCCTGAGACATGGTTTAAAGGGCTACTTAAGTAGGTAGGTAGCAGAATAAATGCTGTATACCAACTAGTAAAATGTTAAAGGCTGTGTGTATATGGTATACCACTTTACTAGGGATGTACAAGTAAATTAAATATGCTAACCAGGTGCAAGCCATTTTTATCATATTTAAAGGAGAGAGCACAAGCCCTTTAGCACTGGTTAGCAATGGTGAAGTGCCCAAAAATAAAAAAATAGGAGTGGGGAAGGCAAGCAGTTTAGGAGGGGGACCCTGCAGAAAGGACCAAGTCCAATAGTTGCAAACTTTAACCAAAGGTTGACAGACTGGAGAGGACAAGAGGATCGCAGAGCTTGCACCATCCTCCTTTCCACATTGACAAACCAATGTACCTTCTACAGCACCCCAGCACTACCCCCGAGCATACACTGTAGAGGTGAAACATGTGTCTGCTGCTTTATAGTCCTCATGGAACAAGATAGGACATTTTGTCAATACCAGATGAAGAACTTACTGGTGACCTATGCACTGAATGAACAAAAATACACATTTTGCACAGTAATCTTTAATTCTGCTAAATATTTACTTAGAGATATTTAAACCATTGAGAAGCACAACAGGTTTATTGAACTACACAGTGGACGATTTCCACCCTTCGAGTGGTTTATTACAATTTGCATTAGGCAAGTAATTTATTAATTAAACAGCTAGCATTTCCTGTGCATTTAATTCTTTGTTGCACTAGTTTAAGGGCAACCCTAGCTTGATATTCTAACTATTGTTCTCTTTTCCAATTTCACTTGGGATACATTGGAGAAGGATGTCCTTAGGGCTCTATGAGCTGTGCCTTCCTTTGAAAGGAGACGAATGACAGTTCTGCTCAGAGTCATTCGATTGGACAATCAAGTGCCCAGCTTGGCTACAAAGCTACAGGAGTGCCTACTCGCAGTCCAGCAATTGATGGGACATCATTTCTTAGAGTTTAACAGCTGAGCACAGGGAACCTCCAGTGGACCTGCCTCTTACCAGCGTGAATGGGTAAGCCACCATCACATTATATTAAGGTGTAGCCTAGGGGTGTGATCATGGACGAGAACCGCACCTCATTGCCAGGTTACTTCGGTTGTCAAAGCTTGTTTGAGCCTTCTGAAAGACCTAAAGAAGCATTTTGTTTTACCTCTAGAGGAGACTGGCCAGCCATAGTATCTCCTACTTGTATTAAGACCAGACTAGATTCTTGTAATGCACTATATCCCAGTGTACGGTTAGCTCAGTAGGCAGGCTGCACCATCCCCAGAAGTTTGCAGTAGCATCGTAGTCTGCAATATGAAGAATGTGGGCTGCCCGACATCAATGAAGGGGACCCTCCTAAGAGGGCGGCCCCTTTAGTGCCACAGGATGGCACACGGGACAGCCCAGCGTCGCGAGACCCCTTTGGGGTCCCGCTCATCATTTCCGGCCCAGGTGGGGGAAGGGGAGAGGTATAAGTTCCTCTCCCCGCCCAACTTGCGGCCTCTTTCTCCTGACCCCGGACACGCAGTCTTTGTCGTGTGTCTGCCCTCGGTCGCCTTTGTTCCCCTGGGAGCAACAATTGCGGCGAGTATTCACAGCCCCCCCCCTCCACCTCCCTTTGGGTGGGTGCGTGACCAGCTTCGGCCGGGCGGCGACCCGCCAGGGGAGGGGATGCCAGCTCCTGGAGGGCTACGACCGGGGAGGGGGCGCAGGATGGCTGTAGGCTGAATGCCCCCCCGGCTGGGGTCCTGGCCCGAACGGGGCCGAGGGACTGCGGGTGATGGCCTGCGTGCTGCCCCCGGGGTGAACGGCGATGGGGGGGGGCTGTTGTGCTTTGCCCCCCCCCTTTTTTTGCCAGCCATCCTCCTGCGCGGCCCTCCCGCCCTAATGGGGGCCCACACCAGATCCCCACCTGCAGGCCGTCCTTACCGGCCCTGATGTGCGGACGATGCCCCCGGCCATCTCGCCCCCCGGTTCCTGGGCTGGCGGTGTGGCGTGTGGGAATGAGGGATCACCCGGCAGGGGGTTCCTGTCGCATGGCGGGGCACACAGCCCGCTGGGTCCGTGGGGGCCCGTCCATTTGCTGGCCGCTTGGGGGTGCGCATCGGAGGCCCTGGGCAATCACAATGCTGGCAAATGTACACCTAGGCCCGGATAGGACAGGAGGACTTGCCTACCTTTTCCCGTGGGATAATCCACACTGGGATAAGCGCTGCCCCCGAGCTTTGCGGTGCTCAGGAGGTGGGGGGCACTTGTGTCGGGTTGCAGAGCCGCTTGCAACGATTGGCGGTGAGCCCAGCCCCATTGTCCTGGTGTGGGACACCCTAAAACCCCTACCCCCCGCACATCACGGTTGGATGCCCCGTCCGGTCGCAGAAAGTTGCTTACTACGACAGGCAGCCTCCGGGGGGGGGGCTCCTGCTGTTGTCCAGCAGCATGGTGCACTCTAGGCGGCTGAACGGAATGGCCTAGCACGGCGGGGTGGTCACTGCCGCGAGGTGCCTTGAGCGGGTTGTGTTTAAGTTGCAGCTCCCTGCACACAGCAGTGCTTGGGGCATGTGGGGCGGAAGTTTGTCCCACTAACTGCCGGAATGGCCTGAAGGGGCTTGGCTGTGGCAGCACATCGCCCCAGCTAGTTGCAACGCTGAGTCGGCACACAAGGTTAATAAATTAAGTCAAATGTTTGAGCTGAATCCGTGCGGGAAGCTGCGCCGGCGCTCTTCTGCTGGGAGCCCCCCCCCCCCACACACACACACACACACTTGGTGGCTTTCATTGCCCCCTGGCACCCACTTCAGGCCGGGTGCTGCAGTCTCCTAGCTGTATGGGAGATAGGAGCTGGCGCGGTAGAGCTACAGGGAGTGCTCTTGGTCTGCGAGTCAGTTTCCACACTGTACACCGCGACTGCACTCACTTGTAACACATCCCACCTGGGGACGGAACAGTGCCACTTTGGTTTAGAATGAGGGGCACGGGAGCTGGCGCTATGTCCCTGGGGACTGCTCGGCCGTGGGCTTGGGGCCGAGCGGCACTAACTCCCACACGGTACCCCGTCGCTACAAATATTTCTGGTGTGGCCGTAGCGGGTAAAGCGGCAGACGTTAGAACGGGGGAACTAGGTTCGTCGCGATCCTCCAGCTCGACTCCCGGCACCCTCTCAACATCTCGGGACAGGGGGCAAATCACTTAATCTCCCCGTGCCGTAGAGAGAGGCCCAAAAGGAAGCGCTCTAATGGCGATGCGACAATAGCTCCAAACGTTGCGGAAGATAGCGCATAATAACAAGCTGGTCAGCTCCCGTGAGCTACACTCGCACGTGCTCGCGATCCTCCGGCTCAAGAGGCACTCCTCGGGCCTAGAATCAAGTGGTAGAAGGGTATGGATATTTAATTTGGTGCGGCAGGATTAATGTATACAGTTAAGGTTATAGCACAGCAACACTGTCCCATTTAGAATGCAAGAGTCAGCAGTGGATGTAGCTTGGCGCAGTGGCAGTATCGCGGACACCGAGGTCTAACTGGGGCGTGATTATTGCTTGGTGAAAACTTTAGCGTGCTTTGTCTGTGTGTGAGACCTACCAACCCGCGTGGCTCCTGCCTCCAGGTACCATGCGGTTGTGCCTCACCATGCGCTAAGGGGATGAAAGATAAGGAGCTCCTCAGCCTCAGTAATTTTAAGCATAGTGAATGCGGGCCAGGAGGGGCCTTTGCTTGGGCCGACCAGCCGGCTGGAGAGCGGGTCGGGTGTTGAGGCTGCCGGGGTTCCATGACTCGTTTGTGTAGTGTTTGGGCCGGAACAAGAGAGCAGTTTATTGTGGCACCGGGACCGACTGGTTTGTGACCGTTAAGCACTTAATTTGTGCCCTATAAGTCCAGTAATTAAACTTGCAGAACCAGTATCAAGATTGCCTACAGGTTAACTCCTATCCTTCAACGGATGTGCTCGTTCGCAGTAAGGACGGCCGCCTTACACTTGATGTGCAGATGGGGAGTTGAACGCGGCGCTTGGCTGAACCCAAGCAATGACTTATGGCTCGGGGGATTATTGTGCAATAGTGACTCTGAGATAATCACACAGGTTTCCCCCCCTGTGGGTGTCGTGTCGCGACGAGCCCGCCAGTGGCTCCGATGCGCCGGGGCCAGGTGAGCGGTAGATGAAGGGAAATCCTTTGAAGAGTCATTTCATTTGTGGATTTCCCTTATACTGTTGAAACTCAGGAGTGGCAACTTTGTCATGGTGTCAGCGGCTTTAAGTGAAAGCTTTTCAATATTATATTGAAGCCAGAGGCTGCTTATTTATCTTAGGCAACTAACAACCTGTGACAAAGCCAAGAACCCCGACAAGTTGCAGGTATGATGTTCATATACCTGGAAGGCAAGGGCAGAAACAGCGACATACTAGTCGGGCGACACACCATGCTATGCAAAGTATTTTGCTTGCACGGGTTAAGCCACACCCTTAACCCTCGTTACAGAGGAGAGAAGTTTTGCGGTTACTGCCACCGAGGGTCTTTTGATGTTTAGTTATCATATCGCGGCAAATGCCGAGGGTCGGCTGGGGAAGCAAAGACGTGCCTGATGTTGCCTGGGCCCACATTGATTGATTAATACCTTCTCTCTGTTGGCAATGCACAGCCTTCTTCAGGATGCGTGGGGGGGGGAGGAGATCTGGCGCGTTTTCACTGCATTTTGAAGGTTTGAGGTCAGGAGTGCATACTCGTGCACAACAGCACATGCGGTAGTATTATCATCTGCCCGCGGCAGAAACCTATTTGGGGGACCCTGGACAGGGGCAGGATCAGTGTGGTATATGAACTGTTTGGACTGTGCTGTTTGTCCTCTCAAAACTTCAATTGCATTTATGAACGAATGAGGCCCCATCCACTGAGGGAAGGGTAGATGCACAGATAAGTGTAGCGTATTTGAAAATCCCATGAAGGTACTACTCCCTTGGCACAGTCTGATCAGTTCAGAATGGTGGAATTTTGATATTCTTACACAATAGCCACATTTGTTGCTCAATTACCTTATGCAACGACCAAACAGCGACAAAGTCAATAGTCCTGGCTGGCCACAGCTCCTAGGTGACAGGATGAGTAACCACATGGGTAGAATGGTAGAAGACTTGTCTGGTCCTCATTGTGGGGTACATGGAGGACGTTTCATGAAGTTATCTTCAGATCGGTATATGTGACATGCAATTGGTTTTGTTCACGGCAGGGGCCCTAACATTTTCTCCCCATCTAGTTAGTCACGGGGTACGCACTTGTCAAATTTGTACCTTGTTTAAACCCACAAGGTAAGAAAGTCAAGTCTGGACTTCCGAAAGTGCGGCAATGGCCCACCACTGCTATTTTCAGCAGCAAGTTCACCTGTGCTAAATCTGACTGGGTTGTTTTTTGTCTGGTGCGCGGCACTGTCACTTAATTGTCACCACCGGCGCCTCTGACAGTCTGCCACTAGGTGGCACTGTCTGGCTTTTAGAGAGGACCACTACAACAGGCACTGAGTAAGTCAAGATCACTGTTGACGATTGCCTTCTGCCCAAGCCATCCTTTTAGCCTTGGGGGGCCTGGATTGCCTCATTTGTCACACTTCGAGTTCAAGTAAATAGAGGCTTGTCAGCTCTAATTTCGATTGCCACGTTTGCTGCACGTCAAGGACAGAGGTTGAATGTCTCCTGACAAGTTCTGCTTGCATTTTAGGTTTACATTGGGTTTGGTGATTACATTATCCTTTCACTTGCGGTCACAGAAAGAAGATAATCTGGTTGGATATAGCAGTGCATGATCTGGGACACTTAGCAGGAAAGCCGGCAAACATGAAGCACATAGATCGTCATCCGGAAGGGGGATGCAGATGTCAGTTCAGGACCAGTTGGAAGCAGGTTGGGGGGATTTGCTTGGTTTACATCCAAGGGGCTGTTCTAGGACATGTTGGTCCTTTTGACATCGAGGGCTGCTTGCGGCAGCCAAAGTCTCTGGCATTTTGCCTGTCTGACGTCATCCAAGGGCGTTACCTCAGAGTCATTTTAGGTATGTCCTTGGTTCATTGCGCTGCTTATTATGTTTTCATGGCTATAGACATTCAATGCTCTTGGCCACATGCTCCGAAGTGCATCTAAGCGGGGCAGGCACGTAGCATAGGGGACAGTCACAAACGTATTATCCACTAATTGAGTTAGGCATGGCGCAGGCCAGGAGGTATGCCAGTAATAACTGATAGAGCATCGGTAGAGCGTGGTATGGGGCAGGCAGTATTTGGTGCCAACCAGTAGAAGTTAAAGACCCAGGGGGTGGGAGGGGTCCCCCCCTTCCCCAAAGTAGTTGCACACTGGACCCGGGGCCATGTTACAGGCTGCAAGTTGGCATGTCCATTATTGAAGTGAAGGCAGGTAGCCGTACTTAGGGTGGCCCCCCCCCCCCGGTCCCCATCATCTTGGCCGCGACCGGGTTCGCATTGGCGAAGCTTGGAAGTCAGGTCTGGCGCGAGTAGGGGACATCATTCTGGTATCACAGCAGTTATCACTGCAGGCTGAAGGTGAAGGGCTAGCAGGCATTATGGCCATGTTTCACGCAGGTTGCGGGGGTCAGGTGGGATACCAGGACATTACACTGGCTATACATGTGCAGAAGGATACAGTGCCAGGAGCAGCATTTCCTCTGCTGCGATGGGCTATCAGGGGTTGTCTTTCCAGATATGGGTGTGCTGCGTCGCCTAGGAGGCCTGGCCCTCGCTCTCCAAGAGAGGGTATTTTCAGTGGCATGCTGACAGCTCGCCTCTTACCTTGGTTCAGGTAGAGCAGATATTGAGGCATCTTTACATTGTCAGGCATTGCGGGTTATGGCAAGCTTTCTGTAGTCACTCTTCCTGGATGGGCAGCGTCTGCAGCTTGCAGGGCGGGCCTGGAGCGGAGCGCATCATGCAAGTGGGACTGGGTATCCCAAAGTTTAACGGTATTTCCGTCCGTAAGCCACCCAGGGAGAGAATCGTGTTCAGTGTGAATTCTGAGTTACCGAGGGCAACCCTGTGAGGCTTCAGGGTTTGGCGAGGTGAAGTGTTAGTGTGTGAATTTACGGGCAACCTGAGTAGTGGGATACAACGGAATTTATTGTTTGGCCAGGATCATACGTCTGGGCGAATGGCTTTCCTGCGCTTTGAGTGGGGCACGGGAATGGAGGCATGGGTATTTCCACGACTGAGTAAATTTGGTTGCGGGTCCCAGGCAGGCGCTGGAACAGCTTGCTGTGAAAGCTGCGGCACAGCCTGGGGGGGGGGGTCTCCCCTCCTATCAACTTTGGTCTTACACCTGGGAAGCTTTGATTTGAATTGCCTGGGTAGGAGGGCACGGCTGTAGGAATGATTTCTTCCAGGTGTACGTTGAGTGGTAAGGGGGTTGCATTGAGGCAAGAAATGTGTTTGGCAACTTTACATTTCTTTATTCTGCCAGAATCATAGATCTGGCAGATTGGACATTTAGGCGTCTGGTGAGTGGCACATAATGCAGGCATGCTTGAGGTTGTCAGGGAACAAGGTCCTGGGCAAGCGATTCTGCAGCCACTCATTTCGGATAGGGGCGGCAACGACAGCCTTAGGGCAGGCATGGTGGCAGAAGGTATCATGCAGGTGGGACGGTGGGAGTCCCAAGGTGTTAAGTAATAGATTCGTCCATGAGCCACGCAAAGAAAGGGGGCCTGTGGACATGGAAAGTCTTGGAGTTACTGGCAATCGTTGAATGTACCTGGAGGAACCCAGTGCGACACCAGATTCTTGGGGGCCGGTTGTGACGTGTGTAATAAGGTGCAATTTAGCTGTGGTAGTGTTTTGCGTGCCGTGTTTCAATAAAAGTTTCGCAACCTTACATTTCCTTATTTGCCAGAAACAAAGGTCTGGGTGATTGGACTTTCGAGCATCTTGAGAGTGGCACGGTGGGCAGAAACCTGGTAACGGAGGCACGGTTTTCCGCCACCGAAATCAGTTGGCTGGGACACTCAGGCACGCGCTGGAGCTGCTTGCTGGGGAAACAGCACCAGAGACTGGGGGGGGGCCTCTACTCCCAACGTCCTGGTCTTACACCTGGGAGGGAATGATTTGACTTTCCTGGGGAAGAGGGCTCTGCTGCATAGAATGAAGTCCACTTGTGTGAGTTAAGGAACCAATTAGGGACATGTGAAATAGGGCGGTCGGAGGTACACACCCCCCCGCCTGGTGTAGCAGCGCTATGCGTAAATTCACTTAGCAGAAGGGGTTTTGCGTTATTAGACATGGTTGCTGCACGCCATATCCACAGGGTGTTTTGAGGAAGTACCAAGTAGCTATGCTCAATGGTAAGCCGGTGCCTCTGGTGGCACAGGCTCACACAGGAAGAGGACTTTGCTTCAAGAAATGAAGACCACAATGTGCAAACTAAGCAACAAGTTGGGGACAGGTGAACCACCCCCCCGGCTCTTGTGGCATGGAGCTCGGTCAGGGGAGGTTATGGAGGCTGCGCGCAGGAGGGTCAACTGCGCTGAGTTAACGATGCCATGCACAGAGTCACAGAACAATGGGGTTCTGTTGATCAGGCATGGCCTGCGGCATGCCAAAGTCCACAGGGAGTCTTTATGAGGATGGGGTGCACCTGTCCAGTGTGGGACTTGCTCTTGCTGTACCTGGAGGAGGCCCTGGAAATAGCAGGATGTAAGCAGGAATGCCGGCCTTGGGGGGGGGGGGGCCCTGGCTGCGACGGTCGTCACACCTAGGGCTGTGGCGGAGTTACAGGGCGATCCAGAGGCGGAAAGGTACTCAGGGGTACCCTCTTCAGGAGCACAAAGGGTGCTGAGGCCTAATATCCCCAGGAAGTCTTCGCGGTGGACCCTGAGGTGCGACGGCTCCCCGTCTGTCCTATGAGCGGTTGGAAACCTGTACAACCGGGGGTCGCTTGAACGCTCCGCCCCTCGTAGGGGGGGCATGAGTAATGGGGTGGACAGACAGTTCACCGGAGGTGGGAGGGGCTATCCCCTCACCATAACCGCTAAGCACCGATTGGCTAAGGCCACGATGCAAGTTGGCCCATCAGGTGGTAGGCCCCGAGGGGCGGCTCGCCTTTGGATCGCCTGTAAGATAACCCACCATGTTGGCATAGTTGGTTTGCTAATAAACCTGCAGCAATTTTCTCCACGAAAACAGTATCTTGTCTGTTTATTTATTGGGTATGATGCTGCATGAGGGGTGATGAGTGTTGCCGATATTGGCACTAACCGGACCCCATCTCGACCGCTAGGAGGCTGCAATGGTTTCCTGTGCATCACTGGATCAGCCTCAAGGTCTTGGAACTAACTCACAAAAACTATTTGAGGGAAGACACTCTGGGCGCCAGTTTTCATCTGACGCACTACTGTCCTCAAATGACCCGGACTGTCAGACATGCCATTTATTTATTTTTGTTATAACTTTTCTGAAGTTTGAAAACTGTGTGTTCTTCTATATTCAGGATCTTCGCAAAGCTCCGTAGGTTACGTTCACCAGCCATGTTTATCTGTGCACAGGAGTAACGTGGGCCCGCTAGGGAGAGAGAGGAAAAGGAAGAACTGGTGGTGGGTGTGACAGGCAGGGATTGACTCGTGTCACCAGTGGCAGGTGGTGGGCAGCAACACTCACTTCAAGCACATGGGCATATTTTAAATCATTAGAATTTGAACCAGAGCAAGAGCGATATGGACAACACGAGGAAGGGGGGGGCAGAAAGGGAGGAAAGCGTGACATAGGGACAAAGCAGGGGCGAAAAGCCACATGCAAGAGGGAAATACAGAGGAGGGGAGCGTGGTAGATGAAAGACGTGAAGATTCTAGACAGACTTTGTATTCAGCAACAACAGTACTGCGCAGCATCGAAGGTGGGCTCCTAAGAAAAACGTTTGTTCCATGCACGTTTTAAAAAAAAACAAATTGAGCACTGAATTCAGCAGGAACTGCTGAGACAAGCAAGTCACAAGGAGTGAACAATCGGTCCACGGAAGAGCCAGCGACCTACAAGCGTGTATTAGGGCCTGCTGCAAACATTCAAAATAAGCCCCATCTCCCTTTTTCAGGTAGAAATCCATAACTCTGGTGCAGAAGGGCCTCTCAAAGGTCTGGGCCCTGGTGCGATTGACCCCGTTACACCATTTATGGATAGACCCCGAGAACTGCAAAACCATTGAATGAGAAAAGAAGAGAGACGAGGCTGCTGATGCGAGAGAGGCAGATGGACATGTGGAATTCTGAAAATAAAAGCATCATATCGAAGAGCCACCGCCACGCAGTTCTCGCGCCACCTGCTATGGTGCTCAATGGCTACATTTTGGCCCGCTCTGCACTGGCGGCTGCAACGAAATACATTCTCTATAAGTCACCAACATATCTTAAAGCCCCCCGCCTCACTCCCGTGAGGTAGCTACCCCGCATGGTTTCTTTTTCAGCGGCTGTTGCCTGAAGTTCACAGTACACAACCACATGTAAGGAGCTCTGTTGTGTTGAGCCGTGCCGTGCCGAACGTTGTACGCCGAACCCGCTGAACCCGCAGTTGCAGTTGCCGTAGCCCGCGGTAGCCCCGCCCCCACGTCATACGCTAGCGCCAGCGCCGACGAGCGCCAACGAGCAGAGCGGACGAGTGGACGAGCAACGAGTGGATGAGCAACGTGGAAATGCAAAAAACCGCCGAGTAGTTGGACGGTTGAATATCCTTGCGGCTCAGCATTGGTCAGAGCGGAGCACGAGCTTGAGCGGCTCAATTGAATAAAACTAAAGCTAAAGGAAATCACTTGAGTCCTAGAGCGGAAAAGGGGCCTCAACAGGCGTGACACGGGCACGGGGATTCGGTTTGCACGGCTCGCACAACAGAGGTAAGTGCAGGAGTTTAAGAACCTGTTGAATAACGGTTTGCCTGACGGACTGTGTGGAGATTGTGGGCAGTTACCCTTGAAAACGTTTAAGGGTAGGGATATAATCTGGGAGTGCGAAGTGTTTTCTAAACAGAGCTGGACATTGTTAATGGCTCCCAGGAAGAACAAAAGTGCCCTGGAATATAAACTGAGATCAAGAGAGACTGCAGGGGACCTGAGAACCTCTGGAGAAAGTGGGGAGAGCCCAGAGCCAAGACCAGCGAAGGGAATAAAGAAAAAAGTGAAGAAAAGAGTGGACATAAGCAAAAGCCGGGGTGAATCTGCCTCAAGTTCGTTAAAAGAATTTGTGGGGAAACATTTTTAAAAAGTTTTCTCACCAGTAAAGGCACTGGATATAGAGATAATAGAGGCCGCTATGCAGAAAGAATGTGGGGGTGGGAGTAGGAACGGTAATACTTCATTACCCCTCGAGGAGAATATAATAGAGTCGCAATTCTCGGCCAATCAGTCTCTACAGTGCTTATTGGATCAAAAGGGCTTATTGTCACCACGGTTCTCATCTTCACCATGTGGACTGTTTTCTTATGAACCTGAGATAGGTTCACATGACAGTCTGATCTCAAATAAGGGTATAAGGATAGAAGGAGAGGATATAATTGGTAGAGGGCCAAGACCGAATGGTAAAGATAGTCAAAATCAATTTGATAATCAGAAAATACTGACAGAACAGAGTGAGGATTTGAACTTAACCCCAGGGTCAAATTTGGAACTCTCAGCTACCCCTGCTTCTTCAATATTGGACCTTATGTTGTTACTACAGCGGACATTACAAGGGTTACTTGAAGTTACATTGTCAAATAACGATATTTTAAAAGTACAAAAAGAGCACCTAGCTAAGATAGAGGGTGAGTTGCAGGTGATTAGATGCCAAATGCCAACTATGATAAGATCAGTCCCAGATCCTGACTTGCAGCCCCCTGCAGAGGAACCGGCCGTAACAATCGACTCACTCAAGGAAACACATGAGGTTTATATTTCAAAACGGCCAATGAGAGTATTGAGAAGGGGTGAGGTCCTTAGATTTGGGTTAATTAACCGAGCAGGACGAGTAGGAAGGAAGCCACAAAAAAAGGGGGGTAATAAGATAGTGAAAAGATCTAGGGCTGCAGAGGTGGGATCCGGGGATAAGGCACATGTACCAAAGTCACCAAACCCCTTTAGGGGAATAACGAGGAAGAATACCCCAAAGAAGCAAGATAAAAAGGTGCAAATAGATAGTAACCCAGTTAGGCAGGAGAAACAATTAAGGTATATACCCTCAACTGAGCCAAAAATTGTCGGCCCACGAGCGGGGAGGGTTTCAACCAGGTAATATACGGGATGTAGGAACTAGAAGGCCAAATAATCAAATCCATATGGCACATATGGCTCAATATCTCGCCCTAAAAGGGGTAAGGAAGGAGGGCAAAGATAACAAGTGGCTATATTTTGAACCAATTCCAACAGGTAAAGGTGGTAAGAAGCTAAGGAAAAGGCTGCCGCTAAATAGGTCACAACTTCTGCAAGCGTTTGCCCTATGCCCAAATTTGAAAGGTATAGGGACAAATGACCTAAGACAAGTGGGATTTGAACAAAACAAGGATGGAAAGGAGGTGACTAGGGTATTAGTGTATTCGGATTTGGTAAAGATTATGATTGAAAAAGCAGAGAGTGAGGTACAAAAGGAAGGCATACGGATAATACCTGAAGAGGAGGTGGAAATAGAAGCAGAAGGTAAAGAGTTGCAAGGAAAGGATTTTTTAAGGTGCCATGCAGGATTAAAAAGGAGACAGGTAAGGATAATTAACCAAGAAGAAGAGGAAGGAGCAGGTTGGGGAAATTTAAAAATAGTTGCAAATAATTCAGATGTGGAAAATTGGTGGGGAAACTAGAGTCAGGGAACTAGCCATGTAGGCCCCTCAAATAGGTTTACTGAGATGACAGGTGAGGAAGGATTCCTAGACGACGTAGAATAGGTAAAGGGTACGCCGCATGGCATAAGAATAGTTTCCTGGAATATAAATGGTCTCGGAGATCATTCTAAACAAGAAAATATAAGGGAATTGGGAAAAGTACCGAGATCATCTGTATCCAGGAAACCTGGCTATGCGGCAAGACTCCAATATTTGATGGTTTCCGCCAGATTAATCGGCCAGCGAAGAAACAAAGGTTTGGGCGCCCAGCGGGGGGAATAATGACATTGTTGTCAACTAAAATAGTGAAGAAGGTGACAGAATTAATTGTAAAATGTAAATGGTTGCTTGCTTGCAGGTTAACTTTATCAGTTACTGACAAAATGAATACAAAGTTGCTGCTTTTAAATGTTTATATGCAATGGGCTAGTAAAGAGGAATATGTTGTAGAAATGAATTATTTTAAAGAAGATGTGGACTTAATATGTGAAAAGTATGACATGGATTTGATTTTAGTAATGGGGGATCTTAATCATAAACTGAACCCCAAGAATGTAGACTGTTGGTTCTCAGAATTATTGGAGGCCTATAATGTAACTCAAGCGACTTTCCCAGATAGTTTCCCTTCAGCCAATGATATCCAGCTGGGAAACTATCTAGGGACTAAAAGCCTCTTTTGCCTAAATGGTAGACATCCCCGAGATTGCCCAGCGAAGAAAACTTTTAAATTAGGCTCACAAAATTGCCCAATAGATTACGTCTTTATGTCAGCTTGGCATTTTGATTTAATCAAAGGTTTTAGGATTATAAACAGAGAAGGGAGTGACCACAACCCATTAGAGCTAGACCTTTTAGATATTCAATTGAATCCCAGTAACAAAGTTATTGAACAACAAGTGGGATATCCCAGGCGGATTACAACGAGGCTAACAGAAGAATTTATAGCCCGGTTAGTAATATTTCAGCAGAACTTAGATCTGGGCACAGTAACTGGTCAGTGCTTGGATTGGTATGTGGGTAAAATTGAAGAAGTGGTCCATAGGCTGTGTGACGATCTAAGGAAAAATAAATTAAAGGTTAAGAAGATATTAAAAAGCCGGAGAGACAAAGAAGGTGGTTCTCAAAGGAATGTTTGGAAAAGAAGAGGGAATTAAGGAGAGTTGCACGTAGCCTTAGTATAAAATACGAATATGATAGGGCCATCAAGCTCGTACAACTAAAAAGAGAATATAATATGTTAATTAGAAAGGCAAAAAGAGTCTATAAAGAAGGTTGCTGGACAAAGTTGCTTGAGGCAATAGAGACAAAGAATATACGCAAGTTCTGGAACCTGGTTTAATCAGCAGTGGACCGCCCACCGGCCGCAATGAACTGTGTGGTAGAAGAGGCAGCATGGGAGAAATATCTGCTGGAACTATATAGCCCAGGAAGAGAACCGGAGGAGGATGTGCTGCCAGATTGGAGCGGTCTGGTAGCAGATTTAAAATCCGACTTTTCGGTCATAGAGGTGGAAAATACGATAAGAACGTTGAAGTTAACAAGGGCAGCCGGTCCAGACAACCTCCCCGCCCAGATAATTAAAACTCATTTGAACTGGTGGGCAGGATTCTTTTCCAAGATGTTCCAAGTTATTTTAGATATCGGGAAGTTCCCCAATAATTGGAAGGGTGCAATAATTAGGCCTATACATAAGAAGGGTGATATGCATGCCCCAAAGAACTACAGATTAATAAATCTGATAGATATTGGGGAAAAGATCTTCGCAAAAATAATACTAGGTAAACTAAAAGATTGGGTGGACCAGAAGTCAGTGGTACTGGTAGAACAGGGGGGATTTAAAGAGGGCCATTCTACAATGGACCATTGTTTCGCCCTCTGGGCACTTGCCCGGAAATCAATAGAGCAAAAGGGGAAAATGTATTGCTGCTTTGTTGATTTTCGGGCAGCCTTTGATTCAGTGGACCGTAAGAGCCTATGGGAGTGCCTGATAAAGTACGATATATCGGAAGGCCTACTGGCCATTCTAAAAGAACTTCATAGTGAGAATTGGGCTCAAGTAATTAAGGATACACAAGGGTCATTGACACAGAAAACAGCCATAGGGAATGGACTAAGAAGGGGCTGTGTCTTGGCCCCCCTGCTCTTCGCCATATTCCTAGCCGACTTACCGGCAGCATTGGAAGTGGAAAGAAGTGCAAGCCCCAGAATGAGCGGCAGGAAAGTATCATGTCTTCTATACGCAGATGCCTTGTGATACTTGACCAAACGGAGCTAGGGCTCCAAAGGAAATTAAATGTTTTTAGAGAATACTGCGAGGCAAAGTTTTTAGTTGTAAATATGGAGAAAACAAAGATTTTATGTTTTGGTAAGAGAGATAAAAATTTTAACTGGTTTTTAGGACAAATAAAATTGGAAATTGTAAAAGAATATAGATACCTGGGCCTTTGGTTCGACAATTCTCTAAAGTGGTATACTCACTTAGAAGCTCAAAAACAAAAGCGTTTTCTTCTATTTGTGGGCTGAAAAAATTTAACAAGGATTATGGGGACATGTCACATAGACCAATGTTAAAGGCATATGAAGCCATGATCCCACCCCAAGTTTTGTATGGGTCTGAAGTTCTAACCTTAAGCGGCAAAGGAGATTGGGATCGGGAAGAAGGCAAGGTCTCTAAAAACGTTATTGTCCTTACCAAGTTCTACAATGATTCAGGCAATTAGAATGGAGTTAGGAACAATAGCGTGGAGTAGTCAGGCCCAAATGTCTCTGCTAAGATTCTGGAAGCGCCAGGATCCAGGGGGAGTACAGAAAGTCTCACATTGGTGTAGTGAGGAGATCCGGCATAGTAGCCTAAAATGGGCCAGGGATGCGAGAAAGAAAATCCAGGCTATAGCTGGGAGTTTAAATGTAAGCTCAGTACAGCACCCTCTGGATGTAGAATTTACCAAGAGATCACTTAGGTACCAAGGCCTGGAACAGTCAAGGATGCTTGACCTGGAATATCTGAGCAAGAAAAATCGGTACAAGGTATAATAAACTCCTGGGTAAATGCCGCATGGTATCCGTATCTGGAAACCCTGCCTAATCATGGGCTTAGGTGTGAAATCCTAAGAGTACGAACTGGCATCAACCCATGGTTAATGGAGGGAAAAATAAAAGCAGCAATGTTATATCCAGACGGTACATGTAAATGTGGGCTTGGAACCAAAGCTGAAATTCTGCATATACTGCTAGATTGCCTTGCGTTACAAGATTTGAGAAAATTGTTTTTAAGCCCATTATTCGTAAAATACGAAATAAGGTCACGAGCCCAAGCTATTGTTTTAATAACAGACATGACAAGTCTCGATATCGCTATAGCACTAGGAAACTAAATGAAAGGTATAAACAGCTTTTACGGGATAAACTAAAGGGAGGTTAGAAAATGTATTTACTTTTAAAATCTCCCGCCCACACAATTGGTCCAGTTGTAATGAACACAATATGAAATTGAACTGTTTTAAACGCTGCTGTTATTGGGGAAAGGAAGTGGATAATGTACCCCATTTAAAATAGAGTACTGATGGCACTGTTATTTTAATGATTTTTATGTGGTTTTAAATTTTTACTACAAGTGTATATAATATGAATATGTTGCTGCTATTGGAGAGGAGGTGGACATTGGATCTACTAACATTTGTACTAGCTAAGATAATTTTAAGGAATTGTGTGGTTTTATTTATTTCCTTCGTGATTCTTGTTGTTTAAAGACTATGGTCTAAATAAACAGAGTTTTCTCTCTCTCTCACTCCCGTGCTCACTTACAACAGCTCGGTCCCTCCGCTACTCACCGCTCCGGGAAGAAAGTCCTTGCCGTAGTTGTCCAGCGCGCTCTTGGCCCCCACCTCCTGCAGGCCCACCAGGGTGATGGAGATAGCGTCAAAGGTCCCGGATAAGAGGAAAGAGCCTGTCTCCACCTTCACCTTGTAAAGAGCCATGTCTGTGCGCGCGCCTGAACACCACCGTCCCGCCTCAGAGATTCCCCCCACTCTGGCCTTCCCTCCAGTCCAGCCGTGGTAAGTGATTCCAGCGCCTGCCTTCTCTTCTCGCAGGGGGCGGGACCGTCATCATCCCCAGGCCTCGTTCATCAGTTCTAATGAGCGCAACAGGTGCTGCGGCACCTGAGCCTGGATACTTCATTCCAAACAATCGCTTAGTAGACAACCGAAGGGGGTTCCTTGCTTGCGTTGTGGCCGATGGATACTTTGCAAAGCCACTAGCCCTTGCTGGTCGCCCCTTCATTTCTAGAGTTCTTCCATTCTTTCCAAAATTACGTTGAGGTAACTTTTGTGCCTGACACATAAACGCTTCGTCCTGCAACAAAACCGAGGCCTTTCACATAGTTCCGGTTTAGCCCCCCCCCCGCTTTTTTTTACCCAACAGCAAATTGCATTCTTGGACATGAAGTTTTCGTTTTACCACTGTCAGTTCAATAAAAAAAAAAACCTGGCATGCAAAATATTTCTAGTTATAGAAAAAAGACTCCAAAATGACTCCAGTCTCGAGGTTATCAATTTATGGTTTTCATGTGTGTTAGTTGAATTGTATCAACTTAGGCGGTCCAGGACTACAACTCCCAGAATGCACCTGGCTGTTTAACAAAAACCTTGGCTGGCGCGCCTCGTCCTTGGTGACGTGGACCCATCTGTTAACTTTACTAAAACCAGAACTGGCTGAAGAACTGAAGGTATCACCCGTGACGAAGGCTCAAGGAGGAGCGGGGCTATGAGGTCACAAAAGTGCCAGCCAAGGCTGTACAAATGTTACATGGAATAGCTATCACTTTTTCCCATTTAATCCCCATTTCTAACCTGAACTGGTCTTGCTACATGGTGAATCCTAAAGCAGATTGTCCTTTCACCCAAGAGACCCTTAAAACAAGCATTGGCAAAGGCAATTGCTCTTGTGTTGGCTGCTCGGCCTTCGCCAATATAAACAGGCTTGGGCACAGTTAGTAAGTGTGGCTCTGGGGCTTAGCTATCGGCTATAGTATTGCTCCATTTTTGGGAGAGATTTTTTTGTGAAAGTAGCATAAACCCAAGCTTGGCATCCATAGGTGCAGACAAGGCTGGCTTTAGGGCTGCTGGCACCTGGTGTGACAATCTTTTTTGGCGACTTCTGCAATTACCTCCTTTTTCAGGGATTCCCTCACTACCATACTCCAAGGGTGCCCCTCATCTCTCCATAGCACCTCTCTCACATGTATTTAATGCGTTTTATAGCTCTACTCATACCAGTGTAAGATGTCAGAGCACTTGACATCGCACACATATTATACAGAAACAATAAATCAGACATGTGTAAGACAGTCTATAGGAAATGTCACATAAGACAATGAGGATTATAAGGCCTAGGAGTCACGTCATCCATACTACTACCCGGTGCTTGGTCTGGAGAAGCACAAACTCAGGATTTAAAACGTAACACAGTCGATGGTTTGGCTCTACTAATAAGAACGTGTTTCTACCCCAACAAACCCTTTTTAGCAACATTAAGATAATGAAAGACTGGGGAAAAAGCATAATGTTCTAACCTATGCAAAGCCATATGCATGCAGCTCTTTGATGACAGTTAGAAGGTCACTGTGCTATATATTAGGATTTTAACTTATGAACTGCAAGCACCATGAATAAATTCAGTTTGCTTCCATAACACTGTTTTCCATAAAAATATGTTAATGGTGCGAAATGCGTAAATGTAGGGCTTCTAATTTTAAATGCAATGCAGAAAGATGAACTTTCACTAATTTAGTCATTCCTCCAGTTTGTTGTCGTACAAAAATATAAATGTTTGACCTGCATTTCCATGAACATAGGAGGTGAGCTGTTTCACGTGACACTTTATTTGTGTCATTAATTTCTCTTTTTATGAAAAGGAATGAAATGTATGAATGCTGCACTAAACATAGGTTTGATAATTTTGCCCACTCTACATACAGGGGGAGAGGGATAGGCGCTCAAGACCTGGCTTTTCAATTAAACGGAACTGTGGACTCCCCCAGCGCCTTGAGACCCTCACAGGTGAGTAGCGTGCTTACAATCTCCCTGATTGATTGATAAAGTGCTGTTTTTGCTGGTGAAAAGTGAAGACAGAAGACAACTTTGTGACATTTTTAGGATGACGTTGATGAGGAAGGAGTTAAGGTAAAATCAGTTTGTTCCATGATTTCTTATTCAAGGAGCTGACACTGTGTAAAGTCTCTGATCCATTGCTTCTCAGGGGGGAAAGTTGGCACACAATGATGTAAATATATTTCCGGAATTTAGCTTGAAGTTAAGTGTCCTATGGTCCTGAAATCTTCAGACACTTGTGCTTACACAAGACAACCAGCACTGGTAAAATGGCCACTTGCTGCAGACATGGGAGGCATTAAACTAAAAGTAGATCTCCTCTCCCCCTCAGATGCTGGGTTCTGCCATATGATTTTAATCTGCTGTTCTTCATGACTGAGAGTGTTGTATTCCTCTTAGGGTGTCCATAACGGGCTTTCCAGTATCATGTCCTTATATAGGCACAATTCACCCTGCCCTTATATAGGCATAAATTCCCAGGCCTTATTTAGGCATTAAACCATGCACTCCAAATACAGGCATGGTCTCCGACATCCGTCCACCCTAACGTCACAACGAGTACATGAAGAACAGACCCTTAGGCTGCGGGAGTTTCCCTAGTCCAGGACTATTGATTTCTTCAAGGACTCATATATTATGTATGAACCGTTATTCCTTAGGGGTTCATTCATGACGTCTTTCGCTGTCCGATTCACGTCAATGCTAACATTCCTAGGTACTCTCAGGTATAAATATACCTTCCCTAGCCCTTGTAAACTAGAGGAGACCTCGACTTCAGAGGAGCCCGTTTCCCGGCCTGACGCACTGAGAAGACGCTGTCATCCCTGCACGCAGAGAGTCCAGCTTCCAGTGATCTGACTTCCCTTGCGGGGCGTTGGAGTTCGAGTCTGGCAAAGAGATTCCTACCTCTCTCATTCTTCAGGTATGGAGCTGATAAGAACCTAGAGGGACTCTTGGCATACTAAGCATACTAGGCATACTAGGCTTAACATACTCTTAGTATACCATAGTAAGGAATACTTCACCTACTTCATACCTCTCCCTACACCTAGGATTAGGTTAGGTACATTGGGGTAGAACTAGATTAGAAACGCATCGTATGAGTACTCGCATTTTTAGCTCATGTTATTTATGTATGTGAATATCCGCTAAAAGATAATGCTAGCGCAGTATTATTTATTTCTACTGCTCACACTGTACATTATTTATCTCCCATACTGTCTTGTGATCGTAACAGCACATTTAACTTACACAAGAAACAAGACTGTTCAATAAATCTTTTATTGAAAACGCCCGTCTATTTCTTTCTGTGTAACTTGGAGAAAACGAAGCATGCACGATTCAGCTGAGTGAAATATTTATCTATTGTTTCCACGACTCTGGGACACGTTCTGATTCTAAAGGGAAACATAGTGGTCATGTTTTGCGGATGCCAGAAACTACTCCCTTCTTGTTGTCAAGGAGTTTCTAGTGGCCTCTGAGCTAGCTGGCACAAGTAATTAAGTTTAATATACTCGATAGGGACATACTGACCTTAGTCCTATGTCAAACCTATAGGATATATTATTCCAATGCGCAGAGCCTATTAGGGAAATAGGAGCTACACTACATGGCGCCCAACGGTTTGGTAAGGCGGTAATTCAACGTTAGATACTGAGTAACTCAGCCGTGCTATTTTCTCTCAAGACCCCTACCCATATACTCCAAAAGATGTCTGGAGTGGGCAGGGTTTAGTATCCGCCACGGCTACATAGGGAAGTACCCTATATATTAGCTGTTTTGTTTGCTCAACGTTGAAGGATACAGTGTTCCAAAATATTGTGCACCTTATCTTTGTTTCCTTGAAACTTGTTCTACATTTTTCAAAAAACAAAAATGCCTGAAAACGACAATAACACTGGAAACGGTGGAGCTGCGGCTGACCCAGTCGTAACAGCTTTTAACTTTACAGGTTTAAATGAAACCGAGGAGGGTGTTATAGACATCCCTCAAAACTTAAGAAGAGCCATAACTCTAAAACTTATAAAACATGGCCTACCGCCAAGAGGAGGTAGAGCAGTTTTCGTGATAGAGGCACATGAATCCTTTCAGACAGAGGTATTCTATTCATGGGTAATACTTCCTGAATGCAATCCAATATCACACACATTTCACTTCTACAAAGAAGATGAACCACCAGAGGAATACATTCCTTTCGAGGATATTGAAATTCCATTAACATACCAGGAGCATCAGCTCTGGTTTAAAGGTGCCCTAAAACATCACAAAAACATTACTAGGCTCGGTCCATTAGGTAGACCAGGAGCAACATGGCCGATTTTAGCCGGCTACACACCTCATCCTGAACTGGATATAATGACAGATGAGGAACTACTAACTCAAATACAAGAGTTAATAAAAATTTACAGACAATTGGTCCAATATGTCATGCGGACTCTCACAGTCCAACCACCATTCACATTTCCAAATCAGACCCCTCATCAGGAGACTACACTAAAAATTACACCACAGACTCTCTACTCAATCATGGGTAAAATGCCCACAAAACGTGAGCAAATTCCGTTCTGGATAGCTAAAAAAATTACTCAAATCGAAGCTGTATTTCCAAATACTAGCCCGTATGAGAAACACAGAATCCTAACAATCAGTTTACCAATGGGGATCACACCACAACTGGAAGTCTGCACCACTTGGGGTTCAGTCTTTGCTGCCATCTATACTAAAACACATGGCATTCCGTCAATTGCGGTAATACCTGATGTCCTCAAACAAATTCAAAATGAATACGGGGCAGAGCCTGCTCTAAATTTAGGTATGAAATTACTGAAAAATTTCGACCAGGTCTCAACAATAATATTATCTAATATTAAAGGAGAGGCAGGAGCAGTGGCGATCCGCCAAAAATTGAGGGAATTCGATGTTACAGAACATCAAACTGAGCTACCCAGAATAATAGAACAATCTTATGCAGAATTAGGCAGAGATAGTTTGGGTGGAAGACCAGTGAAGCCGAAGCTATCTGAAAGTCCAGAAAAGGACTCTATTAAACAAACTCCTACATCTTCTAAAAAGAAGTGGGAAACTAATAAACAAAATTCAAACGAGAAACGTTCTCAATCCCGAGGTAGGTCTCCTCAAAAGGAGCCCTCTGAAAGGAGGTATAACCTCAGGAATAGGGATAATTTGAGAAAACCTGACAGGTATCAAGATACTGATACACGTTCCTCTCGTCCCTTTCAGATCTCATCACAGACTTTGGAAAGAAGAGGACGGACGGAACACAGAGAAGAACGCGTGAAATCGAAAGACGACAAACACGCTCCAAAAACTAAAGCAAAACCTCAATTCTCCAAAAGAAAGTAGCAGGTCTAAAGATTAGACATGCCGAGAATACTGAGAACACAACTCAAGAACGGAGAATGGGCTCAGACAATGCTGGACAGTGCAGCAGAAGTCACAATAGTTCGCCAGAACCTGAGGGAACTTCTGGAGATAGTGGACTTGAATGAATACATTAAAGTAGAGACTGTAGACAACAGGGTTAGTACTCCACAAAGGTTATTTGAAATAACACTTCGGATGGAGGGAGACAAACCTAGACAGGTGAAAGCACTTTTTGGGAAAGACTATCAAAGGGCTATGACATACTTCTAGCAGAAAAAGACTGGCCACCACAATTTGCCAGGGAGTGCCCACATGGCGAGGATATTATTATGCCTGCCTTCTCCAACCATATTCCAATTAACCTAAAATATACATATGCTAGGAAATGGGCAGTAGCCCAGGCCCCAGCATTATATAAAAATCATGTAGGATGGGATGAGGACTCACCTCACCATAAAATACATCTGAAACATGAACCAACTGCACAACAGCAGTACCCAATAAAGCAAGAAGCTAAAAAACAGGTCAGGGAGATCTTAGATCAACTTGAATATCAAGGGGTGATTAAAACATGCACCTCCTCAATGAACAATCCTTTGTTTCCTGTCTCCAAACCAGACAATACATATCGTCTAGTTTTGGACTACAGACACCTAAACACTTGTTCTAAAACATTTGCAGTGCAAAATGCACATAGCACAGCATTAATGAATAACATTGTGCGTAAAAAATATAAAACAACATTAGACATCTCAAATGGTTTCTTTTGTCAAAACATAGCACCTGAAAGCAGGTACTTAACAGCATTCTCCATAATGGGGACCCAGCGTCACTTTTGTCGACTCCCACAAGGGTTCAAGAATAGCCCAGGTTTATTCTCAGCGAGGGTAATGGAGTTACTACAAATTTATGACAATGAGGCATTGTCCTATGTCGATGACATCTATCTGACAGACGATGACCTGGACAAACACTTGAACAGGGTGAGCACCATTATATTGGGTTTCGCCTCTGAGGGCTACAAATTCAACTTTAAAAAGTCCAGAATTGCCCATCTCAATGTCCTATTTCTAGGATATGAGCTTTCAAGTGAAGGCAAGAGCTTGGCAGCTAACTTTTTAGAAAAATGTGCGCTGCTCCAACCTCCAAAAACGCAATAAAATTTACAATCCATCCTGGGTTTCCTAAATTTTGGAAGAACATACATTCTAAACTACGCAGAAAGGGTTAAACCTCTCTATGCATTAATCAAACCTGATTTTTCGATCAGAAACTGGACACAAGAACACACAGAAATCTTGCGTTCACTACAAGCTAACATGTTAGCAACAAATCACTTACAAACACGCGTAAGTCAACGCAATTTGGTGATCCGAATAATTTCGGGTCAATGCGGATTCACCTACTTAACTTTCAATGAGGGTGAGAAAATACCAATAGCGTACAAATCTCATTTGTACACACAAGCGGAAATGCGCTTCAGTTCAACTGAAAAATTCTAACAGCAGTTCAAACCGCTGTAGCAAAAGAAAGAGCCTTAGCCCAAGGGAAACGCATTATTGTCGTCACCCCAGTACCAGCTTTAGAAGCGGTTACAAAAGCAAGCATTCCAAATGCTAAAGCATTACATCCAAGATGGATACAATGGGTTAATTCTCTTGCTGCAACAGATGTTGAATATGTTTTTGATCCAGATTTAAAAACACAAGCATTCCTGCAATATGAACACGAATGTCCCCTGCCTCCTGAAATTCTGCCTCTCGATCAGTACGAATTCATAATTTACACTGACGGATCCGCACAACCCGCAATAGGGAGTAAGCAAGCTTACAGTGCAGCGTGTGCAATCGTTAAAGGTCGCATGCGAAATGGCATCTTCAGACCTATGGTCACAAAAACCCAGTCTCTAGGAGATTGTACAGCTCAGCGAGCTGAACTACAAGCATTCAAACTGGCACTTGAAACTACAGATCGCGAATTCCCACACTAATCGTGTGCGATTCTTTTACTGTGTACAGTCGTATAATGAATATATACAAAACTGGCTTGAAAATGGTTTCAAAGATGCGAAAGGTGGCACAATAAAGCACAAAATGCTTTGGGAACAAGTAGTTCAGTTGAAAAACGAACTACCAAAGGCTCACGTGATCCACACACTGAGTCATCAACGTGATGGCGTTCACGTTGCAGGGAATTCATTGGCTGATGAAGCCGCAAAGGGGGCTGTGCAAACGGCTTCCGTAGCTGCGATCACTCGTTCAAAAACAAAAATAGACGGTGAGATAATGTTGGCTGTCAAGGCTTCAAGCAAAGGCAGCAGTGCAGCGTTACCAAAAAGTTTCCACTCAAGTACTCTTATGTAATTGATGCGAACAACGTTCCTTTTGCTCGAATCCCTGGAGTGGGGGATAGGGTAATTCCAAACTTGGAACGTAGAGCAGCCTTGATTTATGAAACACATTTGGGGGAAGGTCTGTCACATCAAGGGATCTCTAAAACAATTTTGACGATCAAAGCAAATGTACTGGTGGCCTGGAATGAATACAGAAATTCACATATTCATCAACAACTGCTTTAGACTGTGAAAGTACAGCAGAGAAAGCCACCAGACACCATGCTGCGAATGCGGCAACCCAGTACAGACACCATTGTTAGACAGCATTAGACTATCTACGCACCTGCGTCCCTACTGGACAAAGGCATTCCCACAAATACTGAATCTAGGTTCCTATGGTTATGGCCTCAGCGCTCAGCTGACGCTCGAACTGTTATAAAAGATTTGCAAGTCTTTATCGGCATATACGCAATAGGCACGCTACATTCTGACCAGGGTCCTGCGTTTAGCTCTCGGGCTTACAAAGAAGCCATGGCCAGTCTGGGCGTTGCATTGCGGTACTCCTCTCCATTCCATCCTGAGGGAAATTCGGTTGTGGAAAGGAAAACCGGGACATAAAGCAGTCTATAACAGCTAGAGTATTAGGTTCGGGTGACGGGTGGGTCAAACACCTTAGTGGGGTTCAACGCGCTTTGAATAATCTGCCAAGAAGTTCTCTAGGGGGGGTCACTCCATATGAGGTCCTATTTGGGACAAGAATGTGGGTACCGGACCTTGAACACGTAGGCACAGTGGTGGAAAATAAACCTTTTGATATCAAAGATCGTTTGGCTGTTTTACAGGACTTAAACAAATTAAGAACGAAACAAAGCAACGTATTCCTACAGCCAACCACCACTGGGGAAAAATCGGCAGTCCCAGCAAGGCCTGTCTGGATTCCAAAAGTTGGGGATCTAGTCAGAGAAAAGATTGCGGACAAGAAGGAATTTGGACCTTCTTACAGACAACCAGTACCTGTCCTAGCAGTTCAAGGAACGAGAACAGTACTTCTGCCGCCCCTTGCTGGAAGAAAGGAGAAAAGATTTGTGTCCATCGACTTCATCAAACCACAGTATGTGGCCAATACTAAATAGTAGGCATCGGGGACTCCGACCTAGTAGCAAACGCACTCCTCTCGCTACTATCCAAGAGGTTCAGACTGAAAGACTGATAACCATCGAGAATTCAGCAGTAACAGATGAAGGAATAAGCAACAACGCTATGGAACTCATCACTCTTGAACACCAAGTAACAGTTCGTCCAAATACACCTGTTTACACCAACGTAGCACGTGATGAACTGGTTCCAGTGATTTCTACAAATCCTGATGCAATTCCAACAATTGATAGAACTGCTTCTGGCTACTTCATTAACTTTGATACGTTCTCAGAAGATCCAAGTGAACCTGAAACGACGCCAGCATCATTCAAATTCAAGCAGCAAGTACAAGACTTTCTTCACTTTCTGAAAAAGACTTATTTGGTTTCTCCATGGATTGAACTCTGGATTATATCTGGACTTTTTGTTTTCCTGCTCTGGCTAGCTTTGGTTACAACTGTGAGCGTGCTTATAAGTGGCAGATACATCCATGTGAACACTGAAGGAAAAGGCGTGAACGTACTTTTGAAACCTCATAAATCTTCCCATCGTGAAGCAAGAGACTTGTCATCAGTGAACATCACAGCTGTTCCTATACACGATGGTATAGTGTGAACAAAACAGATTTTGATATATTCGGTCCGACGGAACAATTGAACATTCCACATTTGTTTAAAATTTCACTAAGTGATCTAATCTCGTCCAGTACCTATTCTGATGATTGGGACTTTGAGACTGTAAATGACATTATGTTTGACCTAGAAAAATCTGCTGCATTTTCTAAAAATGAATATTTAGAGGGTTCATCAGACTATGAACAACTGTATTGTTATAACCACTATGGTCATCATTATTTGCATAAATCTGCATATCCAAGAAATGTGTTTATGTTTAACCAATGGGAACATTGTCCTACACCACCTAAAGGTAGTTCAAAAACATTTGCTAGTAAATTTCCATATTTTTCAGGTTATAATACATCTGATCCAGAAATGTTTTACTATAAAAATGTAAACAAGACAGGACTGAAAATTATGTTAACAAATACAAAACAGATTTATTCTGCATTATTTAATGCCCAACTGTCTAGACAGGGTTTCGACTTTTGGAAAGACACAATAGACACAAAAACTTTGTGGGGTACTAAAGAATGGCAAGTGCAGGGGATAGAAGCTTTATTTAGAGCGTGTATCATCCCTGAACAAATAATGTTTTTGAATGAAACAATCCAACAAACATCTTGTCTTGGATTAGCCAAGATCAAAGAGATGAACACACCTTCTGTACCAGCACCTGCAAGAAATAACGAAACACAGGCAGTGGTGACAGTTGACAATATACTACAACTCAACAGATCTAATCCTGATTGGAAAAAATGGTTGATCTGGCCCACAGACACGAATAACTGTCAGGAAAGATTCCTGAATAAAACTCAGGGCTTTACTATTAATAGGCCAGACCCAAGATACGTCCAAAGACAACATCTGGGGGTAGTAACAACATACAGTGTAGGAAAATTATGCCTCGATTGGCTGCATAAGTCTACACTACAGGATGTGAAACAACACTTAACCTTACTTGCAAAAGACGCAGACCTTAGGGATTTCTTGCTTGGACCAAGAAAACCGCGTCAAAAACGTTTCATATATGCCGGCATTTATGCTGCCTACAATGAAGCATGGAAAGTATCACAGATGGAGGCCGCAGAACGAATACGTGAACTTGATCGTATTAATTTAGAGAAAACACTCTCTGTGGTCGACAATGGGTTAACAACTTTGTCCTCCAGAATATATTCACTGGACGGCATTGTATCGTCTGCTATCGACATACTAGAACAAGATTTGGCGATGTTACAACAAGGCCAATCTCAATTACGTTCTATTGTGTTATTAAGCTGGACTCTGCAATCTTTGCGAGCGGGCTATGTGCCTTGGCGTTTTATCAACACAACGGCTCTGTTTGCAGAATACAATCTCACTGATAAACAGATCGAATTGGCACAAAGAGGAGCAAGGTATACAGTGCTGAGCATTGAAAAACTGGAAAAGTTACCATTCACAGTGGCAGAAAAACCAGCTACAGAATGGCTTATTCATGGCAAAATCACACTACCTGTGACTACTTTTCAGTTTCAGTATTGCCTCAGACAAATGCAAGCAGGCAAATATGAAAGGTTGGGTAAGGAATACATTAAGACATCTTGGGCTTTACCGTATACATATAGATGTTGGAGCGGGGATCGTGAAGTGTTTTTGAGCGGTACAAACTGTAAACGTGCACTGAGCGGCTCACTTATATGTCAGGACATTTCCTTGCACGGGGCTTCTAATGGTTCTGTGGCAAACTTGTCTTGCCATCAGCAGGGTACACCAGCTGCTGTGATTAATCCAACGTTTGGACAACTTTCTAATGGGAGTTACCTCATGTTGAATGATCAGAGTTGCTGTGGCATGCTGCCAGGCATCCCATATCTAGTTACGGTCAACTCCAGGGTCACTTGCTGTATGCAAGTATTGTTTGCCCCAATAGACACAGTCAGGGAGTCGCCTCTATGGCCTTCGCTGAACGTCTCTTTTATAAGATTTGATACTTTAAGCAGAATGAAAGCCATGCTTTTACAACAAACAGTGCCTTTGACCTCGGCCAAAGAAACCTATGATCTGCAAGTTGCAAGGACTTCGGCTGAGATACAGACTTTAATACGTACAAACTGCCCTATACATTTCGTGGAAATGATAGGACGAATTTTCAATATGTCTGATACAACCGGAATTGTACATGTATTTAAGGGCATCTGCTCCGGTCTGTTAGCACCTTTTCAGGCAATACTCGGAATCATCCCTAACTTTGCACATTCGGTGTTTGGTGGCATACCGTTAATTCTAGCACTTGTTGCCGGAATTCTATTTCTCTTCCTGCTATTGCGCTATGGCCAGCCAATTCGCCGACATCACTCCGAGCGAAATGGAGAGAGCTCTCCTTGAACGAAAGTGCCGTGAGCAAATAGTACAGCTTTTGGGCATAAATCGTCTACGAGACCTTAATACCACATGGTTCCTGTCATTCAGACCAATCTGGCAAGATTGCATCTTACCTGTTCTACGATGCCTGCTATGTGGTGTAGAATGCGTGTTGGACACCTGTCTAACATTTCCATCGGATGCGCCAACGGATGTCGATACTCTGCTGGACCAGATAACGGCCCATGCTATGTGTTGTCCCCAGAGGCTACCAATCCTGATGTCAGCATTCATTGAGATCTCACAGACGCTTCCGGCTGCTGCTGAGGTACGAGAAAGATCAACAGGCACACAGGTAACAACGGACGCGATCATTGCTGAAAGCGATGCTTCACATCTCTGTGCGATTAACCTGCTTCACGAGGTGTTCCAACTCACACCAACTACAGTGGATGATGTTTTGTCTATAGAAATAGATGATCTCATGTTTACACCAGACCCGTAAACTGACTCTGATTCAGCATACAGTGTTCCAGAGATGCAGTAACAATTTGGCCTTCATTCTACAAAAACTTAGAACTCTACCAAAATTGAACTTTTTCCCATTTTTTCGAACAAAAATGGCACTTCAATCTGCTTAAAGTAGAACTAGCCTTATAGTACAGACTTGGCGGTACTTCCACAGACACTTAGTCATTTTGTGTGTCTAAAAACAGTACATTTAATTTTCATGACATGAAATGACTTTGATTTTTGATCAACTTATCGAACATTTTTTTGTCACATGTAAATATTACTGCTTATTTCATTCCAACTGCATTTATTTTGAAAAACTATATGCCTGAAATGAAAAGCTATTGCTTCAAATGTACAGTACCTTTTGCATTTTATATTATGTTTTTTAATAATTTTAAGAAATATTTTTTAATATGCGGTGCTCCATTTTATGTTTAGCATTTTAAATGTTTAGCATTTTAGTATCATCGTATACACGAAAGTGGAGTGGGTGTTGTATTCCTCTTAGGGTGTCCATAACGGGCTTTCCAGTATCATGTCCTTATATAGGCACAATTCACCCTGCCCTTATATAGGCATAAATTCCCAGGCCTTATTTAGGCATTAAACCATGCACTCCAAATACAGGCATGGTCTCCGACATCCGTCCACCCTAACGTCACAACGAGTACATGAAGAACAGACCCTTAGGCTGCGGGAGTTTCCCTAGTCCAGGACTATTGATTTCTTCAAGGACTCATATATTATGTATGAACCGTTATTCCTTAGGGGTTCATTCATGACGTCTTTCGCTGTCCGATTCACGTCAATGCTAACATTCCTAGGTACTCTCAGGTATAAATATACCTTCCCTAGCCCTTGTAAACTAGAGGAGACCTCGACTTCAGAGGAGCCCGTTTCCCGGCCTGACGCACTGAGAAGACGCTGTCATCCCTGCACGCAGAGAGTCCAGCTTCCAGTGATCTGACTTCCCTTGCGGGGCGTTGGAGTTCGAGTCTGGCAAAGAGATTCCTACCTCTCTCATTCTTCAGGTATGGAGCTGATAAGAACCTAGAGGGACTCTTGGCATACTAAGCATACTAGGCATACTAGGCTTAACATACTCTTAGTATACCATAGTAAAGAATACTTCACCTACTTCATACCTCTCCCTACACCTAGGATTAGGTTAGGTACATTGGGGTAGAACTAGATTAGAAACGCATCGTATGAGTACTCGCATTTTTTGTTTAAATTTCTTTATTGATTTAAGAAAAAAGGAAACTCTAAAGAGCCAATATGCTCCACAGTCATCGGGACGCAACCCGGCATTCTTATTGCTGAGTTCGGCTAACAAAAACAATTTGAACGAAGAAAGAAACAACCCCCTCCCACCCTCCCTCCTCCTCCCTGAGAATGAGTACTCCTATATACAAAAGAAACAGACAATAGTCTGGAAGGGGACCTCCCAGAGTGAACTATGTGGTGGATTTGCCGGGGGCAATCTATGTAGGTGGTTCTGCAAGTCTCAAAAGCCTTAGATATTTGGGGCAGGTAAGTTCCGTAAACTCTGAAGTCAATAGCGTGAGGAAGGACGCCCATAAGTCGTGGAAGGAGGCCCCTGGGTTAGACAAGGAGAGGGAGATCCTTTCCATCCCAAGGATGGCCCACAAACGATGGAGTCACCCCAGTCGGGTTGGGATCGTTGTGGTACCCCAGTGTGTCAGGACATTCTGGACCGCTGCCCCTAAGGCCAATGCCATCTGTCTACCTCTCCTGGAGGTAAGGGGAAAGGTGAGGGCATTGGGAAGGCCCAAAAGAACATACGCGGGGAATCTGGGGATCTGAGTATCAAAGTGAGTGTCTACGTCGTCCAGGACTTGTTGCCAATATGTACCCAGAAGAGGACAGTCCCACAGTAAATGGGTAAGAGTGCCCTGCGCGCCACAGGCCCGCCAGCAGTGTGGGCTGCGTTAGGGATTACCCCTGTGAAGCCGTACTGGGGTTAAATACCAATAGGTGGCCACTTTAGTGGCAGTCTCAATGGAGGACACATTGCGTGCTGTGCGGCGGGCTCTGTAATAAATATCCCGCCATTCCCGCTGTGTGAGCGCCCTGCCCAGTTCTCCTTCCCAGCGCATTTGTCCGGGGGACTTCCCATCGCTTGCCATGCGTCGAGTGAATCTATATAGGTCCGAAGTCAGTCTTGTATCGCTATGCCTTTTCAGCAGCCACTTCTCGAAAGGGGTGAGGAGCCTCTCCGCACCTTTTCGCACCTCTTTTTGGAGAACCCAGTGTCGGATTTGCAAGTATCGGTACCGTTCCGTCTCGGGAATGCCATGGTCAGTGCGCAAGTCAGTGAAAGGGCGTAGCCCAGAGAGATCAAAGAAATGGCCTACAGAACGGCAGCCCTCCGTCGCCCAATAAGGGAAATCCCGGGGGTCCAAGCCTGGGGTAAAATCAGAATTCTGTGTTATAGGCGTAATCGGGGATGGGAACGTCGTGAGTCCCCTGGACGTCGCAGTCTTGTCCCAGGCTAATAGTGTAGGGCGGGTCACCTCTGAGAGGTATAGATTACGGGGGCGGCCTGCGCGTGGTAGAAAAGGTACCCCCCACAAGGGCTGACCTGCCAGGGACCTATCCATGAACAGCCAATGTTTTTCGGATTCTGGCCGGGACCACTCCACTAGCACCCTCATTTGTGCCGCTCGCCAGAAAGCTAAGAGGTCGGAGATACCCAGCCCTCCCTCCACTGGATCCCTGTAGGCAAGTTCCCGATTCATCCGAGCTCTCTGGTCTCTCCAGATGAAGCGCTCTATATCACGTTGTAGCGCGTGTATGACACCAGTTGGTGGTGTCAAGGAGAGTGTATGAAATAAGTAGAGAATCCGGGGCAATATCACCATCTTCACCGCAGCGATACGGCCCAACCAAGAGAGAGAATGTGGTCTCCATTTTCGGAGGGAGGCGCGAGTCTGTTTCAGGATCACTGTGTAATTCGTCGCCCTGGTGGTTGCGATAGTAGTGGATACCTGCAATCCCAAATAGGGAATGAAGTCGTGAGCCCATTGGATTGGATATGTGCGCTGCAGGAGTTCTAGAGTGGCGGGGTTCAAGGACAGAGCGAGCGCTTGTGACTTGTGCGTATTAATCTTGAAGCCCGAGGCGAGTGCAAACCGATCCAGTTCATCCAGGAGAGCTGGAAGGGAATCCCTGGGATGCTCCAACATTGCCACCACATCATCTGCATATAAGCATAGCTTATGTTCAGAGCTTCCGAATCGCGCCCCTTTAATATCGGGATTATCCCGGATTCGTTGGGCCAACGGCTCCATATGCAGAGCAAACAAAAGCGGTGACAACGGGCACCCCTGCCTGGTCCCTCTACAGATAGGAAAAGCCAATGAGGCCACCCCATTTACCCGGACTGTAGCAGTGGGAGATGTGTAGCTACCAAAGATCCATTCTATAAAGCGATCCGGAAGTCCGAAATGGATCAAAGTTGCCCGGAGATAAGGCCAGTGGACCCTGTCGAACGCCTTTTCCGCGTCAACAGAGAAGATCAAGCGCTCTGCTGGGAAGCGTTCGGATCGGTCTATGAGGTGGAGGAGTCTTTTGGTGTTGTCGGAACACTGGCGTCCAGGGACGAATCCAGACTGATCTGGGTCAATCAGCCCTGGTAGATGCCGGGAGAGTCTAGCCGCTAGAATGCCCGTGAAGATCTTCAAGTCTACATTTAGAAGAGAAATAGGGCGGTAGGAACCGCAAAGATGCTTGTTTTTGCCGGGTTTAGGAATTACCGTTATTAGAGCTTCCAACGTGGATGAGGGGAAGGAGGAAGCCGGAGTTAGGCCAATCGAATTAAAAACGCGTACCAAAAGTGGGGCTAGTAGCGTGCAAAACTTCTTATAAAAAATAGAGGAAAACCCGTCCGGGCCTGGGGACTTATTGAGTTTCAGACAGGAGATCGCCGATATTACCTCCTCCAACCGAATGGGGGCCTCCAACTCTGCCGCCTGGCCCGGTGTTAATTTAGTCGTGGCCACTTCCCGTAAATAAGAAGCAGGCTCAGTCTGAGGTAAAGGTTGGGCCGCATATAAAGTCTCATAAAATTGCCTAAAGGCCTCTACGACCTCGGGGTCATCCGTACGGGTCCTCCCCTGTAGGTCCCGTATCTCGGTGACCTTAGAAGCTTGGCGTTGCGCCCGGAGCCGGTTGGCCAGGAGGCGCCCACAGCGGTCTCCCCCCACATAGAAGGCATGTTTCAGGCGGAGGGCTGCATATTCTGCCCGATCGACGTCTAACCCTGCTAGTTGCGCTCTAGCCGCTTTAAGGAGTTTAAAAACCCTGGGCACCCCAGTCCTCTGATGTATGTGCTCTAATTCAGCTATTTCCCCTGTCAATTGCTCTCTCTTCTCTCGCCTATCCTTATTGTCGGCCGCCGCTATGCCGATAAATTCCCCCCGCACCACTGCCTTCATGGCCTCCCAAAGGGTCGTCATAGGAATGGTAGGGGAGTCATTAAGATCTAGATAGTCCGTCATGCATCACTGGACCTGTTGTATCACTGAAGGTCGTTGTAGCATGGTCTCGCGCAGGCGCCAGAAACGGCGAGTGGGATGCCGATAATGTAGTGATACGGATATTTTAATCGCTGAATGGTCGGATAAGGGACAGGGAAGGATCTCCACGTCTCGTGTTTGTCGCGTCAGGGAGTCAGAGGTGAGAACATAGTCAATTCTAGCGTAAGTCTTGTGGGGGTGTGAGTAGAAGGTGTATGTTCGAGCACTGGGGTTACGGAGTCTCCAAACGTCGGTAAGTCCGGCCTCTGATATTAGTCGCTTCCCTTCATTGGAAAGAGCCCATGACTGTCCCCATCTCTGTCCCGAGCGGTCCATGTGTCTGTCAAATGCTAAGTTAAAATCACCTCCCAATAGCAATGTTCTATCTGGGATGTTCGTAAGCTCATGTATGGTATCTTTAATAAAGCTCTCCTGCCCACCGTTGGGGACGTACACCGAAGCTATCGTGAATGTGTGTGCTGCTAAAGTGAAGGTGTATGCTAGGAGCCTCCCTCTGATCTCAACCCGCCTACCACCCACCTGGCCAGGGAACCGAGCGGATACCAGGAGTGCCACTCCTGCTGTTTTAGAAGTGGCCGAGGAGAACATCTGGTGTGGGAACATTCTAGACTTCAACCTGTGCATGTCTTTGGACAACAGGTGTGTTTCCTGAAGGAGACAGATGTGGGCATCCGACTGTTCGAGGTAGGACAGGATAGCTCGCCGTTTCGTAGGGCTGTTTAGCCCTTTCACATTAAGGGAGACAATGTTAATGGTGGCCGACATGGGGAGGAGTCCCTACATGAGCTACATATGGGTGCCTCGTATCTGGCACAAGTGAAAAGATGAAAAGGAGTTGGAGTAGAAAGTGGCGTACCGCCATCAAAATGTGGAGGAGGAGGAGAAAGCCCCAAAACACACAACAAAAACTAATATGAAAAACCATGTACGTAGAAAGTCCATGAATGTCTGGGCCTCCGCCCAGTGGTGAGGCGTGAGATGGATGGTAAGGACTCCCGTCACCCCCTCCCGCACCAGGCCCTCCATTAAAGGCTTAATAAAGCCCAGCGAAGTGATGTTTAAAGCGCCTCAGTCAGTGCATATCAATCTGCATTATTTGAGTCCTCTGATAAAGATTGAAGGATTGCAGAACGTTCCTTGGCCATGGTGTCTGGGTCCGGGCGTAGACCCCGCTGTGAGCCCCCAACTCGCTGCCATCGCGCGGAGTCATCTCTGCGTCTAGAGGGGGCAGATTGCTCAGGTGTTGCTTGATCCTGTTCCGGCAAACGTAGAAGCCGCGCGGCCTCCTCAAGTGAGCGAAGTTGACGTAGCTTACCCTCCCATTTAAAGATGAGTCTGAACGGGTGCCTCCAGGAGTATGCCACATCCTTGGAGCGCAGGAAGGTTGTGATGGGTCGAAATTCCCTGCGTTTCTGTAAGGTAGAAATTGCTAGATCTTGAAAAAGAAGGGGCCTGCAGGAGCGAAATTCGATAGGATGCTTAGCCCGTGCCTCCCTTAGAATGCGTTCTTTAAGTTTAAAGTCATGAACGCATGTCAAGATATCTGGAGGGGGAGCCGTCGGCGACCTCCTAAGTCCCACTCGATGTGTCCGGTCAAGTCTGATCTCCATGTCTGGGGGACTGCCAGAATATGACGGAACATGTCTATGACGAAGGACTCAATGTCCTGATCCTCCGCTCCCTGAGGCACCGCCCGGATTCTTATGTTGTTGCGGCGGGATCGATTCTCGAGGTCCTCCGCATGCGCCTGAAGATCTATGTGTTGGTCTCGAAGGCGGAGGACCTCCTGTTGTAGCTGGGACACCTCTTCGTCACGGACGATTGTCTAGTTTTCCAGTTCATCCACTCGTTCCCCCACCGAATCGATGTCTTTTCGCATCTCTCGCAGTTCTGCGGTGAGGTCTCTCTTCATGTTGTGGAACTCCTTTGTAAGGCCAGCGAAGAGAGATTCCAAGACGCCACGCGTAACCGGTCCCTCCATATCGTCCGACCCACGACCAGTTGCTGCAGCACTCTGCTGTGTGGTTGCCTCTACGCCCCCAGCCCCAGATTTGAAAAGCAGGTCCCTAACCGACCTGTCCTTTCGGGATTTGTTAGTAGCCATCTGTAGTGTGTTGCTGTCCCGAGTGGTGGAGAGGGGGAGCTCTATGTGCAAGGTGGTAGCACTCGCCGAGGACGGTAACTTCAGTTACCGGGGCCCCGATGATGGGGGGCGGCGTGTGGGGAGGGGCCAACAAGGCGCCACTGGAGCCACTCACCCGGTAAGTGTCCCCACCAATTAGGTCCAGTATGGTGCCAGTGATCCACCGCACTCCTAAGGGGCCGGTATCGGCTCCCCCCTCCTGTTCCCGCTGCTAGGCCGCCACCTCCTGGCAGAGCCGGCCTCACCAACTCTGGTCTGACCCACCGCAATACTTAGATGAGGAAGGGTGAGGCCGCTCGATGTTAGATCGTGGATTGACGACAGGCGCAGGAACGGAGTTGGCGTATTATCGCCCACAGGCTGCCTGCGGGCTGGACTCGCAGGCAGAAGCACTCGATGTATACGGCTGGGGGAGGGGAGCTTCACAGGCGGGCACCCCGGCTGCTCTCCCGCTTCTCAACGATGTCCGCCCCACGCGGGTGCAGGGTGGGGGGGGGCTATGCCGCTGCTGCAGTGGTAGATCAGGCACTTTGAGGTGTCAGAGTCTCTTCAAGTCCTGCAGTGCTGGGGCCTCGTCTGGCAGGTGGACCGCTTCCGAGGAACGGCTCTGGGCTTCCGCACCCAACCACGCCGGATCACCAGGTAGGCCGCCGGGTCCCGCCCCCCTCCACCATCGGCCGCTGGAGTCTCAGGTCCCACGCTGTCTAGGGTTGCTGCATCGGACCCAGCCGCAGGTCAGGAACGCCACCAGTCAGGGACCGCACAGTAGGGTGGGCCGCACAGCCAGATCGCCGCAGCCGATCTTCGGCCTACACCACAAGCAGGCTCACCTCAACAGACGGGGGTGGAACTCCCACGGCCCCCAGGCCAACGTCGCTGAAGCACCTCCCAGCCGACCCCGCACAGCAACACTCAGGCGATCCGGCAGGAGATCCGCTCCGATCCTCCGCTCGCCGTCCCCTCGCAGCTCACAACAGGAGTCCGACCGCAGGCACCCGACTCCGCTACTCCGCTCTCGCGAGCTCCAGCGTCGGCTCGGAGAGTCCGCGGGCGCGCTCGGCTCGGCCCGTTCCTCGGGCAAAGCGATCAGGGTCTCGCCGTCTCCCAAGGCAGGGCAGGGCGCCCGGGTGTATGTGGGACCCAGATGAGGTCCAAATCTGCGTTTTGGGCAAAGCTATAGGCAGCTATGTAAGCAGGGCCCGGGCCGCAGGACGGAGCGACGAGCAGGCACGTCCTACTCCGTCGCCATCTTGGCCACAGTACTCGCATTTTTAGCTCATGTTATTTATGTATGTGAATATACGCTAAAAGATAATGCTATCGCAGTATTATTTATTTCTACTGCTCACACTGTACATTATTTATCTCGCATACTGTCTTGTGATCGTAACAGCACATTTAACTTACACCAGAAACAAGACTGTTCAATAAATCTTTTATTGAAAACGCCCGTCTATTTCTTTCTGTGTAACTTGGAGAAAACTAAGCATGCACGATTGAGCTGAGTGAAATAGTTATCTATTGTTTCCACGACTCTGGGACACGTTCTGATTCTAAAGGGAAGCATAGTGGGCATGTTTTGCGGCTGCCGGAAACTACTCCCTTCTTGTTGTCAAGGAGTTTCTAGTGGTCTCTGAGCTAGCTGGCACAAGTAATTAAGTTTAATATACTCGATAGGGACATACTGACCTTAGTCCTATGTCAAACCTATAGGATATATTATTCCAATGTGCAGAGCCTATTAGGGAAATAGGAGCTACACTACAAGAGGAGTCAAGGCAATTAATCAATCAATGTCACAGTAAATGCAAAGAGAGAGAGAGAGAGCCAATGGAAGATGAACAAGCCAAACATTTTAACCAACATGTATGCTCACATTTCTAAAAAATATTTTTAACTTACAAAGGGGGTATTTTTTTAATTTTTTTATTTAATGCGATTTTATATAGCGCAAACTTTACCCAAAGGTGTCAGAGCGCTTTACAAAAGGACCAGTTACATTACATAAGGATTTCAGATATGCAATTCATACAACACACTTGGTCATGTATTTAAGTTATCATAAACTGTCATCACACTTGCAGAATGCCTGGTCAGCCTCCAATAAATAAACCTAGAAATACAGTTAGTTTGAGAGAAGTACATGCTTTGCTAAGGCAACTGTTTAAGTACATTTACTTCCTAATATAAATAGCAAATCAAACTTCAGCTTTCCTGGTGCTGGATGCAGGTGTTGTACTCACAGTTTACAAATACAGGAGTGCCCTGTCCCAGGCATATGCTGAAAGCAGAACACTGAGCTTCATGAGCACTTGCTGTAAGAAAATTAGTTGGGGAGGATGTGAGCCCTACCCAAATAACAAGTCCCACAATCCTGTCACGTAGAACACACATTTTCAATATTTTAAATCTGTTCTCAACTCCTGGTTGCCATGGCACAGAGCAGATAAGCCTAACTTAGGAAAATGTGTCGCGTATCTAACTAAAACAGTGAAAAAGTCAAAACACAATGTTATGGTATGTTAAGTTAATTAGGATTTATATAGCGCATAATCACAGGCAGGTCTCTTAGCGCTTAAGAGAGAGTAGCTGAACCCCCACCATCGGCTATCTGTCAGTACACCTGGTCAGAGCGTATGTTGTTCCCAGGCCTCTGTGAATAATAAGGTCTTAAGCTTCTTCCTAAATGGAAGAAGAGCGGTTTCCTTGCGTAGGCTTTCTGGAAGCTTGTTCCATAGGTGGGGGATCAGAACAGAGAAAGTTTGTCCGCCCCTGGTAGTTTTGTTGAACTGTGGACAGGACAATAGGCCTGCCTCAGACAAGCGGAGGGTACGCCCTGGCACGTAGCTCCCAAGGCGCTCCTTGACGTATTCTGGGGCCTGTCCATGAAGAGCTTTGTAAGCGATGCAGAGGCCAAAATACAACAAAATAAAAATTACACAACCAATTTCTGAAAAAAAAAAATGTTATAAGAAAAATCACACCGAAATCATTAATATCCAATAGGAGGACCTGTGTGAGAGTCAAACCCCAATATTAAAACGGCACCCCAAGATTTTAGATCAACCCAAAATGCCTCAGAGGTTAAGTTATGTAGACAGAGTCTCAGGAGGAATAAGAAAGTCATCTAAAATCTAATTTTCAGATTCACAAGAAACAGCAACAGCATCTCTAGAGGAAAAAAGGAAAGGTTCTGGCTCAACCCGAAAACCAAGGGGTTTTATACACATTTTATGAATAGGTGATAAGCAAAAAAACTGCAAATTCAGCATGGCATGACTAGTGATAACACATATTGAACAAGCCCGATATAGACATATAACACTAACCTATTTCTATGGAGAAAAAAACTCCAGCAGCTTTTGGTCAAAAGTGTAGTCCAGGGTTGCACAACACAATATGAAATATTTTTCATACAATACATGCCCTTCAAGGAAAATAATTGTCGGGGTAGTTCCTCAAAGCCCAGGTGGTCACAAAGGGTAAAACCACATGGCTGTTGCTGCTGTCGCAGGTAGACTTGAAGGTCAGATCTTAATGCCCTCACACACCTGTTAGGGTGTCAGGCTTCATCATTGGGCGCTTCTCGTTTGGCCGGCACTGCAATGCCTGACGGGCCTGGGGGCTCTTTGTCAGAGATCTTTTGATTCAAAGACACCGTTTAGGTGAATGCATGTAAGAGGGCTTTACAACAGTGTAACAAGTGGAAAAGGGAAGGGTGTCAAAAATAGGCTCTGGTATCCGAAAAACAATTTTTTATAAGGAAAGGGTTCCAGGACTAAGTAAAACAGTGGAGCTATTGTGTGGTCTCAATGTACCAAGATAGCTATTTACAAAGTGAGGTCAACATGTTTCATGCCTGGAGAGCCCAAGAGTCGGGTGGCACTTCGTCAGGACCAGAAATATAGTGACTTGTTGCCCCAGTCAGGGGCATGAGACCCCCTTTCTAATAAAGGATGGCTGTTCAAAGTTAATGATACTGCACCTGGATGGTTGCAGACCAACAATTCCACCTAGAGGAGAGAGAGACAAAAGGTGGAAAAGCATATGCAACAGGTTGTTAAAAATACGGACCAGTATCCACTGCAATAGTACAAAAGTTAATTTACGAAAACAATCAAAAGTAGTGGTGTGAGCCTACTTAGCTGGAAGGTGAGGTGAACGTTTCTCAAAACAAAATCTGAACAGGCACTCATTAAAAATTCATTAAGAATTCCACAACACGTAGAGGAACCATATAAATGATGTTGAGGACTCAAGCATCAGACAAATTCACGTGGTACGATCGCCATCAAACATACTCACGCAATGTGACATAAAGCACATTCAAGTGCAGTGTCAACTTACCCCAAGGTGAACAGAGTAGTGCTCCTTAGGCAAGTTGGAGGGTCCCGGACAGACTGCATGATACCTTGGTCAGAGAAAAAGAAGAACAACCAAGGTCATTGTTTAAAACAAGGATGCGCACAGGGCTCACAAAAATAAACATGTGAAATTCTCTGACAGGTCCCCTCAGATGGATTTGTGTTATTGTGCTATGTGCTTAGGGATAGAAGTGAGCCCCAGTAGCTACAGCTTACTGCTCATTCTTTAGAAGTGTGTGGTTACAAATGGGGGCAACAAGGCTATGCTTGTAACCCCTGTGGCAGGCAACAGTGCCTAGTTGGTATAGGTGTACTGTGCCAGGTGCCCACTTTTTAACTGTGAAACTGATGAACTTATGCACAATGTTAAAATCAAAGTTCAGAATGCCTGCACACATTGCTATGCGTGCTACATTTTACCAAGATAGTTAAAAAAGGAGTGGTCACAAATGGGGGCATCTAGGCTATGCTTGTAGCCCCTTTTGCGAGTATCAGTGCCTAGATAGTATGAGCATAATGTGCAGAGTGTCCATAAGGTTGTTAAACCGATGCTAATATGCGCAAAGTTAAAGTCGTACTTCCGAATGCCTACACCCACTGCTGCTGCACCCAATGAACTTCGTGTGCCCCCGCTAACCATGGTAGTACAACCCATGGACTAATGTTGCACACATCCCTACCGGCCCACATCAGCCGTAGTCACCAGCCCTGGAGCACGTTTAGTCTATAATGATAGTACTGCCAATCGGCAGCACTCAATCCTGCGATGAAGTGATCGGTAAGTGGAGTGTGAAGGGAGGGGAGAAAGGAAAGGCTCCGTAGTGGTCAATACCCAGAATCAAAAATATAGCCCTTAGGCTCTAACAAGCGTGATCCCCACTCCCATTCACTTACTTGTGAGGTGCTCAGGACACTGCCATGCGACCTACCCACCTCCTAATGGCCTGGAAACGCCGAAACAGCGAGGCGGTGTCCTTCTCGTAGTGCCGGTCACGTGATCGCGTCATTGGCGAGGTGTGCGCTATTCCGTGTGTATGGATGGCCGACACAACGGCCATGTTGGAGGAATAAGCCCCATGAAAGATAATGTAAATCTGCACAATGTGGTCCAAGTCTGTCGAGGGGCACAACTGAAAAGAGGTACAAAGATTGTACACTGTCCTCCCCATGTTGTGGAATGACTCAGTGCAATAAGGCCAGAGATAGATAAAACAATGCAAACGGCTGGTTTTAGGGATATTTAAACATAGACTAACTAGGCGGCCATATTGGGAAGGTTAGCTCCATTGGTGCTACGTGGGATACAGTATTAGTCAGTGGATGGGCGAATGCATATTATATTGAAATATGACTTGATGAGGTAAAGCAAGACCTAAACACAGCACTACAAGAAGCAGGTTATTTGGACACTTAAATTTGGTCAACACTGAGACCGTGTTTGGGAGTGGTAGATCTATTAATACTACATGGGATTAAATAATAGTCCATGGGGCAACTAATCACAGATAGAAACTACAGAGCACAAGTGGGATTAGTGCTGTGTAATAACTCATGCACAATGAATGTAGAGCACTGGTGTTGGATGACAAAGGACTGGTTGGTGAACCATGTAATGTCCTTATTATGCATCCCCTAAGGAGTTGAGGGAATAACACCTGGGGAATGTATCCTATAATATAGGGAAGCAGAGTCCTAGTGGGAGTTATAATGTGCATGCGCTCAACACTGACTATGATAACCTGTGCACTACAATGAACAATGACAACAAGAGAGGGGTAGAGCAGATTGAACAGGTTCAGAGGAGTGGTTACACGTTCAATTCTTGCCACGGGATCTCATTATTCATACCATCTATTTGTGTGGAAAGGCGGAAAATCCAGCGTTGTTCCATTTCAAAGAGATTTTTCCTGTGCCAAGATGTGTTAGTTTCCAGCACCGTCCAAAGCATGTCATCAAGAGTGTGGTGGTGGTCAATGAAATGCGCACTCATTTTGGTAGTGTTTCTTTGTCATCGGATATTGCTCCAATGTTCAATTATCCGGGTCTTGACTGCTCGTGTGATCATGCCAATGTATCTCAGGGAGCAAGGACATTCATAAGGTATATGCATGGGTGTAGGACCTCTGTAAAACACTGAGCTCTTCCTTCCCTCCTTTGATTTATAGATCTATGTACGGCAGCTGAGCCATGGGATTTCAGTACACCTTCCTATTTTCGCAGCACGAACGCACCGTGACCCTCACACATAGGGCTTACACTACCTGATTAGACTTATTACATCAGCTTACACCATCAAGCTCACTTTCCATTCTCCCTTCCTCCAACGCATTGTCTTAGTTTCAACGATGACATGGTAGCTGAAATATTGTGAGCCCCATCACTGTTGGGCGATGATGGGAATGATCCGTCAGGGAGTAGAACTGATGACTAGAATTCAGTTTCAGCCCAGAAGAAACTACAGAATAAGATTGCACTCCACAGTGCATTGATGACGGAGTACTTACGAACTAACAATTGATCAATCAATCAATCAATCAGGGAATTGTGAAGCGCGCTACTCACCCGTGAGGGTCTCAAGGCGCGCGGGGGGGTGCAGCTCCGGTTCAGTCGAAGAGCCAGGTCTTGAGGTCTCTCCTGAAGGCATGGAGGGTGGGGGAGCGTCTGATGTTGACAGGGAGCTCGTTCCAGGCTTTGGCTGCGATGTAGGAGAAAGCTCTTCCGCCTGCTCTGCTTCTGCGAATGCGGGGGGTCTCTGCGAGGGCGAGGTCCGCGGAGCGAAAGTTCCTTTTGGGTACGTGGAAGGAGACTCTATCGTTGAGGAATTTGGGTTCGATGTTGTGGAGGGATTTGTAGGCGTGGGTGAGCAGTTTGAAGGTTACTCTCTTCTCGACGGGGAGCCAGTGGAGGTCTCGTAGGTGTTGGGTCATGTGTTCATGCCGGGGGGTTCCAAGGACGAGTCTGGCTGCAGCGTTCTGGATGGTTTGGAGCTTGCGGAGAAGAGTTCTGTTGATTCCGGCGTAGAGGGCGTTGCCGTAGTCAAGTCTGCTGGTTATGAGGGCGAGGGTGATAGTTTTTCTGCATTCTGGGGGTATCCATTTGAAGGTCTTGCGGAGGATCCGAAGGCAGTTGAAACTGGCGGAGGCGATGGAGTTGATCTGGCGGGTCATGGTGAGGGCGTAGTCGAGGATGATGCCGAGGTTCCGTGCGTGGTCTGTCGAGGTGGGCGGGCTCCCGAGGGCGGAGGGCCACCAGGTGTTGTCCCAGGCAGAGGTAGAGGGTCCGAGGAAGAGGACCTCGGTCTTCTCCGAGTTGAGCTTGAGACAGCTGCTTTTCATCCAGGCGGCTACGTCCCTCATTCCTTCCTGGAAGCAGAGTCTGGTGTCTTCGGGGTTCTTTGTGAGGGAGAGGATGAGCTGGGTGTCGTTGGCGTTTGATACTATGCTGAGCCCGTGCTGTCTGACGATGGCGGCGAGGGGGCCCATGTAGATGTTGAAGAGCGTTGGGCTGAGCGATGATCCTTGGGGCACTCCGCAGTTGATCTGTGTGGGTTCGGAGAGGAATGGAGGGAGTCTGATCCTCTGGGTTCTGCTGGAGAGAAAGGATCGGATCCAGGCGAGGGCGGTTCCTCGTATCCCAGCGTCGTGGAGTCTGGCCACGAGCGTGAGATGTGAGACGGTGTCAAAAGCTGCGGAGAGGTCTAGTAGGATGAGGGCTGCGGTGTGTCCCTGGTCTAGTAGCATGCGGATGTCGTCGGTGGCCACGAGGAGGGCAGTCTCTGTGCTGTGGTTGCTGCAGAATCCGGACTGGAGTTCTCTTCGATGAAGGCGATCAGCTGGGTGTTAACGAGTCTCTCTGTGACTTTGGCAGCGAAGGGGAGGAGGGAGATGGGCCGGTAGTTCTTCAGGTCTGTCGGGTCGGCCGTGGGCTTCTTGAGGAGGGGTGCAGCTCTATAGCAGCCCCGAATGGGCTCTTGGTCACTACAGCACCACGCATCTTCTTGGAAGACATTGGTTTCAGACGAGAATGGTCACAGATCGCATGGAAGTGCAGACGCGACTGGTTAATACTCATCATTAACACAGCCAAACGCCTATCTGATGACCTATTGATACAGATCTCAGTAGCTGAGAACAATTTAAAAGCAGGCATCAATATTTCCACTTTCAAGAACAAAATCGCTGAAATCAACTCGGAAATGGAGGAACATAAAGGCCACCTGATGTGACGGAAGATCAGTAAATTACAAAAAGACATCAAAAGGTTTGACAAAGAGAAGGTCTACCCATACATCAGAGAAGACTTCCAAGCTCAAGGGGGCGACAGCTCCTCTGATGAAGGTTCTACTATTAGCCGCCCACGGCAGGGTTCATTCAGCAGCTCCTCGAGCAGTGAAAGCTGGAACAGCCACAGAAACAACAGAGGACATCCACCACAACCTATGTTTGGTTTTCCAATGGGCCCCTTCTTTGGATACCAACCATCATGGAACCCGATGTTTCAAATGCCCCAGCCACATTTACCTCCCCTCTACCAACACAACCCCAACCAGCAACCTTTTTTAGGAAGAGCCTGGGGCAGAGGCAGAAGAAGAGGAGGTCACAAACGTGTCCAGTGGCAAGACCAACCGGAACCCCAGTCTCTACTACGAATGGAGCTCAGGAGCAAGAACAACCTACAAAGCTAGTGGTGAATCTTTCTCACAAGGTGTTGATCCCGATTGAACAAAAAGTGTTAGAAAGAGGCCTTGGGTTTGTACCCACCCCCCCCAAGAAAATCCTTTTCGACTAACCAAAGAACTACATGGATTCTTTAGGAAATTGAGACTCGGAGCCTACTTCCAGGACAAAGAACCAAACATCGAAGAGGACACAGGCCTTAGAGCCCCTTCTAAGTTTACCCCTAATGAGGGGATGACACTGCTTGAAATCCTGGCTTTCGAGCAAGCTGTCATCAAGGACATCCGATCCTTGGATACCAGAAGGCAATTCCACAATATATCATCCCAGGAAAGGAAAGCCATTAAGCTATTGACTGATGATGATTCTATCATCATAAAACCGGCAGACAATGGGGGAGCAATTGTCATTCTACAGACTACAGATTACAATAATGAATGCCTACGCCAACTGTCTGAGGAAAGATACTACAGACGCATCACCACTGATCCAACTGACACTCTTTCAACTAGGATAAAGAACCTTGTGGATTCAGCTGAATCAAAGGGCTGGATATCGTAAAATGAAGCAAGGTTCCTCATTAACACAGATCTAAGGATTCCTTATTTTTATATCTTACCAAAGATTCACAAAGGAACCCTACCGCCTCCTGGTCGCCCCATTGTCTCAGGAATAGGATTTCTCTTGGAACCTCTGAGTAAAGTTTGTGACCACTTCTGCAACCTCTCATGAAGAAAATTCCCTCCTACCTCCAAGACACAAGAGATGTTCTAAACATGATCGCCGAGATCGAGAGAAGTGATGAGATTACCCATCTGATGACCTTAGACATGGAGGAGTTATACACTAACATTCCCCAGGAAGCCACTCTGACTGTTGTAGAATTGTGCCTGTCAGCTGAGAACTGGACTTAACACACCCCTGTTACTTTCATCATGGAGTGTGCCATCATAGCCATGCAAGAGAATTTCTTCTTGTTCCAGAACACCATGTACCACCAGATCCAGTGGACATCCATTGGGAGCACCTTTGCCCCAAGCCTGGCATGCCTTTACGTGGGTGAATTTGAACGCATCCACATCTACAACAATAACCCTTATTTGACTAATATCATGACATGGCGTCGCTACATAGATGACATCATCATCTTTTGGAAGGGAGATGTGGAGACCTGCAACTCCATCTATGAATGGATGAATTCACTCAACCCCTTTCTAAGGTTCACACGTACAATCTCGGCTATAGAGATTAACTTTCTAGATCTTACCATCACGCTGAGGAATGGCCAGCTTTCGACCAACACATTCAAGAAACCCACAGATTGCAACAACTTACTGCGCTACGACAGCCATTATCCCAGGGCACTTCAGGACAATCTTCTCTTCGGCCAGTTCCTATGCTTGCACAGGAACTGTGTCTCTTCTCCAACATTGATAAAGAAGCCACACTACTGAGCAAGAACCTGGAAACCCGGAACTATCCAACATCTGTGATAAAGAAAATCAAGCAAGAGGGCTCGAAACAACAACAGAGAGGCTCTGCTGGAACCGAGGAGTAAAGAAGAGGAAGACATGATCACCTGCATGACGACGTACTCACCCAACTCCAACAGGACACAGAAAGTGATACGGAAACACTGGCGGATTGTACAGTTGGGGAACCTGAACATCCCGATGCCACGTTTTGTTTTTAAATGTACAAGCAACCTCCGTGATATGTTGGTCCATACCGTCCACCAATCAAGCACAAACCATCACATAGGACACTATGGAACATGACACCCGTTACAGGACATTATCCCTGAGGTCAGTGCAGATGTGTCATTTGACAAAACCTTCAAAAGAAGCAATCCTGAATAATAAGCAGATCTGGGCCCAACGCACACACACAAATTGCAATACCAAAAATTGCATATACAATATTGAATGTCCATGCTCCCTGAGATACATTGGCATGACCACACGAGCAGTCAAGACCCGGATAATTGAACACTGGAGCAATATCCGATGCCAATGCAACACTACCAAAATGAGTTCACATTTTATTGACCACCACCACACTCCTGATGACATGCGTTGGACGGTGCTGGAAACCAACACATCTTGGCACAAGAAAAAACTGTTTGAAATGGAACAACACTGGATTTTCCACCTTTCCACACAAATAGATGGTATGAATGATGAGATCCTGTGGCATGAATTGAACCTGTAACCACTCCTCTGAACCTGTTCAATCTGCTCTACCCCTCTCCTGGTCACTGGTTATCATAGTCAGTGTTGAGCGCATGCACAATATAATTTCCACTAGGACTCTGCTTCCTTATATTATAGGATACATTCCCCAGGTGTTATTCCCCTTAACTCCTTAGGGGATGCGTAATAAGGACATTACATGGTTCACCAACCAGTCCTTTGTTATCCAACACCAGCTTCTGTCAGTGCTCTACATTCATCGTGCATGAGATATTACATGGCACTAATCCCACTCGTGCACTGAAGTTTCTATCTGGGATTAGTTGTCCCATGGACTATTATTTAATCCCATGTAGTATTAATAGATCTACCCCTCCCACACACGGTCTCAGTGTTGACCAAATTTAAGTGTCCAAATAAACTGCTTCTTGTATTGCTGTATTCAGGTCTTGCTTTACCTCATCGAGTCATATTTCAATATGATATGCATTAGCCCACCCACTGACTAATACTGTATCCCACGTAGCACCAATGGAGCTATCCTTTCCAATATGGCCGCCGAGTTAGCCTATGTTTAAATATTTACAGAAAGACAGAAAAACAACAGCTGACCAAGGTTAAGCACTTGATTCCCAAATGTTTCGTATTGTGAAGTTCGGTGCAACTACTCGCAGCACCCGCCGTTGATAGGTGCCACTGGTATGAAGGAGTTCATTGAAAAGGAAGGTGCACCAAAGAATAATTCAGAAGAACAGGTTCAGTCCATAAGTCTTCTTTAATCAAAGTAATATTTAAAAACTGACGCACAGCCAACACGTTTCGTTCCTTTGTGCAGAAGGAACTTCATCAGGGCTGAAACAATCACAGAAGGACATAATATAAATACACATATAACACATACATTGATACATATAAACACATACTCAAATCGATAGACAGCCCACATGACTTATATTCACATTACTACATGTTAAAAATACTACAACGGAACATTGGAGAAACCCCAGACATAATCGAACACAATTTTCTTAGATAATTAAAAAAACACGTAATATAGATAAAGTGCTTGGAATTTATCATTAGGTGGGAAACAAAGAATAAAGAAAATTTGAAAGAAGAATATTTTATATAGTAGAAAAGTGAGAATACATGGGATAGGAATAAGCAAGATCTGAAAGTAAGAAAAGTGAGACATTACACAACATAACAAAAGATAGTGGGGGGAATAGCATATCTCAAAAGGGAGGAATCATAAGGGATCCCAACCCTGAATTATCTCACCTTAAATTGAGATGTAGGATGGTTATTGTAGCAACCACTATTTAATATTTGTGTATTCCGGGTATCGTAGTCACATAGGAATGGAAAAATATTCAATCAAGGCGTAGATTCTATTAGAGATAATGTACCAATGAGTAAAGGTCATAAGGAATAACCAGATCAGATTCAAACACCAAGAAGTGTACATAACAAACTCGTGAGGCAAAAGAAAAAAACTTTAACCTAAAGGCTGTTCATTTAAAGTCTATGAATAACCCAAGCTTAAATCTCATGGTAACAGATCATTGCTAAAGATAGTACCAAAGTAGACCACCTACATTGTACATGTGCCATACACCAAAATGAAGGGCATATGTGGCCTAATATCACCACGCCCCTTTTATCTCACCTTAATTTACTGCAAATTTTCATACACCATCAAAGTGATGAATGGATAACTAAGATCATGGAGTCCCGGAGTTCCACTCAAAGAAGGAAAGAAAAAATGATTCGATCCTCACTATGAAATCTAGAGTGAAAAACGGGGGAAATCAATTGTAGGTAATAATATTAGACATTCCACAGGTTAATAGACACTCAACAGATCGGAATGTCACTGATACTACCCATGCATTAATATCAGTTACTGGAGAAAAAGTAACTCATAATTTATAAGGAAATCGTGCTACAACGTAGGAAAAAACTGTTTATCACAACCAAGGTCACGTGCCGAACATAAATATAACCAAAATCAGTGGTATCTCTAATTCGACACACAATGGCGAAATATGTAATGAAGACATTCAAAAATCACCCGTGTGAACCCTGCATTAGTTTCCGAGCAGGCTATACAGCCAAAAAAACATGTTACAAGCCTCATAGGCGTATATGCTGAACCAAGGAAAGGGTCATTAATCGTGACAAAAGCACATCTTATTCAACAGATGCCGAAACTATGGTATAGTTACATCCAAGGTTACCAGTAAACTCTTAATATGCCGGGTATCATGCAAACAGAGAGCGTATATGTTGTGCCAAAAACCAGGGTCATTAAGTATAGCGGAGGCACATCTTAATAGACAGTTACCGAAATAATGATATGGGAACATCCAGGGTTACCCGTAAACCCATAATGCGCCGAGTTTCATGCAAACCAGGAGCTGGCAGGCATGGACCCAACACGTAAAGCAACAGGTATTATGATACATAAACAATTTTTATAACAATGATCTAACACCATTGTGTGACTAACACAAAGTGTATCCAAGTGCCAACTTACTTTCAGATCTTGCTTATTCCTACTCCATGTATTCTTACTTTTCTACTATATAAAATATTCTTCTTTCAAATTTTCTTTATTCTTTGTTTCCCACCTAATGATAAATTCCATGCACTTTATCTATATTACGTGTTTTTTAAATTATCTAAGAAAATTGTGTTCGATTATGTCTGGGGTTTCTCCAATGTTCCGTTGTAGTGTTTTTAACGTGTAGTAATGTGAATATAAGTCATGTGGGCTGTCCATCAATTTGAGTATGTGTTTATATGTATCAATGTGTGTGTTATATGTGTATTTATATTATGTCCTTGTGTGATTGTTTCAGCCCTGATGAAGTTCCTTCTGCACAAAGGAACGAAATGCGTTGGCTGTGCGTCAGTTTTTAAATATTAATTTGAATAAAGAAGACTTATGGACAGAACCTGTTCTTCTGAATAATTCTTTGGTGCACCTTCCTTTTCAATGAACTATGTTTAAATATCCCTAAAACCAGACTTTTGCATTGTTTTATCCATCTCTGGCCTTATTGCACCGAGTCATTCAACGACATTGGGAGGACATTGTACAATCTTTGTACCCATTTCAGTTGTGCCCCTCAACAGACTTTGACCACATTGTTCAGATTTACATAATCTTTTATGGGGCTTACTCCTCCAACATGGCCGCCTTGTCAGCCGTCCATACACACGGAATCTCGCACACCTCAGCAATGACGCGATCACGTGACCGGCACTACGAGAAGGACGCCGCCTCGCTTTTTCGGCATTTTCAGGCCATTTGGAGGTGGGTAGGTTGCACGGCAGTGTCCCGAGCACCTCGCAAGTAATAGAATGGGAGTGGGGATCATGCTTGTTAGAGACTAAGGGCTACATTTTTGATTCTGGGTATTGACCACTATGGAGCCTTTCCTTTCTCCCCTCCCTCCACACTCCACTTACCGATCACTTCATCGCAGGAATGAGTGCTGCCGATTGGCAGTACTATCATTATAGACCAAACAAGCTCCAGGGCTGGTGACTATGGCTGATGTGGGCCAGTCGGGATGTGTGCAACATTAGTCTATGGGTTGTACTACCATGGTTAGCCGGAGCACACGAAGGTCATTGGGTGCAGCAACAGTGGGTGTAGGCATTCAGAACTGCAACTTTAACTTTGTGCATATTAACAGGGATCCCCGGGCGAGGGTAAAGGTCAATGGCCACACCTCCGGTGATTTCCCCATCAGAAGGGGCACCCGACAGGGATGTCCATCTCCCCACTACTTTTTGCTCTTACGATAGAGATTGCGGCCTGTGTGGTTAGGCAGAGCTCGGAGATTCGAGGTTTCCGCATCACCCCAACGGATGCTGCGGAAGAAAAGATTTCGCTTTATGCGGATGACATCCTGCTTTATATCACTCACCCGACTATCACGATCCCCGCTCTGTTTGAAGTCATGGATTTCTACGCGGCATGCTCCGGTTACGCCATAAACTGGCACAAATCGGTCATCTACAGCCCACGAGTCGTGGCCGCCTGGCCTGCTCTCCCTGGGACCTTGTAGATAGCACATACTGGGTTTACCTATCTAGGGATTTACCTTACCACAGACAGGAGACTTTCATACCAGAAAAATATCCAGCGGGTCATAACCAATTTCGCATCAGAAGCACAGAGATGGAAATCCCTCCCCCTCACAATCCTAGGGCGGGCGACTATGTTTAAAATGATTACCCTGCCCCGTTTTCTTTACGCCCTCCAGAATGAGTACTTCCCCCTCTCCCGGCAAACCTTTCGGGCGATAGATGCTGAGCTACGCTCCCTTCTATGGCTTGGAAAGCAGCCGAGGATTGCATTGTCCACGCTACGCCGCAACCAATACAATGGGGGGATTTCACTGCCCGATATAGAGGCCTACTATTGGGCGGAACATCTAACTTTGGTGAACGACTGGCTCCACGCCTCGGCAGATCACCCCACCTACAGGCTAGAAAGAGACACTATGGCAAACCGCACATACATGTATTATCTCTACAGGGGAAAGGGCAAGAGAAGACTTCTCCCAGCCACACAAGTTACGCTAGAGGTCTGGGACAGGGCATCGAAAGCATTAGGGTGGGATCGCAAACCTACAAAGCAAATGCCTCTGTGGCATTGTCAATGGTTAAAAGAGATACGCAAACTGAGGGGTTTCGAGGGATGGGATGCTATTGGCATTTCTACCATAGGTGACGTTCTAGCCAAGGGTAAACTCAAAAGTTTCCGTTCGTTGCAGACGGACTTCGGGTTGCACGCCTCCCAATTTCTCAAATATGCACAACTCCGACATGCCTGGCAGGCGGAGGGTTCCTTATCCTCCTCGCTGCCGGAGTATGCACCATTGGAGGGCCGCTTACTACAAGAGCACGTACTTAGTAAGGCAGTCTCGCTAACATATCGGATCTTGAATAATAATGCGCCTGACAGGTTGGGGAGACTGAGGGAGTCCTGGGAACTTAACTTGGGTACACTTGACAATATCGACTGGGAGGCAGCTTTGATGCACCACCGTGAGGTGGCCATCAAATCCCGTCTCCGTCTCATTCAATACAAGGTCCTGCATAGGGTTTACTACGATAGGGCCTGGCTCCACCTCATGGGCCGCGCCAGTGACCCGAACTGCCTACGATGCGGACAAACACAGGGAGACTTTTACCATACCATTTGGGGCTGCCCCGTCATACAGATCTACTGGGAAACGGTTTTGGGGGAGTTGAGCAAGGTTCCAGGCATGACACTACCATTGGACCCTAAATTCACACTGCTGGGCATCCCCAGGGATGTAGACTTAGGCCGCCCGCAGCTCATTTTCGCCTTGTTAGCTCTGGTGGTGGCAAAACGGGACGTAGCTCGAACATGGGGAGCGACAGCCCCACCTCAGCTCAGAGAATGGAAGATGGGAATGGATATGTACAAGGCGGCGGAGAGGGTCACATATAAGGCGAGGGGCTGCCCGAGAAAGTTCCGTAGGGTATGGGGGAAATGGAGGGCATCCTATGGGCTGGATGGAGGACTGGGTGATGATTAGCGGGCCTTCCAGGGGTCCTTACATTCCCTCTAGGGGTGGGCGTCGACCCGCTTGTCCCCGAACATTCCAGACGGGGAAGAATCATGGCACGATGCAGTGGGGGTGGGTTATTCAAGCTCCAGATGCCCGAAGAGACGATGATGTGGGATTAGTTGTGATGAAGACTGTATATGTATGCCTTTGTATGACTGTAACCGAAGGAACTCAGCTTTCTTTTGTCTTTTGTTTTGAGCAAAATGCAAATAAAAACATTTAAAAAAAAAAATAATAACTTTGTGCATATTAGCATCGGTTTAACAACCTTATGGACACTCTGCACATTATGCTCATACTATCTAGGCACTGATACTAGCAAAAGGGGCTACAAGCATAGCCTAGATGCCCCCATTTGTGACCACTTTTTTTTTTAACTATCTTGGTAAAATGGAGCACGCATAGCAATGTGTGCAGGCATTCTGAACTTTGATTTTAGCATTGTGCATATGATCATCAGTTTCACAGTTAAAAAGTGGGCACCTGGCACATTACACCTATACCAACTAGGCTCTTTTGCCCGCCACAGGGGTTACAAGCATAGCCTTGTTGCCCCCATTTGTAACCACACACTTCTAAAAAACGAGCAGTAAGCTGTAGCTACTGGGGCTCACCTTTATCCCTAAGCACATAGCACAATAACACAAATCCATATGACGGGACCTGTCAGAGAATTCCACATGTTTATTTTTGTGAGTCTTGTGTGCATCCTTCTTTATAACAATGACCTTGGTCGCTCTTCTTTCTTTCTAACCAAGGTGTCCTGCAGTCTGTCCGGGTCCCTCCAAGTTGCCTAAGGAACACTACTCTGCTCACCTTGGGGTAAGTTGACACTGCACTTGAACATGCTTTATGTCACATCACGTCAGTATGTTTGACTGCGATCGTACCACGTGAATTTGTCTGATGCTTGAGTCCTCAACATCATTTATATGGTGCCTCTACGTGTTGCGGAATTCTTAATGAATTTTTAATGAGTGCCTGTTCAGCTTTTGTTTTGAGAAACTTTCACCTCACTTCCCAGCTAAGCAGGCTTACACCACTACTTTTGAGTGTTTTCGTCAGTGAACTTTTGTACTAATGCGGTGGATCCTGGTCCGTATTTTTAACAACCTGTTGCATATGCTTTTCCACCTTTTGTCTCTCTCTCTCTCCTCTAGGTGGAATTGTTGGTCTGCAACCATCCAGGTGCAGTATCATTAACTTTGAACGGCCATCCTTTATTAGAAAGTGGGTCTCATGCCACTGATTGGGGCAACAAGTCACCATGGGGCTCATTACGATGGCGGAACGATCGCCACCGCCGGTTCGGCGGTGGCGATCATTCCACCATCACAATGAGATTTACCCACCGCCATATTAGGATGGCGGTGGGTATCGCGGCGGACGCAAAGTCCGTCCGCCGCTTTTCCGCCGGTGGCAATCGCACCGATTGCCTGGCGGGCAGAGCAGGGCCACTAATATGGTGGCAGTGCCTAGCAGGCACCGTCCGCCATATTAGGATGTGGGAAAAGAAAGGCCTTTCCATGGTGGCGAGGCCGCCATGGAAAGGCTGGCGGGGATTGGGTTCGGGGGCCCGTTGCGGACCCCCCTTGTGTTGGGGGGAGGTGGGGTGCACTTGGGGGGTACCATTTCACTGCACCAAGTGGCAGGCACCGTGTGGTGCCTGCCATGTGGTGCAGTGAAATGCTAGACATGCGATTTTAACATCGCGGCGGGTGCTGCTGTCAGCAGCACCCGCCGCAATGTTAAATTTCAGAATGCGACCGCCAAGGTGGCGGTCGAATCCTAATTTGTGGTGCGGGACCGCCGCATGTCTGGCGGGTGGTCCAAACACCGCAAGGATGGCGGGCGGACTCAGGTCCGCCCGCCATCCTAATGAGCCCCTATGTTTCTGGTCCTGACAAGGTGCCGCCCGACTCTTAGGCTCTCCAGGCACAAAACACGTTGACCTCACTTAGCTATCTTAGTACATTGGGACCACACATTAGCACCACTGTTTTTACTTAGTCCTGGTACCATTTCCTTATAAAAAATTGTTTTTAGGATACCAGAGCCTATTTTAGAGACCCTTCACTTTTCTACTTGTTACACTCTTGTAAAGCCCTCTTACATGCATTCACCTAAACGGCGTCTTTGGATCAAAAGATCTCCGACAAAGAGTCCCCAGGCCCGTCAGGCATTGCAGTGCCAGCCAGACGAGGAGCGCCCAATGATGAAGCATGAAACCCTAACAGGTGTGTGAGGTCATTAAGATCGGACCTTCAGGTCTCCCCGCAACAGCAGCAACAGCCACCTGGTTCCACCCTTTGTGACCACCTGGCCAATGAGGAACTACCCCAACCTTGATAATTATTGAGTTTATCTTTGGGATGAGCATGGGTGTAGGACCTCTGTAAAACATTGAGCTCTTCCTTCCCTCCTTTGATTTATAGCCCTAAGGAAAATAACCAGTTATGTCACAGTGTCCTGTGCTCTAGGAAGACTGTGGGGAGAGGAGGCACACAGGGGGACATGGATTGTGAGAGGTAATGAGCAGGAGAAAGATGAACAGAACATCAAAACAGCATCCATATTAGTAAAATGGTGTCTGCAAAAATGTGGCACAACTAAACTACATAAATAAACACACTTCTAAACATCTAAAAAAAATCATTTTAAGTACAACATTAATAATTGATCGGTTACTACTATATTCATCATAAAAGTCATTAGTATTCAAAAATTATTTGTTACCCAAAATTGCACATTTAGAAAAAGCTACTACACTAGAGATATGAATTTTTAAAGTGTTAACGCAGAAAGCACCAAAAAAAGTAAAGTACCAATCAAACATCACTGTTCATGGTTGACCAGAACTTTGGTGCAAATTCAGGCTGACCCCCATGGATCAGAAGTGGATACACTAAGTGGGGTGTGCTGGTCAAAGTTTTTTACCTTTTGACTTAGTCTTTTTTATGGAAGTCGGAGTCCTCTAGCAGGGTAAGTTTGAAGGTTGTATACAATGAATTTTTCTCAAATCTGAATAGCCGCTGGACAAGGTACTGCTAAAGCTGTCGGTTTTACCGAGAAAGCTTCGTGTGGGAATATTCAATTTTAGTGACTGCAGACGCTCTCTCGTCAAGCAGATACTTTTGGTGCCTTCACCCTGTTACGATTTCTACCTTTGGACTTAGGGCTTGATTAAGAGTTTGGTGGATGTGGATGAGATGTCAAAACCATTTGATTACCAGTCCACTGCCATAGAGGTCCATCCATCCTATTTAGAGTATGGCAGTATGATGAAAGAAAGTCTGTCATCTCTCTGCCACCTCTACTTTTCTTACTCTGTCAATGGCAATATACCCTAACCGTGAGGGAGGGAGTGAAGGAAAGTCACTAGTTCATCCGCTGTATTTAGAATATAATCTCTGTTGTCTGAAACATGGCAGTTCATCCTCCACACCTGTTTTGGAGGAAAAAGAGCATTACATAGCCACACCAACCACAGAACCTACTTAATTAACATGTCCCTGCTATTCCAAGCCTTGGGACTCTTTCTGGCAGTGATGGATGAACAACAACAAAATGCTCAACAAATTGAAAGGCAAGTACAACTTTTTATACTTTGTAAAATGCACTATGTTAAACTAAACATAACTTTATGCACACCAAATTATATCTAATATCATTTGATATTGTTTTCCTGTTTGGCCCTCCCCCTCATACTACCTACCCATATAAAATACTCACCTTACACAATTTTACTACCCCCACACCTCAACTGACTATGTGAATGAACATTTTCTAAAAAATATATATGCTAAGATAAACATATAATGCCAACACTCTATAACTAAACTGTGTGTGTGTGTGTATATATATATATATATTATCTACTGGCGGTCGCCAGTAGATAGTTATAGTTAGGACCTAGTTTCCATAGGAAAAGCGTATTTCTTTTCCCAATAACTTTGGCGCCGGTTGACGAATCTTCGCGAAATTTTCAAAATTTGTGGTCCGCTCCGGTCAGCTCCTATCCTGAAAGTTTCGGGGTGATTCGCAAAGCGGGGGCCGAGAAAAAAGGGGAGTCCCAAAATGTGTTTTCTCCATGTTATTTTCCATAGAAAACTTTAGACACGGCTACAGCTCGAACTGCTGAATGGAATTACACCAAATTTGGCAAAAAGGTAGCCCTTGGTTCAGAAAGAGCCCTTTTTGTTAAGTGGTGTAAATCCGTTCAGTAGTTCCTGAGAAATTGAAAAAAAAGAGGTCGGAAAATGAATTTCCCATAGGAAACTTTAGACACAGCTACAGCTCGAACTGCTGAACGGAATTACACCAAATTTGGCAAAAAGGTAGTGCTTGGTTCAGAAAGCGCCCTTTTTTTTAAATGGTGTAAATCTGCTCAGTACTTGCTGAGAAAATCAAAAAATAAAAGTTTCGATATTTAGAGGCATGGTGGATCCGCGGACCCTCCCGACCACGAACTTTATTCTAATTGGCTGTCAACACTCCAAACCAGGAAGTGTTGGCAGCCATCTTGTGACTCGGTAGAACCGAGTCACAAGAAAACAGGGAAACAAAGGTGAGAAAGAAGAAAAGGGGCAGGGTAGAAACACCCTGACCCCTAGGCCTGCTCAGGGGGTCCCACAAGGACCCCAGGGCCAAAAAAGCATTTTTTTTTTTTTAAAATCGGCAAAATGTGTGGAGGATCCGCGGATCCTACTGTGAAAATAAAAAAAATGAAGCGCGGACTTCCGCGCTTCGTTAATATTTAGCCCCCGGGTGGGCCAAGTCCTGGGGGCATGCTATATTGTAATTGCGGCCCCGGGGACCGCCACCCCCCGGGCCTTTCCTTAAATATTTGCGGGGGCACACGGCCCCCCTGCAGCCCCGGGGACCACCACCCCCGGGGCTTGTTTTTTTTAATGTGTGGGGGGGCCTCCAAGGCACCCCCAAGCCCCGGGGACCGCCACCCCCTGGGGCTTTTCATGAATATTTGCGGGGGCATCACGGCCCCCGCAGCCCCGGGGACCGCCACCCCAGGGCTTGTTTTAAAAAAAAAGAACCTGTGTGGGGGGCTCGAACCTCCCACACGCCCCGGGACCGCCACCTCCCGGGGCACTAAGTATGTAAATTTGGGGGTCCGTTACAGACCCCCAAGCCCCAGGGACCACCACCTCCCCGGGGCTTTGAAACTGAAGGGAGGGGGGCCGCGCGGCTCCCCTCCTGGAGCTCGTGATGGCCCTGGGGACCGCCACCCCCCAGGGCCGGCTCCTGCAGTGTCCCGGGGTGCCCACCCCGGGACACTGCTGTTTGCTATGGCAGGGCGGGAGCCTCGCAGCTCCCACCCTGCCATAGCAAACTTGCTTTGGATTTTGGAAGCGAGAGCAGGGAAACCTGCTCTCGCTTCCAAAATGCAAAGCAGATTGCTTTTCCACACGGGGAGCTGCATGTCAGCAGCTCCCCATGTGGAAAAGCAATGCTGGCTCCTGCAGGACACGGGGAGCCGGCGGGACCGTGGGGGCATTGGGGCTCCCCCCACGGTCCCCAACGGATAGGGCCTGCCCCGGGGGATGGGGTCCCCGGGGCTAGAAGTGGCCCGGGAGGGGGGCCACGCGGCCCCCCTCCCCCCCAAAAAAATAAAATCATTTTTTTTAAAAAGGCCGGCCCCGGGGGATGGGGTCCCCGGGCCAATAGAGGCCTCTGGAGGGGGGCCACGCAGCCCCCTCCTTAAAAACATAAATATATGTGGCCATGCCCCGGGGATGGGGTCCCCGGGGCCGGAATTGGCCACGGGAGGGGGCCCACGCGGCCCCCTTCCCGTTCAGATTTTTATTTTAATTTTAAAAGGGGTCAGGCCCTGGGGGATGGGGTCCCCAGGGCCCAAAAGGAAAAGAAGGGGGCCACACAGCCCCCTTCTAAAAAAAAAAAAAAGAAGCCCGCGATCGTGCCGGAGGCCCCGCCTCCTTCCAGCAACACTCTGCAAACGCACCCTGTGGTGCGTTTTAAATTGGGGAATTAATTCCCCTTCAATACTGGGGGTCCCTGGGGGCCAACTAGCCCACCAGGTACCTCCAGTAAGCGCCACAGGGCTGCGTTGCAGAGAGGTGGTCCAGGCCACGCCCCTTTTTACACCTCTCTGCAACACAGCTCTGTGGCGCTTACTGGAGGTACCTGGTGGGCTAGTTGGACCCCAGGGACCCTCAGGATTCAAGGGGACTTTATCCCCCAACGTAAAACGCGCCACGGGGCGCGTTTGCACAGTGGTGAAGGGAGGGGGCGGGGCTGAGGTGACATGTGTGCAAACACACCCTGTGGCGCGTTTTAAGTTGAGGAATTAATTCCCCTTCAATCCTGAGGGCCCCTGGGGGCCAACTAGCCCACCAGGTACCTCCAGTAAGCGCCACAGGGCTGCATTGCAGAGAGGTGGTCCAGGCCACGTCCCTTTTTACACCTCTCTGCAACGCAGCTCTGTGGCGCTTACTGGAGGTACCTCGTGGGCTAGTTGGACCCCAGGGACCCTCAGGATTCAAGGGGACTTTATCCCCCAACTTAAAACGCGCCACGGGGCGCGTTTGCACAGTGGTGAAGGGAGGGGGCGGGGCCTGAGGTGACATGTGTGCAAACATGCCCTGTGGCGCGTTTTAAGTTGGGGAATTAATTCCCCTTCAATCCTGAGGGCCCCTGGGGGCCAACTAGCCCACCAGGTACCTCCAGTAAGCGCCACAGGCCTGCGTTGCAGAGAGGTGGTCGAGGCCATGCCCCTTTTTACACCTCTTTGCAACGCAGCTCTGTGGCGCTTACTGGAGGTACCTGGTGGGCTAGTTGGACCCCAGGGACCCTCAGGATTCAAGGGGACTTAATCCCCCAACTTACAACGCGCCAGGGGGCGTGTTTGCAGAGTGGTGGAGAAAGGGGGCATGGCCTTTGTCTACCTCTCACCAATCCCACTGCGTGGGGCTTACTGGAGGTAAAAGGTAGGCTAGTTGGCCCCTAAAGGACACCCAGCAGTGAAGGGGACTTCAATCCCCATCCACGAGCGTGCCAGGGAGCGCGTTTGTAGAGTGGTGGGCAAAGTGGGCATGGCCTGGTACGAGTACTTACCAGTGCTGCTGTGTGGGACTGACTGGAGGTAAGAGTTTGGGAAGTTGGCCCCAAGGATGTCCTTGGGGGCCAACTACCCTCTTGTTACCTCCAGTAAGTCCCACACAGTGGGATTGCTAAGACGTCTTCGGAGGCCATGGCCCCCTTTCTCTACCACTCTGCAAACGTGCCTCGTGGCAAACTACGGGATGGGGGATGAAGTCCAATTTAGTCCTGAGGGAGTTTGGGGGCCAAGAATCCCTCCTGGTACCTCCTGTAAGTCCTACGCAGCAGAATTCCTGAGCGTTGGTTGGACGCCCAGCACCCTTTCTCCACCACTCTGCAAACGTGACTACTAGCTAAAGTAGCATATTTCTGCACCTCTGATTTAGAGGTAGTTTTAATCCCCCTGCCCTATTATGTACTAGGGCCTTACAGAGGAGGTCATGCTAATCACAGGGGTACCCCAACGCATAGTGTTCCCTAGTGTATGTAGGTGTTTTCACTGTATTCTAAGTGTCTTTTAGCATAGCACTGGCTCTAGGCCTGGTTAATCAGAGTCAGTTACCACCAGTACCCGCCTGAAAAAGTTGTGGGCACAGGATGATTTTGCAACAAGGCCTCTTTCTGCTCCTCTGTTGGTTCTTTCTGCACGTCTTGCTTCTTCCTGCACTTTTGTTCGTCTTTGTGGACTTCTGTTGCTTCTTTCTGCATTTCTTTTGCTTCTTTCTGTGCGTTTTTTCTTCTTTCTTCACATGTCCTACCTCTGTAGGCATGGTTAGAAACTAGCATTTAAAAAACCTTTGAAATTCACTTAAAAAACCATAGGTTTCAGGCACGTTATAGTTAGAAATTAGCATTTAAAAAACCTTTGAAATTAATGGAAAAAACCATAGGTTTCAGGCACATTATAGTTAGAAATTAGTATTTAAAAAACCTTAGAAATTCACTGAAAAAACTATAGGTTTTAGGGAAAGTTATAGTTAGTTGGACATTTCACTCGTACAAAACCAGAGAAATTCCCCGTTATAGTTAGTTCAGCTAACTATAACTCGCGCCCCCGCAATGCACTGCTGATGACGTCACATATTAGATCACTCATGACATGGTCACTGACATCACTGATGACATCACTGATGACATCACTGATGACATCATCCATGTGATAATTTGATGCATCTTCTCACACCCTAATATAACCTTTGATACACCCACTCTAAATTACAGACTGCCATTCTCAAAACCATAGACACTGCAACACTAATAACTACATACCCACTCACTGATTCTTAGGTCTACACACACATCCACTCACTCACCCGTACAGTCACTCATACTTACGGTCACTCAGTACAGGACTATCATATGCACTCATACACCTATATAGACACTCACACACCGCCACTCATCCATAGAGGTACTCACACACCTAGTCAGTCATGCAAATAATTAATCACACTGCCATTTACTCACCTATACAGTTATACACACACCAGCTCACTTACTCATACAAATACTAGCACATTCTTACGCTCTTATACAATCTCTGATACAAGCACACACTCATCCATACAGCCACTCTCACAATCACACACTCTCACTTATAGCCATTTATATACTCCAACACACATATATACTGCCTTTCACATATGTAGTTACTCACACATGTACCACTGAGATATACATTCACTCACTAACACACCCATACACACACTCACCCACCCATACAGTCCATCACAGATGCACTCTTGAAACCATGTACCTAGTGAATCACCCACTCACACATCTATGCACAGAGTCACACACACCCCACCCACACAAACACTCAGGCACCCATACAGATACTCAGACAACCAATCAATAACCCATATAGACACTCATGTAGCTATTCACAAACCCATGCAGCCGCTTACACACCAACAGACAGACGGATACAGACAATCACACAGTTTAGTCACTAACCCATGCATTCAGTAAGATACATTTAATCACTCACTTATAGAGTCAGTCACGCACCTACTAAATCATCCATTCAGACACTTATACACCCACTCATTCTTCAATACGCCTTTCGCTATATATATTAAACATATTTAAACTTTACAGAAACACACAGTCACTGGATGATGTCATCAGTGATGTCATCAGTGATGTCATTTGAGATGTCATCAGTGATGTCACTGACCATGTCATGAGTGATGTAATATGTGACGTCATCAGCAGTGCATTGCGGGGGCGCGACTTATAGTTAGCTGAACTAACTATAACGGGGGAATTTCTCTGGTTTTGTACAAGTGAAATGTCGAACTAACTATAACTTTCCCTAAAACCTATGGTTTTTTCAGTGAATTTCTAAGGTTTTTTAAATGCTAATTTCTAACTATATCGTGCCTGAAACCTATGGTTTTTTCAGTGAATATATATATATATATATATATATATATATATATATATAGGTATCACTGCAGGAAGTAGAGATCATTGAAAAGCACACTCACTCAGGATCGATGAATAGTTGATTTATTCAATGCAAAAGGCGATAGCCATGCCCAACGCGTTTCGGTTGGCCACTCGAACCTTTTTCACGGGATGTTATATATGTGTGTGTGTATATATATATATGTATATATACATACATATGTATATATATATATTTTTAAATCTATGCATACTAGCAATAATTCTAAACTGAAGTGTTTAAAATAAATCACACAACTGGTCTGAGAATACCCTTGATGCCAATTTACCCACTTGCCACAAGCTCCACAATCATATGAGGCAGTTATGTACCCAGGTAGATATTTCCACAACCCAATCACTGCAAAGTTCTGTCTTTAAATCTTGCACATAATATCAAGGGCAAGACACACACTGATATGTCAGACATTGTGGTTGCATACTCAGTCATAGTGTAGGCATACATAATGTACGACAGGTACTCTATGTGAAACCCAATATCTGAAGATGCTCCTACTTTTAACACAAAAATAATAAAGTAAAATGAAGACACACATAGTCCCATTCTGAAAGCTACACACATTACCCCTCACAACACCACACCAAGTTCATTTAACACAGAGAAAAGGGAATGAACTTCATCTTCCAGAATACAACACATACAAAATCACAAGACCTGTAAGTGAAAGTATAAGGTTAAAATAAGAAACATATCAAAATACACAATCACATAAACAAACATTATAACATTTTCAAAAACGGTCTATACCTACAAGAAAACAACAGACACAAAAAGTTCAACTTTAACTTTTTCTAAATTTAGAATAAAAAGAGATAGCAAAAGTCTACATCCTATGGGGAGGGGAATACAAATCTTTCAACAGTAAATGAATAACAAAGTCCAGGGACCGGGCTGAAAAAAATGGTATCCTTTCACAGTCTTTGAAAGAGGGCCTTGTGGTTGGTTCCAGACCTTTGCACAATTGCCAGCCCCATTGGGTTTTCCATCTTCCTGGAACAGAAAAAAGTCCGGGCACCTATATTTTGGGATGGGGTGGAGATTTCACAATTGTTTGGCGGGGGATAGGGCCTGGGGTTTCTGGTAAGGAAACATATAGGAATGTGAGATTTATGGGAATGGGGTGATTTAGGGACAGGTCAAATAGTGGAGAGAGGTGAAGGAACTGGGTTATCAGGAGAAATTGGGTGGGGTTTGAAACAGGGTAAGGGTTTGGAATGGGATCAGGTGGTAGCATTAGCTCAGCGGTTGAAACTAGGGCAGAAGGAGGAAAACAAAGTCTCTTTTATTCTTGGAAGAATTACTGGTCAGTGGGGCCTGAGCTTATTGGCAGAGAGATGCTGAGTCTAATAAGGCTGGCACTGGAGGACTAGGGAACCTTGATAGAGAAGAATGCTTAGGCTTGTGAACCTTTGTGAGGCATATTTCAATGGAGGTTTACAGCCAAGTGTGATCTCCAGTTACTCCCTTAGCCTGTGTTGTGGGTCAACCAGAACTGGAACCAGTCCTGCTGTTGCAGACTATCCCTATTACAAAAGAAAGGACAGAGAAGAGAGCACTTCAAAGGAGTTGACACCCACAACCCAAATTTCAAAAGACCAGACACTAAATCACATCTGTTTCTGGATTTCTACTATAAAGGTGGGAGCATAAGTCCCACAAGTTGTTTAACAGGACTGGGGACCAAGGTCTGCTGGTCTTCCATCTGGGTGAGGGGCCATCACCCAGGAAGCCAAAAACACTTCCCCTGTGCCTGGAGCACCAACCTTGTGCCTGCCTTCCAAGACCAATGTTCCCTGTGAGGAGGAGGAGAGAGCCTGGAGGCAGAAAGGGCCAGAGGAGATCCTGGTGGGTGGACCCTGGTGAGCAGAGTTGGAGGCAGCCAGTTCCCTCTTGCAGAATTCAGTAACATCGGTCAGGCTACTTTAAAGTTGCAGGCCATCACCCAGTACAACTGACTGGTGTCTATGACTACTCTATGCTAGGCGGGTGCAACTAGGAATGTTGTTGGCCGTCGCCCGGTATAGTCCACCTCGTTGGTGTCGTACCTGGCTTTTAACTTCTCCAAGGAAGCTAACAACTTTAATGAGGCCCATGTGGAAACGAAGAGTCCAGTAGGCCTGACAAAGGTGCAGGGGCCCTCCTCTACTCTCCTGGCATGGAGTGCAAGATTATTGTGTTATGTTGTATGCTTTACAATATTGTCCTGCGGAGAAACATACTGTGATGTTGATTACCAGTGGGAACCGCAGAATGATGTGATTGACATGCATCAGCAAGTTGACATTGATGAGGACGAAGGCTCTGACCTCAGGCATGAAATCATTCAAAACATTTTTGCCTAATGGTAAGTTGCTGTAAAGAAAGTGTAATGTTTTTGTATTCCCTATGGACGGATCTTCTATTACAAGTTTAACTACTAATCATCAAATTTCCTTTCAGATTGTGTTTTGTTCAGTGTTTTTACAGTGTTCTTGTGTTTAATATTATCCTCGAGTATAGACTAGTATTTTATTAATTTTTTTATTTATTTATAAAGTTTTGTATAGCGCGAACATGACCCAGGAGGGTATCAGAGCACTTCACAGTTGGGGTAAGTAGGATACAAAAAGTGGGACAAGAGCATTCATTACAATTAGGTTCAAGACGAGAGCACTATATCGGCGCGATTCAGAGCATTTAAAAAACAAGTCCGGGCGGATCCAATAATAGAGAAGAACAGGCAATGTACACAGTACCAGTAAGATCGTAGCCTGCCAATACTATTAATCACCGGAATACACAAATGTAAAAGACAACGATCAGGTAATGGGAGAAAAACATTCCATAAATAACATACAGAGATGTGCAGTGGCCTGCTCACACTGTTAATCCCAGGAATACAACCGTGTAAAGGACAGTCATGGCATCGGAGGGGAGGGTGGTATTGAAGCAGCTGAGCCAAGGACTTTAGGGCAGAAACTTCAGCATTAGGATTTTTTCAACTTCTTTTTTGAAGGAAGCGGTGGATGGGATTCGACGGACTTCCGGTGGAAGGGAGCTCCAAATCTTCGGCGCCATGCCAGAGAATGTTCTGTTACCCGTTCTCTTTTTGTGGAAGACTTGAGGTTTCAGGAGCAGTAAGTTTGCACTTCGAGACGGAAGGCCACCCCCTGATAATTCTAATTTGTGAGCCAGATAGATGGGGTCTTGAAGTGCCGTGCTTTGTGAGTCAAGCAAGCGATTTTTAGTTGTATTCTAGCTTCGTAAGGTAGCCAGTTTAGGGATTTTAAGGCTGGGGATATGTGATCATTTCTTTTTGTACCAGTAATCAATCTGGCTGCAGCATTAATAGAAGCCGTAAGTGGCGCAAGCTTTGTTTGGGGGGACCACAGAGCATGGAAATACCGTAGTCTAGCCTTGGCAATACTAAAGCTTGAACCGCCCATTTGAAGTCGTCCTGTGGGAGGAATGGTTTGAGATTCCTTAGTAGCCTCATCTGGTGTTTAGCACCCTTGGTTGCATTACTAATATGATTCTGCATGTTCAGGTGCCTGTCTAGGGTGATTCCTAGAGATTTAGCATACTCGATAATGTGGGGGGAGCAGTTAAAGGCTGAAAGATGATGCATCCAGAGGTCAATCTTGGAAGGTAGTATAGTTTCAATAAAACAAATAGAATGTTGACCATGAGTAATGAAAAGAAATGTTTAGGAGGTGTTGATGTTAGCTTATTCATTTAATAAAAATAACATGACTGTAGCATTTTAGTCACAAATATATTTATACTCCAGTTTAATCGTTCCTAGGTCGTCTCATCCTCCAATCTGCTGGGGCACTAGTAAGTCACTGGTGGATACTTTAGAGTGTTGCTCAGATACTAGTTACAGAACGATCTGCAGTGCAAGTTGCCTGATCATAACAGGAAAGGTTCTGAAACAAATAGCGGTACACTTCCTCTCTGTCATGGAGTGATGCCAATATATATAACTTTTATCAAAGCTAAAGGTATCTGACACGTGGTGTGTATAGCAGTTTTTTTAAACAGGGGAAACCCAGTAATCAGCAGAGACCTGGGGCAAATGATTAAGAAAGGATCAATAGCCCCTAGTTACAGGAATATACATAGATTTTATGTCAAATGACAATTTCAATCAAACACATAATTAAAGTAGCAAAAATGGCACAGTCAGTGCCAGTGCTAAACAACGCGCTTGGTGCTCTTTCATAAGTGTTACACACATGTAATAAACATGATCATCTTGTATATCTAAATAGCAAGAACAGAGCAGCTCATCACAACAAATCAAAAGCTCAAAGGCGGGTCTGCGGTATAATTATAATGATAGAATTTGACTTTCAGAAAAGATAAAGGTACCTGACACATGGGTTGTGTACAGTAGTTTATTTTACACAAGAAAAGCCCAGTAATCAACAGAGACCTGTGGAAATTGTTAAGCAAGGAACAATTGGTGCTTAGTTACAAAAACATGCATAGATTTTATGCAGTCAAATGACAATTTTAATCAAACAAATAAATAAGTAACAAAACACGCGCAGTAGGTGTCAGTGTAAAATAACGTGCTCAGTGCATACCGCAGACCTGCCTTTTCAGCTTATGATCTGTTGCGATGGGCTGCACTGTTCTGGTTATTCTGATACACAAGATGATCACGTTTATTACATGTGTGTATCAATTATGAAAGAGAAGAGCGCATGTTTTGCGCTGGCACTCACTGCTCCGGGTTTGCTACTTTGATTATTGGTTTGATTAAAATTGTCATTTGACTGCAAACAATCTCTGCATATTCTTGTAGCTAGGGACCACTGTTTCTTGCTTAAAATGTGGTGTGTATGTCAAAGTCTGGAACTTGAATTTGATGTTATCAGTTGAAGTATATCTGTGGTAATTTGGTGTAGTCTATCACAGTGTCTGAACATAACTTCAATGTAATTCATGAGGACAGCCAAATGTGTCTATGAAGGCTGGATGTCTCACATTTGTATATTACACTTTTAATATATCAAACCACAATGGATGTTGTTGTACATACTGAGATTTTTTTAATTGAAAAGGAATGTTTATTGTAAGTGTAGACTAAATGAGTATCAAATATAGTAATTTGTATAGTAAGTATGTGTAGCTTGATAATGTAGTGTGGTTTGTGGCCTCATTGTCTGCATTGCTAAGTTAGCTTAGGCCTGGCTGCCATGAAGCCTATTTTGCACACGTTACTCTGTGACTTGTTTTTCCAGACTCTGCCTATGCCCGACTATATTAGAACTGTCTGCCTTTTTGCCTTTCACCTTTTCTCATGTTCCCTGTGGGTTTCGTCTGCACACCATGTACAAGGTCGAAAAACAACGTCCCTTGTTATTGCCGATCTGGTCAGCCCCTCGCACTTAGACATAACACGCAGTACAGCTGCATTGGAGAAATTTGTGTGCTTTTAATATTATGATCTCCCTGTTGGTGGCACTTGGAGAAAAACCTTTCCAGGGAGAAGAGCTGTGCTTGTCTGATGATGTAAACCTTGCATCTAGATATTGAGGTATGGGGGTCTGCCTGACAAAGCCCAGAGGTCTTCTATTTTTATAATAAACTAGTTATTAGCACGGGGAGGGTGGACAGGCAATTTAGCCCTATATCCACTGTCTTTATAAAATGCTGTCCCCGTTTGTATTCTATGGAATTGTAACCATGCTTATTATTTTATCATTATGCATTATGCTGATAGTACTGGCACGTGTACTTTATCTTAGAGCACGATAGTTGAAATAAACATTTTAAACTATACTGTGTCTCTTATTACGCACGTTGTGGACAAGTATGAGTGAGAGATGAAAGAGTGTTCTTGCTCCCATGAGTCCTGAGAGGGAGAGACCGTGTTCTGGGTTGTCTAATCATTGGTAGCTTCGCTGTAGTACGGAGAACGAATGAGACGCTAAAGCTAGTCGGATTGGGATTGTGGGTACTAAGGTGCATGGTTGGTTCACCACTATACACTGAGGTCCTATTATCCTGTGCATAGCTCTGTATATGTGCAGAATCCCCGCAACAATAACAAAACAGTTTTAATTATAAAACATTATATTAGAAATATCTCATTTCACATATTATTTTTATCCATTAATGTATTTATTTATTTTGCCAAAAATATTTCCTAACACAATTCCACACACATTAAGCTTCACAGGAAGTAAGTTAACTTGTATGTTGTATGTGAAATTAGAGTATGTTTCCAGAAAACAGTCAATGTGCCAATGGGAAATGCGTGGACATTAGGGGGCTAAGGAGAATAGTCCAGACGTCACAATAAGACTTCACTTTTTGCCTCTCATGGTGGTAGGTTGTTTGATGTTATCCTTGGTCGGGTCAGATAAAAAATCACTAATACGGAACACTGAAGCAGCCTGAGTGTCAATAGGTGTGTGGTGACAGGTGACCCTGTGGGCAGCAATGTCCTGTTTTCCATGGAGCTGCCAGCTGTAGATGTTTCTGAGACAGAGCTGGCACCAGATGGTCCTTGACCACGGAAAGAGGCAACTAAGACACTGCTGCAGTCAATGCTTTGAAGCCATTCGGCATCACCCCAGAATGTAGAGTAAGGTAAGGACACTTAGGCTATGCTCAAGGAGACCATTCTAGGCCCTCAAAGATGACATTCAGGGTCCCTGTGAGATAGTTTTGGGCCTAGGACGCCCTCCAGCTTGGGCGCACTCCTTGCCCTATTACACCCTGGTGGGACTCCTTGTACCAGGGTGCACCGGACCTGCTCCAGCTGCAGCTTCTGAGGGGGAGGCCTAGTGAATGCGCTTCTAGCACTGCCTCTACCCCCGCGGCGTGGGCTGTGCCCAGGCGAAGCGCGGGCCATGGGCGGCCAGTCCCGAGCCCATCAGCGCCATGAAGAGGCAGGACAGGGCCACCCCTATTAATCTTGCCTTGCTGTGATCGATATCCAATGGGCTTTAGCTCTGCACCATAGCCTGATCAGGTATTGCTATTTTGAAGGCCAGGTTGGCACTTATCTGGGCATTTTTGTATATCCTTTGTATGGTGACACCAAGTTCTTGTCCCTAGCAGGCTGATGAGATGGATAAACGTAAGGCTATGGAGGGTGCTCCTAGGGCCCCAAAAGGAAAAAAGTCCCAAAATACGAAAGGGGAAGGCAGTGTACTAGATAGGATAAACTTTTTACTGCTAGATTGCACCAACATCATCAACTCTAATCCCAAGCCAACTAAAGCCAGCCTAATGGCCCCTCTTAGTGAACCGGCAAAGCAAGTCCATAAAATGTCTGAAAAGCCGCTTTTGAACCCCCAATTGCCTGTGCTCAGGTAAACCGAGGATCCACCATTTGTTGCCATCCCTGAGAGACCACCAGTAACACAGGCTGTACCTGGAGTTGAGTGCAGTAATAGATACTCAATCCTGGGCACTGCTGATTATGGACCTGAGAGGCACCTGGTTGCAAGGCAGAACTCTATGAATCCTGAGACTGTCCTAATGTTGCAGAGTTTGATGGGGGTTATTGTGCTCCTTAGGACAGTGGAGAAACTTGGAGAGGGCAATATTAAAAGACAAATGTTTTGGGTGGGGAGGATGGTGAAAAGTGGAGGTCCACCTCCAGACATGGGGATATTAGCAATTTACCTAGCCCATATGCTTCGTGTTACTCCTCTCCAAAGATTCTTGTTCAGCCCCCTTCTATGACCTACCTATGACACACAATTGTTTGGGAACAAGTGAGGAAGGGGTGTCTCCATGGCACTCATGTAGAGGGAGACGATAAGAGAAGGTATTGGCTGAAAGCACAAGGCAGTGGGGGGGATACAGGGGTCTTGTGCACCCCCCCCGATAGATCCTGGTTTTCCTGCTCCAGAGGGACGAACGAAAATGGTATTTATGTTCCCAGGAAGTGAGGGGGAAAGCATAGCAGTTGTATACCTTGTCCATGTCCACAAGCTGTCGTCCGATTTTAGGGAAGATAAGAAGTCCTGGTTTCGTGAGGTCAGACACTGCTATTCTATCATCAGGAGTGATATTATAAAAGCAGAGAGGATTGTAACTTCAGATGGTTTGCAAGACAAAGTGCGGATCTCTTTTGCAAGCAGAGTCTTAGTTGAGGGTTTAATGGCTGTTGAAGCCCATATAATCTCTAACGCAAGTACCAATATTCAACCTAAATTTCGTGACCCGGCCGAGTCCTTGGTACCTCTGTGTACTAGAGCAGTCAGAGGGGCAGGAGAAGGGAACAGTCGAACTAGCAGGGCTCTTCCGTGACTGGAGACCAAGGCCCCTTGTTGTTTGTCTAGAGGAGTAGGCACAGGGAAAGAAGGCTTCTTGATACACCTGCCCCAAACAGAAAAATATTCCCAGATAGGGGAGCCAACTGAGGGGTCTATAGCAACTGCCCGTTAGTGCAGGAATTGTTGCAGGTGGCTAATCCCCTTGATGTGAGCAATGATAGGACTACTATTACTAATTGTATCCCACAAGTCGCTGAAATAAATAAACAGGTGCCTGAAGCACTGATAAGAATCGCTTCATGGAATGTAGCAGGAATAGCTAGATTATTGTCTGATGTTGAGTGGGGGACAATAGAATTGGAGATACGGATCAGACGTGGATAAGCGCCAAACAAAGAATTGAGATTCAATATTAGTGAGGCAGAACATTGTAACCACGCATTGGAAAACCACGAGTATTGGATTGGTATAAAAATAAAGGATCAAAATATCAGAACAGAAAACAATCTCTTCACACACGAATCTCTTTTTTAAGAGATTATTATATCGTGAGGGTGAACTATTGACATTACAAAAAAAATAATTTAGAAGATTTTATTCAAACAAATGATAAAGACAGTCCTCACTCTGTGACGGGAAAACCTGCAAGGTGCAAGATATTTTAATGTAAAATCAGAGTCATTTTTGGTCTTGAAAAAGATGGTGTGAACCAGAAGGATACCATCGAAACGCGTCGACGCATTTGAAACCTAATCAGTGGAACATGTTAGCACAATAGACCAAATAGTGTGGACTGATCGTGTGCTAGCTCTAATTAGACTGTAAATCTGATAGGCTGCCTTTATGACAAAGTGGATTGTCTTATGAACACTCGCCTTCCTTTTTTTTACTATCCTTCTTTATTTTTTTTACTTGTTTTTAATTCGTGTATATTTGAAATGATTGATGCATTAATGGTACTGTAAAATTGTTGATGAAATCTGCTCTTAAATTAATGCAACAAGGTGACAGTTTTTAACTGTGTAGAATATTATCAAAAAAGTTTGTAATAAAGAAAACAAAAACTTTTTTCAATATAGGCTTATGCGTAGTGGCACACTATACATAGAGGAGTGTACAGAGAGAGATATTCTCTCTACTATTGTGTGAATATAGATATGTAAGATTGAAAGTTGTATGGGAATGAATGATCACGTGTTGTTAATGAAACTTTAAGTGCTTTGCCAAAGGAAGATTTTAAAATTTTCACTGATGTTGAGTGGGGACAATTTATTGATACTTTTGATATATGCCTATTCCAGGAAACATAGGTGCATATGTACAAGCCCCTATCGCCATGGGAATGTCACTTTTTGTGACTTTCCTGTGGCGATTGGGGCCTTGCCTTATTTACAAGGCAGCATTAATCTACTTAATGTGGCTTAAAGCTGCCTTGTAAATAAGGCCCCCTTTCACGCTATGCTTAGCGTGAAAGGGGTAGGCAGTGAGTGTTGCGGTGGGCGTTCCACCGCAACACCCATTGATTTTGACGCTGCCCCCTATTTACAAGGGCAGCGTAAATAGAAGGCAGCACCAAAATTAAGACCAGGGAAAACCTGGTCTTAACTTAGCAAAACGAGCAGCCGCTGGTGCCTGCATTGGTGCTCCCTGATCAGTCCGGTTTTGTACAAGAGAGGTCTACGACACATAACCTGAGGGCGCTGTTCGCGACGCTACATCAGCTAGACCCTGAGGTGGGTGCCGCAGCGGTGTCGCTCGATGCCGCCAAGGCATTCGACTCCATACAGTGGGACTACATGTTCACTGTGCTGGGTCGTATGGGGCTTCCCCCTCCATTTGTGAAATGGTTGTATCTGCTTTATGCGGAACCTACGGCGAGAATTAGGGTTAACAAGATGGTGTCAGACCCTATCAGAATATGCAGAGGGACGAGGCAAGGGTGTCCGTTGTCACCTATGCTCTTCTCCCTGGTACTTGAGCCCTTAGCTTGTAAAATTAGACAGTTGCATAAACAGGCGGCTCTGGGGTTCCGACAGCGACCGCTTGCCATATCTCTGTATGCAGATGATATGCTGTTGTATGTGTGGGAACCAGAGCTGAATCTCAACCCCCTGCTCCGTGAATATGTGAAGTTCGGTAGGTACTCAGGCCTCAATATTAACTGGGACAAGTCGATTATATTACCACTCACACAGGGTACAACGGTGTGTGAATCGGAGATCCCGCTGAAGTGGGCAATGGAAGCTGTCAAGTATCTTGAGATATGGGTGCACAGGGATCCGGAGGTTGTGGTGCGAATGAACTATGGGCAGGCAATCTCAACGCTGACACATCAGGTATCAAGCTGGATGCATCTCCTATTGTCTCTGGCAGATTGAATTGCGTTAATTAAAATGTCTATTTTACCTAAATTCCTATATTTGTTCACAAATATCCCTATAGTGCTGACTAAAGCTATTTTCAAGTCATTCCAGACATGCTTGACGACGCTGGTATGGGCAGGGAAAAATGCACGATGTAGATGGGAAATTTTGACACTGCCATTCGAGCGGGGTGGTTTTGAGGCACCGGACATACGTCTGTATTACCTGTTTACGCAGGCCCACTTTGCGCATTATTGGCGTTACCTGCAGAAATTCTTACCGCATCTTGCTGTAGAATCGGATGATGTTTACCCGACCCCGCTCTCGGCGGCTGTGCTCTGTGAGCGACCCCTCAATTCCAGAAAGGTTATTAATTCTGTAACCTCGCCTGCGTTGCGGGCGAGGGCGGTAAGGGACTACTTGTATGCGCCGGAATTGTTACTGGAGGCTCACCCTGATATTTCAGTTGCTCAGGAGCGGGTCCCATTGGACTCCCTGATGAAGGCTGGAATCACCACGCTGGGTGACTCATATCCCAGGGGGAAATTCATAACTCTAGGTGCCCTAACTGCAAAAAAACAATATACGGCTATGCTGGGATTTGCGTATGTTAGATTGAGAGCCGCAATTCGAGCAATTTATCCTGAGTATCCAGATGAGCCAAGGGTGTTAAGGACACTTCAGGTGCTGCTGGCCACGGAAGACAGAATAAGCTTGATAACACAACTATACACCGCCTCACTAACTGAAAACCCAATGGTAACATCCGGTGAACTTGAAAAATGGAATGCTATGCTAGATGCACCGATGGTGTGGGATGACTGGGTTACGTGCTGCGCATTGACAGGGCGCCTAACAGCAAACTGTAACCTGCGGATAATACATTTTAAGTATTTGCAACTAATGTACTATACACCAGAGCGCCTGTACCGATATGGCCTGCGTGATGACTCTTGCTGTGTGCGTTGTGGGGCAGAGAATGCAGATTTTTTGCATCTAGCCTGGGGATGGAGATATGTGGTCAAATTTTGGGGCAAAGTGACACAAATCATATCGCATATGACTATGGAGAGGGTGCCATGTACACCACAGGTATGCTTGCTGGGGCTGCTGACCAAAATCCAATCTAGCTATCGTAAACTGGTCGTTATTGCATTATTGCTGGCAAAACGGCTGGTGGCTAAACACTGGGGGGGGGAAAGCAGTACCAACGATAAAGGGGTGGTTTACGGATCTAGTATATTGCAAAGACCAGTTAGATATCTATGCGGAAGAACTACTGATTGCATCCAGACCAAAAAATATTTGGAGTCCTGTCACAAACTATCTCCTGGGGAACCCTGACCTATTTTAACATGATAAGACCTAGGGATGAAGTTGCTACTTGGGAGGGGATTGGGACCTACGAGCGTGGATGATAAGGTTGCTGACTCCATGGGGATGGCTGGGAGATGCATGATGCGTCGATTATATTGAAGGACATGCACAAATATGTACTGCAAGTTTGTATTCAAGTTCTATTGTTGTAGGCTGGGATTGTACTGAATACGTATGTATGTCTCTATGATGTATTGACAAAATGATCAATAAAATGTTTTTTTTTTTTTAAACTTGGCAAAACGAGGAGAAATGCTTTATTTCTCCTCGTTTCTGCTTTTTCCATGTGTGCTGCCTTGTGCAGCACACATGGAAAAACCAAAATGCCTTGGATTGTTTATGTGTAGGAAGGTGTCCCATAAGCAATCTTTTTTTAAAAAAATGACATTTTGTAACTTCCATGTGTGCTGCATTAAGCAGCACACATAGAAGTGACAAAATGGCATTTCAAGATTGTTTATGTGCAGGAAGGGACACCTTCCTACACATAAACAATCTTCTCCTGCATGCAGACACCCTTGCACTATGGTGCAAGGGTGCCTGCATTGACGCTACACTGCTAAGTGTAGTGCCAGCGCAGGGGGAAACGCATGGCTGCACCATATCCTTGTAAATATGGTGCAGCCTTGCATTTCTGAAGTGGCGGAGTGAGGCGTTAAGCAATGAAGGCTAACACCTCACTCCGCCACTTCCTTGTACATATGCCCCATGGTGTCTTACACCCTTTCATAAAAGTTGGTACACAACTTTTTGTGTGGAGGTGACCAAAACTGAAAAGGGGGGCTGGGTATTTTCGTCAAAACCGCACTTCAGTGCAGAATTAATATTGTTGCCCAGTGACTCCCAAGACATTCTAGCACTCAGGTTGGTGTTTCCCTCTGGCCTATCTCTAAAAATATACAATGTATATAATAGAGTGGTGGCCAGAAATGAAGAGACAATAACTATCAACCAACTAGAGCAAATGCTTTTGAAATATGTGGGGAAGGATTTCACTCTGGTGGCAGGAGATCTTAATTCCACCTTCGAACTGATGGTTGTTGCTCTACCCCGTGAGATGGATAACCAGTGGGGCATACTAAAGTTAGAACTCCCAATAGTAAGATGGACTCCTAAAGCTGGTCAGCTGATGTCATTAATACAAAATTTTGACCTCAGAGCTACAAATGGCAGATGCCCATCAGATCAGCAGGGCAAAACTACTTTTAACAGGTCGGGACACAACAGCAGAATTGATTACTTTTTGGCTGATGTTAAGATCTGGCCTGCTATTTTGAACATGGAAGTGATAGACCGAGCAGACAGTGACCACAACGCCCTAAGTATGACATTATGTGTCAAAACAGTTCCACTTTACGCAGGTAAGGGAAAAAGAGCAATAGGAGAACTCCTGACCACCAATAATTTAATATCTATTAGGTGGGATTGGGTAGTAAGGAATCCTGCAGCCCTAGACATTGTTAAGGGAAGTGTCATTGCAAACTACGAGCACTTGTCCAAACTTCCTCCTCATTCAAGAAACGAGGACCTGGCAAGTAGCCATGACAAGTTACTAGGCAAAATAAGGGAAGTGTTGGGTAAGGTTAGAAGGAAAGGGAAGTCCTTCCGAAAGCCTGATGCGTGGTTTAATGCTGACTGTAGAGAGGCTAAAAGTGAGCTCCTTGTCTCTAGCAAAACTAGAACTCAAACAGAGGTAGTTAAATCTAGGGCCCACTATCGGAAAGTGCTCGCAAACGCAAAGAGGAAGTGGGAGAGCGAGCTATGGATGAACCTACATGAAGCCCTAGTTAATAAGAATACCAAGGCATTTTGGAGATCAGCTGCAGTGGCCACAAGTGGATGCAAGCTAACGATGGATTTTTGCATCTGGACAAATGAGTGGGTTATGCATTTTAGCCAGTTGTATTCGGATAAGTGCAGGACTGCAAAGGGAAGCGGTGTGCAAATAGATAGTGGTGCCGCCTCCACGTCCAGTGCTAATCAATAAAGGGTTCTGGCCCTTAATCAGTAAGGCTGGACCAATCTATAATCAATACAACAAAACAACTGCCAATACTGATAATTATTCACCACTTCACTCCTAGCAATCACACGTGACACTCATAGTGATTGAGAAAAATTGAATTAATAGATATTTTGTTTTTTGTTTTTAATATTTTGTATCTTTTTTCAAAAAGAACCAGTTCATGTTATTACTTTCATGAACATTTCAAGCGTTTTTTGGACCACAAAACACAATACAATACAACCATATAACACAAACTGTTACATTTACAAATAAGACACTACATTACAATTCATGATTAAAAACATTTTACAAGTTATGAGCAAGCTCAAGTTCCATCAAACACTAAAGAAAGAAATTAGAAAGAGAAGAAAAATGGAAAAACCCGAGGGAAAGGTTAAAAGATACACCACAGCAGTAATCTAGGATGCAACTCAGACCCAGTCTGTAGCATGAAATTTTCGTGAGCAAGAAACAACAAAGACAATCATCTCTTGTGTCCCAGGCCCTAATAGAATACCAAGCCCTAATAGAATACCAAGTAATCTATATAGAGAAAACCCAGAAATTTGGGGGCCATATATAAATCTGCTCTCTAACAGTCTTCTAGCTGGCATGGCCATTCCCCACTCTTGGAAGCAAGCCGAAATTTTTACCATATTTAAGAAAGGTGATCGTGTACCACACGTTAATTATAGGCCTATCAGCCTGATTGACTCCCTTAAAAAAAAATTGTAAACAGGTGCTTGAACATCTTCAAGACTGGATCTGTGAAGAGAATATTCTATCGTATTGGCAGGCAGGATTTAGATCAAATGTGAGCACAATAGATCAAATGATCTGGCTTGTCTGTATTTATTGGAAGTAAGTGATTATCGACAAGGGCAAACTATATGTTGCCTTTGTTGATCTCCGGTCTGCCTTCAACATGGTCCCGAGAGATAAGCTATGGGGAGTATTAGAAGAATTCCGGCCCCCCTCCTGAATATTTTGGTGAGGTTACATGCAGACACTTCGGCTCAAGTGAGATGGAGGGAGGATGGGGCATTAACGGAATCCATCCACGTAGACCAAGTGGTACCGCAGGGGTGCGTATTGGCACCAACATTGTTCACTTTATATATTAATGGTGTCATTGAGTTTTTGAATAAGGATGAGTGCGACACACCAAGAATAGGAGGGGCCCTGCTCTCCTTTTTGCAGATGATACTTTGTTGATTTCAAAGTTGCCCCAGGGGCTCCAGCAGTTGTTGAACGATTTCCAGGCATTTTGTTTGGAGTGAGGCTTGGAGCTTAATAGCTCCAAGACCAAATGCATGATCGTTCCGTCCCGATCAACGATTCAGTGCAAGAGAAAGATGTTTGTGGGTGATATCCCTTTAGAAGTAGTGGCTGAGTTTTACTATTTAGGTATAAAACTCACAAGAAATCTATGTTGGTCTTCACAAGTAGAAAGGGCACAGTTGTCCCTGGTGCAACATATGGCAAATATAGCAAAAATTCACCAAAAAAAACATATCTAGAAGGGTGGCTCCTGAGATAGAGATTTATAATGTCATGGCTTTAGGGGCAGTCTTATATGGCGTGGAGTTATGGGGCTGCACAAAATTCAATAGTTTGACAGAGGTGGAAAACAAATTTCTTAGATCCCAATTAAATCTTCCAATGAGTACCCAACTGACCCCCCTTTACATAGATGTGGCGCAGGAAAAAAATTACCCACAAGATCGAGTATAGACTGCTCATGTTTTGGCACCAATTATGGTCTACAGCAGCCCTAGCATCTTACAGTGTTGGTCTTCGTGATCTTATGTCTCCAAAATGTGCAAGTAAGGTTTTATGGCTCCGCACTGTAAAGGTTCTTCTACAGCGGCTAAGCCTTAACACATATAGGGACTCCCCGGAGACTTTGTATCTAATCCAAAAGTCCAGTCTTAAAGCTGTTTACTCTGGTAGTGTTGCGGTGGATAATATTCAAAATTGCAAAGGGTCACTGTCTGTGGCTTTTATTCATTTTAAACTGGTCCTGTTGTACGAGAGTTTATGTAGGATGCCTACCTGTAAACACTTTCAAAAGGAAGTGGCACAAGAAATGGATATGGTGGACGAGTCTTGTACCTGTTGTCTAGGAGGGCCAGAGTCACTCAAAAATGTTTTATTTTTTTTGTCCCCTTTATAAACAGTCCAGAGGTAAATGGATTGCACCTCTTTTTAGGAAAATGGGAATTAAGAAGCACCAGGAGGCTTTCAGATTACTGCAGACAGGCTCAAACTGTATTGTGGTATTCTGTATGGCCAAATTTCTAATGGCAATGTAGATGAGACGTGCAACATGCCTACCGTGTAGGCTTTAAAAGCTACCTCTCCCTGGGTACCTTTTTCCTGTATGCTGCTACTCGGATACCTTGCTGTTGACAAATGTTTTTTTCGAATTTATAGAAGAATTTTGTACTTTTTTTTATTCTGCTATTTTTAAAAAAAGTATTTTAATGGTGAATTTTTATGGTCCTTTTAAATGAAAATTTCTCTTCTATGCTGCTACTGAAATGGACCGACACACAAGTATTTAAAGTTTTATATTGTGCTACTCTGTGTTTGTAACAGTACTGTTTCTTTTAATACTTTTCTGATCCAAAGTGATCGAAATAAAGTTTTTCTGACTGAAGTTCTGGGCCTATAGGAGGCAATTATTCTGCCCCAGCTCATCCCCCTGACACATAGTTGTAGCCATCAGATATCTACTCATGGTGTTGACATTGGTGGCTGCACCCTGTAGCTCCATCTCCGCAGCATGCCCTTCGCTAACCCTTTCCAAACCGCCCTGTGATCCTGACTGGGTAACCATATATGTAGTGTGTCCTGGGTGCACAGCAGATGTTGTGGCTGTCTTTTTCACAGGAGACAGAAACAAGTGTGGCCATGTATGTTTTGGGTGTGGGGCCACAGGAAGGTTGCAGGAGCACTGACATAGGTAATGGGGATAGGTTTTGGACGGATGTTGTTGATTTTGTTATCCTCAGGGAGAGAGAGAAGCCTAGCGTGATGGCCACACAAATGGGATCAGCCAGGATAGTTTTTAAGATCATCCTTATCAGCAGAAGGGCTGCTCCGACTGAAGGACTGTAGCCCACTCTGGCAGGGTGAAAAACACAGTTAAGGGTTATAACCGTGATCGTGCTGTGCCACCTTGAAGAAAAATGTAGAAAAAAATATTTTTAAATGATAGTTTTTACTATATAAATTGTAATGGTATGCTTTTGACCATTTGCCCTTCAATTAAGCTTATAATGCCAGACTGCTCATTAATGGTGTCTGTTAACTTTCTAATAGAATTAATGGCCGGATTTAGATTTTAAGTCATATAAAAACAAATGGTGTGCAATATTTGTACAGTGTAAAGTGAAGTGATTTAGGGGTTCACAAGGCAGGGCTGGCCCACTGTGTGTATAACATAAGGTCGTTTGGCTGTCAGTATTTTTGATGTTGAATAATCCTAGACTTCTTACGGAGGATAGTGTGTGCATACAACAAACTCTGATTGCAATAATCATGCTACACAATGATTACTTTCGCCTTAAAAACAAAAAATGATGCTATATTGTAATATTTATAATTCATTATATTATTCAAGCATTTCCTGAAAGGCAATAGGCATGTGTAAGTCAAAGACAACTAGTGTTGCTGTAACTCAACCAACTGACCCCCTTTTGTAGAGTTAGGTTTTTAAGCTAGATACACAATGTAGGTGCAGCACCACCCCTCAGTTCTTTCATACTATCTAAGACAGACTTTTACCTATATACTGACAAACAATCTCTGGGTATCAGCTGGCAAAAGTGTTTCATCCTCTTATAACCTGTTGTTAGCAGAGGTATGTTGTGCCACAGTTGAGTGAGATTTGAACCACTCTGATGAGCAGACAAAAGGCACTTTGCAGTGCTCTTGAGTGACTTTATATATACATCACTCTATTTCCACTTCAGTGTATATAAACCGATGTATGTGTATTTTCTTTTTGAATAAAATGAGTAGTCCTTGAAATTTTCAAGGCCCAAACTACTCAATGATGTGTGTGAGGATAATGTGTATCATAGTAGTGTATTACTTAGTTGACAAATGCATCAACTTCACCATAACACCACTTTTCTATTTCTTGGCTTTTTGTATCATTTGAATCATATGTGTTAGTTCAATAGTAGTAGTAGTAGTTGTAGTAGTAAATACTATAATGATATTAATCACACAGATGACAATAAACCCCTTACATCTACAACAATCCATGCAAATTTGTTAAAACAACCTTGTCATATCTATTTAAAAATATTAAATTAGACCAATCATCTTTTTCCAGCATGCAATAAACTAAATCTATGATTTTTTTAAATTTATCAATACAAATATGAGATTCTGTTGTAAGACAGTAGCTAAAAGCTCCTCTGATTGTTCTTCAAAAAAGGTCTATAAATAAAATCTCCTTAATGTTAACGCTTTTGGACACATACAAACTTTATGAATGAGAGTTTCTACTTTATAACCACAGAAATGACAAGCACACTTCCCCTTAGAGTTTCAGATTCCATGTTCCCTCAAACCAAAATATTAGTACATAAAGCAGTCTGAATCTTAAATATTTCCTTTTTAATGTGCCTTTTAGATTGGGTTCTATGGTTTTTTTATTTACTGATGAATAAGATTCATACACCAAATCCTTCATCAAGGAGGCAAGGTCATTCTTTCTGCTGCTTTCAAGGAAAGTTTTCCTTAGTAGATTTTTCAGCATAGAGCCACTCATTTTAACCAGTTTTATTATTGCTTCAGTTTGAACTCTTTAATTACTTTATAGATTGATCAAACATTTACTTCCACAGTTCATTTTTAATTCTGAAAAACGTATGGTATTTTAAAGATAATAGACCTGCTGCATCACAATCGCAAAAATAATTTAGTGTTGCCTCAATATGAGTTATGTATAGAGATTTTATGCTCAGTTCCAATCTTAAAACATAATATGGAGTAGATGTTCGGAGTCACTTGATACTTTGCATATAGATTTTTACAAGGGTGTCATGTTAATTCTTAATGCTTTTAATGATGAGCCAATTGCTCTACCTCCATATAATTTGTGCAAACCTCACTATTAATTTTGTTATGTTAGTGGTTAGAGCATCTTTTTTTTTTTATGGTTAGTGCATCTCATTCCCCAATTGAAGAATTTACTTCATAAGCGGTGACAGTTTATTTTGCCAAATGCTCTAGTGTATTCAACAAAACAGACATATAAAGCAGTATTATTTTTATTGATTTTGTGTTAGAAGCGTCATAGCAGAGATCTTATCAATAATTGAACAACTTGATCGCAAACCAGTTTGAGTTAATGGTATAGAAATCTGGTCATTGTCCATGTAGTAAGAATGTTTAGTAAATATTTTGCAAAACGTTTGCCTGCAAAATCGAAAATCTCAATTAACCAGTACCTTTGTGGATGTTGTTTTGAGCCCTTTTTATGAATGGGATAAGTGAGTGACCTTTTCCATGAAGGAGGGACAACCCCACTCGATGTTATGTTTTAAAATAAATGCGTCAGTTAATGGGTCCATAAAGGTACATCAAGTTTGACCAAGTCGATTTGTATACCATTTGGGCTTGCTGCTTTTGAGGAGCAGGTGTTTTTAATTAGATTAACTAATTCCTCCTGAGTAGTTTTAAAAATTGGGTTGAAGAAAGGCATGCATTAATTCAGTTAATTCAGGCTCAAGATTTTGCTTCTATAAGGGGCCTTTATATGATCTGCCCATTTTTTATTTGATATATAGTGATCATTTAGACTACAATACATCTTAATTCTGTGTCCGATTAGGGTCCAAACCTTTTTCTTGATAAATTTGTTTTCTGTTGAGTATTTTATTCCTCAACTGGTTCTTTAGGTATTTAATTTTTATATCACATGCACAGTCGCTTCAAGCTGGATCAGAGATTTTTGAGATAGATTCTTTTTGTGCTTGTTATAATTTTATCCCAGTTACATACCATTACATAAATTAATCTGTTCCAACTTGTACTACTGGCAATTTTTAACATGATAATGTAGCGGAAAAAGAAAGTTAGGATGTGTAATGTGAATATGATAAGAGTGGATGACACTTATAGACCAATGAGTAACTTGATAGGTGTCATTTCATCAAGAACATTATTTGTGGTCCAAACGTATGATCACACTTGTTCGATTGAATTACCATTATGAGTTGCGTTAAACTGAATGGTGTGCCAGAGTGAGGAAATGGTAGACTGTGATTGATTAGGAAATGTAGTGAATTGTGACAGACATCAGGTTGTCATTAGTGTAGAGATCTGTGTTGGAGATTATGATGGCAAAGTCTGGAGAGGGTGACTTTTTTAGTGTGAGAGAACTAGTATTTCTGCATACTAGTCTTCACTTCATATGCTATTCCAATGATGCCCTCAGTGTGGAGTATGGACAACACCTTCTCCTTCTAGGGCATGGGGTTCAGGGGCCTAAGAGACCAACCACCAGTTGCCAGGAAGAAAGGGAATGGACCCTCCCCGACAGGTCATTCGACCACTTATGAATGCCATTTCTGTAAATGTCTGGTTTTGGAGACACCTTATCCATAATTCTGATCCATACTTCCTGTCTATGTCTCATGCCTGTTGTCTGAATCTGTGCTTCAATAAACTGGGGCACAACCCTAATTATTTCACCACCCTCATCATAGCTAACTCATTTTCTGAGAACCTGGGTTGTCTTCTTCTAGACATTTTAAACAATATTTATTAAGTAGCTCTGCTGCTGGTGGTTCGAGTGGTAAATGGTTTGTGTGGCATGAGGAGTGTCTTTTATAGTGGGAGTTCCAGGTGTTGTTGGTGAGTACATTTCAGTCAAATGTGTGCTGATGAATGCATGCACCATTTAAAACCTGTCCAACATTGCTGTCCTCTGTCTTCAAAGTCTCTCCATCCCACTCTGATAGCGGAAAACTCTAAATATGGTGGATGGAGTCTGCTATTCCAATGCTGACAGAGTGGTGTACGCTGCCAGAGGATGGGAGCACCGATGACAGAGGACCAAAATTCATCAGCTGACCTTCCTCTATCATGATGGATGGCGGTACATCAGGGAAAACCCTAATTACAAAGGACGAATAACCACCTATCTGAAAGATGGATCAGAACATTGTGACAGAGCAAGAATGGTCCGTGGGGCAAATTAAATCAGGCCTTTAGTCTCTCAAAATCTTCCAGTGGGTTAAACATTTAGCAGTAAACTAAGAAGTCATTCCAAAATCAGACATATGTACAGTGGGGTCAAACTGAAGCACCAGAGGTCTTGGGAATCCCACCTTTTCAGACTTTCTGGGGCAGTTCCTCTTAGCCATGTCTAAGGCTCCCAGGACCTCAGGGACAACACTTACAGGCCAGAACACACTCACACTGGCCCAGTTTCAGTTGTTACTGGTCCACTGGTAACTCCAGGAAAAGGCCTCTTGCAGTTGTTTTATGTCCCTGTAGCCACACAGGAGGTCAGCATACTGAGCATTGGAATTCACTTCTTAGACTTGGGTCCAAGTGGGAGCAGGTCCAGCCCTTCAGATCTCTACAGACAGCAGATCCAGCCCTTTTCTGCTTTGCCGCATGTGGTCCAGAAAGTGTTCTGAGGGGCTGGGGTGAAGTACTATCTTTGTTCAATACACTAGCCAGTGGGTGGGGGTGACTCAAAGACACTTTCTGACCAATGAGCAAAAACATACATGGGCAAATCTTCCCACTTTTGCAGCACATGCTGGTTGCTTCACCGCAAACTATGCCACAGTGCACCATTCCCAGTAAAATCCAAGATGGCAAACTTTCTGCCTATGGAGCTTGTGGCACATCTATGGGTTCTCTTTAGGTTATTATTGTAAATAAAAGGAGGACAGCTCTTCAACTTTAAGTGGAAGCTTTATTCTCAGGAGGCAGTGCAGACACCCAACCAGTGGAGTGAGCTAAAGAATGATGATGGATTAAACCCAGATCAGTTGACTGGGGGTGAGTGTTTGATTTGCTCAAACGCTCCATCCATCATCCCCTTTGGTATCGCTTTGTTCACCCTAAGTTGGCAGGGTATGCCCAGACGTAGGTCCCTTGCTCACTTTGCCACTGGATTCAAGCTAGCCTGGCTGATGACGGCTGAATAGCCAGAAACCGGTCCCAGGATGCTTGTTTCCGGTCCAGGGAAGACATGGCTTGGCAGTTCGGGCTGCACTGTTCCCATGAGGCACAGGGTCAGACTGATTTGCATATGGCCATGTCGGAACTGGGGTGGTAGAGTGAGCTAAAGAATGATGATGGATTAAACCCAGATCAGTTGACTGGGGGTGAGTGTTTGATTTGCTCAAATGCTCCGTCCATCATCCCCTTTGGTATCGCTTTGTTCGCCCTAAGTTGGCAGGGTATGCCCAGACGTGGGTCCCTTGCTCACTTTGCCACTGGAATCAAGCTAGCCTGGCTGATGACGGCTGAATAGCCAGAAACCGGTCCCAGGATGCTTGTTTCCGGTCCAGGGAAGACATGGCTTGGCAGTTCGGGCTGCACTGTTCCCATGAGGCACAGGGTCAGACTGATTTGCATATGGCCATGTCGGAACTGGGGTGGTAGAGTGAGCTAAAGAATGATGATGGATTAAACCCAGATCAGTTGACTGGGGGTGAGTGTTTGATTTGCTCAAATGCTCCGTCCATCATCCCCTTTGGTATCGCTTTGTTCGCCCTAAGTTGGCAGGGTATGCCCAGACGTGGGTCCCTTGCTCACTTTGCCACTGGATTCAAGCTAGCCTGGCTGATGACGGCTGAATAGCCAGAAACCGGTCCCAGGATGCTTGTTTCCGGTCCAGGGAAGACATGGCTTGGCAGTTCGGGCTGGACTGTTCCCATGAGGCACAGGGTCAGACTGATTTGCATATGGCCATGTCGGAACTGGGGTGGTTGAGTGAGCTAAAGAATGATGATGGATTAAACCCAGATCAGTTGACTCGGGGTGAGTGTTTGATTTGCGTCCATCATCCCCTTTGGTATCACCCAACCAGCACGGCCAGGCAAGGAAACAACCGCCAACTGCCACTCAATAGAATATTGAGCACGAGAGCGTGGAATAAAAGTCATGTCATGACAACAAGAGCCTGACAGCACGAGGCAGGCTGCCAAGGAGTTACACAAATCATAACACACCTCCTTTCCTTCCACAGAAACGTTTAAACTTAACATAACATTCAATAATATATTACATTACCAAAATAACCCCAAATAAAATAAAAAGGGGTATAATAAAATAAAAGGTTTCAAAGTGAAGAAAACAAGAGGCCTATATACAAAAGAAGTTAAAGAGAGAAGAAAACAGCAACACAGAGAAGACTAAGATGACCCAAGAAAGTGAGAGCAACCATGAGGACCCCAGTTATGGAAAACACAGATCATATTATACCCACTCCTTCCCTTGAAGACCTAATCACGGACATAATGCTTCAAATATTCCGGCATCCTACATTCCCTGGACACCCTTTCCTTCTGACGGCCCTCCCTTGATTCAGATAAAGATCTCTCGGGAGTAGCGGAACGGTCAATTTCTTTGTTCCTCTCACCGGTCTCATGCCTTAAAGGTGTCCAACTTGACAACCATGCACCAGTCACCCTAGGATTCTGCAGACACTTCCCTCGTTTTTGGTACAAAGCCACCCTCCTAAGATTCAATTTTTGTACATTTTGTAATTTGACCCAACTTCCACCTACAGAGCTCACCCGGAAAGGACCCCTGAATTTGTCGAAGCCCTTAATGACACCCCCTGGTTTAACTTTTAACAAGTCACCAGGCTGAATATTCCTATTCCCACCAACAACAGTTTTGTTGGGTTCCAAAGACGAAAGATTTGTGAAGTTTTTATGCAACCAGGTGGGAATCATTTTGGTGCCAGCCTGCCTTCCCCTCATTAATACAAACAGGGATTTGTCCATACCTTGATGTACTGTAGTGCGATACGCCCATAACATCTCCTAGATTGTACGCTGCACAGGCATGTTGAAGTTAATCCCAACTGCATAGTGCCTTTCACCAACCTATTTACCCTCTCACACAAACCAATACCCTGCGGGTTGTAAAGAGATGTACACATATGCCTCAAGCTGATTTTGTCAAAATAGTCCTCCATTTCTTTTGATATAAGTTGTGTGCCATTATCCGTAAGAAGAATAGCTGGGATACCTTCTCTCCTGAAAACCTCACTTAAAACATTGATGGTGGATTCCGTGGTAATGTTTCTTATGAACACCACCTCCACCCACCTCGACCCAGCGTCCACCAAAACAGCTGCAAACTTTTCATTATCTTGCAAGTCACTGAACGGACCAATAAAGTCCATACAAACTTTCTGCCAAGCCCCTTCTGCACCAATGACGTGCTGACATGTAACCGGTCTATCCAATCCAACCCGCAACCTTTTTTCAGACTCCTTACAACTACTGCAATTCTCCACCCAATCCTTCACCTGACGATCCATACCTGGTCACCAAAATCTTTCTTTCACTCTCCTTGCCGTTAAAGTTTGCCCTAGGTGTCTCTCATGGGCTAAACCAATCACTCTATTTTTAATGGATTCAGGTGGTATAAACCTCTCGCCCCTCAAAACAAAATCACCTTGTGTGAATAGCTCATCCTGCAACTGAACAAACGGTCTAAGACCTGCTGACACTGTACTTTCCCTTGAAACCCCTTCCCTGACCATTCTCATAACACCAGAAAGGGTATCATCTTTGCGCATTCCTTCTACCCAATCATCTCTGGTGATGGCCTTGCCCAAATCCTCAGTGACATCGTCAAGGCTAGCCACCACCTCTTCAGTAATCAAGTCAAAACACGCTGCTATGGTGTCTGGTAGCCTAGACAGACAATCAGCTACACTGTTACGCCATCCAGGTACATGTTCCACCTTACACATTAAATCTTGTATCCTAACAGCAAGGCGTGCTAGCCTACCAGAACAGTTTTTTGTGCCGTCAGGACCCAAAACTTTGATAAGGGGTTTATGGTCGGTTCGCAAAGTGAAAGCAATACTCCACAAAAACACTCTAAAGTGTTTCGTGGCTCAAGCAGACACCAGTGCTTCACGTTCAATAACCGAGTAATTCCTCTCAGCATCAGTCAACGAACGTGAAGCAAAGGCTACAGTTTTCTCATGCCCTGCATATTTCTGTGCTAAAACTGCACCAATGCCCACAGCACTGGCATCCACCGTCAAAATGGTGGGTAACCTAGGAGTGAAAAGTGCTAAAATGTCAGCCTGTGCAATGTTCTCTTTTATAAGATTAAAAGCCTTATGTTGCTCTCCACCCCATGTAAATATTTTGCCTTTCCTTAGTCATTCTCTTAAAGGTTCCACCTTGTGTGCGAAATCTTGAACAATTTTGGCATAGTATTCAACCATCCCCATGAACTATCTCAATTTGTCCCTGTCATCAGGCACTTTGATGTTGACAATGGCACTGACCAGATCGTGCTTGGGTTAAATCCCTTCTTTTGTGATGTGATAACACAAATAATCAACTTCCTCAACCTCAAAAACACACTTATCCTTTCGCAATGTTAAACCCGCACCAGCCAAGCAAGATAGTACTTGTTCCAAGATGGAGTTAGGATCTTTAACGTTTTGCCCATGTATCAGGATGTCATCCTGCAAAAACACCACTCGATCAATACCCTTTAAAATTTCAGTTATAATATGTTGAAATGCACTGGCTGCCGAGCATAGACCAAATGGAAGTCTGTTAAATTGGTAAGTGCCTTCAGTTGTAATGAAAGACGTATATTTTCTCGAATCCGGATAAAGTTTAATTTGATGGTACGCACTGCGTAAATCCAATTTAGAAAACACTCTACCACCAGCCAACATCAGGATGGTCTCATTAATGTTGGGAAGAGGAAAACTGTCCATAATGACACTCTTGTTTAAGCTCCTTAAGTCCACACAAAAACGTAAAGAGCCATCTTGTTTTTGGGTGATAACAACTGGAGACAACCATTCAGCCGCCTCCACAGTTTTAATGACCTTATCGTCTAGCATCTGCCTGATTAATTATATCTTTGACTTGGGCTCTGGCTGCCATCGGAATTCTTCTAGCAACATGTTTGAGGGGTACAGAGTCCTTCCTCAGTCTTATTTTATGTAGAAACCCAACGGCTTCCCCCAAAACGGTGTCAAAAACTTTCGCATGAAGTTGTAAAATACTTTGTACTCCAGTGCCATCTACACTCATAACCTGTTGCTCTGCTCTTGGGTCCACCCTAATGTTGAGATCATACTGATGAACCCATCCCAAAAAAGCAGGACCTTCTGGAGCAACGTAAACCTTTCCTTTGGTCTGTCTTTCAGCAAATTTAATTTCTGCTTCCATGTACCCCAGAACTCCAATACTTGCTCCCTGATATCCCTTCAGAATCACATCAGAGGGAATTAACTTTGCATCCTTCCACACCGAATCACACAAGGATTTTGGAACAATAGTATATAGCGATCCTGTGTCCACCATTAAGGATACTATCTCCCCATTAATATTAAAATCAGCTTTGGGGCGAATCCTGTTCCTACATAAGTCAGAGGAACATTCCTCCTCTTTGACCATCAACACCCTGACGTTATTATCCTCCTCCTCCACCACTGCTATCTTTTTTCCAGAAGCCTTGCACATACGAGCATAGTGCCCCCTCTTTCCGCACTTATGGCACTCCTTGCCTTGCGCAAAACATTTGTTTGAGTCCGCCAAGCGAAACGTACTACCACACCTATGACAAAAGCGAGTGGACCCTTTTTGCGAGGGAGGCATCGTGCCCTTACTTGTGTTTGGTTTGCCACTGCTAATGCTCCCCCTATTCGGCTTGCTGCGCACCACATTCACCCCCTCCAAATCACTTTGTAAAGTGGCTACCTCCAACCCTTTTTCCTGTTGGATGGACTTCATTTCCCTCATGCATTTTTCTGACTCCTCTACAACTTTTGCAATATTAATAGCTTCCTTTAAAGTGGGATTACTGGCCGCCCACAACCTCTCTTGAGCCTTCTTGATGTAGCACTGGACAATTAATTGATCCCTAATCATGTCATCTTGCATTGGACCAAATTGGCACTTCGTTGATAACTCCCTTAACCTTGACACAAATTCGTCAATAGATTCATTGACCTTTGGTGGTTGAGTGTAAAATTTGTGTCTGCACATAACAATATTCTCTTGCTTTGCAAATCTAGTGTGTAACCTAATAATGGCATCTTTGTAGACATCATCCACCTCATCCCCCGTAGCTGGAAGATATTTGAAAATATGTTGCCCCTCTTTTCCTAATGCACCTAGCAACAAGGCTTTTTTACGTACTGCTGGAAATCTTGTACCATCTAACGCCACCAAATAGTTTACGAAACAGTCACACCAATCCTCCCATTCCATGGATGGTTCCCCAGCCGACATGAGATAAGGTGGTGGAGCAGTGATGGTATTGGCAATATTCATGATGAACAGACAAAATATATTCCACTATCCCACCCGTACCACAGCAGAATAACTCAAACAACAAGGAAGTTGCTAAAACATGCACAGCTTAACAAACATCAGCACTGTAAAATAATAGGAAATGCAAATGAACAGACAGCAAAGACCCTTTACAATTAAGAAATTAAAGGTGTGCGTGTCACCGCGATTTCAGGGTGACAAGTTCTTTGATAACAGTTGGTGTGCATGTCACCGTTAATGCATGCAACTAAGCTCTTTGGTAATATCCGGTGTGCGAGACATGTCATGGCAACAAGAGCCTGACAGCACGAGGCAAGCTGCCAAGGAGTTAGGCAAATCATAACAGTTATGATCAGACCTCTTCTACTCAAACAATCGGAACTGGCTCTGTGGCCAGTTCCCTTCTTCACTGAGACAAACGCTAGGAGACTTAAGTGTGTTTTGTGACAAACTACCCCTCTTCTCCAGGTTTCCCTTATCTGTAAATTATTAAAGTAAAGGTTTCCCCCAGTCCCTTTTAAGTTAGTGAAGTTCCTGGACACTGCTAATCTGTCCCACTTGGATTAAGCTGGGTAACATTCCTCTCCCAAACCATCCCGCCAGGCCAAAGTTATTTTTGTTATTGTCTCTGTCTCTGATAGCAGTATTTCACACCTCATTAAAGTAGCACTGACAAACCAGCTGCAGGCAGGCCAAAACTAATTACCTTGTACTGGCATCAGGAATGTATAGTATAGCTTTCTAAAAGCTACTTTTCTAATATATTTTAATAAAAAAATCCAACTTTGTCATTGAAATTGATTTTTAATAAATATTCAAAACAGTGGTTCATCCATCTCTCTAGCTTGTTCCAAACCATAGAGTAAGGATTACGATACAGGAGTAACACATTCATTGTACTTTAACACTTTCTTCATATAACCTGCTACAGCACTAACAGAGAAATTGGCTTTTGGAGTCTGGTAAATATAGGCACCTGTAAACACTAAGGGGCCGATTACGATGTCGGGCGGAAGCACTACTGCCGTGCTGTCGGAGGCAAAAACCGCTAGTTACCGCCCGCCAGAAACGGCCCACACGCCCGCCAAATTAGGATGTGAAAAGTCAGCCAAACACCGCCCGTAAACCTGCGACGCCGCCTGCCATCAAAGTGCGCCCATATACGTAGCGGCGCGAGCCAATGGAGACATACCGTCCGACGAAATGACGTACCGCCCGGCGTACAAATTACGATGCCACAACCAAACAGCCTCACCGGCAAAGAGACACTGCACGAGATACCAAGGCGGAAACCCGACTGTTGAGTACGGAGACCAAAAAGGCGGCCCACCCCGAAATGAATCCTACTCTCCAGGCCATCCCCATGCTGTACCTGATGCACCACCTAGGAGTGAACGCGCAACGACGACGCAGGTAGGCAGACACACAACAAGGGCACGCAAACACTGCACACAATGCAAGGGCGGAAAAACTGTACATGGCCCCCCCAGACACCCCTGTGTGGACAGGACACATCCACCACTGTACCCACACATGTCCCACCTGTTAAAATAAAACAACTCGCAACATCCTGGGCACCCACTACCCAGGACCAGGAGGTGACGTCCCCGTCACGGCACCGCAGCGCAGCGGCGATGACGCACGTACACATGCGCACAACGCAAAGGCCAACGACAGCGCCACGCATGGGCTGCACACAAACACCACAGGGTCACAACTACACACCCCACACACCAGCCCCACCCTGAAGGCACATGTCACGTGGCCCTCCTGCATCAATCATGTCCCCAACCGACAACTCACAGTTGTCAACTGGATGTCACACAAGTGTCCCGAACAGGGGAGTAATGTGATGGCAAAATAGGACACACCCTTGTGTGCAAAACATGGAGAAGCACACAGCGGCTGCTACATAACAGCGCAGAATATGGACATTGTCCGCAAAAGGCACGCCAGTCTCATCCAAAAATACCTATACCATCCTGCTCGCAATATCAAGCCATGCAATGTACAAAATAGAAAAACCCTGCTGCCTGAGAACAGGTGTTCCCAATTACTACACCCACACAGAAGCCTCAATGTACAGCGGCAACGGAGTGTCCCGCCCACACACGGGAGAGCAGATAGCACTGAATGGCCTTCCATTCCTACTCTGAAATCACATTGCAACAAATTCTGCAGGAGAATGGAGCCATTGTACCAACAAGAAGCCAAACATAGCCATGCAGAGTAAACCTTCCACTGGCAGATAGCGCCTAACATGAAAGAAAGATAAAACTACAAAATACAATTATACCACTCCTCCTTGTGGGTCAAATACAAGTAATCAGGAAAGAGTCAGACACCACTGGCCTTGACCATTCATTGAAGCATGTGGGATGAGGGCCTGTGTCCTCCGCCCAAGCTATACCCCAAGTCCCTCCGCCGTACATCCATTCCAGAATTCCCAGCATCGTCGGAGGTTGCACTCTGCTGACTGCTCAGGCAGCCGGAGCACGCCATCACATCACCCTGTAGCAAAATGGCTGTTGCACCAGTGCTTTTCAACTACGCCGGACAGATGCAGCTGTACAGTGACAGCTTGCTACAGATAGTGGGCTGTGAAAATCTGGCTTACCGAGTAACTTACCGCATTGCAATGTTCAGCTGCGTCATCCCCGTTTTCTACTGTCGGAGGTGTCCGTTCCACTGGCCTGTGGATTTATGTCTTTCCAACCCGGCATGTCCAAAGGCGGACTTGGTATACTTGTTTGCACCCCTGGACGCCCACGACAGGATCTGTTCAGTGTATGTGGGCATGGCGTTTGTGGCTGCAATCGGACACACACTTGCAAGGGGACCAGTGTGCCTCCACACAACGTATTCTGGATCACAGTTTCATCGAATGTCATCCAACATGTCCCATCAGGCTTCTACAAGGGACAGCTTACGATGAACACGTTGCTACCCACCATCCGCTTCATTGGATGTCATCCATGTTTACCACCAATGCAGCTCTGCTGGAAGGTATCACATACCTGACAACTTGTCAATTCATGGGTCCCGACTCAAAACCCCCAATTGAACATTGATGTTCAACACTGTACCTATGCTTGGCTTTCGCACGGAGTGGGCAGTTAGCTGTACAACAACTATACCATACAATCTGCAACAAACACCTAACCATCACCTCCACTGCCATGACATTTGACATTTACGGGACATGCACTCTGTTCCTCACCATATCCCGTGTCTCTGCATGAACAGGGGGAGGCAGAGGTATGGGACTTGTGTACAGTAACCACATGGTCAATACTGCATGAACAACTATGCTATAATATGTATTCTGCGCACCTGAACACATGCACCTGTCAGTGCACACTTATCTGTCTGCTGTATTACGTGAGAACTGTCACCTCACCTTTGTCTGTACTTCCGTGCCAGGACTTTTGCATGTACAACAAGTGCAACCCCCTACAACATGGCCCTAGTTATTGTGTCATGTTCAATAGCCACCACATTGCAACAACTTGTGAGACGCTGCTGCATGCATGTAGGCTCATGCTCTGATGTCACCTCTGACGCAGGTGTGTCGGAGTCACTATTGTAGTAATCCTGTACCATGGAACTGAGATGTCCTGTGCCTATGATGTCAAGCTGTCTGGTAGGCAAAATGAATACTGTCTGTGTCAAAGTCTAGAGCTCTTCAGTAATGAGCAAATGTACTTTAGCATAGCAAGGGCAAGGCAGTTGTAACTCTGAAGCCTTTATTCCACAATCATCAACTAATCACATCTACCTGTACCCCCTTTTGTATGTGTAATCATGCTAAGTATATCCTCCACATGCATTTCGCTGCCAGTAGTGTCCACTATACTGCATCACAGAGGAAGTAAGTTCAAATACATGCCTTGAAGCAAATATGTGACTCTGTAGAATTATTTATCGAAGACAAGTAAGAATGAGAGAGGATGAGAGTGTGTGAAGTACACGAGAGTCGTGAGATGACCATGTAGTCTAGTGTCATTGGATGTCAATGCATATGAGTTGCCGCCACATTGTACATTGGACCTAGTGAAATACCAGAGGTCGTGGGCCTTGGCTTGGCAGACTCTGACGTGGCCCAACAGATCATCACATTAACACTGACGGCCTGGTCACTACAAAGCACAGTCCTACATATGTGTACAATTACCTTCACAGTCTGACATCACACTCAACAAGCAAAATTAGGAGCCACGCAAGAAGCATGCTACAGCAATGCATGACAAAACACACACACGAGATCAGTGTGGGTGGGCAGGTCTGCACAGTGAGTACGAACTGCAGAAATTCACATACATGCTTAATTAAACAAGGCACAATCTTGACAGTCACACACCCTGCAGACCCACAATGGCCAAAACATATCAAGTAGGAGTCATCCTGAACTGCAAGGATACACCCACACACTGCACACTGTGCAACATACAATACACACATGTGCTCACATTCACAGACCTGAACACGGATACAAACACCCACCATGCCCCTGGGTAACACATGTGTGTAGTCGACATTGCCAGAGCGTGCACACACACACCAACACTACCCCAAAGTCACACCCTTCACACCACACACACCTACACCTCCGAAAAGGACACATTGAAAGTAAGCCATGTGCCCAGGCTCAATGTTCATCACAAGATTAACATACACCTACACTGCTGGCCACCCTGAAAGTAAGCTCACACATACCCGCACACTCTGCACATGCTACCTGTCATCCTGTGGCTAGACTCACACCCTGTGCTTTGCTTGCACGCAAACATGACACGTATACATTTTCCCAGAAATACCACCGAATACATGCAGACAATCCGTGTCACAAAAATACTTCTTCATCACACACACAAGTAGCAGAGTCTGAAAGAAGTGAAGTCCCAGCCACGTGTAAAACACATTGTAATGTGAGACCAGACATTGCAATTGTTGAGGTACCATACACGGCATGTGCCTCACTCAACTATGCACACACAGTAACAACTGCAATCAGCAACTACACAGACACAACCGACTACAGGAACAGCAGCATCCAGTCACAGATTACATAGACAGGCGGCAATATTGTTCAACACCAGGGACAGTGGCCAGTCCGATGTGCAGAGTAGTGATACGAAAAGCTGCGTATGCATTGTGTGTGAGTGTACCCTGCCATGGCCAGCAACACTGCCATGGCAGTCACAATAGCCATTACAGCCACCACTGTGTCACAGGTAGTTGTGTGAGGGTGCCTACCATTCAAACAGGATGCCAGTCCGACTCGGTGCAGTCTGTGTGCTACGGGACAGTTGGAGGTCCGCCCCTGAGAGAGAAGCACAACTGTGGAAGACACACATGTGGCATGTGAAGCGGGAGGGCTGCTTGGCCCAGGTGGGTGGGCGGCACGGGTAGGTGCACTCATGCAGTGTTGAAACAGACTGTGTGGGGAGGATCCCGGAGGGGTAGATTTCCACTGTGTTGGGTATTTGGAAAGCCTACCTGTCTGGGGATGAATGTGAACTCGTGTGGGCACAACAGGCGGGCACACAATCAATGCTGCATCAGGTGTAGATGTTAGCCCTCCCTCTGGGGACATGCTGGATACTGCTGTGCATCTGCCAGGCCCTTGCCAAGGCACTTACATCCCCTGTCCTCCAGGTGTACCCCCTACATTGTCCACCTGCACGGGCTACCCAGGGCACGGGATGGCATTGGCGCTTGGTGGGTGGGAGGTCATGGCACCCTTCTCCTGGTCACATCTCGCAGGCAACACATTCTCAGTGTGCAGCAGGGCACAAGTCCTAAATAAGTAGTGGGGGGACGCTGACGTCATGACAGGAAGTGACGTCATGAAAGGTGGCTTGCACCATCAGACTCATTGCCGCCCCTCGCTCACCCCTTAGATGCGATTGCATCAGAGAAGCCAGCGCATGAGCAGCAGCTCCAATCTCGCCCCAGAGAGGCCAAAGAGTGAATGTGTGGCTCCATTTGCTCCAGTTATCTAGCTCACGGTAAAATAAGTGGGGGAACGCCGTCCACCCGCGTGGTACCCCGACTCGAGCCCTGGTGTGCAGGCAAAGTGTCCTATTGGCTTTGCGATATGTGTGAGTTGCATGACACTCATTGGCGCGGGATGGCTCGGAGGCCTGTCACCCTGAGGCCCATATCTCACTCTATGGGTACCTTGTCAATGGCAGCGGATGTAATGACTATGCGCGCCGGGGTGGGTCTACCTTTCGTCTGGGATGGTGTCTGCGGCCTGGCCCGCCAGGGCAGCTACAGCCTCTGTGTGTTGCATGTGGTGTATCCGGACTCCGGAGACTGTCATGCATTGTCACTGTTCCAGGGCTCGAGTGGGGGTACCACGCGGGTGGACGGCGTCCCCCCACTTATTTTAGCGCGAGCATTCACCCCCATTCACCCCCACGGCTAAGGTGATGGCTGCACTGCATTTTTTCGCAACCGGATCTTTCCAACACACGGTGGGCAGTGGAGGTGGGATGTCCCAGCCCATGTTCAGCATGGTGCTACGGGATGTCCTGTCAGCTATGATGCTCTACAGGAACCGGTACATCCGATTCCCCAGGGCTCGTGATTTGGCGGCAGTGAAGGGTGCTTTCTATGCCCTTGGACGCATCCCCCACATTGTTGGTGCAATTCATTGCACACATGTTGGCCTTGTTGCACCACAGGCCATGGAGCACATCTATAGGAACCGGAAACATTTCCACTCCCTGAATGTGCAAGTGGTGTGCCTGGCGGACATGATTATCACACACGTGTGTCCGAAGTTTCCCGGATCCGCCCATGACTCGCACATCATGCGCCACAGCATCCTCCCACGAATGATGGCCAATCTTCAACCGGACCGTGCATGGATTGTTGGTTTCTCACACCCAGGTGACTCTGCATATCCTAACGGGCCTTGGCTGCTGAGCCCACTATGTAATCCTAAGTCACCAGCTGATGTCAGATACAATGAGGCACATGGGAGGACCAGACGTGTGGTGGAGCGGACCTTTGGACTCCTGAAGTCTAGATTCAGATGCCTGGACCGCACCGGGGGTGCACTGGCATACTCCCCACAGAAGGTGTGCCAGATAGTTGTGGCATGCTGCATGCTGCACAATCTTGCGATTCGCAGGCAGATCCCCCTGATACTGGATGACGATGATCAGCCAGGGCCCCCGCCTGCAGACACAGGCCGTGTCCAGTGACGAGGACAGTGGAGAGGAGGAAGCAGTGAATGAGCGTCAGCAGCTCATCGCCCGCTACTTCACTTGACGGTGAGTGACCATGTACGACGGCTGATGTTGCTGTAGTTGTGTAGGTGTATGTGTGCATTGTCACGGCGGCCTATTGTTCACTGAGTGCTGTGTGGCAATGGTCCATGTCCAGGGTAGTATGCCACTGACAGTGGCTGTAGCATTGTGCCCTGTTGCTCTGTGAGATGTGTGTACATTGCTTAAACTTGATGACAAGTACTGTGTGATGAGTGTGTGACACACACATTCAATGGACTCTTGTTCTGTTTTTCTCCCCTAGGTCCCTACAGCCTCTCCTGGCCTATCGACATACCACACTCCAGATGCATTTCTGATCATGGTGACGGTTGCACATCCTTGATTAAACACAGAGCAGATAAAACAGAATGTGATCCAGGTGTATTTATTTTAAGCGGTGATGTGATTGTGGGCAAGGTGATCACAAAAGTGGTGCATGCTGAAACAATGAGTTGACGGTCATGTCCGCGTGATGGTCAAGGTGTACCCATGTTGTTCTGGGTCCACAGTCCGACAGACACATGCCATTCACATGGCAGTGTGGGGTAGGATAGTAGTCCAAGTGAATGCAGTAGATGGCCACCGTGGCTGGCTGACTCACTGGCATTTGGAGCGTGCGAAGTCTTCTCTGGACACCTGTTTCCTCTTCGGACGACCCCTTCCACGTTTGAGAGGGGGGGTTGTGTTTGTGGGCTGCTGGTGGTGGCTGAGCATTGCCCACTCGCTGTGGACGCAGGGGAACTGGATGTTGCACGACCCTGCGCCCCAGCAGGTGGTGGCGGAGGTGGTGTGGTTGGCCTTGATTGGGCCCTCACCACCACCACTAGCTGGCCCATGAGGCCGACAAGTTGGCCCATACGGGTCACGAATTGGCCCATATGGGCGTCCATGGACCTCAACACCCCAAGGACTTCCTGCGTATCGGCAGCTGACAGGGCCCATTGTCCCTGTGCCTCTTCATAGGCCCCAAGGACTCTGGCGATTTGCGGCAGGGCTTGGCTCCCAGGCTCTGATGGCGTTGGCCTGACCCTGCTCCTCCCACCTGAACTGCTGCCACCGACCTGCCCACTCGCCACATTGGTCACCCGGGGCCTCGTTCTGGCTCCCAGGGTCGATGTCGACGTGCATACCACCCCTTGCGCAGGGTGAGTGGTCAGGGAGGCCCTGGTGGTGGTGGTGGTGGTTGCGGCGGTGGTGGTGGCCGCAATGACCATGGCAGCAGGGGCCTGGGACTGGTCACCAGCCCTGGGAGATGGGTTGGTGGGTAGGAGTGGTCCTGGAGAGCGGTTGCTCCCTGCCACTGCAGATGTGCCTGGTCGGGAGTCCTCGTCCGAAGAGGTGTCCAGGTCTTCCACATCTGTGATTCCGGGTGGAGGGCTTGTGGACTGGCTGTGATGGCTGCTGTCTCCCTCTCCAGCATCATGCTGTTCGTCACCTGTGGGGCGGAGATGAAAGGTTATTGTGTTGCACCTTGCAAGGTTTGTGTTAGATGTATGACATTCACAGTTTGTGCACAGTTGTGCACTGATTTCCCAGATGCGTGTGTATGGCTCTACAATGTGTGTGCGTGATCAAGGCAATGGAATAGTGTGATGGGTGCATATGGCATGGGACGGATTTGGAATGCCAATCGGTGTGTGTTGCAGTACCCCTACATTTTGTGGCTTTGGTGGAAACGGGGTACAGCCCCATGAACGCTTTTGAGATGAAATATGTTTTTGGGGTTCAAATGAAATGCTTAGAAACGCAGATGGCAAAAGGGGTACAGGCCCATGAACGTTTTTGAGATGAAATATGTTTTTGGGGTTCAAATGAAACGTTTAGAAACGCAGATGGCAAAAGGGGTACAGCCCCATGAACGCTTTTGAGATGAAATATGGTTTTGGGGTACAAATGAAATGCTTTGAAACGCAGATGGCAAAAGGGGTACAGCCCCATGAACGCTTTTGATATGAAATATGGTTTTGTGGTACATACTGTGACATATGGGTGCAGAAGGGGACATGTGTTTTGGCCACACGACACTACAGAGACAAAAGTGTGTGTATGTCTGACATACCCAGCATATCTGCTCACTGTTGTCATTTAGGGACATTACACTGTAAGCATTGTAGTGAGTGAGTAATGGTTGCGGGCCATACAACGTATTGCAGATGGGACAATTCCTTGGTGTGCGTGCTACCCTCAGCCATGTGCAGCAATGCAGTGCTCTTGGGGTGTTGACTATATTAGGTGTGTTGTAAATCACAGTGTGACGTGCGCTTCAGACACTGCAGACACATTTTTGGTCATCGGCAGGAATCTTTGCAGAACTACTGTATATGGGACAACTGTTTAGATGATATAACTTTCATGACACTGGGGCTGAAAGATGAGATGGATGGGATTTTGAATGTGCATTGTGTAGCTGTGTGGTTCATGGGTCCAGTGGTGTATGTGACATTACTGGGGTTCCACTCTGTTACATTGAGACAAGATAGACTTACATGGGTGATGTTGTACAATGTCAACAGAACATGCAGACACGACTACATGGACAAGACTTCGATGGTGTTGCTGATGTGTGTGATGACTGGCACAGTGCACGCCATGTGGGTCAGTACTCCAGTGAGACTTGTGCATGCAGACGTGACTCCTTATGTGTTACTGTATTTGAGATGGCTCATGTGGGCTATGACTCTGTAATTCATGTCCGTGTGCACATTAGTCACATGATTATGACAGGGAGCAGTGCTACCTGTTCCTCTGCTACGTGACATGTCCCAAATGTTAGTCGTAGTACAGTCCTCATGCCTACAGACACCCCGCCCTGTACAGTAGTCTACCTACTTGTTGGTTTGGAGGGTGCAATGCAATGGCTACCACATGGTTATGAGAGGGAGGGGTGCTCCATCTTGCTGGTCTGTGGGAGTGGGGGCCGTGTTGTGAGTTGTGGTGATGGCTTACCACCCACAGACACCCCTCCATGTAGGGAAACATATCTACCTGTCGGGTGAAGGTGTGCACTGCAATGGCCGACACATGGGTGTGGGGAGTGCTCCATCTTGCTGCGCTGTAGGACTAAGGGCCTGGTGGGGGTTGTACTTCTGCAGTCCCCCCTCCGATACACGGACTTTGTGGTAAGGCTACTTACCTGTTACTTGTTGGTTAGTGCAGCTATGGCTGACACATGAGTGTGGGTGTGGGGAGTGCTCCTTCCGGCGCATCTGGGGTACAAGGGGACCTGGTGGGAGTTGTGGTGCTGGCTGACTGTACACATGCCCCCATGGTTTTGTTTATTGGTACCTTTGGGCTGAGTGTGTGGGAGTGTCTGTTGCATGTGTGGGAGATGTCTTGTGGATTGTGTACTGGACATGGGGGTGTTTGGCCCTCGGAGCTATGGCATTCTGGTAGTGCATGACAGTACATAGCGGTGTGCTGGTATACATTTGTTTGTACTTACCAGCCTCCACTCCCCCTGGTATTCTGGTGAGACTCTCCGGATGTAGAAAGCCTCGCACCTTCTCCTCCCACGCCTTGAAGGTCTTGAATGGCGCGGGATTTCCGCCGCCAGTCCTGTCAGCCAGCTCACGATTCTTGGCCTCCTTCTTCCTGACCACGCTTTTCAGGTCGTGCCACCTCTTTGTAATTTCACCCCGGTTGCGTGGCACGTTCCCAACTGCATTCACCTGGTCTACGATCCTGCTCCACATTCTGTTTCTGGTGGCTACTGGTGTCTGTTGGACCTGGTTCCCATAGATTTGTGGATGCACCTTGATGATCTCGTCGACCATGACCGTCAACTCTGTGGCAGTGTACTTAGGCATTCTTTGTGTTGCCATGGTGTGTGGTTTGGTATTTGTGGTGCTGGTGTGGTGGGTGTGTGGTGTGTGGTGTGTGATGTGCAGGGGGTTAGTGGTGCCGGTGTTTCAGTGGTGATGGTGGTGGTGTTGTTGGTGATGAGTGGGTTCTCTGCTGTCGTCTTCGCTTTGTAGTGGTGCAAGGGATTGTGGTCTGTGTAGGGGCTGCTTTTGTACTCACCTATGTGGGTGTGTCATGATGGGCTGTCGTTTTCAGGTGTGTTGTGCCTGGTGTCCTGGGATTTGTAGATTTTTTGTTTTGCCAGGGGGGATGTGTCTTTGGGATGTGTTCTGTGTTTGGGTATTTTGGCGTAGTTTGCTGTGTGGACTTGTTGGCCATGTTGTGTGTATTTCTTTGGTCTGCCAATGATTTCTGTGCATGGACGTGGCCGCCAGGCCTTCCGCCGTGTCAGTTATTCATCTCTGTTGTTAACCGTGGCGGGCGGGAAATATGTAGATTTTCCGCGCTCATGTCGGGGAGATCATAATTTCACGGCCGGTGTCTCTATCGTCAGAGCGGGCGGATTTGGGTTGTCGGGCGGGATTGCGTCTGTGGCGGATGGATGATCTTTTACTCTGACATGGACGGGCGGAATTTTGTGTGTTTTTGCCGCCGCGGGCGGAGGTTGCTTCGCGACATCATAATTGCTCGGTCGGTATTCCCATGGTGCAGGCGGGCGGTTTTTTCAGGCTATAGTAGATGGCGGATTTTTTACCGCCGGTTATCGTAATGGGCCCCCAAATCTTTACATGTTGTACTAACACCAGGCACCCTGCCCTTTGGGCCATGATGCCTACTTATGGGTAACTAAACTTAATATTTAAAAGTTGCATTTACCTCCTGCCAAAAGGTTTATTTTGACAGGTCTACCTTCAGATTTGAAAGCTGCAGGAGTCAGGCTACACATGTGGGCTTGAAGCTATGTTTTTCTGAATCATTTAGTTCATTTTCCAGAGTCTCTTTTTTTCTGATGAGGACCCTCAGCCACACTGTCACGGCAGTGGTATATCTTTGTACTCAACTTATTTGATCAAGTGGGATGAATCATCATAGGATCTTAGCACCTGAGTGTCCTGTTCTCCAGGTGTTCATCATCCTTCACCAGGAGGGAGACTGTCTGGTGTGCGACTGTCGTGAGTGGGAAAAGTGTTGAAATAATACAAAATTATTAAAAATATCTTCTCTCCTGTGTAGTTTATTTTTATTTTTACAGGGGAGGGATGAGTTTAGAAAAGTGGGCATTGCTTAGTTGGATAATTATAGGTCCAGAGCACCTGGTCGGTCAACATGTTTCAGCCTGTGTCGCCAAAAAGGGTCGGATGGCTTTCTTCAGGAACAAAGGATCCAGTCGTCTCAAATGTTGAGGGGCTGTGTATGTGCTACGTGAGGTGAGTGGATTTGCTCACCCTATTAGGGCAACAAGTTGTATTTAATGCCTGTTATGGACATGTGGTAATAGGCCTTAATTTGGTCTATTGCTGTGGAGGACAAAGAGAATATAAGGAAGGAGTTAAAGGCTTACTCATTATGCAAAGGCAAAAATATACATAGGCTTACAAATTATCAAGACAAATGTTAAAAAGTTCTATTTCTTGCTTAATGTGATTTAGATGTTGTAATGTGTTTCACAGTGCTGGCTTCCTGTTGTCGGTAGATGTATAGTATCACAAACCATAGTGAATTTCCAGGTTTTAAAAGAAGAGAAAAAGTGCAGAAAAGCTGACGCATAGCGTATTTCTGGAAAATTACCAAAGGTGCATTTGTGTGCCTCTATGAGGATAAAAGTGCAAAGTAAAAGTGAGAGAGCTTTAGGAAAAATAGATTTGTTTAGTTGTACATGAAATCTATGCGGCGTTTCAGTTCCATGAGGCCGGCACTGCAGCTTGTAATCCTACTGTGTGGGATTCTTAAAACGGGACTTTGTTTTTTTCCCTCCCGCATGTGGTCTGATTGGTCGCAATTTCCTATGGCTAATAGTACTCAGCAACAAACTTCCTTGATGTCTGTGCAAGGGCCATTCTACGGTCATTCTGGAGACTTTAGACTCTGCACAAGAGAATGCGGAATGCATCCTTTTCAAGAAAGAACAGAGGTGGGTGTACCACTTGGGAACTTATAACCAAGGATTAAACAACACTATCCCATGGGTATCATTCCAGTAATCAACATATGCCATGAATCACCAAGGGCACGTAAGAACGAAAATCACCTGCTGAATAAAGAACAACAATAATATGTGTGATTTAGTACATTAATAAACTTTTCACTGAACAAATCGGGAACCTTTTTGAGTGTACCATTGCATCTTATCCTCCACGATCGTGAGAAATATACTGCCTCATTACCAGTTCACATCCAAACTACATTACCCATAAGGCAGCATTCTTATACATTTCCTCCCCCAAGTGGCTCTAAACACTGCTACCAAAAATATCCACACTTTAACACTTCCTATATTAACATTAAGAGCTCTCTTTGCCCTTGCACAGACATCAAGGAAGTTTGTTGCTGAGCACTATTAGCCATAGGAAATTGCGACCAATCAGACCACATGCGGGAGGGCAAACAACAAAGTCCCGCCCTCCAAATGTACTTCCTGTTCCAGGGCAAATAAGACAGCGACAGCACATGTCTTAAGAATCCCACACGGCAGGATTACAAGCCGCAGTGCCGGCCGCATGGAACTGAAACACCGCATAAATTCCAGGTAAAACTAAACAAATCTATGTTTCTTAAAGCTCTCTCACTTTCACTTTGCACTTTTATCCTCATAGAGGCACACAAATGCACCTTTGGAAATTTTCCAGGAATACGCTATATGTCAGCTTTTCTGCACTTTTTCTCTTCTTTTAAGCCCTGTAAGTTCACTCTGGCTTGTGATACTTTGCGTCTACTGACAGCAGGAAGCCAGCACTGCAAAACGCATTACAACATCTAAATCACATTAAGCAAGAAATAGAACTTTTTAAGATTTGTTTCGATAAAGTGTAAGCCTATGTATATTTTTGCCTGTGCATAATAAGTAAGCCTTTAACTCCTTCCTTATTTTCTCTTTGTCCTCCATAGCAATAGACCAAATTAAGACCTATTACCACATGTCCATAGCAGGCATTAAATACAACCTGTTGCCCTAATAGGGTATGCGAATCCACTCACATTACATAGCACATACACAGCCCCTCAACATTTGAGACAGCTGGATCCTTTGGTCCTGAAGAAAGCCATCCGACCCTTTTGGGCGACACAGGCTGAAACATGTCGACTGACCACTCACCAGGTGCTCTGGACCTATAATTATCCAATCAAGCAACACCCACTTTTTTAACCTTATTCCTCCCCTGTGAAAATAAAAACAAACTACACAGGAGAGAAGATATTTTTAATAATATTTTATTATTCCAACACTCTTCCTACTCACGCCTGTCGCACACCAGACAGTGTCCCTCCTGGTGGAGGATGATGAACACCCGGAGAACGGGACACTCATTCATTTTTTTTGATTATTTAAGTTCTGGCTCGGGAAGCTGAATGAATCTCTGCTTCTCTCTCCTCTCCCTGTTTTTTTGGAAGCTATGTTTTTCTGCCTAGCTAAGTGAATGGCACAGTAGGTGCTGCAGTTCACAGGTGAAATTTTATTTCCTGTGCCATTGGCATATTTTCTTACACCGCATACTATGGCCTTGCTGGAAAGTTAAATATGCCAACTGAAGATGAGCCAATTTTACCATATTTAGGGGTCAAAACACGTTCACAGGGGATTGGAAAGGAGTACCCCAGTATGCAGAGTTAAAAGAATAGCAGTCCACAAAAATGGGAGTAACCACATAAAAGGGGGCATTTTCTCATAGTTACAATTTTGGTATTCCAGTGACATGCACACACTTCTAAAAAAAAAAAAAAGAAAAGAAGAAAGAGAATGTAAAAAAGGGAATATTTTTATATTTAAATGAAAAAGTCCACTTATGCCCATTAGTCCCAGGCACTGAAGTGAACTTCTTTTTATGCACAAATACAAATTATGCAGAAGAAAAATGCTGCACTCACAACAAGTGTAACCAATGGCTAAAGTGGGCTGACCCTTGGCCCCATGTTGTACACTGTGGAGCGTGGAAATAAAATGTGAATGAGACTAAAACAGGCCAATGGATGAAGAGGGCTAAAGGAAAGCCCCTGTACAAATGTATATGTATGTATTTTTTATTTTGTTTGTTTCGTAAAAAAAGAAAAGGCCATGACTAACTCCAGACCTAAAAAGCTTGAGAGAGCACACCTGGGCCCATATGCAGTGATTCACATGCCATTGAATGTGGTAAGGTGTACTTGGAACACAGCTACACTCTTCCTATACCAATAAGATACCTGTGAACATAGTTGATAATGTTGCTCATCCTTGCAGCAATATGCAGTACATGGATTAGTGTGGTCAACTCATTGTCTTAGAGAAATGTAATACAGGTTTCAGTGTTGGGTTATTGTCATCTATGGTGCATCTTTTACTTAAAATGGGCACAATATTGTGCCACTTTGTACACTGTTGTACACTTCTGTCCACCCATGATGTACACAGCTGCAACAATTTTTATAAATGACACTCACATGTAGACACGTGTACATGCCGTGATTAACCTTCCAGCAAACATCTTTGAACTATCATTTTCCACTGTCAGTTTTCAGATGCCAGTACATCCTGATAGATGAATCAGTACCTTACTTGCTAGGTATAAATTTGGGTATTCAGTCAAAATATCGAGTTTGAAATGTCGATTTACGCTAATATCGAGTTTTAAATATCGTGACACAGAAATATCGACAGCAAGAATATTGTGGTCAAGAATATCGACTTTAAGGTAAAATATATAATTTAAAAAAAAAATAGAAGTGATTAATATCGTTAGCAAAAATATAGTTGTTTAAAATATCGATTTTTTAATTTGAGTTTTGTATTTTAGAATATATTTTAAATGTATGTGATGTAATTTTTTGTATAAGTATTATTTATGTTTTTTAATATATGTGTTACATTTTTAGTAGTTATTAATTTTATTTTAATTAAATTTTGCGTTTTTTAGTTCCGTAGCGGGTTGTGGGTTTATAGGGGAATAGGGTGGGAAGTAATTTAATTATAATAAGTTAATGAATATATTTATTTATTTATATTTTTTAATTGAGATTTTATAATGTTAATTGTGTTTTGAATTTTTTGGGTACATTTTAGGTGCGGGTTGTTGGGTTTATAGGGATAAAGAGTGCGAAGTAATTTATTTTTAATTAATTAATAATTAGTTGTTAATTAATATTAATTAATTAATTGACAATTAATCATGGCAATTCTGTCATTAAATTTAGGTGTGGGTTGTGGGGTTTATAGGGCTAAAGGGTGGGAATTAAATTATGTTTAATTAATAATTACTTGTTAATTAATACTAATTCATTAATTGACAATTAACTATGGTAATTGTGGAATTAATTTTGGGTGCGGGTTGTGGGGTTTATAGGGGTAAAGGGTGGGAAGCAATTTATTTTTAATTAATTAATAATTAGTTGTTAATTAATATTAATTAATTAATTGACATTTAATATGGTAATTGTGTAATTAATTTTAGATGCAGGTTGTGGGGTTTATAGCAGTAAAGGGTGGGAAGTAATTACTTTTTAATTATTAATAATTAGTTGTTAATTAATATTAATTAATTAATTGACATTTAATTATGGTAATTGTATAATTAATTTTACATGTGGGTTGTTGGGTCTTTAGGGGTAAAGGGTGGGAAGTAGTTTATTTTTAATAAATTAATGATTATTTGATAATTAATAATAATTAATTGATAATTAATTAGTGTAAATGTTTAATTATTTGTTTTGTGTGTGGGTTTTGGGTTTATAGGGGTGAAGGGTGGGGAGTAAATTAATTTTACTTACTTTATAATTAGTTGTTAAATACTATTAGTTATTTAATTGAAAAAGTTTTTTAATTGTGTAATTAATTTTTTTACAGTTTCATTTAAGGTGTGGATTGTGGGGAGTATAGGTGTAAAAGGTGGGAAGTTAATTACATTTTATGTGTTTTAATTTGTTTTTTAATTAATAATATTTGTTTAATTGATAATTATGTTAATTATGCAAATCGATGTGGGTTGTAAGTTGTGTGGTGTTATAGAGTAGGAAGTAAATAGACTAAATTTATGTCATAATTAATGTTTTTATTAATAAATTATTTCTAAATAAAAATATTTGTTTGAAAATAATATTTTTATTTTATTTAATATAATATTTGTAGGTATTTGTGATATGTATTAAACATTATATGTTTTTTTTAAATTTTTAATATTAAATATATTTTTATTTTTATTTTTAACATATTTATATTTTTTTATTTACTTTAAAAAATATATTTTTATTTTATTAATGATATTTTGTTTGATTTTTATTTTGAACTGACTGGAGTGAGAAAAGTAATATGTACCCCTCCACAATCCAACACTTTCCCTATTGATGCACTGACTGGAGTGGGAATAGTACATTTTTTCCCTCCGCTATCCAACACTTTCCCTATTGATGCACTGACTGGAGTGGAATAGTAAACTTTAACCCTCCGCTATCCAACACTTTCCCTACTGTTGCAATCACTGGAGTGGGAATAGTACATTTTACCCCTCCGCTATCCAACACTTTCCCTACTGTTGCACTCACTGGAGTGGGAATAGAAATTTTTACCCCTCTGCTATCCAACACTTTCCCTACTGTTGCACTCACTGGAGTGGGAATAGTAAATTTTATCCCTTCGCTATCCAACATTTTCCCTACTGTTGCACTCACTGGAGTGGGAATAGTAATTTTTACTCCTCCGCTATCCAACACTTTCCCTACTGTTGCACTCATTGGAGTGGAAATTGTAATTTTTACCCCTCCGCTATCCAACACTTTCCCTACTGTTGCACTGACTGGAGTGGGAATAGTACATTTTATCCCTCTGCTATCCAACACTTTCCCTACTGTTGCACTCACTGGAGAGGGAATAGTAAGTTTTACCCCTCCGCTATCCAACACTTTCCCTACTGTTGCACTAATTGGAGTGGGAATAGTAATTTTTACCCCTCCGCTATGCAACACTTTCCCTACTGTTGCACTCACAGGAGTGGGAATTAGAAATTTTATCACTGCGCTATCCAACACTTTCCCTACTGTTGCACTCATTGGAGTGGGAATAGTAATTTTTACCCCTACGCTATCCAACACTTTCCCTACTGATGCACTCATTTAAGTGGGAATAGTAATTTTTACCCCTCTGCTATCCAATACTTTCCCTACTGTTGCACACACTGGAGTGGGAAATCTAAGTTTAAAGGTTTTTAAACAGTTTATTGTTTTAATTTATAATAGAATGTTTTTTATATAGATTTTATGTTATTGGTATATGTATATATATATATATATATATATATTTATTTGTTAAATTTTTATATAATCTTAAAATTAATAAATACATTAAAATGATTAGTTTAATACTTGTTTTAAAGTAAATATATATATATAGTAATTATTATATATGTTTAACTTTTTTAAATTAAGTTTATTTTTTATATTTGTTAAAATGTATAATAAATCTAATTTAAGTATTTTAATTAATTTTATTCTTTAATATTTTATTCTTTAATATATTTAACATTTATTAATTTATTATATATGTATAAAAAACGATATTCTGTACAACTATATTTATGACATCAATATTTTTTTCTCGATATTTTTGTACTTACCATTATAAGTATAGGATGTAGATATTTTTGACAAAGATATTTTGGCCACGATATTTTTGTATGGGGATATTTTGGGTGTTGATATCTTGTCAGTGTACCGTAAATTTGGAGTCTGCGAGTCCCAGGATGCTTTATGTTTGCTACAATTATTTTACTGTCCCTGTGTGCACCCACATCACTTCATGAGTCACTTTCATTTAGCATTACATTGAATGTGATGTGTGTGCAAGTAACTCAGCCAGGAGCCATGGCTTCTGGGGACGGTGTCACTTCATGAAATAGGGTAGCCTGCTATTTCAGACAATCATTGATTAGTGGGTAGATCCAGGAAATCATCAGACGCCATCTGCACATTGATGGTGTGTTGCATCTCTCTCTTCCTGAAAGTTCCAGTGGTTCAATAATATTTCAAAATATTCAAAATGAATAAGATTTGGTTTTCACAATACTGACTGTCTGGGGATCTGGTAGGAAAATGATGTACAGCAGTGCGAACCAGAGAAGATCTTACAGGACCTGCTTCAGCCCCTTGCTGAAATCAGGCTGTGCCTTGGATTGCAGACTGCCCGCTGGGCTCTGAAGTCCTCCTGGGTCTAGAAGATGATAATATACCCTGGGCTGCACTGACAAACAGATAATTGATTTATCTCTCCCTTTGGTTTTTCCACTTGGTACCCTCTACATGTACTACCCCCTCTGCCCTTTTTTTGTGTACCGCAAACATTTTTTTGAACATTTTTTTGAACATTTTTCCATCTGATGCATCTATGTACAAATGATGGTCCTTTGAGTACATTGGCCCACTGGGGAATAAAAGGATTTTTGTGTGTACACCGGAATTTCTACATTGGATTAACGTCCCGCTCTAGATCTCCACACGCTTAAGTACTTCCCCCCCTCCCTTATTTTTGCGTGTGGTTCCATTTCAAGAAGGTTATTATTACCTTTTCACAACTTAAAACTTTTCTCTTGACTTGGTAATCTAGGTTTGATAAATTTTCCTTTGTATAACAACTACTGGCTCACTTTTGCAGCTCTTGTAGCTCTTTCAAGATGGCGGCCATGTTTACAGGACCAGCACACAGCGTATGTTGGACTCTAGCCAGGCGTATCACGTGACCTGCCGCTGCGCCACGTTGTGCTACTCCAGCTGACCCGGTGGCGGGACTAGGATAGCGGTATACATAAACCCCAGTTCGGTAAGGAGTATCCGATCCGGTTGCTCAGCTCGGCGCTTGGGTAGTTTTCAGGCGATCGTCCGACTAAGGACAGGTGAGTGCGCAGGCTGGTTTCCAGCCTACGCGTGTGTGTGTCTCGGCGTGCCGTTTTGTTCACAATGTGGGTCCCTATTTTTGAGTGACTCAGAATTTCGGCACTTCCCCTCCACACCGGACGCTTTGATCAGTGTGTCCTTAGGGCTTTGTCAGGTACTGACGGGTTGTTGCGGTACGACAGAGCTAACACTGGTGCAACTCTTTGCTCTGTGGGCTACTAGTCGAGCCAACTTGACTCCGTTTAGTTATTTACACGATCGGCCTGTTCGTTCCTGGCATTAAGCTTTGGCAATATACACTGACTCAGCCAGGGTGGGGGCGTCCTGACGCTATGCTGGTCCACCAAGTGGGGGTCCTTTTGTGCCATACGCCACTAGGATTGACACCTTTTTGACATTAGTTTGTCATCGATATTGTTTTACTCCCCTATGTTTAGGACACCATCTACTGAGGTGTCAAGAGCTGACAATACGGTAGAAGCAAGCGCCATCACCTAGTTAGGTGAGGCTATCAACTATTTACTTGTTTTAGATTCATTTTAGTCACGTTTTCCTCCAGTCATTCTGCGTTTTTACCAAATGTCATTTGTTTTGAAAGATGAGTGCATTCCTTTCACATACGTGCACTTATTGGATGGACTACTTGTTGTGGAGCTAAGAGGAAGACTATACAATATCACTCACAGTTTATTGTTTATTGTCTATGCTTTTTGTCATCCCTGTCTAGGATATCACTAGGCTTGTCGGGACTACATGCTCGCACGTAAGATTAGTGGTAGGTAGGTTTTCTTCCACCGACCCACTATGTGTAGATAGTTTTTATAGGTCCTGAAGAAATGCACTGTATCAATTATGAATACACAGCGTGAAACATGTCGACCACATTTTTAGAGTTGAGCATTGCTCCCTGGATAATTGAAGTAGTGAGCAGCCACTCTTTTGTATATTTTTAATAAGGTGGATGACCATTCTATTAAAAAACTCCTTTTGGATTATCTAACCTTTTTAAGAAACCACTCACTCACATCTACACTTACCCCTAGGGCCCTTACACCCACGGCACCATACGGCAGGAACAGAAGATCTCCGCTAAAGAGCCCCTTTATGGGTGCCCGTCGGGTATTGCACCGCCGACCCGACGAGGAGCGAGTCCATATGATGAAGCATGACACCTAGCTGGCTGGGTGTGTGAGGACTCTAGTTCCGTTTAGGAGGATTCCCCTCCCTCCGTCTCCACACTCGCTATCCTATCTTCTCTTGGGGAACTGCGTACCCTTCTTGATTTCTAGAAGATGCAGCACACCCAGCAATTACATGAGGGGAGTGTAACACAGACTCAAAACAACTACAGAGAGAGGAGGATGACTTACCTGAAATCCATCTGTGGAACATTGCCGCACCAACACCTAAAACAGGAAAAACACTAATTAGGAGAGAAAGGACAAAGAGGAGAAAAGGAGATATAAAACAGACTTTTATTATCCCTACAGGAGAGGATGACAGGAATAGAAATAGTGGAAGAACAGATGAAAGAAGAGGCGTTGTGGCAAGGAAGAGGAGAGGAGAACACCGACAAAGTAACCAGGGAGACAGATGCAGAAGAAAAGGAGTATGCGGAGAGAGCAGTAAGGGGCATGGAGGCAGAAGGAGGAAATGGACTAAGTGCCACCTGGAGGTACTTGCTGCGGCCCCAGCCAGCTTTGTGGATTCAGGGGGCAAAGCGAAGAGTTTCCTGTAGAGGGAACCTATAGAGATGCCCTCACTCCTGCCATGCTCTAGGAGGAGTGAGGCTTTCCCAGTTGACTGAGCGGATACAGGTGTGTAGGGTACAAGGGCAAAATCTTAAAATCTTAAAACGTCTTTGGTTTATATGTGACACAAAAACATTTCCTACAAGCAAAACTGTTGTTACACAACATACAATTTTCATAAGTACAGTGTTCCCCATTGATCACCATTTTGGACTTCAGACAGGGATCAAGAGCCACTCAAGTTATGATCTTCCATCAACCATCTGAGAGTTTCACACAGTTTCTTTGTACCTTACACATCTGAAGAGGGTCTTTGAATTTTGATAATCTCTTCTTCACAAGAATAGGATTTTTGTTTCATACCCAATCACCACCTTACATTCTTCACAGTTTTTTTACTCCTAGTATTCATTCTTTTAGCACTCATTTCATTGGAGTTATTTACAGCTGTTTCCCATAACTCAAACATTTTCTTCTCTTTAGACTTCAACTTTTCCATCCAAAATGGACACAATTCTGTAGAAGCTTTTCTCCCAGTAACTCAATGGGATTTGCTTCTGTAGCAACATGTAGTGTAGTGCAATAAGACCAAACAAGTTCTTTGATAGCTTTATACACATCTAAGTAATTTCAATAAGAAGATTGAATACACTCTACCAAGACTTTGTTTAAACGTTCTGCTTTTCCATTACTATGTGGGTGGTAAAGGGGAGTTCTTCTATGTTTGATACCACACCTTTTAAAAAATTCCTGCATTTCTAAAGAAACAAACTGAATGCTGTTGTCAGTCATAATCTCATCAGGAATACCTTTTTGCATAAAAAGCTTTTGGAGATATTCAATTACACTCATAGCTATAGGAATACTGATTAGTTTTATTTCAACCCATTTGAAGAAGTGGTTTATTAAAACAATAAAATACCTCATCTGAGATGGCAAAATATGATAAGGTTCTAAAAAGTCAACCCCTAATCTTTGTCATGCTCTTCCTAGACAAAGAGTAACTGAATTTATAATACCCTCAGTGATCAGTACTTTATCACTTCTGTTGCATTTAACACATAGGGCCCGATTCCGATCTCGTTCGGAAAGCATTCAGAACGAATCGGATCCGGAATGCTTTCAGAATGACTTGACCGCGAGCCCTCCGATCGACGGAGTATGATGCATCCCATGTTAAACTCAAACCGAGTCATACGGAACGCTATCCTTCCGAACGAAGCGTCCGGAAACAGCACCGATGTGACAGACTCATTTGGAAATGCTCAAGAATAGCATGCCGGTCACAAATCCGACTCGTATTAACATGGGAGCAGATGACATTGCATGAGACTCGGTTTCGGAATCGTGTCTGTCAGTGTATCAAATGTCAAGGGGGGAAAGTCAAAAACAGTCAAAACAACCATTGGCAACTCCCCCACCAAAAAAAAGAAGCTACACCCACAAATCCACCTATATAAAGGGCCACCACCATGTCCATGATCCTTTGCCACAACTGCTAATAGGTCCGAGGAGCCACCACCACACATTCCCTGCTCTCTGCCTCTCTGACTCACACACTCACACATTACACACCTTACAAAGATTTTATTTCATACAAAACCACACAAACACACACTTTTTCATATTCACACTCACCTCCACACTCACACTCACCTTCACATTCACCCTCACCATGGCCAAAAGGAAGCAGCCACGTTTTACAGATAAGGAGTTGGAAGTGCTTGTAGACGAAATTGTCAGAGTAGAACCACAGTTATTTGGGAACCAAGTCCAACAGACCCCCCTTTCCCAGAGAAATACGATGTGAGAGAGGATAGTTAACAAGGTGAATGCTCAAGCACCTTGCCTGCGCACAATGGATCATATCAGGAACAGGTACTATGATGTGCGAAGGAGGGTCAAGAGGCTGATGGGCAGGGAACACGGCCAATGGCAGAAGGCTGGCGGTGGCCCTCCTGCACAACCTGTCCACTTCATCTCCTGGGATGAGAAGGTGCATGACATCCTTCCACCGGGGGGTGTCTATGGAATTCCAGGAGCAACAGAGTCCGGTGAGTACACAATCCACATTCAAATAAAGTTCTTAATTACACCCCTAGAGGCATCACTGTAAAGGATACAGTTAAACAAAGGACAGTATAACATATAAAATGAACTAGATTCTAAGAGCATGTGATGTGTATGTCAGATTGATAACAAAAATACCGCAATTAAATTGAAAATGCACTAAACTATAACCATGTACATACTTCTCACAAACTCACACCAAGGCCTTGTGCTCCAAACAACTTGCACCAGTGTCAGACATCTTGGCCAGTACTTTTCCACTCACTCACACGAAAGCTGAGTCACAGGTAGGCTGTTTTGGATGGCTGGGAAGGTGGGTGTGGCCACAGGCACCATGGGACTTGTAGTCGAAGCAAACACTCCTCCCCACACACAGCCCAAACAGACCCACTGGAACTATGCATCCCTCACAGTGAGTGGATATGTACTAGCAAGATGGCTGACACTGCTGCATGGTGTCTGGAGCACAAGGCCTACATGGGAGTTGTAGTCAACTCAAACAACATGCACCAGTGTCAGACATCTTGACAGTACTTTTCCACTCACTCACAGGAAAGCTGAGTCACAAATAGGCTGTTTGGGATGGCTGGCAAGGTGGGTGTGGCCACAGGCACCATGGGACTTGTAGTCGCAGCAAACACTCCTCCACACACATACCCCAAACAGACCCACTGGAACTATGCGACCCTCACAGTCAGTGGAAATGTACTGGCAAGATGGCTGACACTGCTGCATGGTGTCAGCTTGACCACAACTCCCATCATGGCCTTGGGCTCCTCACACCAGTCCCCAGTGTCAGCCATCCTGATAGTACATTTCCATTCACCATCAGGGATAGCATAGTCCCAGGTCTGCTGCCTGTGCTGGTTGGGAAGGTGTGTGTAGGACAGGGCATGGTGGGAGTTGAAGTTAGTGTAAACACTCATCCTCACACACAGACCAAACAGACCCACTGGAACTATGTGAGCCTCACAGTCAGTGGAAATGTACTTGCAAGATAGCTGACACTGCTGCATGGTGTCAGCCTGACTACAACTCCGATCATGGCCTTGTGCTCCTCACATCAGTCCCCAGTGTCAGCCATCTTGATAGTACATTTTCATTCACCATCAGGGATAGCATAGTCCCAGGTCTGCTGCCTGTGCTGGTTGGGAAGGTGTGTGTAGGACAGGGCATGATGGGAGTTGAAGTCAGTACAAACACTCATCCTAACACACAGACCAACAAGCCCACATAGAATTTAACTTCCCTGACAGTCACTGAGAATGTACTGGCAAGCTGATTGGCCATGCGCAATGATGTATGGAGCTCAAGGCACTGTTGTTGAGTTTAGGACAAATCAGACACCAGTCACCAGTGTGAGACATCATGGAAGCACATTGTCACTCACCAGGAAAGTAGAGTGACAGGTAAGATATTTATGATGGGTAGGAAGATGTGTGGAGGACAGAGCCAGGTGGGAGATGGAGTCAGAGCAAACACTCCTCCTCCTCCCAACCAGCACAAACAGACCACCAAGAACCATGCTTACCTGATAGTGAGTGGAAATCTACTGAAAAATGGCTGACACTGTGGACTTGTGTCTGGACAATGATGGCCTGCTGGGAGTTGTGGACAATTAGGCACCAGTCATCAGTGTCAGACAACTTGCACGGACATTCACACTCACTGTCAGGGAAGCTGAGTTATAGGTAGGCTTTTGTTGCTGTCTGGGAAGGTGTGTGTGGGACAATGCCTGATGTGACGTGTAGCTATTGCAAATACTCATCCTCACACCCAGCCATGCCAACTCCTCTGGGCCTATGCTTACCTCACAGTGAGGGGAAGTGTACTGACAAGGTGACTGACACTGCTGCATGGTGTTGATCGTCAAACCAACTCCCACCAAGGCCCTGTGCACAAAACATCATGCAACTGTGTCAGCCATCTTGTTAGTACACTTTCATTCACTGTCAGGTAGCCATTGCCACAGATGAGCTGGTTGTGCTGGTTGGGAGGAGGAGTGTTTGCCCTGACTACATCTACCATCAGGCACTGGCATCCACGCATCTTCCTACTTAGGCCAAATAGCTTACCTGGGACTCTGATTACCTGACAGTTAGTGGCAATGTGCTGCCAAGATGGTTGACACTGCTGCATGGTGTCTGGAGCAGAAAGCCTAGATGGCTGTTGCAGTCAAGTCAAAAAACAGGCACCAGTGTCATGTATCCTCCGGCTGTGACATTTTGCACCACAGTGAGGTAAGCATAGTACATGCTGGGATGTTTGAGTTGGGTGGGAAGATGTACGTAGGACAGGGCCTTCTGCAACTTGTAGACATTGCAAAGACTCCTCCTCCCATCCAGACTAGGTAACTCCTCTGGGCCTAAGCCACACTCGCAGCGATGGGAAGTGGACTAGCAAGATGTCTGACACTGTTGCATGGTGTTTGGAGCACAGGTCCCTGATGGGAGTTGCCTTCAAGTTCAACACCATGCACCTGTGCCAGCCACCTTGTCAGTACACTTACCTGCACTGTGAGGTAAATATAGGCACAGAGGAGTTAGCAGGTCTGGGTGGGAGTAGGTGTATTTGCAATGGCTAAAACTCACATTAGGCCTTGTCATACACACATCCTTCCCACCCAGCCCAAATACCCTACTAGAAACTCTGCTTACCTGACAGTGAGTGGCAATGTACTGACAAGATGTTTGACAATGTGGACTTGTATTTGGACCACAAGTCCCTGTTGGGATTTGTAGAAAAATCAGACACCAGGCACAAGTGTCCAATCACTGTCAGGAAAACATTCTGCCATGTGGTCAGTTTTATCTGGGTGGAAACAGTGTGTGAAGGACAGAGCCTGGTGTGAGTCGGAGTAATGGTAAACATTACTCCACCCACCATGAATAACCTCTTCATCTGGGCCTATGACTACCTGACAGTGAATGGAAGTGCAACAGCAAGATGCCTGACACTGGTGCATGGTGTTTTGGGCACAAGGCCTTGTTGGGATTTGGATTCAGGTTTAACAACATGCATCTGTGTCAGCATCCTTGCCAGCACACTTACCCCCACTGCCGGTTAGCCATAGTCTCAGAGGACTTACCTGTGCTGGTGGGAGGAGGAGTATTTCAAAAGCCTACAACTCACATCAGGCACTGGACAACATACAATTTCCCTATCATCACACACAGACCAACAGGAACTAAGCGTACACACAGTGATTTTGAATTTACTAGCAGGATGCATGACACTGGGCACTGGTGCCTGACTTTTCCACAACTACTAACAGTGACTTGTGTTCAAAACACCAGGCACCAGTGTCAGTCAGCCTTGTCAGTACATATCCTCTCACTCGCATGAAAGCATTGTTCTAGGGGTGCTGTATTTGCATGCAGGAAAGAGTGTGCGTAGTACAGGGCCTGATGGAATGTCTGGCCATTGTAAACGCTCTTCGGCACAAACAGCCATACACGACCACTAAGAACCGTGATTTCCTGACAGTGAGTGGACATCCAACTATAAAATGGCAGAAGAACCATGATTACCTGACAGTGAGTGGACATCCAACTATAAAATGGCAGAGACTGGAGCCTGCTGTGTGGTGTACAAGGCCATGAGGGGAGTTGTCCCCAAGTCAGACACCAGTTCCCAGTGCCAGACAGCTGGCAGGGACATTCTGACACACTATGAGGTGAGCTTATGTCCTGTTGGCCTGTTAGCACTGGGCAAGAAGGTGTATGTAGGACTGGGCCTGATGGGACTTGTAGAATAGCAAACACTCCTACACACAGCACAACCACTTCATCGTGGGCTATGTCTATCTCACAGGGAGTTCATGTGTACTAGCAAGATGGCAGACACTGGGGATTGCTGTCTGAAACTAGCTCAACTGCCACATTTGCCTATGTGCTACAAACACCAGCCAACAGTGATAAATATCTTTCAAGTACACTTACAAACATTGTCTGGACAACACTCTTCCTGGTGGACCGGTGGGGCTGAGTGGGAGGAGGGGTGTAAGTTTCACAAATAGAGAACAAGCACTCAAACATCACATTTTCATAGTTCATTGTCATAAAATTGCAGAAAACTGAGTTTGTGAAATCAGTTGACCATGGAGTCAGTGTACAAAGTACATGATCTGTGTAGCCACAAAGTTAACCAGTCACACAATTTTGCTACTCACAGCCATTCACATGTGTACAATGAGATGATAACAAGAAGCACCTCAATCACTCAATTCCCACAACTTTCTGGATAAGTCAACAGAATGTGAGTGTGTAGGCAGCCACACCAATGTGACTGCTAAAGACATGCACTAAGACCAATAGACAGGCACAAAAAAGTACCCACATAGGGAGAGAAAGTGTATGTATCTCACTGTGAAAGTAGAGACATGGACAACCTACACACACCTGTGTCATTCACAGGGTGTCTGGAACCAGTCAATGTCTTTGATGATGTAATGTAAACTAAACACAACAGGCCCATTCATGCACATACCTGTACATGTCCATCAAACCCCCTCTCGTCCCAAATACATATTCATCCCAATAAATAGGCCTGCATCATGGATGAAGGAGTCCAATCGACATACAGTAACTCATCATTAGGTTTATTTGCCTACGTAATGTGTATGATTTGACGGGCAGTGGACATTCACAGCAGTCATTGTGTTATGTTTGTACCCACAGGGCTAGCTGGGGACACCACTGGAACCATCCAGGACAGCCAGGCTCAGACTCTGGTCGACCAGGAGCCCTCCGGCGTTGATGAATCTCATCATTCATCGGACGACAAGGACAGACCTGGCCCTTCTGGTTTGGGTCACCCAACAGCACCTAAGGTGGCAACATCCAGATCCTCTGCGACCACTCCCGCCTCAGCTGCCAACACCCAGCTGACCCCTACCCGCATGGACACAGCATCCCAGGAGACCACCAACAGCACAGCAACACGGGGCACTCTTGAGTTGCCCAACAACAACACCAATGCCAATGATGAAGGAGGCTCCATGTCAACTGTGCCAGCACCAACTGGTCCTGCTCGAGTGGGAAGGGGTGGTGGGATGGGCCGTGGGGACCGGCACCATCATGCAGCTGATGCTGCTGATGAGGAGACCCAAAAGCTCTCCAGAATCCTCCATGCATATGAGGATTCACAAGGAGAGTTTGGCAGGTCGTTGGGATCCTCAGGACCATCCAACAGCAGCAGGCAGCCCAAAATGACAAACTGGACTGGTTCATGGACAAAATTGATGACCAGACTGCGGTGTACAGGGACATTGTCACCTGCCTCCGCCAGATTGCCACCAACATGTCCACACCTCCCTGTGTGCCTACCACATCCAGTGCAACAACATCTGCACCAGCCACAGGGAGGGATGTGGACTCTGGCGGAGAGCACCCTGCACCGCCGCTGCCTGCACCTGAGGGTCCCCCGTAAAAACGTGGAGTAGGTCGTCCAAAGAAGAAACGGTGAGAGACAAATGGCTACGCATCACCCCCAGGAGGTGACTACCTGCTCCTGATATCCTCCATTGTGTTCCAAGCATTCACTTTGTTGACTGTCACTGAACTCTCCCACATTGGCTGGAGGGTCTAAGTTGGACTATGGACTCAAATAACTGTGGATCTACTTTGAAATCGCTCATCTACAAACACTACCAACTCCTATCTGCACTTATTTTTAACTTTTCTGGTTGAGTACACCACCATGATGTTGACTGATTTCATCACATTATGCACTAAAATAAATCACTCTGCACCAACAAAGTGGTCATGTTGTGATTTTGAATGCCAAATGTAATAATTGAAATGTTGTGGATAAACTCAAAGAAGAAAGTGTCTACAACATTGGTAACACATCACTTTAAAGAAGAAAATTACTGGCTTGTGAGTATATGTACCTAGTCACAGCATGATAGATAGACACAACCAGGTCATTACACAACCCGTAGGACATGTTACAGATGCAATGCAAGTCTATTGCTTAAAATACTAACACCATTATCAAGCGCAACAAGCAAACATTGTTAGCAAACCAGTGCATCATGGAGCATGTTCAGTTTCAAAATAACCTTTGGATGTGTGAAAACAGACAAGGCACAACTCATTGTGTAGCACAGGTTAATTCTCCTGATACAAACTTGTGCCTTAACCCTATTTCAAATGACATCACACAGTAACAAAAGGCTCTTAAAGTAAAGAAAAATGTCCATCAGTCCAAAAGGAAGTGCGTGCCATGGATTTACAAAACAGTCCAATGTTGGACTAAGTCATAGAATCAGGGGTCTGGTGAGGTCACAACTTGCAGGTTGACACGTCAAAGTACCCTAGTAAGGAGAAACATAGAAGAGCGTTAGGCACACAGGACTAAGTCTGTTCACTTTAGCAAACAATGTAATCTGATGCACAAGATTTTCAGTGTGGACACTACCTATGATTCAGGGTAACACTGTACATGTCAACTTTTCCATCTCAAAAAACTTATCATACAACTAACATCATGGCAATTTTCATACACTCACAAGCATACATACACATTATCCACCAGCAACACAACAACAAACACTTGGGGGTAGTCCCCTACTTTCTTTGCATACCTATACTCATGTGAAAAAGTTCTGGATGAGCTGTTGTCTCAAATCCACGCCATCATCATCATCATCCCCACTGTCATCAAGTCCCAGCCCAGGATCATCCCTTGCTGGGGGCTGCTGATCTCCGTCGTCCTGTATGAGTGGTATTTCCCTCCGTATAGCCAGGTTGTGGAGCATTCAGCAAACGGTGATGATGTGGCACACCTTCAATGGTGCATATTGTAGGGCTCCTCCCATCCGATCAAGACAGCAGAATCTTGTCTTTAGGAGGCCAAAAGTCCGCTCAATGACTCGCCGGCTCCTACCATGGGCCTCATTATACCGCACTTTTGCAGGGGTGACTGGGTTACGGAGTGGTATCAGTAACCAAGGTTGGTTGGGGTCCCCAGAGTCTCCTACATTGAAAAAAGAAAATAGAATCAGTTGTTGGTTAACAGAGCATTATCTGACATACAATCTACACACAACACAACACACACATGCCACATCACCTACCAACAAGCCAGGCACGGTCAGGTTGTAGCTGAGACATCCAACGGGGGATGTCACTGTTCCTCATGATATATCCATCATGTGCAGATCCAGGAAAATGTGTACAGACATGGGAGATGGACATGTCCGGCAAACATACCACCTGGACATTGATGGAGTGGTAATGTTTGCGGTTGTGATACACCACCTCATTTGCCTGTGGTGGTAACAATGCAACGTGGGTGCCATCAATCGAGCCAATTATATGAGGTATCCCTCCCAATGCATAGAAGTCACCCTTGATGTCTGTCGAGTCACCAGGTGTGGGGAACTTAATGTAGTGTTCCAGGTAACACAGAAATGGCCCTAAAACATCACGAAGAACACGGCTGAACATAGTCTGTGACATTTCACCAGATGTTGCCACTGGGTATTGAAATGAACCGGTGGCAAAGAATTGTAAAGCTGCCATAACCTTAACTTTGGGCGTCAGTGCAGTTGGAGTATGGGCGACCAGGCTGCAGACGAGGTGACAACTGCGCAGACAAATGTTCAATGATTGGCCTGGTGAATCGGTACTTCCTGATGGTGTCACGTTCTTCCATGGTCTCTAGGTCTGGAAAGGGCCTATGGACTGCAGGTCTTCTGCAATACCTATGTGTACAGTGTAAACACAGCTGGTGTAAGGTCACAATGTACAAAGCAACATGCATTCAGACAAACAGAACATGAAATTTGAACACAACTGAAGCTACAGATCATTTGAAATACAGATTCCAATTAAAAAGGATGACCTTAGATACATCTCACAGTATCAGTACCCTACCCAGACATGTTACCAAGGTATGGCGACACAGAAATTAGAGTGGTGTAGTGAACAAATCACTAGTGTCTTACATCATCAATGTGAGCAAGCATCACATACTCAAATGTTCCACAGAAAAATTAATATACTTTTATGTTTTCATGAACAATTACATGTTCAATAGGTAGACAGAATAGGAACATGTAATGCAAGAGATGTGTGACACCTGATATACACACCAGCTCACATACTCAATCATTCCCACCAATGTCACAGGTTGGACACTATCATGTAGTTATGTTTACTTTACACATACAATCCCATACACAGACTATGTTCAATGTTGAGGATGCTAAAATGTGTAACAACACCATACACTGCAGTTTTGGCCACACAGATAGAGTAGTAATTCACATTTCACAAACAAGCTGAAGATGCAGAAAAATTTCACTGTCTACTCATCCAATGGTAAAAGCTTTAGCCATTACTTACACAACAGACATCTACAGTCTGAAATGACATCAATTGCACAATGGATCATACAGTCCACAAATGAAGTGACAAGGTAAGAATGCACATGTACATCCACACAAAAATAATGGGCACTGTGACCAATACTATGCGGATAACTGGATTTCTGTCCTAACATGCTTGTATGTGCCAATAAAACAGTGTATCATGTGCCCCTCAAGTTTAGCTCCTCATGGGAGTGCGTCTTATCCATTTAAAGATCATTTTTATAAGTTAAAAAGTGCATCCACACATGTAATGGACAAAAATACAACAAGCTCAGCAGTGTGTGCTCTGACGACCGATTATTCAAAGGACGCGGTAGACGCATCCGAAACAATTAGGTCACAGCCATTGGCTGTTGTTTGTTATGGTGAAAGACGCGGGTGAGTATTCAAAGGATGCAGTAGCCACATCCGAAACGATTCGGTCACAGCCATTGGCTGTTGGTTGTTATGGTGAAAGACGTGGGTGAGTATTCAAAGGACGCGGTAGCCACATCCGAAACGATTCGGTCACAGCCATTGGCTGTTGGTTGTTATGGTGAAAGGTGCACGCTTGGGCTCATGTCTTCAGCGTGTGGAAACCGACTCGGTTACCTCCCATCACCAATGTATCAAAGTCAATCGCGGTCAGATGAAGAGTATTTGAACGGCGCGGTAAACGTGTTGTTTACAAGCAACGTTATGCATTGGACCGATTCGGACAATGCAACCAAACTTTTGATGCATGGATTTGAGACCGCCTCTGCTGTTGAGATATATAAGTCTGTCTGGTCCCTGGAGACTGCACTTGCTTGCACTACCTGCTTCATTCCTGCACCTCCCAATCTCTCTGCTGCTGTGACCACATCCTCTGATAGCCACTATGGCACGGCCACAGCCCAGGGCCCAAGCTTTCTCAGAGGAGGAGAACCAGGCCCTGCTGGACACACTCCTGCCACTGCACAGCCAGATGTATGGCAAACCAGAGGAGCAGGTGAGTGAGGATAACAGTGCATTGCCCTTCGACATGTGCAATAACCGTGCATCACTGGCATTAGGAATCTCATTTGTAAATATTCATTTAGGGTTTTTGCAAGTTTAAATGTGTGTAGGGAATTGTTTTGGCCAGGTACACTGCTGTAGAAGTGTGTATACTGGGGCAAACATATCATCACTGTTCTCATGGGATAGAGTTGTCATTGAACACAGGACTGATGCACATGATGCCATATGCATTCCCCTTAGGTATTTTTGCCAATCTGACCATGACCTATGTGTAGAAGTGTATGACTCGGAGACATGTCGCATGTGCACTAAGGGACTATCACCATGTCGTCCTTACAGGCCAACTCCCATGAGAAGGCAAGGATGTGGCTGGCCATCACCAAGAATGTGCGTGACGTGGGGGTTGCATATTGTCGCATCCCTCATTGCCGCAAGAGGTGGCAGGACCTTCGTGGCTGGGCCAAGAAGATATCTGAGGTCCAGCTGGGCGTGTCACAACCTGGCAAGAGAGGCGGGCGGCGAACCTTGACCCCCCACATGCTCCATATCCTAGCGGTGGTCTTCCCTGACCTGGATGGGCAGTTGAAGGACAAACAGCAGTAAGGAGGGGGTGAGTATGTGCCTTGTTGCACTTCTATCTTTAATCATGCATGTTGTAAGATCTTAGCCTGATGGCACTTTTACAGGTCGTAAGTCTGCCAAACGTGCAGTTATTTTCACAAGATGCAAATGCAGAAGGATCAATAGATGACAGGTAATGCCCCATTCATCAGGGACATGTGAGTGTGTTATGTTCAGGGTAGTAACAGTAGTGCCATGCACATGTGTTCATCAAAAATTCTGAATGAATCATGTGGATGAGCTTCAGCATGAATCCCATAGCTTGACATGTGTCTGCACATTCACTGATGGGTGAGCCTGTTCTCAGAGTGGTTTGAACAAATCATTGAAGTATGTTGGGATTGGAACACTTTTTAATAGAAATCCCATGCAAAACATTTTGGCAGAATGAGTTGTCTATGTTCAGGCCTAAGTTAGTTTGGCTTGGTCCGTGTGCCAATGTTTGGTACCAGCTGTGCTGCTATGTGTAATCACATGTATCCCATGGGACAGTCACAGCTAGGCTAACTCTGGTCACATGTCACACTGACCTTACCCATGATATTGTTGAAAATTTCATACACACCATTCTAAAGAGTGAGTCCATGTGTGGGACTTTGTAAGGCTGAAAGCACAAGCCATTCAGTGTCAAACACAGGTTGTCACTGATCGCAACATGGCTGCACTTGTGAGGTATGATGTGAGGTACACAGTCACAACAGTTGACATGTGTGTTAATGGTCTTGACTATTCCAACTTGATGGATTAGTAAACAATGTGTTTGATGCATCACTGGCTGATTCAGAGATGTCAAATATGCTGAGTTGGTTACCCAAATGAGATGTTAAACAGGAGCAATATCAGCTGTACAAAGTGTACATAATGTGTAATCGAAGTGAGGGACATTCAGACTTGGTCCATACAAATGGGGACTTGTGCAGTCTAGCCAAAATTGTTCCACAGTGTTGACTGTACTCATGATGGATTTTGGTTCAGTAACAAGAGCCTCTACAGTCATTGCACCCAGATGTGCCAGTGGAATGGTGTTCCACCTGATTCATTGTGAAGCTGCAGTGATCAGACCTGGAAGTTTGTAGACCATTTTTCACATCTGTGAAACTTGAGCTGTTTTCAATGTGCAAATCATTCGGATTCTGCTACATGACACCGTGCATAGATGACACAGGACAGTGTGCCACATGCCTGTCAGCCCAGCTATGCGTACTGCCTTGGTGTCTCCCCATAATAGTCATATGTGTGAACTGACAGTAGAGAAGCAAAGCTACAGGACAAATGTTATCAATCACTGTTAACTGTGTGACATGACTTATGCAATGACCATGCATTGTGAATGTTTGACAAGGTAGACATTTGAGCTGTGACATATGAGCCAATGGTTCCATATTTGATGACTAAGGATAGCAGAATGTATACCATGTCTCAATTCAAATCTGAGATTCATATTCCCATTGCGATGGCTATACTCACTTGCAGGAGAGGAGACAGAAATGTCAGGACACAAGACCGTCATGAGCACAAGACGAAACATCCCCTGCTACATACTCCATTAGTCAACCTTGTGGTTATGTACTTTGATGTTGATACACCCAATGTTGCTGATCACATCATGTGTGATTGAGCAATGGTTAACTGGCAGACTAACAAGTGCCATGTATGTTAATGTAGCAAGAGCTAATAGCACAACTCAATGTTATGTCTGATATCTTGGATCTGTGAACATTTGTGATGTTACCTATGTGTCAAGTACATATGGATGACTCATGAAATTATTTTTTATTCTTGGTCACAGCATCATCAGCGGCCACCGGAGGAGACAGTGCCATGGATGTAGTGGGAGCAGTATGTCAGTCTGGGTCCAGTGAAGAGTCGTCGGAGGGGGGACCCAGTGACAGAGAGGGTGAGGGGAGCCTCACTGGGAGCGGCTCTGCAACTCCATCAGCAGAGTCCAAAGCAGATTACAGCTCCAGTGACGACTCCCATGTGGTGGTGGGGACACAGTGACTGCATCAGCAACCTCAGAGTCCACCACCACCACCACCACAACTACCATCTCCAACCTCCCAGCTGCTCCCAGTACCAGTGTCCATGGCCGCTCCCGTGGCAGGGGGGAGATCTGCTTTGGGCCAGGAACCTCACCCCCTGCACCTGTCTCCCCTGCTGCCCTCAATGTGGAGGCCAACAACCTCCTGAGGCAGATCTCTGTGGGGCAGTGCGAGGCAGTAAGCCCGGGGACACCGTTCTTACCTGCCTTCATGGACCAACAATGTAAAAACACTCCCTCGATCGAAGACCGGTCTCTGAGGGTCGGTTTCCGGGAGGCTGGGTTCAGGAGACTAGACACACCCACCTGTCATGTTTCCCTACAGCGAGACCGAGGCCCGACAACGGAAGCAGGAGGAGCTAACCCCGGAAGCAGTTCTTCACATCCAGTGAAAACGGATCAACACGAAGGAGGATGGTCTTCGACCAACAGCAGAGCAGAGGCAAGCCGAGAGCAGAATGAGGAGAGACCGGAGAGAGAAGACAGAGACCGTAGCGGAGCGATCGACGAGGAGACCGACGAGCGGTGGAGCGAGGAGTGGTGGTGTCCACCGGGGGAGGCTGGAGAGCGGCCGCAACTCAGGAGAGTTGCGGCGGAGCCGGTGAGTGACCGCGACTCCGGGGAAGGCGAGGGAGGGTAGAGGGAGGATTGTCGAGACGGCAGGCACGGGGTAGAGGGGTATGACCCACGACCAGCACTGGAGAAACGTTTTGTTTTTACCACTCTGAGCACTTCTTTATTTCCCTCCCCTGTTCTTATCACCTCCGTCTGTACAGAAACACGTTTGATCTCTGAGTGACTTAGAGCACAAGTCCCCTACTTTATCCCATTTTCGTTACTCTCCATTAAGCTTGCTTTGTCAAAGACTTTGGGCTTAATTTCCCCTCGAACGTCCAGACAACACCCCTTCTGGTGTGGTGATGGGTTGCGCATAATCCCCACCCTACAGTCACACGATAACTGACGGCTTCCTTTTCTCCCTTCTTTATGAGCCTCCGGGGTAACACCAAAGAGACGGAAGAGCCGGGTCGAGCAACATCAAACCCCCGCCCGAGAACCGCGAAGACGGACCTGGGAGAAGAGGAAGGAGGAACAACCCCAGTGACTTTGAATACCCTACTTCCTGACAATAAAACACGTGCTTTTGGAAAGTACATTCAGCCTCCGCGTCTGTTTATCCGGCCCGCGCTCCCACAGGTGGTGTCAGAAGTGGGATCCGCCGGAGACATGGAGGCTGCCCTCGCCAAAATGGCGGAAAACCAGGAACACCGGGGAAAAGTAATGGAACGCTTCCTGACTGTAGTGGAAGAAGATCGGGGCAAGTTGCAGCAAGTACTCACGGAACAGAGCCAATCACATGGGGCTGCTATGGATAAGATCACTGAGGCCCTTGGACATCAGAGGGGGCCTACTACTCTTCCCTCAGTAGTCCTACAACGGTATGTGAGCGGCGAAGACCCGGATTATTTCTTCAATAATTTCGAGTGAATGGCCACCGCGGCCTCCTGGCCAGCAGACAAATGGGGACAGTACCTGGGTCCCCTTCTGTCCGGTGACTTACAGGCAGCCTATCAAGCTGCAACCACACAAGGAGTAGTCCCCTATGCCGACATCAAGAGATGCATCATGGAACGCTTGGGAGTGGATGACGAGACGTACAGGATGAAACTACGTCAAATAAAAGAGGGACCCCAAGAGACACCTCGAGCCCTGTATTTCCGGGTAAAGGACATGGCCGACCGCTGGCTAAAGCCTGCCACTGTCGATAAGGATGGGATCATGGCCAAAATATACCTGGAACAATACCTATCTTCCCTTCATCCACCCATTCAGAGGTGGGTCCGACAACAGGCCCATCTCACTCTGGAAACGGCAGTAGAAATAGCCAGTGCTTACAGTAGGGCCCAAGACATCCAAAAAGGGCGGGAAGATCCACCCGGGAGACCTGGGGGAGCGGGGGTACAGCGGCCACCCCGTCCTCCCCTCCTGAAGAAACCCGAACCAGTCACCATCATCCCCGGAACCCCGGTGTTCCAACCCCCTCCTGTTGGGCCTCAATGCTTTCACTGTGGAGGGATGGGACACATCGCCAGATTCTGTCCCCAAAAGGAAGAGCAGATGGAGATAGGGATGGCCCGTAGCTACTACTGTTCTCCCTCCGAAAAACGACCACCTCCCTATCGCTGTAGAGTGACCGTGAATGGACAGCCTGTTACGGCATTGGCAGACATGGGCTGCCTCCAAAGTGTAGTCAGGCCCCAGGACCTGGAACAGGGGATCGGACCTATCGATGGGACCGTGGCCATACGCTGTGTCCATGGTGATACGAAGCAGTATCCCACCGCTCGAGTACAGATACAACACCAGAACGACCCTGGGACCACTCTGAAGGTGGGACTCATACCCCGTTTGCCTGAACAAGTCATCCTTGGGAATGATTACCCGAACTTATCGCAAATGTTAAAGGACACCCCAACAAAAGAAGAAGAGTGGTGGACCACGGCGCCCTTTGCCAAGGAAGAGGACCAGGACTGGCCACCCACGAAAACCCGAAAAAGCAGAAAACAAAGGAGGGCGGAAAAAGGGAAAAACACAGCCGTGTTGCCTGTTCTTCGGGATGAAAATCCCTGGGAGACCGACAGAAGCTTTCACGCCACTCAAAGGGAGGACCCCGTCCTACGAGAAGCCTGGGATAAGGCCCTAGCGAATGAAGATCCTCTTCATGTAGGTCCCTATTTCTTCATTAAAAATGGGTTGTTGTATAGGAAAGGGAGTCCGACCCAAAAACCCCAATTATTGGTCCCGGGGCCGTTCCGAGAAAAGGTTTTATATCTAGCCCATAGCCACCTCTTAGGGGGACACTTTGGGAATGAAAAAACAGAAAAGCAGATCACAGAACGGTTTTACTGGCCTGGCATATACCAACAAGTAAAAAAATACTGTCGAGAATGTCCTATATGCCAGAAAAACAGCCGGTACTGTCCTCCCCGTGCACCCCTCCACCCACTCCCCATCATTGGTGAGCCTTTCTGCAGAGTAGGGATGGACATTATAGGTCCTTTGTTGCCTTCCCGAAGCGGGTGTCGTTACGTTCTTTTTATTGTCGACTATGCCACCCGTTTCCCGGAGGCTATGCCCTTACGACCCGGATGCCACCAACATTGCCAAAGCTATGGTGACGGTCTTTTCACGGGTAGGGTTCCCAAAGGAGATCTTAACTGATCAGGGGACTCCATTCGTGTCCCGAGTAATGAAACAGGTATGTGCCCAATTAGGGATCAAGCAGATATGGACCGCGGCATACCATCCTCAGAAGGATGGATTAGTCGAGCGGTACAATGCCACCATTAAAACCACCCTCAAGAAACTCCTGGCCCTAGAGTCCAGAAAATGGGAGGACATGTTGCCTTTGGCGTTATTCGCTATTCGGTGTAAAGAACAAAAAAGCACTTGTTATTCCCCATTCGAATTGTTATATGGCCATCAGCAACGTACATTGTTGGAAATGGCTCAAGAGAAAAGGGAAACAGAACAGAATGATTCAAAACCGCTGGTAGATTACGTCTCTAATTTAAGAACACACCTGGGGCAAATCAGAACCATAGTCCGGAACAACCTGGAGGAAGCACAGATAGCCCAAAAGGTGCAGTATGATAAAAAAGCGAAAGAAAGGTCCTTCGATGTAGGAGATTCCGTGTTACTAATGATGGCTTCCTCTGACCACAAATTATTGGGACAGTGGCAGGGACCTTATACAGTGATCGAGAAAGTGACACCTGTGACCTACCGCATCGAAACGGACGCGGCTAGGGGTACCTCCCAGATCTATCACATTAATTTGTTGAAGAAATGGGAGGGGCCCTTACCGGCGGTTGTGAGCAGAGCTGAATCACAGACTCCTTTATTTGATCAGTGTATAGACCCTGCTCTTCCTTCTGCTTTGAGACAGGAATTAACGAACGTCCTCTTTCCCCTCCAGGACAACTTCTCCACCTTTCCGGGTAGAACCTCCCTGCTGGAGCATGCCATTAAAACCCCTCCCGGGAAACGTGTGCGTCTCAGACCATATCGTATACCCGAGGCACGCCGACTTACCATTAGAGAATAAGTACAGCAGATGCTGCGGATGGATATCATTGAACCATCCATAAGCGAATGGAACTCACCTATTGTTCTTGTACCGAAAAGCCAGACGGCTCGGTACGCTTCTGTATCGATTTCAGAGAAGTAAACAAAATATCTGAGTTTGACACCTATCCCCTCCCTCGGGTAGACGAAATGGTCGAGAAAATAGGCAGAGCTAAATATATCAGTACCCTTGATCTCTGTAAAGGGTACTGGCAAATCCCATTGAGAAAGCAAGATAAAGAAAAAACTGCCTTTTCCACCCCTGATGGGTTGTATCAATTCAAAGTGCTACCTTTTGGGTTACACGGGGCCCCGGACACTTTTCAAAGAGCCATGAATTTGATACTGCGACCCCATGAGAACTATGCCGGGGCGTACATTGACGATATCATTATCTATAGCGACACCTGGGAACAACACCTGACACATCTGTCCCAAGTGATACAGGCTTTAGGATGACATGGTCTTAAGATAAATCCAGCCAAAAGCCACCTGGCAGCTCAGACGGTTCGATACCTTGGATACCTGTTGGGGGAAGGGGTTATTAAACCCCAAAGCACCAAACTTACAGCCATCTCCCAAATCCCCCTGCCAAAGACAAAGAAGGGGCTTTCCTAGGTTTACTCGGTTATTACCGACGTTTCATCCCCAATTTTTCACACCTGGCGGCCCCCCTTACAAACCTACTTCAGAAAACCGTAAACACCGAAGGCTCTGTTAAAACCTCCTCCCGACATTCTACAGGCCTTTGAGACCCTGAAAACCTCCCTCACGTCCGATACTGTCTTGGTCAGTCCTGATTACTCCCTTCCATTCATCCTCCAGACCGATGCTTCAGAGCAGGGGCTAGGGGCGGTACTGTCTCAGGTAACAGAACAGGGGGAGGAGAAGCCCATACTGTACATCAGCCGGAAACTGTTCCCTCGTGAGCATAATTATGCGGTTCTGAAGAAAGAAGCCCTTGCAATTAAATGGGCCATAGACACCCTACGGTATTATCTTGAAGGGAGAGAGTTTACCTTGTATACGGACCACGCACCCTTAGAGTGGCTAGCACGGAACAAGGGCAACAACGAAAGGGTTTTAAGATGGTTCCTGTTTTTACAGCCATACCGGTTCCATACCAAACACCGAAAGGGAACGGAGCAAGGGAATGCGGACTATCTGTCTAGGTTTCCCCAAGAACGAAACCCTAGTAGAAGGACAGCAAGGAAAGGGGATGTGAGGCAGTAAGCCCGGGGACACCGTTCTTACCTGCCTTCATGGACCAACAATGTAAAAACACTCCCTCGATCGAAGACCGGTCTCCGAGGGTCGGTTTCCGGGAGGCTGGGTTCAGGAGACTAGACACACCCACCTGTCATGTTTCCCTACAGCGAGACCGAGGCCTGACGACGGAAGCAGGAGGAGCTAACCCCGGAAGCAGTTCTTCACATCCAGTGAAAACGGATCAACACGAAGGAGGATGGTCTTCGACCAACAGCAGAGCAGAGGCAAACTGAGAGCAGAACGAGGAGAGACCAGAGAGAGAAGACAGAGACCGTAGCGGACGATCGACAAGGAGACGGACGAGCGGTGGAGCGAGGAGTGGTGGTGTCCACCGGAGGAGGCTGGAGAGCGGCCACAACTCAGGAGAGTTGCGGCGGAGCCGGTGAGTGACCGCGACTCCGGGGAAGGCTAGGGACGAGACGAGGGTGGAGGGAGGATTGTCGAGACGGTGGGCACGGGGTAGAGGGGTATGACCCACGACCAGCACTGGAGAAACGTTTTGTTTTTACCACTCTGAGCACTTCTTTATTTCCCTCCCCTGTTATCACCTCCGTCTGTACAGAAACACGTTTGATCTCTGAGTGACTTAGAGCACAAGTCCCCTACTTTATCCCATTTTCGTTACTCTCCATTAAGCTTGCTTTGTCAAAGACTTTGGGCTTAATTTCTCCTCGAACGTCCAGACAACACCCCTTCTGGTGTGGTGATGGGTAGCGCATAATCCCCACCCCACAGTCACACGATAACTGACGGCTTCCTTTTCTCCCTTCTTTATGAGCCTCCGGGGTAACACGAAAGAGACGGAAGAGCCGGGTCGAGCAACATCAAACCCCCGCCCGAGAACCGCAAAGACGGACCAGGGAGAAGAGGAAGGAGGAACAACCCCAGTGACTTTGAATACCCTGCTTCCTGACAATAAAACATGTGCTTTTGGAAAGTACATTCAGCCTCCGCGTCTGTTTATCCGGCCCGCGCTCCCACAGGCAGACATCCATGCTGAGTGTCCTCCATGCACATACAACACTTTTGACAGAAATCTTATTGTTCATGGAGGGCATTCACTCTAACATGTCTGCCCTACAGAGATCAAATAAGGCTATGGCCTCTACACTGACAGCAGCACTGTCCCTTCTCCAGCAGTAGCTCCCCCTCTTACCTCTTCCTCATCCACTGTTCCAACTACCCTCCCTGACCCAAGCACATGCAAACACACACATGCACACACCTCAACATCCACACGCAGCACACAAACACACAGACAGAAGTTGCAAACCACACACACGCACACTCAGGGGACAGACAGCACACTCTCCACCAGGGACGTGACAGCACATGACACACATGCATCCAGAGACACTCCGCATACCTAACAACCCTCTACCTCCACAACCCCTACCCTTTCCTCTCCTGTTCCTCCCTCAGCCCAGGCTCACACCCTTGTTCCCATAGAATTATTCCCTCCCCAAACATACACCACCCCCCCCCAAAAAGAGAAAGTACCTCCCTCCTGACCCGGCATCAGCATCTTACCCCCCCCAGAAGAAATGACAGAAAACAACAACTCCCGTCCGAAAATGCCCCCGTCCCAGAATAAAACATCCACTCCTGCAACCCATAGCTCCCCAGACTTGCCCAGTACCTCTGTCTAAAAAAATAAAAACCACTAAAAAGACCTCTACCATACCCATTCCTGACACACCCCTCAAAAAATTCAAAATTCCCAAATTAGTTCAGGTCACACCATCCCAGCTCCCATCTGCCCATACCACTACAGCTGCCCCACCCCCTCACAATTAGAGACAACCACTGCAGTGGAGTCCCACCCCACGCCATCAGAATCTACCACTGCAGTGGACCCCGACACCCCTCCTGATCCCATCCTCCCAAAACACAACCCAGTCCCCATTAGATTGTCCCCTTTGGTGCCTGGCATGCCCCCTAGATGCCCATCCCAGGGGAGGTGTCCCCTAGCAGGACTTGTGCAGGCAAGACTAGATGGGCATGATGTTTTTTGGCTCATCAGAACAATGAACATTGATGGGCTAGCCAATGGGCCTTTGCTATTCATTGACGTTTGATTTTGAGGCTGAATAAAGCATGTTTTCATTTTTGTTTACAAATTTCTGTGTCCACCATCTTGTTTCTGAGTTAACTGTATAACATGTACAATTAGTTGTTTACATGTACAATGATGTTAGTATGGCACGGATTGCATATGTTCCATGGGGTATGAGCACTTTGACAGTATGTATTGAAGAATGTTGGGTCTACATTTCATGGGTGTCATTGCCAACTTCAGTTTTGGATGAGTGTGACATGAAGTCACAAACCTTTTAATGTTTTAAGCACACTTACACATAGGTCATGTTTTCATTTGTCAACATAGTGCAAGTGTCTCAAAGTGCAACAGTTTGGTGAAGCATGCTGCATATGTTTGTGATGTGCAGAAAGGCACCTGTCTCATCTATTCACCTGGATAGATGTGGACGTTAACTGCATGGGAGTGACTTTGTACACACCCATGTACACAAATTGATGTTACAATTCTTGGATGTGACTTGAAAGTGGTGAATCAATGTCTGTGTCTTCTTCAAATCTTGTAGAATAGTGGCAACGTCAACCTTGCATCAGGTGTCATGCCACTGTGGGCAAAAAGTCTTCATGGCTGTGAACACATCTGGTGCATTTCCTGAGCCCATGGTGAGTGTAAGGTGAGCAGTATTCTCACAGTCTTCCGACCCTCTGCCTCGACAGGACTCCAATTACTGCAGGGATTCTTGTTAGGCAAGGTGTGTGTCGTTTTAATAGTCTATTGCTTACTCATTTACAAGTTGTTCATGCCATCCTGCTTTTGGTTTGTGACATTACAAGTATGGTGTTTATGGATTGTCACAGCTTGAATTTTATTTTGCAACCACACACCTGTTGTAGTTGAGCATATGAATTGTGTGTTATTTGGATTTTGTGGATGACTGACAAGGGTGTTGATTTGAGCTTAGATTGATGCTGTTCCATGTCACACCAAGCTGAACTATGAATGCTGTGAAGTCTGTTGAATTGCTAGGTGGTGCATGTGGTAAGGCAAGTGGACAGTGAGTGCACAGAAAGGATGTGTGTCTGTCTACTGTGCAGATGCTCCAAGATCTGGAGTCTACACCATGCTCTTAGTTGGCACACATGGGAGGATGTGTTAATGTGAATATATGTCCCGGCTGCAGATGTATAGTCAAGGGTTCATGTTGCATGTGCTGAGCTTGCTTAAACAAGGGTAAAGGTAAGAGTGAGTAGGATTTTAAATTTTGGTTTGAGTGGAGATACATACGTCATGGTGGCATGCCAATTTTAGTGATTGTAGAGTGTGTGAGGTATGAGTTGAGTGCATAGGCAGATCTTGTGTAGGAGACATGAGGTATCCACATTCACCCTATGGGAGTGTTACAAACAGAATAATGTGATTTAGACTATGCAACTGGTTAAGTCCTGTGCAAGGTATGGGATGAATTGGTAGATGTGATAGGTGTTAAAGCACTTGGCAGTGATGCTGCACGTTGTGATATGAGTGCAGTCCAAGACATTACAGAGGGTGCAACTGGTGAGGAGTGTGTTCCTTTTTACATGTTTCGTTTGACGTCTGATGAGAAGGTGATGAGTACAGTACACTGTGTGCATGTCATGTATGTGAGAGTTGTTGTGTACATAGTGATGAAGAGTGGTGCTGTGCATGTAGGCGTGTATGTGAGAAGGGCAGCACCAGAATGAGATTGTGAGAATTGGGTTTGAACAGTTTGAGTACAAGGCTGTAGATTGCGGGGCAGACATGTTTTTCCATCTAGCTGCAGCAGAGGTTGCTTATGACATGCTTGTATGTTTGATAGTTTTGAAAGTTGAGCATGTACTTTGGGGTTGATTTGAGAGGGGTCATACCTGCACAAGTAGAGTGTAGTATCCGGCTGGATACAGTCTAGTGTTTCCTTTGTGATGTATTCATGCAGGCCATGATCTAAAGTTGATATGTACATATGAGTAGATTTTGTGTAAGTAGGTAGTCAAATACAGTTGCCAAAGTAAATATGAAGATGTGGAATGTGTTGTCTGCAGCTTGCTGTTTGCCAATGGATTTTCATGACGGATTGTGTGAATGGCCACTTTGAGTACACTGTCATGTGCAAGACCTATTGGCATCACTGGAAAAGTTGGCTCCACCTAGCCTTGCCTGAGTTGTGAGTTGGCATATGTGGCATTTCTCCCTTTGTAGATAGTTGTACTCATTAATTGGTCATTCTTGGCCTTGGAAGTTGCCCTGGGATGGATGTGGTGATTGCTACATTTTTAATATCATAATTCTGGAACATTGGATGGCAGACCATTCCTTTGAGGGGTACAGCCCCATTAATGTTCAAGTAATGGATGTGTGTTGTTGTGCCACCTGGGGTAAGACTACCCCGGGTATGCATGCCCACACTTGCCAGTACACTACACATGCATGGTTATTGCTGGCATTCTGACTTTGAATGTCCGAGGTATGGTGACACCAAGGGAGATGGAGTCATTGTGATGTTGTCTCTGGTTGAGCTGAGGAAAACACATTGCACTGTGAATAAACACACATTTGACACTGGAACAGTCACCCAGTTCCATGAGTGTTTGCATTTTCAAAACTTTTGTTACCTCTTATCTGGTTTTGCAAGTGTCACCCTAGTGTGTGTCCTTGATGGCTCCCATTGTGCCCATTGAATACTGCCTTAGGGCCTGATGGTTATATCTGTTTGTTCAAAGTCTCCTTAATGTTTCCATAGATTTTGGACATTGTTTCAGTGCCAAATGTGGACAAATCGGACTTAATTCTGCACATGTCTTTCATCCTCACAAGATGCACCCATATCCCCTGGCTTCAGGATGACTGTGTCAATTGTGTTTTTGAGCCACAGATTGAGCCACCACCCCAGCATCCTCACCCGTGCTGGCAGCTGATCTTACACAATGAGCTGTGCACTAGACACACCAACACTGTTTGTGGATCCTACGTCGTGAGACTCATGCGTACTCCTACTACTATGCAGAACACAATCTGCACATTCAAAATGTGAATATTAATTTCCAGCACACACTACAGCTTGAGGGGCTAGATGCAGATTAGCTGCGAATGACATTCTCGAAAGATGACCGTAGACACATGCAGATTGGGAATTGTGTGCAGCAGCAGCAGTCCACACATGGGGACTGTATCCTACATTGTTGTTGGCCCATGCTTCTCTCAAAACCAATATGTATTTTGACTACAGATATGTCCCTGACGAGTGTGCCACAACCACTTCTGTGTTGATGTAGTTGGAGACACTGAAATCAGTACTGAGTGGCTGTGTCTGTGGACATGTGTGTTGCCTGAGCCTATATCCTCTGTGCTTTACTGTACACAGATGCATCACAATGTCATACTATTGTGAGTACATCACAGTTCTATTGTCGTGCGATGTGTCTGTGTGTGTTGTGGTGGACTCATGCATTCACTTTGTGATACACACATATGAGTGGTTAATTCCTGGTCCAGCGTCAAATGTGTGATTCCCCCAGTATTTAGCGTGCTAACTGTACCTACCTGATGATGACATTCCCTCATTATACATACACGACATGCTTTTGACCCATGTTCGAATTGTGATCACAATGATGTTCAGGCCCTCAGAAAGTAATTGGCACACAATCTGTGATCATCTCTTGAACCTGGCCTCTGTGCTTTTACCTGTCAAAGGTTTTATTGTAAAATGCACACTGCTGCTGATCAAGGGCGTGGTATGTAGGTCAGACTGTCCAGTTGTGACTTGCCTCCCTGCAAGGCCCCTACATACAACGCAACCTCCCTGCAGCTGCCATGACCTGAAAGTGATGCTCGTGTGAAGGAGATGACACTACTTCTGTCAAGGCATGTAAGGCAGTGCACCATGGTGGCTATGCTCCAAAGGCTGTACCCCAGCCTCTATTTACAGAACAGCTGCTGAGCTGGGGAAATCCTGGCACCATGTTGCAGTGGCCTGGTGGGGACTATGTAAGAGAGTAAGTCCATTAGTGTGGTATACGAAGGCCCCCAAAACCATGGCCCACAATTAACCCTGGTGCACCTGCTCATCGACGAATGCGCAATTGCCATCATGGCCAATCCAAGGGTATGCTGAACACTTTCTGATTGGATCTCAACACCCATAGGGGTCTATGGGCTTCAGCCCCCATCGTGTGTGTCATCCCAGGCTGAGACAGCTTCCCCACACACACATACAGTCCTTGAGCTGCTGTAGGTGGCTGGTCTGTCTTGTTTGCGCATCAGCCCCCAGTATTTCACAGGTTTGTAAGAGACCATTTAGTAGATGATGAGTCTTTGTTTGTTAACGGTCCCTTAAGCACTTGCATCTCCACTCTGCCCATTCCTCAACGTTGCCAGTTACTTTTGCTGCAACAGTATGGGAATGCATTTCATTGAAAAAGACCTTGGTGTTTGTTTATGTAGACATTCCTGCAGCATGTACTCCACCTGTAGGAATTGAGGCACTTTGCTTGAGCACAAGTTACATTGTTCATGTACACATTGCTGGGGGTATTTGACCCCCAAACCTTAGACTTACAGCTACATGAATGGGGGTATTTGCCCCCTAACCCCAGATATGCATCTACATGTATGGGGTATTCCCCCCAGATATACATCTACACGTATGGGGTATTTCCCCCCCAACCCCAGATTGACATTTACACAAATGGGGGTATTTGCTCCCTAACCCCAGATATGCATCTACACGTATGGGGTATTTCCCCCCAAACCCCAGATTTATATCTACACGAATGGCGGTATTTACCCCCTAACCCTAGATATGCATCTATACATATGGGGCATTTCCCCCCAAACCCCAGATAAGCATCTACACGTATGAGGTATTTGCCCCCCAGATATGCATCTACACGTATGGGGTATTTCCCCACCAAACCCCAGATTTGCATCTACACAAATGGGGTATTTCCCCCCAAGCCACAGATATGCATCTACATGAATGGGGGTATTTGCCCCCTAACCCCAGATATGCATCTACACATATGGGGGTATTTCCCCATAACCCCAGATTTGCATCTACACGAATGGGGGTATTTGCCCCCCCAAACCACAGATGTGCTTCTACATTGCTGTAGGTATTTGCCACCGCCATATTGGCTCTACATTGCTGTGGGTATTTGCCCAACCCATATTGACTTTACATTGCTGTGGATATTTGCCCAACCCACATTGACTCTACATTGCTCTGGGTATTTGCCACCCCCCATATTGGCTCTACATTGCTGTGGGTATTTGCCCAACCCACATTGACTCTACATTGCTGTGGGTATTTGCCCAACCCACATTGACCCTACATTGCTGTGGGTATTTGCCCAACCCACATTGACTCTACATTGCTGTGGGTATTTGCCCAACCCACATTGACTCTACATTGCTGTGGGTATTTGCCCAACCCACATTGACTCTACATTGCTGTGGGTATTTGCCGCCACCCCTATTGGGTCTACATTGCTGTGGGTATTTGTCCAACCCACATTGACTCTACATTGCTGTGGTTATATGCCACCCCCCCCATATTGGCTCTACATTGCTGTGGATATTGCCACCCCCCCCCCGAATGACGCTACATTGTTGGGGTATTTGCCCCCTAACCACCAATTTGACACTACAATGCAGGTAGTATTCTCCCCCCCTTTTTGCTGTAGTTGCGACCCTGCTTTCTGTTGTATTGTCTTTCGCTGGGTATTTATGTTATTCTGTATGGGTAGGTGTCGGACTTACCTTCTGCGACGAACGCGTCGGTTGAGGTTGTAGTATTGCTCAAAGAGGTAGAGTTTAGGGATGACATGCAAGATCCGATTTATGGCTGCACCGTCTCGTTTGCAGGAATCGTGTTGTGGCGCGATTCGGAGCTGAAATACTCCCCTTCCGGATGCTCTGACGTGTTGGTTGTGGCGACAGATTCGGTGCATGGGAAGTACGCATCGTACGTCGGCGTTCGGAATTGGCTTTGGAAATGCCTCTGGACAACTCAATTCTGCATTTCCGGAGGCTTCTCATTTTGAAAATGAGTATGGAATCGGAGTGACTGGGTCATTTGTTAAGTAAAGGGTTTTGGGCATCGTACTGCGTTGTTTGGTTGAACCGGCTCCCAGTACGAGTCGGTTGTACTGTCCGGCTCCGGACGGCTTTGGGATGGCCTTCCGAATGAGATTGAAATAGGGCCCATAGTGTGACAAAATCATAAAATTCTCCATCCAATTTTGGCCACCAAAAGTAATTTTGTATTTTCCTTTTCATAATGGTAGAGGCTAGATGTCCTGTCCTGAGTGAGCTGCCTGGATAATTTTGTCTTGAAAACACTCAAGAGATATTAACTTATCACCACCTACTAGCTTATTACTCTCAATAGACAATTCACCAGCAACTTTGCAAAACATTTGAAGATTGATTCTCAAATTCTTCTCTTTGGGCCATCCAGATTGGACTAAATCCATGACCTTGCTTACTTCATTTGACTATTCATCTTCTCCCGCACATATACTAATGTCTCTAACTCATGCTACAAAGGGCCTAATTACGAAGGCTTTCTGACCGACATGGTAGGTTTAAACTCTGCATTAGGATGACAGCGGTTGGAGTTTAAACCAATGGGGGAATCTGACTCGGATCCGACAGGTTCAAGGAGCATGTCGGTACTGCACCATAATCCCTTAAAGATGGCGTTTCTGCCGTCGGGATTATGATGTCAGATTCCGACAGCTAATCCATTCTGACATGGATTGGCTGTCGGAAAATGACTTTGGGCGCCACTAGCAGGGCCCCATTCCCCCTGGGCCCTCCTCATTTGGGCCTGGGGGGGCACCTATGGTGCCCCCCCTCAACATCCCTGCACCATGGCACGGTGCCTGCCACATGCTGCTGGGATGTGTACAAACTTCCATTTTTCAATGGGAGCTTGTGCTGCGGGCAGTTTCAGCCCACCACACAAGCTCCCTTTGAAAAATGGAAGTTTGCAACTGCACCATGTATGGTTGCATCCAAATGGGGTTGTCGGAACCAATGAGCTGAGGTCGGGCGGTTCCTTCCCTGAAACAGTGTCGGTCAGAGGCAACTCCGACCGACATCATAATTAGGCCCATAATATTAGTCAATTTCGGTTTCCCAATTGTGTTACTCAGTGTCCTCTATGGGTAACCTTGACAGACAGTCAGCCCTACAACTCTTCCCACCAGGAATATATTTAGTGTTAAATGTAAATTCCAACAACTTAGCTGAAATCCTAGCAACACATACTGTAAAACACTTAATTTTCTTACCAGCTAAAATATTCACTAAAGGACGGTTATCTGTTTAATGGAGAAAGGTCTATCCTACAAATAAGGTTTAAACTTCGATACTCCATACACATGCAAGAAGTTTTTTCTATTACAGAATATGTTAATTCAACTTGATGTCAGGTTCTGAAAGCAAAACCAATAGTACTCTCAGAATAGTTGCCACACTGAGAAAGCACAGCTCCTAACCCACATTCGCATGCATCAACAGTAACAATTGTTTTCTTTCTTTCCACGAAGGGTTGCAAAGCATGTGCTTGTATTATTTCTTGTTTGATCTTTTGAAACTTATTTTCACATTCATGGGACCAATTGAAAGCTACTCCTTTCTTTAAAAGCATTCTTAAACATTCAGTCATTTTGGCAAAGTTTTCTCAAACTTTGAGTAAAATTCACAATGACCTAGAAAGGAAAGCAATTGCTCCTTGTTCTTTTGTGCTGGAGCGTCCACTATGCTTTTAACTAAACTAGGTTGAGTTTTCACTCCCTTTTCTGACAAAATGTGACCTATATAATCAATCTCCCTTTTCCTAAAGATACGTTTCTCTTCTCTGAGTTACTCCTCTCTTCTCTAATGTGAAAAACACTTAATTCAAAACCTTGCCATGTTTGTGTTCACTTTTGGTGAAAATTAAAATGTCATGTTGAAACCCCTCTACTTGAGACATTGCCTCATCTTGAGACTTGATTCATCTGCCAAGAATCTTTGGAACACAGCCGCTGCAGACGCTAGGCCAAACGGCATCCTGCAAAACTGAAATACACCATTCAAAGTAACAAAAGCTGTCAAATGGCAAGATTGCACAACAAGTTCATCCTGATGACTATGCTACTCTTAAATCTAATTTTCTTTACCAACTCGACTGACCAATCTTTGTCATTAGGTCTTCAATTCTCGGTAAAGGAAAGTTGTCAATGCAAATCACTTCATTAAGACTTCTCATCTTTCCACACATTCTAAGGTCTCCAGATTTTTTTTGTGCCAAAGCAATCGGCGATAACCACAAAGCAGCTTCAACTTTTTCAATGATACCTTGGGTGCATAAATCTTCAAACAAGACCGACAAATCCTTTCTGGCACTGTATGGAATGCTGCACAATTTATGTCTAACTGGCAAAACAACTCCTTATACGCTCATGGTGTGTATGAAATATATGATTTTTCCTAGCTTGTTTTGAAACACCTGTTTAAATTTCTCTTCTCATGAAATACAAGCCTGCTCTGTTTTTCTCAATAACAATAGGTCATTTTAGTCCAGGTCTTACTGTCATAAAAAATTCTGCTAGATGCAACCAATCAGCACATTGATGCCTTTCTTTACTACATATACTTTTGCTCTAATGCTTTCACCTAAGACCCCAATATTAGCTCGGATATAACCTAATAAATCTATTTTGCCACCTTCAAGAGGAACAGTTAGAACATTGGATGGTAATTTTTATAATTTCAAAACAAATTTAATTTCTCCTGAGCTACAATAGTGAAAAGTGCTCGAGTGTATAACAATTTATTTTTTTCAATAAATAAGTCAATGTCAGGATGAGAAATCGTCTCATCCTTGTTCACAATCTCACGTTTCACTACCAGAACCAGTTCTGCTGACTATTGTCCTTCTCACTATCATATCCTCAGTAGTAGTAAGTAGTAAAAAAATACTTTATTGCATTAATCATTTGATTACAATAAATAGAGAGAATAAGCAAGCATAAAAATAGAATAAAAACATTCACATAATTCCCATGCATGGTATCCTGTAAAAGAAAATATACATAGATCGCGATACCTGTTTTTGCATCTATATACATATCCAATAATAATAGCCATCTATTCGTTTAATGTTTTATAGGCCTGTTCTAAAAACGGAACATCCTTCTAATTGCGCTTTCCCCTGTAAGCCTAAAACAATAACGTATAGCCTCCGTAGTTGTTCTTATTTTGGCATTATTAAACATGGGGCGTAAATATGTCCTCCTTATAGGCAACAGCCTCGGGCAAATGCATATTAAATGTTCCTGAGTTTCCTTGCCGATTCCACAAAGCCGACATACCTGTGTATCTTTGAGAGCCTGATTCCAAGTCCCTTCGAACTCCCCGTTCGGAATGTAGGGTTGTCTGAACCTTAAGTATTTCCATTTAATATAAGTGGTCAGATTCCATCCCAAGTGTTTTTGAGCCTGCAAGGTATATGTGTCAATTAAGCCCGTATGCTTATATTTCCCAGCTTGTAGAAGACCTAAATTCCACTGTTTTAACTTTAATGTTTTGCGTATTAAATTTTTACGCACATCCCTGGTCATTCGCCCCATCTCCTGTATATCAGGCAGATCATAAGAGTCTATTTCCATCATTATGCTATATAGTTGCAGATCTCTTACTTTTCTACTCCGGAGTTCCACCATTATTAGATGTTTCAATGTGCGTGGATCGGCCTTAGCACAGTCAATAATATAGTTAACACAGCTGTTCTTGTGCAGCATTTCCAGGGATTTTAGGCCAAATTTCAGCCGTATCATACAATGTGGAGTAGCCTGTCGTAGATGGAGTATGGTGCGTACACATTTCATAAAACATTTTTCGAGATCAAAGATGACTTTCTTGTTCATGGCAGGAGAAGCATACAATAAAAACGGAATCATTTTCATTTGTAAAGCTTCAAGTGATGGGATAATTGCATTCCCTCCGCACATTTTCATAAATCTCTCGATTGATTTTGTAATAGTTGTAGATTTTACACTTTTACTGACCATATGGTTTAACCATGTTAACTTTTTGTCAAATGTTACGCCGAGGTAGTTATATTGATCCACTACCTCGATTGGATTTTCTCCTAAAGTCCACGTTTTTGATTGTGTAGACTGTCCAAACGTAACAATTTTTGTTTTAGACAAATTAGCTATCAAACCATTCACTTTGTTAAATGTATCAAGTTGGTTCAGTTGGTGCTGTAATCCATTAGGAGTTAAGGATAAAATTACTAAATCATCGGCATATGCTAGGTATGGTATTTTTTGTCACCTAATTTTGGTGCCACACCCATATCTAAACTTAACACCAAATCGATATCTGCAATGTACAAAGAGAATAGCAGTGGAGCGAGGACACAGCCTTGCTTAAGACCGTTTGTGGTATCCATCTTTGGCGATAGTGTATTATCATGAGCCAACTTCACCCTGACCCATGTATCCAAGTGCAGGCCGATAATAACATTTAGAAGGTTCGGATCAACCTCCCATGCTCCCATAGCCTCAGTAACTACACAGCATACACCACTTCTTTTCCTTCTTCTACGTGTTCTAAAGAAATGTCTCACTTTACCACAATTCCTACATTGTTGTCCCAAAGCTGGGCAATTTTTAAAAGAAGAAACATGAGAAGGCGAACAACATCTGTAACACACAACACCTTGCACCTGTTTAAAATGTGTGTTCTGTGAAATATGGCATTGTCAGTGCTGGTATTCCTAATAGGTTTATTAGTCACCACACCTGATATAGTGGTGTTAGATATTGCAACTTGAAGTTGTTTGGCATCTTCGCTGGAGCTTTCTATACTTTTTGCTCTATCAATTTTCTTATCCATTGAGGATTCCTTATAAGAAAGACAAACTTCTTAAATTTCTTTTGAATAGCATCTAGCAGTTAATTGGTCCCTAATTAATTGTGACATAAAATTCTCAAATTCACATTTAGCTGCTAAACTTTCAAGGCTGTGATATATGTGTCAATACTTTCACTAGGTTTTTTGGTTCTTGTTAAAAAAGAAATCTTGTACCAAAGTACAATCAAATTTTATGTTTTTGACAAATACTTCTCCAACTGAGTAACAGTAGTTTCAAACTCATCAGAATACTCACTTTCAGGAGGTACAAATTTTGGTAAATCAAAAACATTTTGACCCTCTACTCTTAAATAGTAATACATCAAGATTTTCTTTCTGGTCTTGGAAAAAGGGTTCCTAAATCTTGGCTGGAAGCTACAATTACCATGATTATAAAGCCTAACAAAGACCCAAGGAAGATAGACTTGTATAGGCTGATCTCCTTATTAAATACAGACTACAAGATCTTTTCTGGTATCATAGCTGCGAGGGTGGCGAAGGTAATACACGAGATTATACACCCTAATCAGAGAGGTTTTATCCCTGGGCGGCAATTAAATGAGTTGACCTTCCAGGTATTGGGAGTTATAGATCTGGCGGAGGCTTGGAAAATACCTCTGACTATCGCAGCAGTCGATGCAGCTAAAGCCTTTGACCAGGTACATTGGCCTTATTTATGGGAGGCTTTACGAGGCTTTGGTTTTCCACAGAATATGGTAAAGGCAGTTCAGACCTTATATCACTGTCCAAAAGCTAGAGTGCTGATAAATGGAAGGCTGTCAGATTGGTTTGACATTTTTAGAGGGACTAGGCAGGGCTGTCCGCTCTCCCCGCTCCTTTTTAACATATATATCGAACCCTTTGCCAACATGATTAGGTTAGATACAACTATCCTTCCCTTTAAATTCCATACTTTTGAAGTTAAGCTAGGGCTCTACGCAGATGATCTGCTGCTTTACACCAGTAACCCGCAAGAAGCAATTCCAAATTTGATGAGGAAGGCAGATGCCTTCGGTCACATTTCTGGGTATAAAGTAAACTCAAGTAAGACCGAGCTTATGGATTGGAATCAGGGGTTGGCAAGTCACGGGGCGAGAAATCAAATGAGATACCTGGGTATCCAAATAACGCAGAAAATCGAGGATACTATTAACGTAAATTGGAAGAAAGTTAGCCAAGAAGTCACAGGTTTACTCGTGAAATGGGCGAACTTACCTCTTAACATCTATGGGAGGGTTAATCTCGTGAAAATGATTATCTTACCAAAAGTGACATTTTTGTTTAATTCTATCCCGTTGAACTTCCAAAAGAAAGATATAGCAAAACTTCAAGGAAAGATAGGAAGCTTTATTTGGTCATCAAAAAGTTCCAGGATTTCATGGAAAAAATTACGTAGGCGACTGGATATTGGAGGACTTGCGTTACCAGACATTTTAGCATATTGTTACGCATTTCAGTTTAAGAACGTGCGAATGCTGGCCAATAAAGTTAACAACTCAACAATTGGGGTACTATTTGCAGCATTGCTGATGGACGTGCCACATGGTCAAAGTGGGTTTCTTTTTAAATATGGGGATCCCAATTTTTTTTTTTTTTTAAAGTTAGGCTTAAGATCCTAAAGTCTGCTCTGCACACATGGATGTATGTGCGGAAGGCGTTAAGAGTCCCATATTTTTCATCATGGGCGCCTATCTGGGATTCTCCAGGTACCCCTGAGTGCATGAGGGACCAATTAAGCCAGCCTTTAAGAGATCGGGGCATTCAGTGTTGGGCAGACCTTAAGGATGGTATAAATCTGATTAGTTGGGAAGTACTTAGCAATTGTACCAATGGTTTGCTGACAAGGTTTAAATACTACCAGCTGAGTTCCTGGTGGACTACACAGGATTGGGCAGAGGTGGAAGATCCTAAGTTTGACCAAGTAATGAGATCTAGTCGGTGGAGCAAGGAAACATCATTTTGGTATTGGGCCTTTGTAGACGCGGGTGGACAGATGGAGAATGAAATTGAAAAATTGTGGGGCGAGGAGCTTGCTAATCAGGACACAATGCAAATGTGGAGTAATTCGTATAATATACTACGAAAAATAGTAAAACCAGCACCACTAAAACGAAACCATCTGTTCACCACGTATTGAGTGTATTGGACGCCCGCAAAACTCTCTAAGGCCACAGGGAATACCTATACTTGCCCCAGATGCATGTGTCGATGCGGATGATATACACATGTTCATGGTAGGCCCAAAAATAACCCCCTTTTGGAATGAGATTAGCGCCTTTCTGGGAGAATCTATTGGGATGCAACCAGAAGAATCATTAAGCCTAATATTTTTTGGACAGAGTTTGGATCAAGAAGAGCAACTGTCTGAGGTGAACTCTAAAATTTTTGTTTTATGTAACTTTATTGGCAAGACGGGAAATTTGCAAATTGTGGAAATCTGGAAATCCTCCAATACTCTTTGAGTGTCTAAGGAGCATCATATATGTGAGTGAATCAGACATGATATGTGATCCGAAAAGTAAAGAGAAAGTTTGGGCCCCGTTGAATAAGTGGAGAGAAAAGGTAACGTGAGTCCTATGATTATGCCAGTTACTCTGTTGGCCTTATAATCTCCAACTCCTTTGGCAGGCCCAGTTAGTATGTGGAGATGGAATAGGAAACGGATGTAAACTTGTGGGCGATCATCTCAGGGTCTCGCAATACGGCCAATGGTTTTGGTCCACTACGATATGGCCTAGAAAGACTGAGTATAACCCTGCAAGAAATCTGGCAAAATGAGGACAAAACAAAAAAAAAGAAAAAAAAGAAAAAAAGATTTTCTTTCTGGTCTTAAACGTTTGAGCACCACTAGCACCCAAATAAGCATTGGAAGATCTAAACCATAGCTTTTTTTTTTTAGCTTCCATTCTAATGATAGGGCACCAGGCTCTTGGAGAAAAGGTGCTGGTGGTGTTACATTGTGCATGCTAATAACAGCAAACAGATTATGCTGCCTGAAAGTCGAACTGGATAACTACCATGTGCAGATCGTTTTATTGGAGTACTCAAGCTCTGCCATATATCAAGCATGCAAATCACTGTTGCAAAATAAAAGTGTGTAGATCACTGATTAAATTTTTAATTTTGCACGTATTTCTAAAATTCAAACCGATTTTGCAGATTAAAGCTTCACGTTACTATAATCATTCATGAGTAATAGTATACTTCCAAAGTGTGCACATCACTGAAAACCGCACAAAATATGGTAGGATATGAGTCCCAATGTTGATAAAGGGTGCCAATCACTGTGTTATGGTGAAATTAAAATCCAGTCAAACTGTAATATAAAGATTGGCTTTAAACAACGTGTCAATCATTGTGAACAAAGAAATTCCAGAAAGATCCACTAGATGGCGGTATTGTGCTTTGAGAAATCTTGAGACTGGAAGACAAAACTAGCTTTCTGTTCCAACATCCGCTTGAAGATAATTTGGAAGAGGCACACCAGTAAAATAAGTTGTTCCAGTTCTGTGAGTGTAGTTGCTCTTAGCGTATTATGTTCCTTGCTAAGTGTGTAATATTCATTTAATTGAAGAGTTCAAATGCAACAAGATTTTCAGTCAGAAAGACTGTCATATGCAATGCACACGTATTTTCTTTTGCTTCACATAACATGTTAGTGTATGACACATTCCATAGATATTTTTGGCAATCATGTAAGTTATTAAAAACATGTTCGTGGTGATGAATAAATCAAACGGCTGCCAATTGTTAGTGCGACAGAGCACGCTAGCCCTGACAGGCAGTGGATGATAACAGATTCCTCAGACTTAAACAGGTGTCATGTCCCCAAAATGCTGAGGGATGGAAAGAGTGAAGCCAAACAGTTCTGAATCCTTGCTGAGGCACGGAGAGAATAACTATTTACACTAACCACCAACCTCTGGCCCCTGCTGTAAGATAAACAAAAAAAAGACTCTCGCTCATTGAAACAAAACACGTTCGCACATGTAATTACTCACAGCACCAAAGAGCTTGAGCAGGACAGGAGTCTTACCATTCAAAATATTTTATTGAGTTTTGTAATATAACGACAGGAAGACATACAAAATATAACAGCAAAATAGTCATACTTTTAAGAGTAAATTTAAAGTCATACTAAAGAAAGTGTTGCTCAGTACAATCATATTCTAAAATACCTAAAAGTAGCTAAATGAAGTAAAGGGCTACATGTTTAATACTATCTAAAACAAACCAGTTTACTTGAAGCAATTAACTAGCATTAAAAAAAAATCAAAAGTCGTCCAAACTGACAATGTGAAATAGAGCGGCTTCTTATTCTTATTGAACGAACATTCAATCCCATTTCTCAAATCTAATATCTAATCCCACCAGCCAGTGCATATTCATAGTAATGGATTTGATAGCAGAAGAAATGAGTAAATCAAACAATTTAGCATCCATATAAGTGTGAACGAAATGAGTGAAGATTTACATTTTGTAATTATATATGTAATAAGATGATGATTATTAAAAATTTGAGAGGTTTTACACCAGACATTAGACCAGAAATTGGCTACAACTGGACATTAAAATAACATGTGTTTCAATGAGCCTTGTTTACTTTTACAATTCCAACAAGTAGGATTAACAATTATTTTAACCTTATATAATTTAAGAGGCGTCCAGGAGCAATAGTTCAATATAAAAGATTCGGTCTAGCATATGAAAGATGGAAACCAATGTGAAATGTTACATAACCAGATGTTTTTCCACGTTTGCAGAGAATAGTTATTATTTAAGACGGGATTTCATAATTCACTAATCTTTAACAGATTGAGTGAGTTTGTGTAGGTTATTTCTTTTATATATTTTAGAAGCAACATGACAGGCGAGAATATGTATACCAAAAACAACTCAATATCTGAACACTTAGTATAGAACTATTGTAGGCATTGAGAATTGCATTACACAATATAGCAGATCTATGATATTTGAAAGCAGGTAACTCATATTTAGATTGTAGATCTGAAGAAAATAAATACATATTACTAATGCAAATGCCCGATATATAAAATATACCAGCATTAATCCAGTTTTTCCAGTAAGAGATTGGAGTATTTGATTTGGTCAGAGGATTATTCCATAGAGGTATCTTCTTAGAAAATATAATTATATTACCAAATGTTGTCGAAGATCAATAGTAAGGGTAGCCGGTAAAGGGAATGGCGCAACAATATTTCTCTCTAGTTAGATCCAGGAGAGTGCTAAGTGTGACTCCGGTTTAAAAAAAACAAGAAACACTTTACACAGTTAAAATGGAGTTATATTTCTTAAAATTTGGAATACCAAAGCCTCCTTCTAATTTAGTAGCTTGTAAGTGACTGCTTTTAATATGAGGGATCTTATTATTCCAAATACATTTAGTAAGGATTTAATAACATTCATGAAAAAATATGACGGAAAAGTAACAGGCGACATTGATAATAGATTTAACACTTGTGGGGCTATTACTATTTTAATTGCCCCAATTCTCCCCAACCAAGATACATTGAGGGAAGACTATTTGTCTAATTTTTCTGAAAATTTTAGTCAAGAATTTCTTTGCAATTGAAAGCTATTGAATTTTTGAGATAGTCTATCTTTCAGTAAGCCAGTTTGGTCAGCATGAATAATATTGTGTAGAACTGGAGCAAGTCTAATTGCTTGAATTTTAGCATCAATTTTACAATCCTGATTAAAGTGAAAGGGGGCAATATTTAGAGAGCAATGTAAGATTTGTATCATGTTTAGGAAGGACAATAATTGTAGTTTCTTTAAACGAACCTTCCACAGAAGCTTTATGTGTAAATTCTTGAAACAGTGATAAAAGGAGAAGAGTGAGTTTGCTCAGTAAGGTTTTATAAACTTCTGCAGGAATGCCATCATGACCTAGTGCTTTTTTGGTATTAAATGATTTAATGGCATTGCAAACTTCTTCCATATTTAAAGCGGCATCAAAAGTACTTCTGTCAGATTGTGATAAGGAAGGTAAATTGCACTTAAGTAGAAAACTATCTAATATGGAATCATGAATATCTTGAGGTTTATTATAAAGATTCAATTCAAAGTTCTGAAATTGAGCAGCTATTTCCATAGCGGATAGAAAATAAATTCCATCTGAATTACGTACATAGCATGCATCTGGTTTTATACTCTTTGATTTGTAAGTAATTTGCAAAGGTGGGGCCAGATGGGTTTGTATTAAATTGGAAAATTATTGTTTCCAAATAAAAAGACCTGTTCTTTTACTAAGCAAAGTATTATAGTCATAGCATAAATTTTGAAGTTGCATTTTGTCTTGAATGTCAGAGAAAGATAAGAACAGCCTTACAATTCTGGAGATTTGCTGATCTAGACTACTAAGTTTTAAGTTGAAAATTGTATTCTCATATACCATAATAGAAATAGTCATTCCTCTGATATAAGCCTTAAGAGCATCCCAGTGAGTAATGTGAGAAGTATCCTTCAGTTGATTATTATGTAAGTAGTCAGAGAAAGCAGATAATTTGTTTCTATTAACATCAGATAATATACCATCAGTATTCTTTCTCCATCAAGTATATGTTTCGGAATATTCTTGAGAGTTAAGGAAAAATAGATTAGGATGTGGTCTGAAACATGGGATCTATTTTAGTATTTGAAATTGAGTGGCATAAGGTCCTAGAGGAAAGTAAGTAGTCAATAAATGAATATGTAGAAGGAGCATTAGAATAAAAAGTGAAGTCCTTATCAGTGGGGAGATTGAGTCTCCAATTATCAACTAACTTAGGATTAGCTAGAGCACTTTAAGCATGGCATTCGAGCTTAGGGGACTGAATCTAATATTTGAGATACTATTTAGAAGTGGGTCAGATATCATGTTAAAGTCTCCTCCTATGACAAAAGGTACATATCCAATAAGCAAAATTTCTGAGGAATCTGATTTCCAAAAATTAGGATCATGTGTAAGGGCATATATATCAAAGACACGAATGGGATATTTGTCAATAAATGTGTGGACATACACATATCGACCCTCAGAAATAGGTTTGCAATGCACTATGGTAGCTTGTAACTTTCACAAGAAAAGTATAGTCACACCATGTTTGTGTCCCTGTGCAGGTGATGAAACTAAATTACCAACCCACAATTTTGACATATATGCAAGTGTAGTATAGTCAACATGAGTTTCTTGTAAGAAGCATATATGTACTTCACATTTATGTAAATAGTCTAACATTTTGCTTCTCTTTACTGGTTGCCCCAAGCCATTAACATTTAACGAGGCAATTTTTCAAGTATAATTATTTGCCACAGAGAAAAGAAGAAGGGAGAAAGAAGAGGAAAAAAAATGGAAGACTGGGACTGAGAAAAAAAGATGATTATATGATGTAGCCCATATATAATACCATACAAAACAAAAAAAGACAAACAAAACAAAAATATCCCTCAGGGGTGAAGACAATTGAGAAGTGAGACAGCATGGGTACAATCCAAGTGGAGAGCGCGCGCCATGGTACCTGGTGAAAAAAGAAAATGGTTACAAAGGCAGAGTGGTGAAACTATGTGTTAAGTACAGAAGCCTGAGATTCATCACAACTGGAGCATGAAAATCCAAGTAAGCAAGCAGGTCTGCTGGAGAAGTAAAAGACTTGGAATTCTCATTTTTCCACATTCTCATGACTGAAGGGATGAGTAGTCCATACTTGAAGCCTGCTTCACTAAGTCGAGGACGCAGATCAGAGAATTGTTTACTTAATGCTACAGTTTCTTTAGCAGTCTTGATGTATATATATTTTATTACCTTCAACCATTAATAATGGAATTTCTTGGATCACTTTACATATCATAATGCGGTGGTGATGATGCAACACTTTAAATATGACTTGTCGCAGTTTAGACTGGTCTGGTTTACGATGTGAGGGTATGCGATGAGCCTTATATTTCGAACTTCTCTGAAAACTTTTATTTCAGTAAGGATGGCAATAGTTTTTCCAAGAAGGCTCTGCAATCCTGACCTTCAATATTCTCCGGTAGATTAAAACTACGTATGTTATATTGGCGATTTCAATTTTCCGAAACTAAAAGCACTCGTGGCATATGCACAACAGATGTAACTTGAGGTCCAATAGCGGCTGTATTATCATGAATTTTGATTTCATTATCAGAGACTTTCATTGATTTAATAAGTTTGATATCAGAACAAATAGAGTCAGTGTTGTTACAAATAGCTTGAACTTCCTCCAGAATTTAAGTCATTGACTCTTCTTGTGACTCGATCACCTTAGATTTAAAAGGAGGCAGTAAAGTACTTTGCTTCCTTTTATTAAGTTATTAAGGTAACATTCATTTCCGAGTTAGACATTTTTAAACCTGCTTAATTTAGAACTTAAATGTGGTAACACTTCCAGGAATATCCAGCCAAAAATCAAAGGAGCCACAAGCTACTGGCAACTGCTGTTAAGAAATGTGAACATGAAACGTAGCACCTCCGATATTCAGCTGATTAAAAGCCAAAATAACACATAAGCTGCCTGCCAGTGTAAAATAATATAATATGCCTTTAAGAGCTTAGAACCATGAAAGGCCGCACTTTTAAGTAGAACAAGGAAAATCTGAAACCCACCTCCTCTCCTCAGGCAAGCCCTCCTCCCAGACAGTCACCTGAGAAGAAGTTGCAATTCAAGGTTATGCAGTACTCAGCCACTGAAACTGGCTGTAACATGGGAGTTCTGCAGGCACAGGCTTTACTGACAATAAAAATGCCTCAAAATTTACCAAAATGCCTTTAATGAGCATAAAAATATCGGGCCATATTCTCAAGAACGGAGATAACATTATCGCCGCTTTAGCGGCAGGAAACTGCCGCTAAAGCGGCGATAAAGCCCCTTATCGCCGCAGTAGGTCATGATCCCAGTTTGTCGCCAATATGGTTATGAAACAATGGGGCCTATTAGCAATAACCGGCGATAATTATCACTAAGCGCAGTTAGCCCTTGGATAATTATCGCCGGCTATCGCAGGTTTCTATCGCGGAGATAGCGTGCTATCAGCAACGCTTATCTCCTAAGCGATAGAAACCCTGGAGAACAGTGTGAATATCGCTTGAAAACAAGCGATATTCACACTGTGACCAGTGTTAGCTAGGTGATAGGGCGAGGGGGATTTAGCCATGTAATCCACCTCCCATTGGATTACATGGCTAAGTCAGGTCTGGACCAGGCGTTAACAAACCAGCGCTAAACGTGTTTAGCGCTGGTTCGTTAATCACCTCCCCTGCCTCGCTAATAGGTGATAGCGAGCTTAGCGACTGTTTCCAGTCGCTTTTAGGTTGGGAACGCCTACTTTGCATGCCATTAGCGATAAATATCGCTGGCATGCAAAGCGGCACCCAACCCGGTCGCTATCGCCTAGAAGCTGTCGCTAACAGCAGTTAGCGACAGCTTGCTAATAGGGCGTTAGAATTATCGCCGCTTTAGCGGGAAAAAGTCCCGCTAAAGCGGCGATAGAGCCCTTGATAATATGCCCCACTATTTCATACAGAAAGAAGATTGATAGCCGGATTTTGATTGCCACAAGTAAAATGCATCCGGTACAGCAGGGGCACAGATTCAACTGTTGAGGAGAGAGCCGAGAGATTCAGAATTCTATTGACATCATGGCATTCCATGTTCCCATCAGTCATTAATACAGGTGTGTGGGAAGATCTGCTAGATACATAGTGTAGAACGTAGATGAAAACACGTAGCCTTGTGCCAGACCATTTTCAGTCTCAATCTGTTCAGTGCTTGTGCATGATTACCGACACTCGGCTTTCCTTGTTGACCCTCTAGATCATCTTGAGGAGACTTCTCTCTAACCCCAGATTTACCAAACACCAAAGTAATCAACTGGGCATAAATAAAGATTTTTTTCCAAGTTAGTACCCGCTGTCCATGATTATGATCTGAAAACTTTTTGTTCCAATGGTTACATGGCCATGGTGTTGATCCATGCAGTCAGATGTTCTAGAAATAACTTGGCAAATAGCTTTCCTCCACTTTCAAGGTGTGCAATCATTCAAAATTTAGCGGGGCTTGCTCTTATCACTTTTTAGCTCTTTCCTTTGAGACACCATTATCTGTTTTACCAGACTATTGTTTTTCAAAAAATGCATGTATAATATATATACGTGATGGGACTTGCAGTCAGAAGGCAGCATCCATTGCATGGACGTCATTTATGGGTCACAGATGTGACCCCTAGCGTGCCCCATGCTACCCCTGGTACTGCCTTTGTGACCCCCTGGCTTCAGAGGTGGCAAAATCAGTGCCAAGAACACATGGGTGTCTCGCGTTATCAGAGTCAGGCTCTAAACTCGTTTTCTGCTCATTTTTATTACATTAATAGTGAATAATAGTTTATCATTTACTACTAGTGAAATGAAAAGTGGAGCAGCAAGATCTGGACCTTCACTGGCATCTTAGATAAGAAAAATAAAATGGTTTTAATGTATATTGTGTGCCTGCATGTGTATGTGAGAGTGAGTTTGGGTGAGAGAGCATGTATATGTGAGAGCATGTAAGTTTGTATATCGGATCGTGGATGTGTGTGTGTCAAAATGAATAAGCATAAATGAGTCAGAGTGAGTGAGAGACTGTGAATGAGTGATTCAGGGTGAGAGTGAATGCACGAGAGTAGGTGAAAATGAATGATTGCAAGTCAGTGCTAATGATAGAATGAGTGTGAATAAGTGAATGTAAGTGAGCATGTGCTGTTATGCTTGCAGATCTGCTGTTGGACCTGGCAGGCTTATGGTTTATGAAGCATCCTTGACAAAATGTTGGAACTGGAATACTGGAGGCAATACTTGCATATGGGATACACTCGGCAAAATGATACTGCTGGAACTCTGTAGGTAAATTATGGCATGGAGCGCCCATGAAAAAATGCCCACAGTGGCCTCCTGGAGGCAATTCTTGGCATAGTTGGCACCTGTGGCAAATTGCTAGTGATGGCACACTGGAGGAATTTCTTGGCATATGGGAAGAAAACTGTGGCAATGTCATTGGGCCATCCATGACAAAATGGGGTACTTGACATATTAGACATAACCTTTGACATAAGGGACCTCCATAGTGCAAGAGAAGTATTAGGAAACCTCTGGCACTGGCATATTGTATGTAATGTTTGGGAAAAAGGGGCCACCATGGCAAAATGCTGGTCCTAGCACTCATGGGGACTGTCAGGTTTCAGTAGCTTGGCATACCATGAAAGGACTTGAATATTTAGTGAGTGTTGTTTTTAGAGCCTATGACTTTTTAGCAGATTTATGTGAAAATTGTACATTAAAATGCACTAGTAAAGTCAATTTTTTTCAAAAAAGTTTCAGGGAAGAGAAACCCCCCACCCTTTGTTCTCCCCTATAAGAATATATGATATTAATTATGCGATTATGTAAATTCAGCAAGGTTAATTGTTGTGATGTCATCAGAATTAAGGTTATGTTGCATCACTTCTTGGGATGATGCAGAGTCAAAGGTCATATGATATCACTTTCTGTTACATCTTTAGGGTCAAAGGGTATACAATGCCACTTCCGCTACCCCAGGCAGTTTGGTGAATCGACGTCCATGATTCATTGGTCTGTAAATTGTCATTCACATTTTGCTTCCACCCACCACAGCATACAGAATGGCACAATAAGCCAGTCAACAGAATCCATTGGCTCACTTCACTTAGAGGGACAGCGTAAAGTCTGTGCAAATTGTTCATATCCACCTCAAAATAGTTCATTTTTCCTTTGTAACAAAGTTAGGTCAAAGTGTGCTTATTTTGTTTTATTTTTCATTGTATATTACCTTTAAATATTTGTTATCTATTTTAACTGCATGTCAGGTACCCAATCAGATGGTAACTATTTTTCTCTCTACATTTTAATGTTTGTGTTAGAAAATATCTAGGTGACATTGTGTTTGAACTTGGGTTATTCTTTGAGAGGGGTGGCAGGCAACAACCATATTTCTTGTCAAGGTGAACCACAAGAGTCACTGAATTAACCTGTGCTTAACCCTCTGGTTACTGGGCACAAAGGCAGTCAGACTTCACTTAGAGGCAATGTGTATAGTAATTATTGAGCACACAAACAGTAGTAAAGTGAAAAAAACATAAGGCAAATCCTAAACTAATCTAGAAAAAACAGTACATTTTAATTAATAAAATGTTAACAGAAGGGCAAAAATCCAGTCAGTATAAACAGAGATATTCATTTTTAAAGCTTTTAGTGACAAAAGCAGAAAGCGCCACTTGTTGTCATCTGGTTACGCTACAAGTTTGGGCTGACCACGATGGAGTGTGGGCTTAATGTAGGCACCAGGTTAATCCCACTGAAGAGTTGCTTTCATGTCTGGCACAAAGAGGTCTATTCGCATTGGAAAAGGCCATGAGGAAGAGGATGCAAGGATCCAGGTGTCATTGGATCCTCGTGTTAGAAGTCATCATGGGTTGTTGCTGTACCACACAATGCAGAACTAGCATTGCCAGTCATCACAAACTGTCTGCGCGAAGAGCAGGTCTCAACCGACCTTCACATTTGCAGTCGGCCTGGGCAGCAGAATTTATGCACGAAGGGGCCTGACCACAGCCGTGAGGAGCCAAACTTCAGGACTTACCTTTTTCTTCTTGGAGGAGCTTCCACTGGTGCTAGAGAAGGGTCCAGGTCCAGGACCAGCGGTGCACAGCTTGAGGATCAGGACTCACTCCAGCAGAGGCCATCAGTAGGTTTCAGGTAGGTCCAGTTGCAGCTAGGCAGTTGGAGGGAGGCATCTGAAGTTTGTTGTATCACTGTAGCTCACACAGGAGTTCAACCAACTGACCCTTGGTGTCACTGTGTAGCCTGGGATCAAGGCACGCATGCCCAGTCATCCTTCTTTAGACAGGAAGGCAGTCTTCAAAGCAGCAAGACATTAATTCTGATAGTAGGGCAGCCCTTCTTTTGATTCTTCCACAGGTCTAGGAGTGTTCTGATGAGTGATTGTGAGGGTCCTCTTCTTATACCTGGTGTAAGCATGTCCTTGGGGGAATTCCCTGACCTACCCACAAAATTGGTTTTGGTCAGATCTTCCCCTTATTCTGGTCCTGGCTCGAAACTGTCTAGGTTGAGAAAAGTCAAGGGAGGTCTGGGTCAGGTTCCTTTGTGTGTGCTGTAGGCAAAGCCCTTTGAAGTGTGAGTGAGGACGGATACAGGCCCTCCCATGCCATCCTGTGAGGATGGCCATCCCGTCTATGCCCTCTTTGTCCCACTGCCAATACACAAACCCCAACAGCAAAGTCATTCACAGTCATGTGACATAGTGCACTTTAAGGAAAACACAGTTGCTTGGGACAAGAAAAAGCAAACTTTCTAAAGTTGCATTTTCAGAACTGTAAGTTAAAATCAGACTTCACCACTAAAGAGGAATTTAAATTACAATTAATTTTAGTGCAAACAGTATATCTCTGTCTGCTCCCATTCTGAAGATTGCACATATTAAATGTACTAAGACATCCTAGTGTCAGCTGAAGGCAGAAATAGGCCTTACAACAGTGAAAAATGACTTTAGGAGTTTTTCACTACCAGGACATGTAAAACTTCAGTACACATGTCCAACTTTCTAAATACAATGCACCCTGCCCTATGAGCCTTTATGGCCTACATTAGGAGTGACTAATAAGTATTAAAAAAGGTTTTTGCCCTGGCAAAATGTTTGAGGAAACAGCAATTACCATCCTTTGTTCCATCAATTTACAGAGCCTTGGCCTGCCTGGAATAATGCTCGCTGAAACGGACGTCAGAATGTTTTTGTAAGGCTAGTGCACACGTGTCAGTTATATATTGGCAGGATTGAATTTTTAATCAGGCTATGGGCTGACATGGCACCAGCACGGGTCTGCAATACTTGGGATCTCCAGGGACCACCCCTTTATGACACAATGCAATGTAAAACTTTCTAAGCAGAACCGGGCGTGCACAGTATCAGCCGTGTACTTCCTGGGGCTACTTGTCCGTTCCAAAGCTGCCTCTTATTACCCCTCCCTTTTTGACATCATCATAGGATGGGGTGTGGTTAGGAAACATGACTGACCCCACCCAACCTAGTGACAAGTTGGGAAAGGGAGGGTCACATGCTGTAAACAGTAAACACTGTGCATGCTTCTGCACCTCATGTATTCTGTTCAAAGCATTTCAGAAGCTTATGGAAACGACTTCTGGTGTGAAGTACCTACAACACTAAACCGGATGGAGTGGAGGACAAGGCTTACAAGTTAGTAGTTGGTCTTGCCTCTTTAACTCTCCTACCATTTCCCTTTTTCTCTTTTTTGTGCTCGTTTTACATCCTAGTTTGCTGTCTAACAGACCACAAACTAGGATGTAAAACGAGCTCCAAAAATGAGTCTAACACTCTCAGTGCTTTCGCTTGTTGTCAGTGTGTTTTTTCATTCCTTCCTTTGTAGGAATTAATGTATTCCATGTTTTTATACGACACTGTAACATATCAAACAACCTACAGGAAAAAGTGAATGAAAACTTGATAGCCTTCCCACAAATTGGGGAAAAAACAAGACTGCTACTAAAAAAAGCAATATCTCATATTGAGAAGGGACTGGGAGACTTGTGTGTTTTTCTCTCTCTTCACCAACCTGCCTTGAAGGTAAAATGCAAATGAGTCCTAAGAGAAATTGTGAACAGTTCCTGGCCACATGCAGTTAGACTGAGAATTTTGACAGAGCAGGCCGTGGGATGTGCTCCTGGGAGGAGCGGCAAGCAGTCTTTATCGGCCCAGGTCTGAACTATGTCCAAGAACTTCATGGTGCATTGATCCCGGGCACATGTAGGTTCATCTGTGGGACGTGCAGATAAGCTTATTGCAATGCATGCTTGCTACAAGGCCCCACCTGTGAGTGCGCTCTGCTTTGTGTTATCATTATCTGCACTGGGATGAAAGTATTTTCCTTCCCTATCCCCACTGCCCTCTGTCATCATTCTGTATTTAAATAATTTTTATTAGGAATAAAAAGAGAGTACCAAGATTACAAGCAGCATAAGGAAGGAACGTAACATAGTAAAATCACATAAGTTAAGGGTAATACAATAATAAATATGATGTCACATTAAAAAGCTGCAAAATGTAATCTTATGCTCAGCGCCGGGACACTTGATCGAGTAGCTGCGCGCTTTATAAGTACCTAGATAACATAAGGTAAGTAAAAAAGAGAATAGATTATCTAGTTAACATTAGTCATTTTTATATTTTTCAAGACAGAGAGAAAGGAGAGAAAGAGGGGAAAAGAAAAAGGGAAGGGGGAAGAGGAATAGAAATTATAGTAAAGAGGAGTGTGAAGATAAAAAGGTAGTAAAGGTTAACCAGAATAAATCAGATTTGATCTTCTGAGATAACAGTGAAGATGAAACAGTAGGGAAATGTGGATGATTCGGAGAAGGAAGATGGCGGCTGGTTGATACGGCCGTAGGCGGCTCCCAACAAGGTGGCAACAATATAGACCCTATGGCTGGAGCATGAGTGAATATGATTAAACCTTGCAAAACAAAAAAGCTACAGAACCCGGCTGGGCCCTACCTTGGATTAATTCCATAGTGCGACAAGCCGATGATTGCACGTTGTAGGTGGCTGGAAAAGGAGTTTTCCCTGGTCGCAGGACGACGGATCTCGGCGGGCAGTACAGCGTCGGCTATGGGGCCCAAATCGACAGGGAGGGGAAGAGGTGCAACCCACCAGACATCCCATCAGACAGTCCAACATGCCCCGGCCGTGGACTCAGCTCCCACACCAGCAGGGACGGCTCAATCAGGATGCCGGCAGAAGACGACCCGGACAGAGACAAACCTAGGGGGTAGGGGAGGAGCGCGGTCGCGCAGCCCCAGCAACAGCAGACCAGTTCCTCAGTGCTCGAGATGCTCCGAGGCGGCGGGAGCGGATCCATGCCCACGTCAAGTATGGAGCAGGTCTATGCCTCATCCTCGGCTCAGGTAGGCGGCCAGAGCAGCATGCAGGCCGGTAATACCCCACTCGGCATCGGGGGCGGCTGGGGGAACGAGACATTGGGGGAGACATTGGGCGATTTGTCAGGAGATGTGCCCGTAGTGACTGGGGGGAAAACATTGGATACCCAAATGCAGTATGTGGAGCGAAAGGGTGACCAAACCCAGGGGCTGGCAGCCGAGGGAAGGAGTACAGAAAAGATGGATAAAAGCAACACAGAGGGCTTTTCAGGGCTATCCTCCCAATCACTGTTGCAGGAGCAGGTTGCCCCACAAGATGTCTACACTGGGGGGTGACTGTTCCTAAGTTCTCATGCAAGTATCAACCAAATTATGGTTGGTGAGAAGGAATCAAAACTGGTGGTCAGACTCTAAGACGGTTGGGTATTATAAGTAATGATGGGGGGAATCCCTCCTTTTAGATGTAGTGCCCTCACACACCCTTGCAGGTGTCATGCTTCATCATCGGGCGTTGCTCCTCGTGGGGGTGGCGCTGCAGTCCCTCCGGGGCCCCACGAGAGGGCTCTTTAGCGGAGTTCTTTTAAGGAGACGCCGCAGTTGTGCATGTGGGTGTGTGGGCCTAGGAAGGTGGGTGAGTGGGTGAGTTAAAATTACCAAACGGTACCCGGAACCTCTATTTATTCGGGGGTCCGAGTGGTAAGTTAAAAAGGGTGTGAATCCTGGAGCTCCTCTCAAAAACAAATATTGAGGCCGGATGTACGACTAACCGCTGCTCTCAAAATGGGTGCTAAGGTGAGTAAATCATACATAAAAGAAGGTCAACATGTTTCGCGCTCTTCGATGGTCCTTAAGGGATCCTGGGGCGCTTCGTCGGGACCGACATACAAGTGAAATAGACAAAAAGACAACAGGTTCCAGGAAGGAAGAAACCTGTGAACCTGCGATACCTTATTCTTAAGGAATGTGAGCGTCCTTGCACTGATAGGAACTCTCAATGTAGGTGCCTATCCCCAACCTAATAAAACAAAAATAGAGAGAGACACACAGATATATACACGGATGTTAAAATATTTCAAGATGCAGGGCAATCATTACTTCCATGCGGTGTGCTTGGCCACTATTGCATGCACACAAGGTAAGTATATAGTAATCTCATGCCGGGGTGTTTTAACAACAATAAATAAAAGACATCCTACAGGGTGATGTTGACAATAGTGCACAAGGGTGGAACAGTATAGGTCAAGTCTCTAATAGAAAACCCTATAGTTCCCACATGCACATTGCCTGCTGGAAATGGTTCTGGCCCTATGAAGCCGAGTGAGGTATGCGAAGCTAGTATCGAGAGGTCCGTAATCAACGTGGTTGGACTTAAAAGCACATGCTAAAGGTCAGGTGGTCTAGCGGTGCACTGCACTGCACTGTAGTGATCATTGTAGTGACTGAGGTTCAAATAGTGGGGGGATTAGCGAGACATTGTGGTGTAGACTGCACACAACTAAACATAACTCGCGCGCTGCCCGTAAATGTAAAGGGGGCGCACATACTTCAAACATACATATGCACACAAAAACATTCTAGTATTCCTACCCCTCTTTACGGAAATCGGGCTCCGTCGGCACGCTCTCGGTAAAAGGCAGAGTTTCTGTGAAGCGAGAGAGACGCATAGTAAAAAATGGTGCCAGAAAGTGAATGCGCGATTGAGCCCACGGACTCGGTCAAAAAATGCCATCATGATCGGGTCGCGTGGTGAATAGTACTCACATTAGCTCGCCTCTGCTGGGATAATGACCTACCCCTCCGTAGTAGTGTGCCGGAATCGGAGGGGAATGGTTAACGTATGCCTGCTTATATCCTCCGCCAAAGCTTGCCCGACCGGGATGAGTGGGCGGGTACAGGCGCGATTACGCGCTGCGTAGGGGGAGTGTTCAGGGAGGGTTGAGTGGCTCTTACTGCGATGTGTAAATGCGGCAGCCATCTTAGCATGGGGTCATAGAGAATGACATTGGATCATAACACAACGTGTGTGCCTACCCGTCATCAAGATAGGTGTTGTAGCTGGGGTGTCTTATTAATGAGTAAAGCAAGATTCATGATCTTACATAAAAAATAAAAATTAAAAAATAATAAATGCCAATCAGCTCGTGGAGTGTAATTTACAGTAGAGGAAATTGGTGGCTGTGTGCTGATGGAGCACCATAGTAGTGTAAGAATATGTACTAGAAAAAAAAGGGGGGGGCAATCCCATTGTCAGGGATGATGATATGTGCCAAGTCAATGGTGGATCAAGTTCAATGGTGTTCAGTATGTAATACAGACCCCAGGTACTCAGGGATGACGCCGTAGTAGCAACATCCTGCTGGGTATAGCGGGACAGTATGGTTCTGTTTTGCTCATATTCTTTTCATAACACCAACAAATTTAGTGCATCAGAAAGTTAATTCATTAATTCTGCCCACGGAATTTCGTCATTGAGTCCCTCTGTGTCACATCTTAGTCTATGCACCCAGCGTTGTTCCAGTCTGAAGAGGGTTCTGTTGGTCCAGCTAGGATTAGAGTCGATAACTGTCCACCTTATACTGTCAGCGGTGTGTTTTAGTTCCATGAAGTGAGCGAGCAATTTGGTGTTAGTTTTCCCACGTCGTATTGTACTTTTGTGCTCGCCAATTCTAATCTTGACCTGCCTGGTGGTCATGCCGATATACCTCTTGCCACAAGGGCATACAATGGTGTAGACACAATTCTTGGTGTTGCAGTTAGTGTGTCTTATTTGTCGCCAGGGTGTGGTTAGACCAAGGTCGATCTGTTTTGAGGCTGTGGTTTCAGCGCAGTCAGCGCAGGAACCGCAGGGAAAATGACCTACTACAGGTGGTAAGTCCCAGAGAGTGGGTTGTCTCGAGAGCGGGGCTTTAAGACGGGTATGGACTAGGTGGTCTCTCAGGTTCTGCGTGCGCTTAAAGGCAACCAGTGGGGGGGGACCGGGTGAAAAAGTGCCGGTCCTCAGAATGTCCCAGTGTTTCCTAACCACTTTCTGTATTTGGTTGGAACTTGGCGTGAATGTGGTGACACAGGTAATGGCTTCCGATTTGGGTTTATCCCTTACTTCTAGGAGGGCAGCTCTCAGATTATTTCTTGCTCTCTTGTGTGCCTGGCGTATGATGTTACTGGGGTAGTTACGCTTCCTTAGATTGTCTGTTAGAATCTCTGATTGTTTTTCGAACTCAGTGATGGTGTCACAATTTCTAGGGAGACGTAGGAATTGTCCAACTGGTAAGTTATTCCTCAGTGCTTTAGGATGGTGACTCTCGTATATGAGGAGACTGTTTCTGTCTGTGGGCTTCCTGTAGTTGGTTGTGTGCAAGGAACCGTTGTCCAGAGATATGAGCAAATCCAGGAAAGGGATGCTGTCCCGTGACCTGGTACTTGTAAATTTTAAGAAGGGGTCCAGGGTATTGATCCAACCGCAGAACGTAACACAAAGTTCCTCATCCCCTCTCCAGAATAGGATGATGTCGTCGATATAGCGACGCCACATCAAGATGTTCATGCTCTGAACAAAGGTACTCCAATCCCACAAGATATGGCCAAGGATGTGAACAAAGGCCACACAAGAGAGCATGCTGGACTAATAGGGGAGGCCGAGTCAGCCTTTCCATGTTCGGATCTGCTTGAGAAGCAAAACCACCACAGGGTACGATGCTCCATGAAAGTGGGAGCACGTTGTGACCGGGAGCAGGACTCTGAGGCTAACGATTTCTTTTTTTCTCTATCGGATGCCACTTGGTCAGGTTGTGGGATCAGGTTCAGGGTCCAATACAGACTCAAGCGAGACAAAGAGTCTACCAGGCAACAGCGGAGTGGATTCAACAGCTACCACACAGAAGAGACACAACAAGATGGGCAGAATAGACAACCAGAGGTACAGGGACCTAAAGTGGGACTACTCCCCGGGGGATCAACTGGTCGGGGACAACACTAAGGTCCCCCCCTGACGTCCAGCCTGCAGCGCCTCCCACCTTGGATACTATTCTGCAATGCGTGATTGCTCACCGTGAAGAGGCTCGCTTGGAAAGCAGACGCTCACAAGCTGCAGCCCGTAAACTGCAGGGGGCAGTGCGGAAAGTAGCCAAAACATGCAATGCCATCAGCGAGTCAAGAACAGCTGCCCTCGAGACGGACATCGCAGGTACCAAGGGCCAAGCAGAAGCTCACGAGTCACAACTGATCGACATCCAGTGGAAGCTTGAGGACAACGAAAACCGTCAGAGACGGAATATTCTGCGGTTCCTAGGAATTCCTGAAGGGAAAGAGGGATCGGATGTCCGGATGTACATGATCGAGCTACTGCAAAAGTCCTTTCCAGAACTAGAAGGTTGGAACTGGCTCCATGAAATTCAAAGGGCGCATCATGTACCCTTTACTCTTCGGCAGCCAATCAACCCTGATGCCAAACCACGAGCGCTCCTGGTGTATTTTGGAAACTTCCTGCTGTGACAGAACATGTTCAAAAAGGCTCGGCCGGAGGCTCAGCGGGTCGGGATGGCTTTTCATTCTTTACCAGACCAGACTTTTGTCATATTACTGTTGAACGGCGATGGCGCTTACGCCAAATGATTAAACCTTTCCAGGAGAAAGGGGCACAGGCTTTCCTATTGAACCCGGCCCGCTTGAAAGTAATCTGGGGTGATCAAACCAGATTTTTTACCTCAGAAATCAAGGCTGAAGAGTTTTTGACTTCAGGCGAGGTTTAACTGTATAATTTAGCTGTATGTAGAAGTTATTGTCTATATGGCCGAGGGCCCCAGGTGGGTTCCTAGGATCCATAGCGCAAACTGATAGGAACTAGTGGGTATATTCAAATCTTAAAAAAAAAAAAGAGGGCGAGGGGCTGGGGAAAACCTGATGCTGTGGGGTTTTGTTTTTTTACCGGATTCACAAATCTTCAAGGTAGAGGTAAGGAAGTAGGAGGAACAGGTTAGGGCAAAGAAAAGAAAAAAACCAGGGATGGGTGGGATGGTTGGGGGGGAGGGTGGGAAAGGGTGGGAAAGGGTGGGGGTGGGGAAGGGTTGAGGGGGGAGAAAAAACCCAGAAAAGCAGTGTGATGTGTGTAATCTAAGGAAGGAGGCAGGAAAAAGTGTGCATCATTTTAAAATGTATAATAATCAATTGGGATGTTTAAAATGTTTTAGTAATGGGTAGGCTAGCTAGTTGCTCAATCAATGTTGGGGGACTAAATGATAGGGGAAAGCGGGCTAGGTTGAGCGAGGCACTTAGATCTCTGGGGGCAAATATAATATGCCAACAAGAAACTCCTATCCCATGGCAGAAGAGAGGGCTTAACACAATCCCAGGATACACACAGGTAGCTTGCTCTTCCCAGACTACTACGACTAGAGGTGTCACAATCCATGTTTCAAATCGGCTGTCCCCAGCAAAGCGAATTCTAACGGATAAAAGGGGGCATTGGGCAATAGTCACACTATCAGTCGGCCTTACCTTATGTACGGTTTACGGCCCTAACTTAGATGACTCCGGGATGCTTGTGGAATTGGGGTTAGAGCTAGCCTCCTGGCCGGGCCCCCTTATTATGTGTGAGGATTTCAATATTCATTTGGATGCAAGTGGCCCCTTCACTAAGGAATATCAGGGCAGGAACCCACAAATTTATAAAGCATAGCTGCTCTGACCTCTAGCCATGGGTTAATCGATATATGGGCCTGTAGGAAGCCAAGGGACTTAGGCTATATGTATTTTTCATGTCCTCATAGGAAGTACGTTAGGCTTGATTATTGTTTTGCTACCAACTATCTTAGATGACTCCGGGATGCTTGTGGAATTGGGGTTATGGTGCTAATATAAGGAAGATGCCGAAAATACTGTCGGATCACAACCCCTTGGTATTGGAAGTTATGGTTCAGGGGCATCAAAGATGTCTAACAAAGTGGACCTTTGACAGGAAATTACTGGTCACCGATGGGTTTATTGAGCATATAAGGGGTTGGACCCGACAGTTTATTTTTTTTAAATACATAGGTTTAGTGCCTCTAGAGAAATTGTGTGGGACACATTTAAGGCTGACTTAAGGGGGGAGGTTGCCAGCTTTGTTGGATCACGTAGGAAGAGGCAGCGAGAGGAATTGCTTTGACTAACAGGTCAGCTGACAAAGTGTGAGGAGGAGCACACGGCTGCAATCGTTCAAAAACAGGCAGAGCTACAAACTCAGCTGCAATTGGAGGTCATAAGGATAAAGGCAGAAATTAATGGTATTTACAACAAATCAGTGGCGGAAACATTTCAAACCTATAACAGGGATAACTATGAGTATTGGGAGAATACAGGCAAACATTTAGCACTACGCCTAAGACAAAAGGCTGTTGCAAATAACATTGTGAGGGTAAAAAGGAAAGATGGGACCCTGGCAAGAGATCCTCAAGAAATCCTTAGTGTGTTCGCGGAATTTTACAGGGACCTTTATCAGACTGAGGATAAATCATCAGAGACTCCTGGGCTTGGAGAGGATATAAATATTCCTATTTTGCAGGAACTGGAGGCAGATATCTCGCTTAGTGAAGTCACTGATGCACTCCTGGCGAGGGCCGTAGGGAAAGCAGCAGGCCCCAATAGAATTCCGATGGAATTGTATAAAGTACTTCAGTCGGAGCTATCTCCCTTGCTCTTGGATTTGTTCCTGGCTGTACAACAGAAGGGGCAGCCACCTCAATCGTGGCAAGGCACTGACATGTCGTATTCTTGAAGAAAGGGATACCCGCAGAGGACCCAGCTTCATATCGACCCACCTCCCTGATTAATGCAGATGAGAAACTATATTCTAAGATCATCGCGCTCCGACTTGGTAAAGTTATTACCTCATTGGTGAGTCCATGGCAACATGGGTTTATACCAGGGAGAGGGACCATGGATCATATACGTCGGGTAATCTCCCTGTTCAACATAGCGGATATCTCGGGTGAACAGATGGCTTTGATTCTCCTCGACGCTCAAAAAGCTTTTGAGCGGGTGGAGTGGGCATACTTATGGGACAACTTAAGGTACAACGGGTTTGGACCACAAATCCTCAAGGCTTTAAGAGCCATGTACTCACAGCCATACGCTAGGATTCAATTGATGAGCAAGGAGTCTGAAAAGATTGTAGTAGCTCAAGGGACGAGACAGGGATGCCCTTTCTCACCGATTCTTTTCACGTTATATATCGATCCGCTCATCAGGTCAATTATGCAAGACCAGTCGATCAAACCAGTAGTGGTCATGGGGTATAATACCAAGGTCTTAGCATATGCTGATGACATAGCTGTCATTACCCCCGACCCACTGGGAGCAATTACGAGGATCGAAGATTTGGCCAAGGAATTCGGTAGGCAGTCGGGATATCGCCTGAAATCCGATAAGACCAGGATTGTCTGCACCAAAAATATTATTTTTCAGGATCCCCGCAGGACAGAGGTAGCTACCTATCTTGGGATCGATATGTCGGCGGACGTGGGCTCCATTTGGACGACGAACCCGGTTCCCCTTATACACAATATCAGCAGAGACTTAAAAAGAATAGATAAACTACATATGTCAATAATAGGAAGATGCAACATGCTCAAAATGACTATGTTCCCGAAAGTATTATATCTATTTCGTTGTATCCCGTTAGAGCCGGAGCCTGCTCTCTTTAAGAAACTGGATGGAATTTTCTCCCAATTCATCTGGCATTACCAGAAGGTAAGGCGTTCATTGAAATTCCTGACCCTTCCTCAAGCTCAGGGGGGTGGGCGGTTCCCAATTTACTATATTATTACTGGGCCATAATGTTACAACAAATGGCTATTTTGTTTAAATCGAATATGGGGGCAGAAACACACTTGGGTGCACAGGAATCCAAAGTCCCCCCTTCAATTTATGAGCTGGCCATAGGTGGAGCAGCACCAGGGGTTCTACTCAGGCAGCTGGAGGTTAGTTATTACAAAAAACCACGGTTTAAGCCTCTTAGAGCGGCTTGGAATGTATGGCATAAAGTCTGTAAGCTGTTAGAAATTCCGAGGCTCCAGAGATACCTACCCCTGTGGTGATCACCATTTTTTCCGGCCCCTCTCTATGATAGAATTGGTAAACATTGGGAACAGGCCGGTATCAGCAAAATAGGGGATGTCATAGACAGGAATGGTATGATTTCTTTTGTAGAGCTACAGGAGCGGTATAAAATTGACTCTAGATCTTATTTTAAATATGTCCAAATCAGGTAAACCATCAGATCTCTCATAGCAAACATCACCTCTACAGATAGGATTCCTTTACTAGAAACCATCCTATACAAAAGTCCCTGAATAAAGGATATATATTGCTTCCTGACAAAAGCCACTCCGGATGATTTAGTAAAAACTGAAACTACTTGGGCAGCCAAATTAGAGAACCAGGATGTGGACCTAAGCAGATCACTGTCTCTTTCAAAGAAAGTATTTCTTTCCGCCAATCTGAAGGCCCAACACTTCAAAACAGTTTTCAACTTGTATTTTACTCCGGCGAAAATGTTCGGATGGGGGAAAAGGGAAAATGACCACTACCCGAGATGTGGGCAAGGCCCAGCAGATCTGGTTCATATGTTCTTTGAGTGCAGCAAGCTGAACCTTCTGAAAAAGGGGATTGAAATCTTTCTGTATAAGGAGTTAAGACAGGATTTGTCTATTTCGCCAACTATGATGCTATTAGGTTTTGATGAGAAAGCACAATTAAAATCAACACAGGTATATTTTTGTTTCATGTCAATGGCAGTAGACCGATTGCTAATGGCGTCAAAATGGAAGGATGCTGACCCTCTTGCGTACCAAGCTTGGTATGCTAGGATGCTCCATAAAATTTGGGGCCCTTTGATGGAGTAGGTCTTCTTCCCTCTTTTTCTCTCTCTCTCTCTATATGCCTGCTACAATGCAATATGAATTGTCTAATTAATGTTGTGCTGGCTTAAATGATTTTTTTTCTTTTTTTTTTCTTTTTTTATTATTTTTAGGAACTATATGGTTAATTGGACGTACTGTTATCTGTAATGTTTATACCTGTGAATGTGCAGCTTTGTCTTTTTTTTGTTTGTAACTATTGTCTTTTTGGGAAATATAATAAAAAAATATTTAAAAAAAAGAAGATGAAACAGTAGATATTCTATGCTCATCACAAATAAAATTGTTAATGTGCATATTTTAGAATTATCTTTCCAACAAGTAAGAATAACTTTAAAAGCAAGAGCAATAAAAAGATCAAATAACCTTGACTTCGAGGAAGTATTCTGGAAATCTACAGACATGGATCCAAGAAACACATTCTGAATTGATAATGGAATACAACATTGAAATATTTTAGAACATTTAGACCAGACTGATTTCCAAAAGTTAAGAACATTAGGGCAATAGTATATTAAATGAAGTAGAGTGCCATCGGTGGAAAGACATGACCGGCCGAGAGGTGAGGTGGAAGGATTGAATTTATGGATAAAAATGGGTGAACGAACCACTCTGTTGTATAAGAAAAATAGGGATTGAGTAATATTGGCAGCTTTGGAGGTAGTAAAAATGTTATGCCATAATTTATCCCATTGCTGAGTCGAGAGGGTCATCGAGAGGTCTTGCTCCCATGCTGATTCAATTGAGGATTTTAATCTATCAGAAATAGGAGTGGATAAACGTTTATATATGAGAGAGGCTTTAGGATTAGAATCAGAAGAGATATTATATAGGGGAGTCAAGGGAGAAAACGGAGTAGAATCAGCAGGAAAGTTTCTAGCTAATAAAAACGATTGAAGTTCTTGTGATAATGGGAGCATTGGGTTAAGAAAGAAGAAGGTAGATCATAGCGTTCTTGTAATGTAGTGAAGGCTATAACAGAATTTTGAGATACTACTTGGTGAACATATAGAATATCCTTTTCCTTCCAATGCTTGAAGTCGAATGATATATGGCGAAACTTAATGAATTTATTGTACCATATAGGGCAAGCAAGAAAATCTTGTTAGAAGTTAGAGGCAGAAGTAAACAATAAGTGCAATAGATGTTGGGAATATTTTAAAATAGGGTGTTTGGATATAAAAGCACAGTTGGACATAAAGCTAATATCATAAAAAGAAAATTCATTTAATAGAGAGCGTTCAAAATTAATCCAGCTGGGTATGGGAGAGTCTTGATATTGTCTATCTAGAGCAAACGTTTGTCTGATTAAAAAAGCAGTATGATAGAGCTTAAAATTGGGAAAGAGTACGCCCCCTTCATTTTAAGTTTAATTAATTTGGATAGGGCAATACAGGCGGGTTTATTGTGCCAGAGAAATTTGGTACAGAGAGAGTTAATTTGGTTAAAATAGTAGTCAGGGATTTTAAAAGGTAACATAGAAAGCAAAAAAGAATAAGAGGTACAATCATCATTTTAATAGTATCCAATCTACCCCATCAGGATAAATGGAGAGGAGACCAATAGGAGAGCGAGTTTTGAATCTTAAGTTTTAGTGCATTAAAATTATAGGTAAGAGTTTGTGGAATGGTAGGTGAAAACCAAGTATTTAATCTTAGATGGACACCACATAAAATTAGTGTCAGAGAACATGAATTGATAACAGAGGGAATTTAAAGGCAAAATCTCAGTTTTAGAGAAATTCAATTTATAGCCAAATATTTTAGAATATAACTCAATCTCATGTAAAAAGGGTGGAAGGGAGGTTAATGGATTCAAGAGATATATCAGAATATTGTCTGCATAAGCAGATAATTTGGTTTTATAGGAATTATGTTGGAAACCTGTTATCAAAGGGTTACAGCGAATGCGTTCAATAAATGGTTCAAGACAAAGAAGAAATAAAAGAGGAGAGAGGGGGCAATCTTGTCTAGTACCGCTATGTATATTAAAATAAGGGGATAGAAATCCATTAACAGAAACACAAGCACGAGGTTCAGAATACAATAGCTTAATAAACAAAATTAATTTGGGGCCAAAACCAAACCAATGAAGTGTTTTGAACATAAATTGGCAATTTATACGATCAAATGCTTTTTCAGCATCGACAGATAGTGCAGCAAGAGGATCGGGATATCTTCTCCTTGATATATGAATATTGGAGAACATCCTAGCAGTATCTGAGGTGAGCCTCCCTTTAATGAAACCAGATTGGTCAGGTTAAATAAGAAAAGGTATAACGTCGTCTAATCTAGAGGCAAACATTTTTGCAAACATTTTACAATCATTGTTAATTAATGAGATAGGACAGTAATTTTGACACAAAGTGTGATCCTTACCAGGTTTGGAAATGATTACAATGAGTGCATCTAAAAAAGAGCCTTCGGGTTTAGATTGCAATTGGAAGGAGGTGAAAAGTTCAACTAAATATGGTGCAAAAATAGAAGAAAAAGAATAAATAAGTTCAATGGAGAAACCATCAGGTCCAGGGGCCTTAGCCCTCTTCATGGATTTGATAGCATCCAAAATCTCCGGAAGAGTAATATCTTTTTCAAGGAGAGCCATAGCATCCGGTAAGGAGGGAGGAGAAGGAAGACCATTAAAAAATGACTGGGTGTGATGTTCAGAGGAATGAGTATCTTCCGTGTTTAGTGAGTTATAATAAGATTGAAATGCATTAACAATGTCTGAATCAGAATTTAATAAGTTATTAGTAAGGTCAATACGAATAGGCCCTATAGTTTTCTTTTCTGATTTGACTTTTAAATAGTTAGCCAACATTTTACCAGCTTTATTCTGACCCCCATGATACTTGGATTTTATCTTAAGAAGGATGTTGCAAGCATCAATGGTAGCCAGCTTGTTCAAAGTGGACTTAGCTTTAATAAGGTCATGAAGATGAGAAGAAGATTTAGAAGTGAAAGAAGTGCGTTCCAGAGTCTTAATATGTTTGAGGGTGGAAAGATATTGAGAGCTCACCAACCTTTTCCTTCTAGCAGTGTAAGCAATAGTAAAGGCTCTAAAGGAGGCTTTAAAAGCATCCCAGTTGTTGTGTACGGAAGTATCACTAGCTTTGTTAAATTGGAAAAATTATTTTATAAAGGAGGTAGCTTCTAGAAAAAAAAATTGATCAGATAGTAAAGAGTTGTTAAATCTCCATTGAGCATGCTTGGGAGTAGCATGAGATAAATCAAACGAGGACAAGACAGGGGCATGATCAGAAATAAAAATGGAGCCAATGTCAGAAGATTGGATGGAAGGTAGTAAAGATTTTGTGATCATAATATAATCAATTTGAGACAGTGTGATGAACATTAGAATAAAATGTATATTCATATGTGTCAGGATTACTAGTTTTCCATACATCATAGAGTGGACAAGAGGCAATAGCGGATTGAAATGCTTTATGCGATTTACCTGGTTTGAATTTACAGTTAGATTTTCCTGTCAGAAAAAGGGTCTATCCAATCATTGAAATCACCAGCAACAATAATATTAGAGTTGGTAATGGAGGACAATTTTAGTTTAATATTATGCCAAAAGTCCGGATCAGACTTAACCGGTCCAAAAATATTGAAAAAGTGATCTGCTTGTTATAGATATTGGCGTTAAGTAATACCCATCGTCCACTCGTATCACATTAAGTTGATAGAATTTGAATATTTAAAGATTTGTGACATAAAATAGCAGTCCCACCCTTGCGGTTAACAGCAGGAAAAAAAACAACCTGACCCACCCATTGACGCTTAAGTTTAAGTGATTCAACATCGTTGCAATGAGTTTCCTGTAAAAAAGCAATATGACAATTAAGTTTCGATAAATGTGAAAGTACCTTTTGACGTTTAACAGGATGACCCAGACCACGAACGTTCCATGAGACAACATTAAACATGATGAGGAAAACAGACAGGGGTACAGGAACAATGATGACGAACTGCAAAGACAGCAATGGAAACAAATAAACACCATTTGTCAACACTTGAATAGCATGAAAGTACTTCCAGAAAATTAAATAAGAAAAATAAATCTACTCATACAATTATCGAGGCAAGAAAGAAGGACAAAAAAGAGAAAAAATAAAAGGGAAGGAGAATAGAAAGAAATAGGGAATAAGAGAAGTGTAAAGGAAATAAAGAAATGAAAGGACAGATCAAGGACAAAAAGCCAGATCTGAAGTAAAGGGAAAAAGAAATAAAAACCAGGCATGTCAGCACCCGAAATCAAGATCAACAACGGAGGAAAAAGAAATGGAAATAGAGTAGAAAAATTCAGGCCATATTAACCGTTTTGAGGAATATAAATTAAGAGTACAGCAAGAAACGAGAAGTCATGAAATAGTAACAATATAACAATTTAAGAACATTGCGCATTTGTATCCATAGGAAGCTTGGTGATGGTTTGTAGAAACAATTTTAGTTTAGTCGGATCTTCAAACAAACGAGAAACACCTTCGTAAGACATTTTGCAGAGACAGGGATGAAGAATGCCATAACGGATGTTCAGAGATCTCAATTGTGGGCGAAGAGCTAGGAACTCTTCACGTCTAGCATTGGTTGCATTGGAAATATCCTGAGTGATGTAGATGTTATGACCAGACCAAACAAGGCAGCGTTTTTCTCTGGCAGCTTTTAAAACACGCATGAGATCGGTGAATTCCAAGAAGAGCATTATAATACCCAGAGGTTTGGTAGATTGAGGTTGAGGACGGCCCAAGCGATGTGCCCCTTTAATATTAAGAGGAGCAGAAGACTGTAGGTTGAGAAGATCAGATAAAAATGTATTCAAGAAGGTAAGAAGATCAGGGCCCTCAACATTCTCTGGTAGACAAAGGCGTAGATTATTCCTTCTATTGTGATTTTCAAGGTCTTCAGTGTGAAGCTTGAGCTCTTGAATTTCTTGTTCTAGAATAGGTATTTTAGTAGCCATGTCCTGAAGGTGGCCCACGCGCTGATCCATATCGAGCATTTTGCTTTCCATGGTGATCCAGTAGTCCTCAATTTGTTGCAATTTATCATTAGTAACATTCATGAACGGTTTAAGGGCACAAATTTCATCTAAAATTGTGTCCAAGACCAGATTAGGAGATGACTGGATTGGAGATGGAGGATCATTTTTGACTCTTTTGGGTTTGGTACCAGAGGAAGATGCTTTAGCAAGATTGAGAGGGTCGCTGGCCATCTTAATGACTTGCATAGATCGATGTGAGAACTTTTTTGAAGTAGAGAGTCTGCCCATATATTAGATGATTGGTGAGAGGAGGTTCAATATAGTTATTATAGTTGCGCAGGAGTTCGCACTCCGTGTGGCAGAGGAAAGAGATTAGTATATGTGGCAGGGACACATCTACAAAACAGGATGTGGAGTAGAGATGTTACAGTAGTTCCCACTGGCTTGCAAATATGCAAGGAAACAGGGAGCAGAAGACCTTCTGAGGAAACTTCCCACAAGTATATAAAATCACATCCACATCCTTTCAAGTTCAATCACATACAAAGGAGCGTGTGCCAAAAACTTAGTACTACAATGTCATTAGGTTCAAGAATAGTGCATCACAATATAAAAACTAAGGGCATTAGGCTCAGAGCAGGTTAAAATTGAAGCACCATATTGTGAAAGTCTTCAAGGAGAAACAACATAACGTACAGCCAGCAGAGACGGTATTGGTTCAGGGCTTACAGTACGAAGGCATCAATGGCCAAAGAAGCAAGAACAAAATTGGTAAGGAAAGTAAATTCAAGGCTCACCCATGTGAAGATAATAGTGCTGGAGCTCAGAACATTAATACGAGCGGCGCGCTGACAAAATGGCGGCCGCTCGAGTTGCGAGGAAAAACTTTGTCGTGGCTGCAGCAGTGTAGAGTTGAGATGAAGAGGTTCCCGTCGGTCAGTAGGAGCGCCGCACCCTTAGACAGTAAGTGACCAGGTTAGGCAGAGCTGGGCATGGTCTATAGTCAGCCGAAAAATGAAACGAAAGCTCTGTGAGGGAACGGAGCTTAGTGCTCCGCCACCATCTTGATTCAGCGCGTAAGCCACGCCCCTCTGTCATCATTCTAACCTTTTTAAGAGAGGGTAATGTTTGCCAACACATCAAGTCCAACCAGTGCTTTAAGTGGGATGCAAAATGTGGGAGGTCTCTAGAAAGTGGCATGGCCTATGTAATGAATTTTGTGGCTTAAACACGTGAACCAAATTTATGTGACTACCATAGTATGCCACCCGACTGGTATTTTGGTACCTCTCCAATCTTTCTGTTAGTGCATCCAGACAATGCCTAAAGTCACACAGTTTTATGTTGTCTATCAGTTATTGTGCTTTTCAACAGTTCATAGTTAGCTGAGGTGCGAGTGTGCATCTGAGTGCAGCCAGCTGATCAGCAGTTATTATGCCAATATCTGGGTATGCACTAGTGCACAGCTGGCAAATAGCTGCAGATTGATGGCTCTGTCACAACCAGGAGAGCGTATGTGCGATTGCTCTGCATGGCTTTATTCCATTCAAGCCGTATTTGAAATGCATTTTCAGTGCAGGTTACAGAATATAATCGGCTACATTCTGTGTCTTGAGTGTCATGTTTTGGATGGTGTACAGTCTCATTACATTCTGGTATATTTTGCAAATTGTCTTGAAGATTTAAGGGATAAGCCTAAACCATTTGTAGGCGAAGACGGTTTGGACAGAAAAGCCATGCCAACCATATCTGGCAAGATTGTGAGGTGGCATAACAAGCTGTTTTATTGTAAAGATTGAAGATCGACTAGAAAGGACTGGGTTAATGTGTCTGAATTTTCAGGTTCTGGGCACTATTCTCGAGGCTGTATTTTGCAGTGTATGATGATGTGATATTGTTTTATTTATTTATTATTTTTCACTAGGGCAAGTAGTAAATCCATTTAAATAAATCATAGTATTGTCATAGTAGATAGATTTAGCAAATTACCTTTAATTAATATTTCTCGATAATCAAATAAAATGTCCGTCTACCTTGTCATTCCGGTTGCAAAAATGGTTGGAAATAAATCTACCCCAAATCTTTAAATAAAAGCACTTGGTTGAGTTACGGTCATTCTGTTTATGAAATTAGTAGATGTCTGAAACTTCCTGATGCCATAATTGTATCTGGGATTGAAGGATCTCCCACTCTCAGATCGAAAATTCAGCATTAATACCATAAAGTCTTGAACTAGCCGTCTCCCTTGGTGATCATGTCTAACTATAGTCTTCTTTAAATGTGTATGAAATAGTAACTCTACCTCTAGAAGATTGTACTCTGAGGTCTCCTTTATGGTACTTTGAAATGCGCTCACCGATTTCTTTTGTTTCCCAGACTGTACTCTGTTAAGGAGGCAGCAAAGGGCTCATTTCAACGAGATGGGGCCACCACCTGGTAATGATAAGAAAAGCATGGGGAAAGGGGTGGACTCAAGTAAAAGGTGTAATACATCACAAGGAGCAATCAATGCAACAACAAAGGTAAAAGTGGAAATAATGAGGGAAGAGGGCCATCTTTTATTAGACTGTTCTTATTGCAAATCCAGAGCAGTGCTGTGCAGGCATAAAGCAGGCATGTCTCGAAGTACCCGGATTGTACGTCTTCACTGAACTGCTATATTGTTCACAGGTGCACAAGGATTCGGCTGCAGGCAGCAGAAGGGGAAGTCATTTTGTGTGTGCTGTAAATTATTTAACCTGCAAAACATAAGACACGTCAACCTTGGGTCACACATTCGCCTATTTGAACTAGACACAGGCCGCACTATGTCTGACATAGTAAGTGGTATAGACAGAAGTGAAAGTTTGTAAATGTTTTTATTTAACAGAACTTGGATACTGCTTAATGACCAATAGCACTTACTCATGTTACCTAAGAGAGCCTGAAACACTGCTCTAGAAAAACATTCTTCTTATTGAAATTGAAGATTTTGCTTATATGACCGGGTTTGGGTCTATCAAAAGAGCACCGATCGATCTAAACTCTGTTTTACCTCCGTACATTTTCCAGAGATCAGTCACCTCAACATCTGCCTACAGTAAGTTCTCAGCCATTTAATATCTGGTAATTCCAAAGCCCTTGAGGGCATTCATCACTTGCAAGTTGTCTCTGAAAGGATACATTTACCATTTGAGAAACAGAACGAGAGCTTGAGGGAGGTGCTAAGCTGGGGTAGGGGGGGGTGAACTCGCAGAAAATGAATGGGTGTGATTTTCAGAGGTTTTAAAAGGCCTGTTCTAAGACCGTTAATGCTGAATAAAACAGCAGAAGCCAAGCCATTTACTTTGCTGGTACAGCTGACAGCACAAGTAAGGCAGGAGCACCAATCTCTAAAGAATGAGAATCCATTAGTCATTTGGGAGGCCAACTTGAAAAGGATTTTGCGGCTTATTACCGCTTTCAAAAGTTGCCAGTCCTGGCCAGATGGTCTGGTAAACATTCTACAATTAAATTCACACAAAAAACGGTAAATCTGCTCTAAACAAAAAACAATTCATAAAAAGCTTCCTAAATAGCTTTTTGTGTGTACCAAAATGTTCTATCAGTGGATTATTTTGACCACAGAAAGGCCCATTTTGGCCCACAAACGTGAAATCTATCCTCAGAAAAACCTTCATAGAGAAAGTTGTCGAAATGTGGATCATGCGCTTATCCGTTGTGGACATTTCAGACTAGTTACCTCATTCACAAATGATGAGGAGTATGCGTGTCGAGTTTAGGATTTTTGTAAATTATTCAGGTAACTTTACATGCTGCACTAACTTTCCTGGCATATACCTATTTTCCCTATGCATTCTAATAGCGAGCCTCTACATGTGACATTACATTTGTTCAGGATTCATCAGCAGGCGTATATTCTATATAGAGATAGAAACATATACATACATATATATATACATATCCATACATATATACACATATATACATATACATACATATACATATATATACATATATAAACACATAAGTAGAGTAAGTAAATGTTAAGTTATAAGGTATTTTCACTTAGTGATATCTGTGGCCGTGGTAGTACTGTGGTACTACCGCGAAACATAATGATTACATGGGACTATCTGATTGGCTAATATGTTCTTTTCCAAAACCTGAAGGGAGCCATGTTTTCTGCACCAGTTTGCCTGTGTTGTGCGTTACTCCTTAAGATGAAGTTAATAAATATGTTTTGTGTTTCATTGTTAATTATTAACACTTTAGTATAGTGGTGATAGGTAGAGAACAGTATTTAAAAGATGTTATATGCTTTTTAAATAAATTACGGAGTACAGCGGTGCTACCTCAAAAGTATCTACAGAGTGCCGTGGTACCGGAAAAGTATTTTTAAAAAAGAAGCTAGATATTTTTACATATCACCAAAATATCTTTATTCGTCAATGTTGACCATAAAAGCACATATAAAACGACAATTATCAGCAGGTAAGAAATTCATACATATAAATGTTAGAAAATAAAGTGCAAAAGATAACAGTATGCAGACAAAGACGTCCTATCGACATATGCCTGACAACAAAAACCTCAGGAGTGTCCGCTATGTTAACAGGTAGAAATCGGGGATATCAAACACTTTAGGACTGTCAACTGTCTGGACCATCATTATCAATCAGTTCTCTTTGATTAAAAATAATGGTATCCATAAAATTATCACAATGATAGAAGGTACATTTAAGAAACTTTCCTTCTGTTTCATTATAAAAACTCAAGGTTAAAACAATAGAATTCTTAATATAAAACTCATATCTAGGGGCTTATTACGATGTTGGTCGGAGTTGCCTCTGGCCGAAACAGTCTCATATCGGGACCGACCAACTTGAGGTCAGCGGTTCCAACTGCCTGATTACGATGCGACCGAACACTGTTCGGTCGGATTCCCACTGTTCTCTATGGGAGCTTGTGTTACGGCCGTAATACAGGCTCCTATGGAGAAATGGGGGTGTGTGTAAGACCTTGCACCCTGTGGCAGGAACCCCATGGTGCCTGTCACACAGTGCAGAGTATTACAGGGGGGTACCCTAGGTACCCCCTCTACCACCAACTGTAGGCCGCTAAGGCAAGGGGGCCCTGCTAGGGACCCCCAAAGTCGCTTTCTGACAGCCTTTCCGTGTCAGAATGGCCGGCACGGAAAGGCTATCGGAAACCAACATCGTAATCCCGTTGGCGGAAACGCCGTCCATAGGGGATTATGGTGCAGTTCTGACCAACAGGAATACTCCAAGAGCCAGTGGGAACCGAGTTGGAATGACTGGGCGGTTTACGTTCCGACCGCCGACATCGTAATCAGTCGGTTGGACCGCAAACCGCCCGAGTCAGTTGGAAAGCCTCCGACCGCAGTCAGAAAGCTTACGACTAGCGGTCGGAGGCTTTCTGATCGACATCGTAATCGGCCCCATTGTGTTAATTTGAGAATAACTAGAAAATTTCAAATTATAGTACATTGCAATTCACAAAACCGTTCTCTTGAGATGATTCTTCCATACATAAAAACCCGAATAAAGATAAAAGCTACGCTAAAAATGACACCCTCTGCCCCAGGGCCAGAGTCCGGGTAAACGGCAGAACATCAGAAGACTTCCCTAAACGCAGGGGCACGAGAAAGGGCTGCCCACTCTCACCACTCTTATTTGCCCTCACGATAGAGATGTTGGCCTGCCAGGTGCGTCAACATCCGGGGATACAAGACTTTTCAATCACCCCAGAGGATGACACGGCTGAGAAGATTTCCTTGTATGCCGGTGACATACTCCTATACATTACACACCCAGACACAACTATACCCAACCAGTTCCACACTATAGATCACTATGGTCAACACTCGGGATACACCATCAATTGGCATAAATCTGTGATCTACAGTCCGGGCACATTGCATACATGGCCTGCCCTCCCAGGGGATCTACAGATTGCGGACACAGGGTTTACTTATTTGGGGATTCATCTCACAATAGACAAAAACCTCTGCTATAGGAGAAACATCCAATGCATACTCGCGAATTTTAAGGAGGATGCACAGCATTGGAAACTTCTCCCCCTTACAGTCCTGGGAAGAGCATCCATGTTCAAAATGATTACGTTACCCCAATTTTTATACGCCCTACAAAACACATATTTTTCCCTACCACAGTCACTTTTCCGGGAAGTAGCAGCAGAACTACGCTCTTTTCTTTGGCTGGGGAAACAGCCCAGGATTGCGCTTCATACTTTACAGCGCAATCAGTACAATGGGGGAATCTCCCTGCCGGATATAGAAGCCTACTACTGGGCGGAGCACCTAACCCCTATTAATGAATGGATACATACACCAGGGACAGACCCTACATATAGGCTAGAAAGGGCAACCCTGAGCAGTCGCACGTTCCTGCATTATCTATATGGTGGTAGAGGTGTAGGAACGCTTCTCCCGGCCACTCAGGTCACAGTTGAAACCTGGGTGAGGGCCACGAAGGCCATTGGATGGGGCAACAAACCAACCAAAGAGACACCCTTGTGGCAATGCACCTGGTTGAAGGAACTACATAAATTGAAGGGATTTGGAGGTTGGGACGATATCGGTATTTCCAAATTAGGGGATATCCTTTGCAAGGGAATGCTGAAAAGCTTTGAGGTCCTTAAGACCGAATAGTCACTACACCCATCCCAATTCCTGAAATACACACAGCTTAGACACGCCTGGTTGGCCAAGAAAATAGACAACTCCCCGTTACCGGACTACGCACCACTAGAGGGGAGACTGCTCCAAGAATGCATCATAACTAAAGCTGTATCGCTAACGTATAAAATCCTGAATAACAATGCTCCAGATAGACTGGGAAAGTTGAGGTCAACCTGGGAGGGTAACCTATGTGCGCTTGAAAATATAGACTGGCAAGCTGCTTTGATGTTCACTAGGGAGGTGGTGATCAAATCCAGACTGCGCCTCATACAGTATAAAAAACTGCATTGAATATACTTTGATAGAGTCTGATTACACAGGATGGGGCGAGCAGAGGATTCCAGATGTCAGAGGTGTGGTTATGGCGAGGGCGACTTCTATCATACCATCTGGGACTGCGCACAGATACAAGTCTACTGGGAAAAGATAACGAGGGAATTAGGCAAAATATTGAACACTACGATACTCCTAGATCCCAAACTTATACTGTTGGGTATTTCCTACGATGTGGACTTAGGCAGACCCCAGTTAATTTTCCTGGCACTAGCACTGGTAGTAGCCAAAAGAGATGTGGCAAGGAAATGGGGCGCTGCAGACACGACAGATCATGAAAAAATTTCTCTATAATCGATTCTATGACATCTTATTTCATAATACAGTTAAAGCTCATTGCCCACCCTGATATGTTAACACTTCCAGAAGCGAGAGAGATCTCCTTCTGGGGATAGAGGATGCAATAAAAGTAGAAATCATGTGGCATATATCCAGACTATCTAATGCCCATATATGCTTGAAAGCTTCTTGATAATGAATGTATCTTCCAACTTTAAATAGCTGTCATGTAAAAGTTTTTCTTAAGTCATTATAAAATTTAAAAAACAGGATAAGGTGCATAGTGGATTGGTTTGATATGCCATCACACGGGCATTTAGGCAGCATTTGTGACCAGTCAATCATTTCTGGGAAGGTGACCAAAATGTGGAAAGAGCCTAGACGTAGTCTTGTCAGATAAAATCTATGTTGAACATTTTGTACGATTTGTAAGTAATTTGGTATTCCTTCTTGTATAGGGCCTGAGAGGTAGCTATGAACTGCATTCTTACTGCTCTCCCGGTTATCCCTTGCTATAACACAGAATGCTGCTAGGATCCTCAACTCCGTTGTTGCCGACCACCATTTTCAAAAGACTGTCAATGTAGGTCAGCCATGGGATCCTTTTCCCAAACTCCAAGGCTAAGCAATCTGTTATGATATCTTTGGTGAAGTTTGTCCCCACTTTATCCCATAGACAATGCCAGAACAAAACAGGGATTATCTGAATGGCATCCTCTAAAAAAGATACAGCGAATTCCTTATGTACAACGTAGGATGAGCTAGACTTTGGAATCGCCAAAAATCTGTCTAGAAAAAGGTTCTCTCGGGTCTGCAGGTTGGCACTATTTGCCCATCCCACAGTGGGACCCCATAGCTAACACATGGGAGACATTTGTGTTTGTATAAAAAAAAGTAATTCTCTTATAGGTTTATTGCCTATTTTGGCCGAGAATCTGAAAAGGGCTTCTATAGATCTTAAACATTTCAATATTCCTGTTTGGATCTTGTGTCCCCCATCTTCCATCACTGGTAAATTGTATTCCAAGGTACGCAAAGTTTTGGGTTTCGACCAGGCCCTCTACCTTAATATGATGATGCCTCTTTTGAGCCCCCCCCTCTTTCCACACACCATGGTAAAAGTTTTCTTTAAATTAATTTTCATATCTTTTTCTTCAATTTAAGTGGCAAAAGCATCTATCAAAAGCTGAAGCCCATTTGCAGTTCTAGAAATCAGAACTGCCTAATCGGTATATAGTATAATTGGAATTGAGGGGTGTTTATACCCTCGGTGCGTCAGCCTTCACTTTTTGTAGTCTCTCATCTACCCCATTAATATATAGTTAAAACAACAGGGGGGCAAGGACACACCCCTGGCGTTTACCACAGAAGACCTTAAAGCGGGAAGTGCATTCCCCTTTAACCCGTAGCGTACTCTAGTATTCAATCAGACATATAGTTGTGAAAGGAAGGTAATAATCTCACTTGGTGCGCCCAACTCTATCAGAGTTTTCCAGAGCTTAGCGTGGTTCACCAACTCAAACGTACTACTTAAATCTGCGAAGCATAGATGTACATGACCCTCTTTTACTACAGTGTATTTGCTAAGAAGGTGTAGGTTGGCACAATACTCTAACATACCCACGTCCTTCCTAAACCCATTTTGTTAATCTGTAAGGATATGTTTTTCTTCCACCCATGTTTCTAGCCTTTCCAAAAGAATTCTGCCCATTAATTCAGCAGTGGAGTCTAGGAAGGATACTGATCAATAACACCTGGGGTCCCCCCTGTCTTCCTTTTTGAAGATTGGCACGATAATGCTTTCAGTCCAAGTGGCTGGAAGGAATCCACTCACTACAGCATTACAAACTTCTGTTAAAAGTGGGGCCTACAAGATTACTTGTGCCTTAAAGATGTCTGTTGGCACACCATCGGGGCCCAGGAAATTTGAATTCGCTGATTTGTTAAGGGCCTTATTTACTTCATCTAGGGTAATAAACGGTAAGTATACTGCAGTAGTTCTTAGTACTACTAAGGAAGGAAAATTCATAGCAAGATCTTTGGGATTAAGGATTTCTCCATAGTGTTTTATTCAATCCACTTGTAATACCAAGGCTTCCACCCTAGGGGCCCCTACACCTTTGAAAAAAGGAAGATTGATAGTTTTCCAAAATAGGCTATTTTCATTTGTGTCGGCGGCATGCATTAACTTAGCCCAAGCCTTTTCTTGCATTTCTCTTTTACTATTGGCCAGGGCTTTATTATAAGCTGTTCTCAGTGCAGTGATTCTTTCCCTATCCCTCGGTTTCACCTGTAGGGCTTTCTTCAGGTTTCTATTTGCCACCGTACAATTATGGTCAATCCATCATTGGCACTTTTTCCCTGACTTTGTATTCCTGGCTCTCAGCCTACCTGCGATTTCTGTCATTATCCTACAGAACGAACCGTAATAGAATGCAGGGCAGAATTCCAATCCATACATATATTAAAATTGTTACAATTTTCTTCTATAACTTTACCTAGAGTAGCATTATCGATTACGTTTGACCGTTTAAGGCTCATGACATTTGTGCCCTGGGTTTCTACATTATCCGGAAGTTGCGGACCGCTAGAACAGGAAGTTTTCATTTTAAAGACTGCTTGTCAAGGGGTAATGGTCACTAAAATGACTTGGGGTAACCACAAAGGATTCCAGAAGCTTCTCCCTATTTTCAGAGACTAGGATGTGGTCAATGGTGGAACTATAACCATTCCCTTGGAAAGTGGGTAGAAGTGGCTTCCCTGTCTTGGGTAAATATTCTAAAAGCTCCAGGTTGTATTTAAAAGTGATATCGTGAATTGCCTCGCCATGCATATTATGTGGAAAATGTGGCAAAAACCTTCTCATTATACTTGAAGTAGCCACAGATTCTTGACTCTAATCGGTCACATTTACCTATATTAAAATCCCCTGCCCAGATTCAATCAATCAATCAATCAATGGCTTGCAAAGTGCGGCTACTCATCCGTGAGGGTCTCAAGGCGCCGGGGGGAGAGGGCTGCTGGTCCTCCTGGGAGTATGATCATTCAAAGGGCCAGGTCTTGAGGTCCTTCTTGAATTGGGTCAATGATGCGGATTGCCTGAGGTGGAGGGCAGGGTGTTCCAGGTCTTGGATTAAAATATAGTCACCTTTAACGTTCCTCATAAAAAGTTCCAGCTCTTTATCAAGATCAATAATGACTCTAAATTTGGTGTTATCAAAGATGTTATTATAATGATTAACCAGGACAATGTTAAGTTGTTCATCAGTTTGCAAGCGAAAAATTGAAAGTAAGGAGAATTAGTATAAAAATGTTTTAATTTCCATGAGGCAGTTATAGATATTAAAAGGGCGAGCTCCCTCTTGGCCCGCCCCATCTCTGAGGGTGTGGCTAAGGTCAAAAAGGAAGAATATCCTTCCACATAGAAATCTTCTACCACCCTTGTTTCCTGTAGGAAAATTAGATGTGATGTTTTAATTATATCCAGCCATTCTGAGTTCCCCAATTTATTTTTTATCCCTGCAATATTCCAGGATTTAACTAGAAGATTGGTGTTATCAGAATTATTGTCGGGTGAAACCCCACTATCCATCATATTTTCAGCATTATTATCAGGTAGTACCCCACTATTCATCATATTATCTAAGTTATTGTTTGATAATGCCCCACTATCCATCCTCAATTGATCTTATCTAGATTTTGCACGTCCCTCGAGGTAATCTCATCAGTTTCATCCAAATTTTGATGTCAATCCTGCTTGTCGCAGTTAGTGAGGGGGCAAATCGATTTAGTGTTGGAATTGTAAAGAGCGTGCTGGGTTTGGATATAAGATCATGTAGATGTGCATGCTATCTAATGGGGGCTCCTAACTGGGTTAAGCCTATCTGCATGTTAGAGAACATATCTGGTCTATAGAAGAAGCCAAGTGGTTCAGCTATGATACTCTCTCGTGTAGTCTCCTGATGGTTATTCCTATATTTTAGTTCCCAAAGGAGGGATTTAACTACTCTAGAGGGAGCGAAAATTCACCACAACATAATCACCCTGCCCGATCTTCTTACAAGGACCTATCCAGTCTTACCATAATCACTTCTTGATACAGGGGATTAATATCCCCTGACTGATTAGCCAACCAGTGTACAACCTTGTTTTTCAAGTCCCTCCATGATTCATTCAAATGTGGTGGTAATTTGGGGACATTTCTTAAAACAATAACATACAGAGTAGCCTCTGGTGGGAGTTGCAAAATAGCACAAGGACATGCTCAAATGTCTGAAACAGTTGTACTCTCTGTGGGTCTTAAGGGTAGGTGTGGAGAAACCAGGCTAGGGGTGCGGGGTGGATGCAGGTTATTCATGGTTGGACTAACCGCTTTGGATAAAACAACCCTAGATGTTTCCTGTCTCTTTAACAATGTTAAAACCTCTTTCACTGAAGTCTCCAATGCAGCTAACCTTTCCTTTAGTTCTTTCAGATCATTTGAGAGCTTTTTATTTTTTAATTCTCCATCTTAGCATGTAAGTTCTTTAATGTCAGTTCCAGAATTTTTTTAATGTTGATGTCTTATGCTTCCGGCAGAGTCTGGGAGTACAGCTGACCCCACTAGGCCGGGTAGGCGTCCCCCCCCCCTTCTTAGTCCAGAGGATGGCCTACCTGGTGGCTGTTGGCTTTTCTTTGCCAGAGGTGAATCTAGTTCAACAGTTAGGTATTCTTCAATAATAGATGGGGGATCATAAGAGACACAGGGGCTCTGCACCGAGGCAGAAACACTTTTTATTATCTTCTGGCTTGAAGACCCCCGTGGTTTGAAGAAAGGTTTAGTCATTAGCCTTTTCCGTTACGCTGTGCAAAGCGGTCTTAGTCACTGCCAATCTCTCCTCAGAGTTGATGATTTCACTGTTAAGTAAACCCATGGCGTTGGTTAGATAGATAGTAATGGCATTATCTGGCTCAGTTGTGCTAAGACCCTTCCCTCCTTTTAATTGGGTAAGCTTGCGTTTTCCCATAATTGTTGCTTGGTAATCGAATGACAATCTTATAACGAGAAACAGGAAAGCGTTGTACCGAATCCAGTTAATTATGTTAGGGGTCACTGGGATACAAGGCTAAAGAGGGTGGGTCCAGCCTCGGCCAGCTGTGGCCACGTGCAGACGGGCCCACTCTGGGCCCGCTTTTGGCCCGGGCCATGCCCACATGCATCCTGCACTGCAGTACACCTCTGGAAGATTTATGCCGCTCCGGCACCTCCGATCATGGTCGCTGGCCTCTGGACCAGAAATACTGAAGGATGCTGGGGGGTGTGGTCCCCCCCAGCTGCAAACCAAGGTCCACGGCTGCAGCAGGCAGGTTTTGTTTTATGAGGGTCCCATGCTGCGGAACGCCTCTGGAAGATTTATGGTGCTTGGGCGCTACGATCACATATAATTTTACATATAATAAATCTACTATTAGGTTGGCTCTTAAAAGAGCCTTTGATTACAAGGGTTTAGTTTGGGTTTCTAAAAGAATTAGCTGCACTTGTTGGATGTTATTAATGAAGAGATTGTTGCCAAGGCAGGTAAAATGAACACCATCTACATGATGTGATATATACAAGTCATGCTATGATCTCTTAGCAATGCAGACACCATTTTGTTAATATGCCTGCACTCTTTCTCATACTTTCCAGCATTAGCAAATGAGTACGTTCATTTTATCCTTTGGCAAATATTTGAAAACACAAAACAGGTGTGTGGAAATAGAGTCATTAAAAAGTAAAAATTAGTTTTTATCTCTTTCAATTCAAAGACCACTGAGGTGACCAATATCATTGCCTCCACAATGAATATTTACAAACCAGGGATACTCACAAGCTGCAAGAGATGAAATGAGAGGTGGGATGCAATTCCACCTTAAACCTCTTTCACAGCCATGTTATTTCATAGTCTGCCAAACCTAAATTATGCTCAATGCCACACATTTTGGCATACTCCCTAGCCCAAAAGATATAACTGTGTCCAATTATCCACACATGAACCATCTTCTATGAATACAAGCAAAAAGGATGAATAAAACACTGACTGAATCAATGAAAGAATTACGTGTATAGTCGGGCCAAATCACCACAACCACCAGTTGAAGAGGAAGATGAAAAGCTGGACGACACTGCAGTTTCTCTCGATGCATGTAAGTCTGTTTTTGTTTATGAGTAGCCGAGTTTCTTAGTATTGAGAAAGGAAGTAGCACCACAAAACAAATAAACTGCAGTACAGATGTGTTAACAGTGATCCGGGGAATTACTTTGAGGGTCTCATTCTACACTGCCCTCTAAATAGGAGAATATTCTCTAGAAGTCACAGATTTGGCAATGCTGTTGTGCTGTACCTAATCTGGTATCACTGCCACACGAATAAACCTGTTTTTTTAATTGGAGTGAAATAGAATCTTAGGCCTCACAATCTCCTTATGCTTTCAGTCTTTTCTGTAAACCTCAGGAGTGCTTAGAAATGGGCTTTGGTAAAGTAGTGTTATAAAAAAGATTCAAAAGGAATCAGACACGAGGTCTGCAGTTATAGTTGTGGCAATAGAAGACTTGATGTTTCATCTTTGGTTTATTGCTTTGTCAGAACAGACCTCGTGAAATCTACTTCCCCACTTCTATTGCGAGTCAGGTTTGATCAGTGGGAGCTATTTTTTGGGCCTACTGGTCGTCCATTCTGTCGGGTTGACAAACAGGTGTTCTGTTCACTCAGGAAGTTTGAGCACTAAAGATGCCTTTAAATCGTAGTTGTTATCTTATCAAATTTCCTCTGCATTCAGAATGTCGGCTTATGTTGCTGCATCCAAAAAACTGAATAACATGTCCACCACTCAAATTAATTTCATATTTCCCTATACTAACTCTCCTCCACCTCCCCTTTACTCACCTCAAAACCCCTCTTATGGCTATAAACTCCAAAAAAACAAGCAAGAAACGTTATAGACTCTTCCCTCTTTTATCCCTCCACTATTCCTTTTCAATCCAAATAACAGACTAACATGTCCACTACTCAAATAAATTGCATATTTCCCTATACTAATTACCACTAATCATGTTTGGGTTCCGGAGTAGTGTGCTACTCCCCAAAAAGCGCGTCAACACCTCATCAGGGGTAGCAAGCACTATATAAATGCAAACCTTTTCCCTCTTCTATCCCTCTACTATCCTTCTCAATCCAAATAACTGATAACATATCCACCACTCAAATTACTTTCATATTTCACTATACTAATTCACCACTAATCCTTTATGGGTTCCTGAGTAGTGTGCTACTCGCCAAAAAAGCGAATTGACGCCTCGTCAGGGGTAGTAAGCGCTATATAAATGCAATTACAATACAATGTATGTACTGGGGTACAACATTGTCCTATTACATTCTAGTTAACACATGACACTTATGACAGAAACATTGTGCTTGGTTATATGCTATATTTGGCTAATAACATAGCCTAAAGACCACCAAAGAGCACGTTGAATAACTAAGAACAAACTGTGTACTTTCATTGTATTATACCCACAGCTAGGTCAGTGAGATTTGAGTTCATATGACTATGTAAACCAATAGAATTCAACACTAGAAGGGAAAGTCACCATTTATATTTTATGGAGTTGCTGATTTGCTGAAAACACATGTGAAAGTGAGGTTACCTTTAGTCACATGATAATTAAAAGTAACAAATACAATTGACCGGTCACAAATATTGCTATTGGATTATATTTCAATCAGGCTACACACCTAGCCCAATACTACTAGACTTATGCAAAGAGCACTGAGAGTAGGTGAACTGCTGTAGTACAACAAAGCTTTGAGATAGAGCTACTTATTCAGTCGTTTAACATGATTAGGAGAATCAGAGCTTTTACTACTATTTAAGGTAAATACTACTAAAGTTGCCGAACATTAAAATACCCAAACATTTTATAACTACAGCTTATGTCTGATTTATATTTGACTTTCAGTATCACTAATAGCACTGTTGCTTGTTTTGTATGTTTATAGACATGTATACATTTAGCACGATGCCTTCAAAATATTACCAGAAAAAAATGAAAAAGTACTCCAAGCAGATTAGAGAAAAATTATCCACACCTACAAAATGAGAATTTGGATATTCCAAACGGAAAATTGCTAAGGGTATGTTTGCAAACTGAGAAATTAGGTTGTGCTAATAATATGTTTATGCATGTGAAAAAGCTTACTACAATTGCTAATGTGTGTGGAAAACACATGTACAAAGATAAACAGGAGAAATCTTTTCCGTTGTATAAGAAGGGAGAGTAATCAAAATATTATATGCAAACAGTTTAAAAATAGAGTACTTGCAAATTTTCTACAAAATAGTCCAACTACAAAAAACAAGACTGTGAAACTGAAACAAACAATATGTTAAACATATTGTGGGAAAAGCTTTGCTGTAAAACGAAAATTATTTTTTAAATTATGAATTGCTTGAAAGCACTGATATGTTTAATTTTAACATATAAATTATATGTTAGGAAAATCAAAATTGAATTGGTTAAACTTTTCTAATATATTTGGAGTCTGTTGGAGACATGCGTCCTGTACTGAACCACACTTTCAGCAAGAGGCTTACCATACATACACAAATTGGGTCCTATCTGTAAATAATGAAGGATGTTTCTATGAAGTTATGCATGGATCTTTCGTAGGGTAAGAAAAAAAGTATAAAATATAACAGACCACTCAAAACAGTATTTTGAGGAGAAAGCTACTAAACATCCTGTTAACAAATGGAATTGCTCTTCTATATGTAAGATTCAGGTGAAGTCCATCAAAACAAAGTTTCTCACTAGTTTTAAAAGAACACCTTTGCAAGGCAAAATAAATATTTTGCAATCATTGGAAAAATGCCCATTTAGAAATATTATACAGCTACAATGCCATTCTTTAGGCTGCCTTCAAAATGAAATGTGTAATTCAAATTTCCATGACATCAAAATGCTTTCAACTCATCAACATGTACAAACTTTATACTTTATTAAAGGAGCAACAAAAAAATTGGATGAAATAAATTATGCTAATCCAGAAAAGGTCCTATCAATTACAAAGTATGCACAATATAAATACTTTGATGGGGACTCATAAATTTCAGTGTGTCCAAATATTGCAAAATCACACACTACTATGGAAAATCCAATTATGGACTTTAAACAGTATGAACTGGATAATTTGCAATGTAATGAAACTATTTCTGAAATTCCAAATAAAGTAAGCATTTGCTGTAGACAAACACATTATGCCAAACAAACTAAATATATTGATTTACTACTAAAAACAGACACTTAAGACAGGGTAGCTTGGTGGAAACTTGCTATTTATCTGATTGTCAAAAACAGATATGATGTTTGTGCTGATCAAATTGTATGTAATTATTGCCTTGGGAAACTGGACCATAACTTTATGCCTTCATGTGTGATTCATAACAATTGGGAGATTTATCCTATGCCTTCAGAATTACAGAATTTAAATTTATATGAAAGTATATAAATTCAAACTTTACATCCATTTCAAACCATTATTACAATGCACCCTAAATCCGGAAAATTTCAACTACAAGAATTAGTCCGTGAAGGTTGATTTTTTACCATTAGATTTTTTTTTTTAAAACAATAAAAAAAAATGAACCTGTGGGAGTCCAGCATAAATTAGAATAATCTTTAGTTGTATAGGTTAATGGAGTAACAACAAAAGATTAAAAAATGTTGGCAACAATTAATATGCATTTCTAAAATACAAGATGCTATTTTGTACCTGTTACAAAATAACATACACTATAAAAACATGGAAATTAATGACTTCATAGATACCACTGAACTGGTATTTACAGATGAAAGTAACGTTGGCCAGTTTGAGAAAATTACTATAACACTCCTAAGAAATATATGACCGCTATAGTATGCACCCACTGCATTCTAAAGATATAATGGGGGATGCCTTATATCTGCATCAAAAGAGAGAAGCTACAGGAGTTACAGTTATTATCTGGGAAACAAAGTTAGAGTCTATATGTTATCCAATTTTATTTCTAACTGGAAAAGGAGGGTGATATGATGATCATCCTATTCAAATATCAGCATAGGAATATCGTACACTGTGGGGCCGATTCCGATCTCGGCGGTAGGGCACCGAATCGGATTCGGCTGAACCGGATCCGATTCGGAGCCCCTATTCCCGACCGAATCGTACGTGCGTCCGGGCGAACGAGTACGATGCGAGCGAGTGCAAATTCGCCGACCGACTCGTACGCCCGTCCCAACCGCACCGACCGACTCGCACGGATGCACTGTGCACCTCGCAATGGAGACGTTCCCCGGCCGGGTAAGTACGATGCGCGCCGCGAGCAGTCCGACCGAGCCGCGCACTCCGGCTCGAAAGAGCTGTCGGAGCCGTACTTTGGGGGTCCGTGTCGGACCCCCCTGTACGCGTAGCCGCGCACAGGGGGGACCCATGGGTCCCCCCTACCTGTGCGTGTACGGCGCGAGTCGCTTCGCCGCGTACACGCTGTAGGGGGCGCCCTTGTCCGCCTCGCACCCATTGAGTCAATGGGAGCCCGCGTACGCGTTGTACGACCGGCTCCCATTGACTTCAATGGGAGTCTGACCGACTCGAGTCCGATGGCATACGTGCGCATCGTACTCGTTCGGTCGGGCTGCTAGGGTCCGATTCGGTCGGAAATCTCTCCGAGTCCGGCTCTGTCGGAGAGATTTCCGGCCCGAATTGGAATCGGCCCCCGTGACTATGTTCAGAGGACCCATGTTTTAGATAAAAAATAAATTATATTTTGATTTGATTTTATGAAAGTGAATTATCCATAACCTCTTATGCTGTTGCACCTGTGATGCAAACTGAAACAGGATGTAATAACTTAACAGCTAAACAAAGTGGAAAGCAATGATCAAAAAATGGAGTATAACTTAATAAATATCATGGCATGTCAGCAAGGTGCAAATGAATATTGGTTCCTAAGACATGAACTAAAATGTAGGTTGAGGAATTTGGGATCACCTACTTGGTTTCTTACTTTGAGTTGTGCAGAATACCTATAGGAAGATAAATACAGTTTCCTACTTGAAGCTAACAATAATCTAACAGATGTTGCATTTAAGACAGCTGGTGAATTATGTTCTTTAGATCTAGAAACAATTTGCAGATTTGTTTGATCACAAATTCCAAAGTATGCTTAATTTCTTAACAAATAAAAATAAAAATCTCCTAGGAGAGGTTTTTGATTTCTTTTGAAGAAAAGAGTACCAAGCAAGAGGCATGCCTCATTCATATGCTGCTATGGATAGAAAATGCTCCAACATTTTGCTATGACTCAAATGAATCTGTTCTGAAGTTTATTGAGCAATATGTTACTTGTGGAATCCTAAATAAAAAACAAAGAAAAAACAGTTTGAACAAGTTATAAAATCTTGATGTCACAAATGTGGGAAATACTGGGTACGGAAATTTAGAAACACATCTAAACAGTACACAAAATGTCGTTTTGGGTTCCCAAGACCAATTTTAAATAAAGGATGAGTCAACAATCTTATGTCTTCTGTTAGGCATTCCCTAAAAACACATGCGATTTAAAAAGAGAACATGCTTCACAGCGGATAAATGACTGTAACCCTTTAATACTACATATGTGGAAGGCTAAAATGGATATACAAATTGTTGCAGATAATTTGACTGCAGTCACCCGTTATGTGACTTCATATATTACAAAAGCTAAAAAAACAGATATGAAGGAAGTATTGTAGGAGACATCTGCAGAGCAATATTTAACTAGAAAGCTATATCTTCTTAGACTTCAAATGCTACCTCACAGAGAAGTTGGCAGTTATGAGGTGTGTGACAGTTTAAGCTCTTCAAGTTCATGTGCTAAATCTTGTGCTATTACCTGGCTTAGCTTAGGACTAGCATTATAAAATGTTTGATAGAAATTGAATATCTTGCTCAATTTGAATCTGAGAACAATAACACTGTAAAAACAAATTTGTTAGATACTACTCTAACAGAAGTCGTTTATTGGAACATGTAATACTATATGAAGTAGCTGAATTTTATACTTACAGAAATAGTGCTCTTGAGGGTGGTAATAGTGGGAAATTTCATGTTAATGGATTAGGCAGGTTTTTTGTACATCATTTCAAGCCTAAACCAATCAATCATTGCAAACTTACATATGACAATACTGGTAAATAATTGTATCTTTTAGCACTTTTATAGCTCTTTAAACCATGGCAAAAAGAGGAAGAATGGATTGGAACATCAATATAATATGAGGAAGCTTTGTATAAGTACAAACCCTATATTACAATACCAGAGTTCCAGATTTATGTTGGCATGTTGGACCAAGGAATTTTAGAGGAAAAAAAATTACAATCTGAAATATTGTGCCTTATGGCAAGTACCAAACACCTTTCAAATATTACACCTGCAGACCTGTTTGGACAACCAAATATTGGTAATGAAGGTACTGTTGCTATGGGTGAGGTATAACTTGCTATGGAGGAAATGCATAAGGATGGTAAAAACCTTACATCACAATTAGATACTCAACAACATGAAATATTGGAAGAGATTTAAACAATTGCCAATCATGGCTTTAAACATGAACATGGTTTATGTTCAGATTTTCAGCCTATATTAAAATATTTATCAGGCTAGTACAGGTAAACATTTCCTTATAAAAGTTATAACTGCTTACCTTCAAAACGTTACTAATTTGGACCTATAAGGGGTTGTTACTGCTCCAACTGGATTAGCAGCACATATTACAGGAATTACATTACACTGACTACTACTACCATAGCAACATGATAAATGAGAATACGTCAAATTAAATTCTGATACCTCTCAGGAACTTTGTAAAGTTCTTAAAAAATAAAATATTTTGATTATAGACTTGGTTAGTATGGTTACTAACGTAATGATGGCTTTTGTTCACTTACGTATGACAGAAATACTCAAGACAACTTATAACAGTCTGTTTGGTGGTGATCTAACTAGAAACTCCATAGGAAGTATAGGTAATGTTAATATTGGGTTACACTTCTCATACAGTGAACTTACACAAAATATGAGACAAGCAAATGATGAGGAATATGGCAAAATATTACAATATCTTAGGCTAGGAATCATATATCCGAAGAGGAAATATATATGCTTCAAACAATAACTATATCTACTTTATTCTCACATTTGAAGACTGCGGCAGAAGTTATGCATTAGCTTCATTTGGAGACACTATCCATTGTTTGCTTGATGCCAAAGTTTAAAGAATGCTACGATTTAAATATGGAAATGTTATGTATTGAAAATGAAATAAATATACATTTACCTTGGAAAGATCAATTTGAAACTCATGGAGTAGATATTCCTATAACTAAATCATTGTCTACAAAATTATTAAATATGGAAAAATCGGTGCCATGGACTGCAGGATTAGAAAAAACTGTGTGATTTTATGTCAAAATTTGAATGTGGATCATGGACTTGTAAATGGAGCAATGGGACATATACTACATTTAGTTAAAAGTAATGATATTGATTTTCCAAATGTTAAATTTGACAATATAAAGGAACCAAAACAAATTAAGAGTAACAGCAAGATTTTTTACTGATGAAAGATATTTGAAGAGAACAATTTCCTGTATATTTAGCTTATGCCATAATACATCAATCTTAAGGTTTAAGCTTTCATTATGCATTAATTAATATTGGCTCTGCTGTTTTTAAAAAGTATGGCATATTTTGCTTTATCATGTGTTAAAACATTACGAGGACTATATGTTATAGATATTGGTGACAACAAAATTAATACAGACACTTCTTGTGCATGCTAACAATCGTTTGAGAAAAATATTTACTCCTCTTGGAGAATATCCGGTTGTGTATAAACCTAAAATTTCTATGAAAAGGAAAGAAACGTTCACAACCAATGTGCCTTTAGAAAGAAAAGAGACCACCACCTTGAAATTTAGGCTTTCAGTTCAGTAATACAAATTATATTAACTGCTATAGTAATGTGATTGTTAATCTGATTCTATATTTCCCTTTAGTAAAAGAATTACATTTAGAAAATAGACATACCATATCTCAATTGAACAAGCACAGCATTTAAACTGATTTTTTCACAATCCATTTGATTTGTTAGTCCCCAGTGTTTGATGATGACCAAAATATAATACTTATCTGCACCCTATTAGACGCTACATGATAGCATATGTTAGTAACACTAAATAAATATATGATGCATTTATTAAATATGTATTTGAACAAAAGTTATTATTTTTTCAAACTTCATTTTACCTAAAAATGTAAGACTAACAAAACGCAAAGTACAATTATTATTTCTTAATTATACAGCTTAGATAATATAACTTACTATTCAATTACCTTCTCCTTTACTCTTCTTTCATATGTATTATTTACTGCACCTGTATGGGAAAAATTTACAATAATAACCAGCTCCTTATTGTAATGAAAATTAAAATAGTTCTGAAAATAACTTTTTTTTCTTCTTTTTGTTTTGTAATTTTTTTCAGAAGTTTTGTATTTTTTCACCACAGGTCAACTGGACAAACAATAAAAAAATAAAAAAAACACACACCCAACAGTGCACAGCAAAACAAGCTGTCCAAAACAAAAAGGCCCCTAGGAATTTTGGGGATGGCAGCAGTGAACTATCACTAGCTCCCTATGAATATTAAGGTCACTCTCCCCTGCCACGGTTACTATTTCACAGTACAACAGTATGCCACAGTACTTGCATAAGGCTTGACGATGTGGCGGTCTTTCCTCAGGTGGTGTACTGTGACTGCTGAACCACGTGGTGGAATTGCGGGTGGTGGTAGATGTTGGTACTACAGGAGTCTGCAATGCCAAAGTTGAAGCTGTTGCAGTTGTGAATTCAGCAGCTGTTGATATTGGTTCATTCAGTTCAGCCAATTGTAACTCCCTTTTTTCGTTCAGCCTAAGTCAAATGGGTGTAGTGCATAGCGCTAAGATGTTTGCGCATTAAAGTTGTACTCAACGAGTACCGTTGTCCACTCCACCGAAAAATTACTTTGTGATATAATGTGCATGTGAGATGGCATGCATTTACTTTTTTCTCCGTCCGCTGGAAATTGAAAAAAAACCTTTACCATCAACTCCTTCATTTGCTTTCTTCGCGCCAGCTCTTAATCTTGTACCTCAATGGCCTCCTCCTCCATTGTAGCCTCAGGAACACCAATAGCCTCTCCTGCATCTGCCATTGTTCTGAGGAACACCTAAGTGCAATCAAAGTAGCTCCAAAACTAGTATGCTTCTGCTACAGCAAAAAAATAACAAAAACAAATCAAAATAAAATGCTGCTGTCTATTGGCTCAATAAGAAATGTTTAGAGCCTATCAAAAGCTTTCTTAAAATCACGAGGTACCATGGTACTACAGAGATAGCACCACAGTACCGGCGAAAACTGAAGAAAAACACGTCAACAATCAAGGCTAACAATACACCCCCCCCTTAAAAACACATTTTTTTTAAACAAACTTAGAAACAGATTAACAGCTAGAGCGGTTTAATTTTGTGTGTGTTTGTGTTTATATATATATATATATTATCTACTTGCGGTCGCCAGTAGATAGTTATAGTTAGGACCTATTTTCCATAGGAAATCCGCAACATTCTATTTGCAATAACGTTGGCGCCGGTTGACGAATCATCGCGAAAGCTTCCAACTTGTTGGGGCGCTCCGGTCCGCTCCTATCCTGAAAGTCTCGTGGTGATTCGTCAAGCGGGGGCCGAGAAAAAAGGGGGGTCCCAAAACATGTTTTCCCCATTCATTTTTCCATAGGAACCTTTAGTCGCAGCTACAGCCCGAACTGCTGAACGGAATTACACCAAATTTGGCAAAGAGGTAGCCCTTGATTCAGTGTCGTGCCTTTTGCTTAAATGGTGTAAATCCGTTCAGTAGTTCCTGAGAAAATCAAAAGTAAAGTCACATATATATCTATGGCCGAGTAGGGTCCGCGTACCCTCCCGATCACGAGCTGCATGCTAATTGGCTGTCAAGTGGCTGTCAACACTCCAAATCAGGAAGTGTTGGCATCCATTTTGTCCCTCGGTAGAACCGAGGGACAGAAACAAGTGCGCAAAGCGCAAAAGGGGGCAGGGTAGAAACACCCTGACCCCTAGGTCTGCTCAGGGGTCCCACAAGGACCCCTAGGTCTGCTCAGGGGGTCCCACAAGGACCCCTGGGCAGAAAAAGCATTTTTTTAAAAAAATCGGCGGGATGCGCTTAGGGTGCGCGGATCCTGCCGATAAAAAAAAATCGAAGCGCGATCTTCCGCGCTTCAATGATATTTTGCCCCCGGGTGGCCCAAGTCCCGGGGGCATGCGGAGGTTGCGTTATATTTTATGTAGGGGGCCTCTAAGGCCCCCCAAGCCCCGGGGACCGCCACACCCCGGGGCTTTAGAAAAAAATGGTGCGGGAGGGCTCTCTGCCCTCCCGCAGCCCTGGGGACCGCCACCCCCTGGGGCTTCTTTTTTTAAATTTTAAGCAAGTGTGTGGGGGGGCTGGAGCCCCCCCACACGCCCCGGGGACCGCCACCACCCCGGGGCACTTAGAAAATAAATGTGGGGGTCCGTTTGGGACCCCCGAAGCCCCAGGGACCACCACCTCCCCGGGGCTCAGTTGATGTTGGGAGGGGGGCCGCGTGGCCCCCCTCCTGGAGCCTGTGGTGGCCCTGAGGACCGCCACCCCCCAGGGCCGGCTCCTGCAGTGTCCCGGGGTGCCTACCCCTGGGACACTGTAGTTTGCTATGGCAGGGCGGGAGCCTCGCGGCTCCCGTCCTGTCATAGCAAACTGCTTGGATTTTGGAAGAGAGAGCAGGAAACCTGCTCTCTCTTCCAAAATTCAAGCAGATTGCTTTTCCACACGGGGAGCTGCATCTTAGCAGCTCCCCATGTGGAAAGCAATGCCGGCTCCCGAGGGACGCGGGAGCCGGCGGGACCGTGGGGGGATTGGGGACCCCCCCACAGTCCCCAACGGAGAGGGCCAGCCCCGGGGATGGGGTCCCCGGGGCAAGTAGTGGCCCGGGAGGGGGGCCACGCGGCCCCCCTCCCCCCAAAAAATAATAATTACAAAAATAAAATAAATAAAGGCCTGCCCCGGGGGATGGGGTCCCCGGGGCAAAAGGAGGCCTGAGGAGGGGGGCCACGTAGCCCCCTCCTTAAAAAAATCAAAAAAAGTGTGGCCATGCCCCGGGGGATGGGGTCCCCGGGGCAGGAATCGGCCAAGGGAGGGGGGCCACACGGCCCCCTTCCCGTTTCCTTTTTTAAAAAATCAAAAAGGGGTAAGGCCCTGGGGGATGGGGTCCCCAGGGCCCAAAAAGGAAAAAGGAAGGGGGCCACACAGTCCTCCTTCGGGAAAAAAAAAAAAAAAAACGATTGTGCCGCAGGCCCCGCCCCTTCCTTTACCACTCTGCAAACGCGCCCCTGGCGCGTTTGCAGAGGGGGAACGAATTCCCCTTGAATACTGGGGGTCCCTGGGGGCCAACTAGCCCACCAGGAACCTCCAGTATGCGCCAGGGGCTGCGTTGCAGAGAGGTGTACAGAGGCCACGCCACTTTTTACACCTCTCTGCAACGCAGCTCTGTGGCGTTTTTTGGAGGTACATGGTGGGCTAGTTGGACTCCAGGATTCAAGGGGACTTAATCCCCCAACTTAAAACGCGTTGCAGAGAGGTGCAAAAAGGGGCGTGGCCTCTGGACACCTCTCGGCAACGCAGCTCTCTGTCGCATACTGGAGGTATCTGGTGGGCTACTTGGCCCCTAGGGACCCTCGGGATAGAGGAGGAATTAATTCTCCAACTTAAAACGCGCCACAGGGGGTGTTTGCAGACATGTTACCTCAGGCCCCACCTCCTTCCTTCACCATTGTGCAAATATTCCTCTAAAATCAGCCGAACTACGAATTCCGATTTACTCACCTGTTATCAGGAGAGACCTCAGTGCTGCATCTTTGAGCCCAGTACAGATCCTGAAAAGTAATTCTAACCGTACTTACTAGTAACTTGAATTTCCTTCCATAGGCTAACATTGACTGGTTTCACTTGGAAATTCTTCTAAGTGTGGAGTTTTGGAACTTTATAATATTCCTCTAAAATCAGCCGAACTACGAATTCCGATTTACTCACCTGTTATCAGGAGAGACCACAGTGCTGCATCTTTGAGCCCAGTACTGATCCTGAAAAGTAATTTTAACCGTACTTACCAGTAACTTGAATTTCCTTCCATAGGATATCATTGCCTGCTTTTTGCTGAAAAAGTTTCTAAGTGTCGATTTTTGTAACATACAAATATTCCTCTAAAATCAGCCGAACTACGAATTCCGATTTACTCACCTGTTATCAGGAGAGACCTCAGTGCTGCATCTTTGAGCCCAGTACTGATCCTCAAAAGTAATTTTAACCGTACTTACCAGTAACTTGAATTTCCTTCCATAGGCTAACATTGACTGGTTTCACTTGGAAATTCTTCTAAGTGTGGAGTTTTGGAACTTTATAATATTCCTCTAAAATCAGCCGAACTACGAATTCCGATTTACTCACCTGTTATCAGGAGAGAACCCAGTGCTGCATCTTTTAGCCCATCACTGACCTTGAAAAGTAATTCTAACCGTACTTACCAGTAACTTGAATTTCCTTCCTTAGGCTAACATTGACTGGTTTCACTTGGAAATTCTTCTAAGTGTGGAGTTTTGGAACTTTATAATATTCCTCTAAAATCAGCCGAACTACGAATTCCGATTTACTCACCTGTTATCAGGAGAGAACCCAGTGCTGCATCTTTTAGCCCAGCACTGACCTTGAAAAGTAATTCTAACCGTACTTACCAGTAAATTGAATTTCCTTCCATAGGCTAACATTGACTGGTTTCACTTGGAAATTCTTCTAAGTGTGGAGTTTTGGAACTTTATAATATTCCTCTAAAATCAGCCGAACTACGAATTCCGATTTACTCACCTGTTATCAGGAGAGAACCCAGTGCTGCATCTTTTAGCCCAGCACTGACCTTGAAAAGTAATTCTAACCGTACTTACCAGTAACTTGAATTTCCTTCCATAGGCTAACATTGACTGGTTTCACTTGGAAATTCTTCTAAGTGTGGAGTTTTGGAACTTTATAATATTCCTCTAAAATCAGCCGAACTACGAATTCCGATTTACTCACCTGTTATCAGGAGAGACCTCAGTGCTGCATCTTTGAGCCCAGTACTGATCCTGAAAAGTAATTTTAACCGTACTTACCAGTAACTTGAATTTCCTTCCATAGGCTAACATTGACTGGTTTCACTTGGAAATTCTTCTAAGTGTGGAGTTTTGGAACTTTATAATATTCCTCTAAAATCAGCCGAACTACGAATTCCGATTTACTCATCTGTTATCAGGAGAGAACCCAGTGCTGCATCTTTTAGCCCAGCACTGACCCTGAAAAGTAATTCTAACCGTATTTACCAGTAACTTGTATTTCCTTCCATAGGAATCCATTGTCTGGTTTTCAGCAGAAAAGTTTCAAAGTGTCGATTTTCACAAACTACAAATATTCCTTAAAAATCGCCTGTATGACTTAAACGCATTGTTTCAACTGTTTACAGGAGATGCACCAGTGCTGGATCCAGGATCCACCACTGAGTAAGAAAAAGTAACGATAACACTACTTACCTGCTAAGTGAATTTCCTCCCATAGGATAACATTGGTGATTCTATGTGAAAAAGTTTCTAAGTGTCAACTTTTAAAATACAATAATATTCCTTAAAAATCACTACTGTAACCAAAACGCTTTTACTCAACTGTTTACAGGAGATGTCCCAGGACTGAATCTGGGATCCAGTCCTGTGGTTAGAAAAGTAATCCATAAAGTAACTAATTGCATTTAACTTGAAATTCACATTGAGCTCAATGTTGCATTGTTTGAAATTGTGTTGCCCATTGCAACAACTGTAACTACTGTACTTAAAAGTCTATTGCCTATTTGCAAAGTATTTAAACTAAAGTAATTCATTCTGAGAAAGTATATTTTGTAATGTAATGTATAATGTAATTACAATGTATTTTAAAAAATAAAATATCTAAAAATAAATAGTTTAAAAAAATGTAGTAAATCAGTATCAACAAAATAAATATAACAATTAATACATTTAAAAATTGTCATTTACAAAACCTTTGAAATTCACTGAAAAAAACCATAGGTTTCAGATATGTTATAGTTAGGAATTAGCATTTAAAAACCTTTGAAATTCACTGAAAAAACCATAGGTTTCAGGCACGTTATAGTTAGAAATTAGCATTTAAAAAACCTTACAAATTCACTGAAAAAACCATAGGTTTTAGGGACAGTTATAGTTAGTTGGACATTGCACTCGTACAAAACCCGTGAAATTCCCCCGTTATAGTTAGTTCAGGTAACTATAACTCGCGCCCCGCAATGCACTGCTGATGACGTCACATATTACATCACTCATGACATGGTCAGTGACATCACTGATGACATCTCAAATGACATCACTGATGACATCACTGATGACATCATCCATGTGATAATTTGATGCATCTTCTCACACCCTAATATAACTTTTGATACACCCACTGTAAATTACAGACTGCCATTGGCAAAACCATAGACACTCCAACACCAATTACTATATACACACTCACTGATTCTTAGGTCTACACACACACATCTACTCACTCACCCGTACAGTCACTCATACTTATAGTCACTCAGTACAGGACAATTATATGCACTCATACACCTATATAAATACTCACACACCGCCACTCATCCATAGAGGTACTCACACACCTAGTCAGTCATGCAAAAATTAAGCACACACCCATTTACTCACCTATACAGTTATACACACACCAGCTCACTTACTCATACAAATACTAGCACATTCTTACGCTCTTATACAATCTCTGATACAAGTACACACTCATCCATACAGTCACTCTCACAATCACACACTCTCGCTTATAGCTATTTATATACTCCAACACACATATATACTGCCTTTCACATATGTAGTTACTCACACATGTACCACTGGGACATACATTCACTCACTAACACACTCTTACACACACTTACCCACCCATACAGTCTATCACAGATGCACTCTTGAAACCATCCACCCAGTGAATCACCCACTCACACATCTATGCACAGAGTCGCACACACCCCACCCACACAAACACTCAGGCACCCATACAGATACTCAGACAACCAATCAATAACTCATATAGACACTCATGTAGCTATTCACAAACCCATGCAGCCACTTACACAGCAACAGACAGACGGATACAGACATTCACCCAGTTTAGTCACTAACCCATGCATTCAGTAAGATACGTTTAATCACTCACTTATAGAGTTAGTCACGCACCTACTAAATCATCCATTCAGACACTTATACACCCAGTCATTCTTCAATACGCATTTCCCTATATATATTAAACATATTTAAACTTTACAGAAACACACAGTCACTGGATGATGTAATCAGTGATGTCATTTGAGATGTAATCAGTGATGTCATCAGTGATGTCACTGACCATGTCATGAGTGATGTAATATGTGACGTCATCAGCAGTGCATTGCGGGGGCGCGAGTTATAGTTACCTGAACTAACTATAACGGGGGAATTTCACGGGTTTTGTACGAGTGCAATGTCCAACTAACTATAACTGTCCCTAAAACCTATGGTTTTTTCAGTGAATATATATATATATATATATATATATATATATATATATATATATATATATATATATATTGTCCACCAAATTTGCCCAAGCAAGCCCGGCTGCACTCGACTGCTGTTGGAGGTTTATTAACCTGGCAGCCAGCTGATTCATGCCAGATTTAACGTCTCAATGCCCGACGCGTTTCGAAGTATTAACTTCTTCCTCATGGGCGGCTGTATAAAGGTCATCAGGAAAGCCAGCATGCCAATTATATTTGTCTTGTCCCGCCCTTAGTGGGTGTGGCTTAGTGCCCAGGAGCATGCTGGAACATGTAGTTACCCTCAGTGGGTTCCGTCGGCCTCATGACAGCAATTATCTTCAGACCCTCAACAGGGCTCCGGTTAGAACGCTGGTCCTTTTATGCCATCAACAGCAGTGCCATATCGGTGAGGAGTCGTTCCCACCACAGCCTCTCATTTTCTCTCGAGATGGTGCAAGCCGGCGTGGCAGGGCTGCCACATATAGATTGTCCACCAAATTTGCCCAAGCAAGCCCGGCTGCACTCGACTGCAGGTTTATTAACCTGGCGGCCAACTGGTTCATGCCAGCTGGTTCATGCCACTGAGGGTAACTACATGTTCCAGCATGCTCCTGGGCACTAAGCCACACCCACTAAGGGCGGGACAAGACAAATATAATTGGCATGCTGGCTTTTCTGATGACCTTTATACAGCCGTATATTCATACACACACACACAAACACTTACAATAAAGTAGGCTACAAAAGTTTAGACCGATTTTAGTAACAAAAAACCACACACTTTTTATTCAAATCTGAAATATATGTTTTTACTAAAATTATTTCTCTAATCAAATTTTTATTTAAATATATTTATTTCACCACATTTCTTTCGCTATATTTTACATATCTAGTAGTTTTCATATACAAAAAATATTACCTTTTTATCTTTTTTTCAGTGAATATATACAAACGACGGATGTCAGGAGCCAGCCCGTGACACTTAGCACGGTAGGGAGCCGAGGGGTTGAGGTGTGGGGTGTGCTCCCCTGGGTGAATCTTCAGAGGGGGGGCGCCTGTGTGGGCTATCGCCGCATCCTCGTCCTCGAAGCAACCTTCGATGTTGTACGGGTCATGGTGAGCAGCTCCTTTCTATACTATAGTGCTGCTTTGGTGAGACTGTAGTTCGGTTCCCTGGTGACATGAATCAAGGGTGTTAAGCTTGAATATCATACACATAGCACCCCGGTCACCGAAGGGTTACAAACAGTGAAAAAAAGCAATTGTGGGATCCAGAGTATTTGGAACGATTAAGGAGGAAAATTTTGGAACCAATTGAGTGCATCATTGGAGTTTGTTCAGAATAAAGGAACTTTATTTAAAAAACAATAACAAGTACCTTGAATGTGGGCACAGTAAGGATACGTATCGTCTTAATAAATATAACTAATTAATTAATCCACAACAGGAGGATTAATGTATATACCACATGAGCGAATATAACTCACAGGAATTTTTGAATGACATGAAGGATACAAGTGTGATCATTAGCCACAAGGTGTAACATAGGACTACTAATTGGCACACCATTTGTGCACCAAAATACTTAATTCCACATAAACAACAAGACACAAGTGTAATTATTTGCTGGAAGCTGGTACACAGAATGCCTCAATACGTGACGCCTTGGAAACTGAGGGGCGGCCACAATCCAGAATATTTGCAACACCTTCATACATAATGCCAAAGCAACTGAGGATTTACCGGTGGTTGGTTTAAGCTATAACATAGAACATCTAAGGAATCTCCAAAAGGGGCTACCTGAATCCAACTAGGAAATGCAAAGAGAGAACGTTCAGGAAAAAGAATAGGGCAACCGTAATATAACAACGATCAGCTCAAGGCCATAAGAGAAAGTGTAAAGAGAGGAAATGGCTCTTTATTGATTGAAACCTTACAGCAATACATTGGAGTATATGGATTACTCTTGAAAAGAAAGAACGATTCTCTCTTGTGCTCAATAGTATCAATTTCCCCTACGTAAAAATAAAAATTAAAAGGATAGAAACTAAAAATAATGGCGGATAGGTGGAGTAAACATGAACAGCTATTGAAAGAAATGTTTGACGGTGAAGGTGAACTTATTACCACACAGATTGACACACTCTCCACCGGCTCGAATATCACATGTACACCTAAACAACTTATGAGGGAACTAGACCAAGTGAGAAATGTAGAGATTAATAAGTGGTGGGAAAGCGTGACCCTGAATAAAAAAGTGGACTGCAAGCGCATTCCAAAGGGTTTGAGGATCTTCGTTCTCCCCACATTGAGTGATCTAGACCCAGACCTCCTCTCCCAATGGCAGACTGATACAACGGAATGCTCTATGAAGTTAATCAATACGCTTATAACACATGCAGAGAGGAGGTTGGCACAAGCAATGGAGAAGAATAATAGTTTGGAATAATCCTTGGAAAAATGTAAGGAATCAGCTGAAGGCATCAAACTATTCGATGAACTTGAAAAGAGGCTAGATAAACATGAGAAAGAAATACGAGATAAAAAAAATAGGAAAATTCCAGCGTGACAAGATTGACTATGCCACAGGGCGAGTTTATACTTTTGCCCGTAAATATGATGCCAATTATAATAAACAATCGATGGATCAGGTCCAGGCACAAGAACAAGCTAGAATATCAAGTGCAGAAAGTTCTGAAATTAGCTTGGGGGACGAGGGACCAACCAACAGCCGTCAAAGGATGGATTTTTCTGGGGAAATGCGTCTCCTTTGGATGACTATGCGGGGAAGAGGCAGAGATGTACAACAAAAGAAAAAACATCAACAACCGAGAGGAGAGCATCAACAAAAAGAACAAGACGGAGCCGCAAGAGGCAAAAAGCAAAAAAAGCAAAGACATGAAATAACACAAAGGATCAATGCGGACCTCAGCACTCCTATAAAAGATGACCTAGTCATTAACCTATCATCCAAGACCCTTAACTCAAAGCATCTGAACCTATTAAATAAAGGACTTACATTTTGTCCCGCATCTAGCATGGACCTGGCCACAACTAGAGTCGACTTGTATAAATTTTGTTGTAAATTAAAATTGAAGAACCACTTCATCAATCAACCACCAAAGAGAGTGGAACAAAAGACCACGGACACTCTGACACCCCTTACCATGAGTGACATCACCCCCCTGAGAGCCATATATCAACTAGAAAGAGAAAATACAAAACATCATGTCATCTCTACCCCAGTGGAAATCTCTGATACACAAATATGTGAACGGATGTCTATTGACACTAATTTATCAATTAGCAGTAACTGTAGGATACGCTCAAGGTTCTGCCCCCAACTACCACTGGGAAATAAAGTAGACATTTTTCAAGAATTAGTCACTGAGGAGTTACGGTCTATACACATCAAAGACAATAAAGACAAACAACATAGGGGACAAAATATGACTAAGGATGACTACTGGGCGTTAAAAGATTTACAAAAGGAAAACAACATTATAATCAAGCCCTCTGACAAGGGTGGGAATATCGTGGTCATGGACTGTCAGAAATATTACTTGGAGATAAAGAGACAATTGAATGATGTAAACAACTATGAAAGACTCAAAGATCCAACACCACTCATCATGAGAACTTATCACAATATGCTTGTGAACTGGCAATTGCAAATTCTGCTGGATGATGATGAATTTGAATATCTCCTAACAACAAGACCCATTATTCCAACACTATGGGGCCGATTCCGATCTCGGTCAGAGGCGCACCCAATACCATTCGGTCGGGAAAAAAGCCATGCGAAAGCCTGTTTCCCGACCGATCCGTACAGCACACCGAACGAGCAAGTACGATGCGCACAACAGCAAAGAATCCGGCCGAGCCGTACTCACCCAAACCAGGTCCTGTTCTCCGACCGAGGCGAATCCGGAAACGCCGAATCGAATCGCACGGAAGGAAAAATGCAGCCCCGTCCGGCCGGACAAGTACGATGCGCTTTCCGTACGCGCCGAACCCGTCGCTACGCACGGCACGTCAAAGCATCCGGGAGAGGCGCACATAAGCTCCGATTCGCGCCACAACACGATCCACGGCTCCGAGACGAACACGCCAGCGACGAGGACGAGGCGAAGCGACGAGGACGAGGCGAAGCGCCGAGGACGACGCGAAGCAACGAGAAAGACGAACGACACGAACCAACCATGAATCCCTTCGTCCCGATCATACCAATATTCTACATTTACTACCGGAACAGGCACGGACGCGTACGGCGCAGAAGGTAAGCCAGACACCAACCACAAAACACATACAACACGTACACGACACATCACACACACACACAGGGATGCAGAATATACTTACACCAGCAACAGCAGCACCATAGGGGCGGGATGCCCATCACCAATGCCACATATGCACACAGGGGCCTGAATGCGCACCACCACCCCTACCCAGGGGTGGCATGATGCCTACCACTACTACCACCCTCACCCAGGGGGGGCAGGATGCCTACCACTACTACCACCCTCACCCAGGGGGGGCTGGATGCCTACCACTACTACCACCCTCACCCAGGGGGGGCTGGATGCCTACCACCACCCTTAGCCAGGGGGGGCTGGATGCCTACCACTACTACCACCCCCACTCATAGGATGGACAATGCATGACACAACCAGCACACCACAACCTAGGGAATGCAAGAAGAAGACATCCCCCCAACACCATGACAAGCGTGTGTAGACTGTGTCAAATGCCTACAACACCGAACATGACTTTGAACATACAATGTGACCCCCTAGCACATGTGCCACACATATATGTGTGTGGCACCCACAATGCAAGCAGGCCATGACCATTGTGGCAATGGGGTCCAAACCCCCATCATCACAGTGACCAAAAGGTAAGTGTGGGGTCCATAGCTGAAGCACATTTTGAACATTGTGGCAATGGGGTCCAAACCCCCATCATCACAGTGACCAAAAGGTAAGTGTGGGGTCCATAGCTGAAGCACATTTCGAACATTGTGGCAATGGGGTCCAAACCCCCATCATCACAGTGACCAAAATGTGAGTGTGGGGTCCATAGCTGAAGCACACTTTGAACAATGTGGCAATGGGGTCCAAACCCCCATCATCACAGTGACCAAAAGGTAAGTGTGGGGTCCATAGCTGAAGCACATTTCGAACATTGTGGCAATGGGGTCCAAACCCCCATCATCACAGTGACCAAAATGTAAGTGTGGGGTCCATAGCTGAAGCACATTTCGAACATTGTGGCAATGGGGTCCAAACCCCCATCATCACAGTGACCAAAATGTAAGTGTGGGGTCCATAGCTGAAGCACACTTTGAACAATGTGGCAATGGGGTCCAATCCCCCATCATCACAGTGACCAAAAGGTAAGTGTGGGGTCCATAGCTGAGGCACATTTTGAACATTGTGGCAATGGGGTCCAAACCCCCATCATCACAGTGACCAAAATGTAAGTGTGGGGTCCATAGCTGAAGCACATTTCGAACATTGTGGCAATGGGGTCCAAACCCCCATCATCACAGTGACCAAAATGTAAGTGTGGGGTCCATAGCTGAAGCACATTTCGAACATTGTGGCAATGGGGTCCAAACCCCCATCATCACAGTGACCAAAAGGTAAGTGTGGGGTCCATAGCTGAAGCACATTTCGAACATTGTGGCAATGGGGTCCAAACCCCCATCATCACAGTGACCAAAATGTAAGTGTGGGGTCCATAGCTGAAGCACATTTCGAACATTGTGGCAATGGGGTCCAAACCCCCATCATCACAGTGACCAAAAGGTAAGTGTGGGGTCCATAGCTGAAGCACATTTCGAACATTGTGGCAATGGGGTCCAAACCCCCATCATCACAGTGACGAAAATGTAAGTGTGGGGTCCATAGCTGAAGCACATTTTGAACATTGTGGCAATGGGGTCCAAACCCCCATCATCACAGTGACCAATAGGTAAGTGTGGGGTCCATAGCTGAAGCACATTTCGAACATTGTGGCAATGGGGTCCAAACCCCCATCATCACAGTGACCAAAATGTAAGTGTGGGGTCCATAGCTGAAGCACATTTCGAACATTGTGGCAATGGGGTCCAAACCCCCATCATCACAGTGACCAAAAGGCAAGTGTTGACAAAGTAAGAGGTGCAACTGCCAAACTGCATGGATGATTCCTGGTCACAGAACAACAAACACATCAGTGGCAAAGTAGTGTATGTGTCCCATTGCAACATAAATTGGGGGAGCCAAATCCTGCAGTGCAAATAAGACATAACTTTGGCCATGTGCAGACAAACAACACCCATGGGGGCTGACACCGTCAACAATCATCAATGACACAATGACAGAAGTGACCATCCGAATGCAGACCCACATATTTGCACCAATGGGCACACACATGCAGATACCCTGTGGAGACTGCAGATGTGAGGCGAACAGATACCATACCATGGCAGCAATGGGACACACAATCAACAATTAGCATCAAATGAGGGCTCCCGTCCCATCAGCCTGGTCATGGAAGTGCCAACGGAATCATCAGCACAGATCCAACACACTTGTATAGCAATGTTGCACTGACAACACAGATGAGTCCTTCCCCATTGATGCCCAAACCTGCATGTTCACTGGAGATGGCCACACGGTCAGGGAAGTAGACGAATAGAACAATGGCAGGCACAACAGATGTGCAGGGGTGGAAGCCACAGATGTGAAGTTGCCAATCTAAGTAGGAAATCTCATTGCCAACTACTGAACACATGACACCCTCAGATGCTGCTATGGATGACATGGATACACCACAGGATAGGACACATAACCCCTGGACCACATGGGTTCCTGCACAGTAACACTTCATTATCATGAGACCAAATATCACCATCACTGCAGCAAGGGCATTGTTAGCATCATCAACATCATGTACATCAGAAGCAAAAGCACTAGAGAACAGAAAGTTGCTTTATTCAGCATATGTGGCATTAAAAGTAGAAGTCCGGTAGAACATAAACAAAGGCCAATGGCCAGTCCATCAACAAAGTCACAAGTGGGTGACAGTGGCAGATGCCACCCTACACATGCCTGCACAAAACCAGGGACAATCCACTAGGAGGGGCAACCGGAGGGGTAGGCCAGGCACCGCAGGGACAGGATCAGGGCTCACCAGGAGGAAGCAGGGAAGGGGTGGTGGGTGCTGGAGAGCCACTGACAACTGCAGTGGAGGTGTCTGACATGGTGTGTGCCGGCACAACTGGGGGGCATGGCTCAGATGTTGTGGGTGCCGGCACGACTGCAGTGGACCCTGCAGATGGAGTGGACAGGTCCGCCACTGCAGTGCCCAAGTCAGACAGGGTGGTAGTGGACTCCACTGCAGTGCCTACCACCAGGGGAGGAGAATGGGGAACAGGCAAGGTGGGCTGGACAGAGGGGGAGGACACCCTCACCACATCAGTGGCACAGACAAGCGCAGCGGGGGGTGTGGTGCCGGGAGAGCAAGTGGCAGGGGGAGAAGGCCGGAGCCTCTTGGGGATGGTATATCTGTGGGTGGGGGAACCTGGGGCAGGGTGTGGCGGGGGCACCTGTGGAGTGGGGGCCTGAGGGATGGAGGAAGGTGACCTGGTGCTTGAGCTGCAGGGCGGCGGCGGGGTCTTGCTCTTACCACTCCGGGGGGACTTGCGGGTGGGGGCCTCAGTCTGTCTGTGCCTGGGGGAGGGAGTCCGGGGGCGAGGGGCACTCTGCTCCGTGTGGGGGCTTCCTCTTCCCCCTGGATGCTGGGGCAGCTGGATCGGAGGGGAAGAGGCCGAGGTCACTGAGGAAGAGGCGCTGGGTCTTTGGGGTTGCAGGTGAGGCAAGGGAGGGTGCTTTGGAGGGAGAGGCAACTGAGGACTGCGCAGTGCCCGTGGATGCGTGTGTGTGTACCAGGGCCCCATCCCCTGTGAGTCTGGTTTCAGTCCCCTGACTGTGCGTGCGTGTGCGTTTAGTTTGTGGCGTGTGTGTCTGTGTGCTGGATGTGTGTGTGCTGGTGTGTGCCTGTGCCGGTGTGTGTGTGCTTGGGACGGGCAAGGTGCTGGGGAGTGTGGATGGAGCAGAGGCAGGAGGGGTGAGGGACTGTCTGAGGAGGGACACTGCTGCCGTCAGGGAGGAGTCCATGGACCTGTTGCCCCTCTGTAGGTCAGACATGCCCGATGAGATGCCCTCCATGAACGACACCAGCTGAGTCAACAGTGCGGTGTGCGCATGGAGGACACTCAGCATGGCTGTCTGCCCTACATGGAGCTGGCGAAGGAGGTACACAGACTCCTCACTCAGGGCAGCAGGGGACACAGGGGCAGGGGGTGCGGTGCCTGGGCCAAAGGAGACACGCTCCCGAACATGGGAGCCTCCACGGACCTTGGGAATGGGAGCCGATGGGAGGGCGGTGGTAGTGCTGGTGGTGGCGGGGACAGCAACACTAGCTGGGGTGTGGGGGCTGCTGACACCCGCCTCCACAAGGGAGTCATCCTCCGAGTTGCTCTGGTCCTCAGCTGAGGTGGACGGTGCTGAGGATTCCTCGGTGTGGCTCCCCTCGCCCTCCGTGCCACTGGGTCCCTCCGACCACTCCTCGGCTGCTGACCCAGTCTGGCTCTCTGGCTCCTCCTGGTCCGTGGAGCTGTCCCCTTCCGTGGCCGTGGATGTATCTGCAAACAATGGGGAAACAGACAGACATCAGTCACCTGCACCAAACGCACACACCACTGTGAGCACAGCACATCACAGAGAAAGCCCTGGCATCATTAGTTGTACATTGCTAAAAGTGCCCTAACTGAACATGAGAAGCCAATTGTCAGTCTGATGCCAAGCATGGCACTCACATCCCACATGGCCTTGCACCCATCTGTCTGGTGTCTGTTGGATTGCAACACCCCAGTGTGGACACATGCACCAAGTACACAGTAGTTGGACAGTGCAGAGGACACGGTGTGGACACATCACAGCTCTTGCCACTGAGTCAGTACAGGTTTCCGGATGAAAGGGATGCCCAGAGTCAAATAGGAAATGCATGTGATGCATACCAGCGACAGACACCATGATGCACCCATGTCCTGATAGCCAGCGCCACTATGGTGTGCATGTAGCACATGTCACTCCCCTGCAGGACCACAAATAAGTTGACACATGCCATGGCAGAGGCATGACTGTTAAGTCATACATCACTGTCTCAGTGATGTGTGACTTGGCAGCCAGACAACAACACTATGCACTGTGTCACAATAGTAGGTAATGGAGAATGCAAGTCCTGGAGCTGCACAAGTGCACATGTACATCCCCCACACAACACATCATCTCAACCCTCATCTGTCCAGGTCACACCTATTGGACATATGGGAGACCTGTGACACTACCCTCTGAACCTGAGCCCTTCACAATTTGCTGTGAATGGGGAACAGCTGCCTGAACATCACATTCGCATACCCCAGTCTGCACGGGCAGCTGATCAAACACCTATGTGACACACAAGTATCGTCTCCTATGGTCACATCTCCAGGGGCATGCTGAGCCCCTACCAAGAAACACCCCAGCAGTCCTGGCAACTAATCCACAGCACACTGACACAGAGGCAGACACCGGAGGGGTCAAATCACTGTGCACAATGTGTCAGCTGATACACGGGAGTGGGAGTACAGAGTGCATTGCATGGCCTGGAGTAGGCATGACTGTCCTGCTCCACATGAATGAGGGATGTGCCCTGGACAGTGGATAGCTGGATATGTATGTGTGACACACGTAATCTGCACACTCCTGGGGCACAAACATTGTTCCCACCCGCTGCATGGGCGTGTGCCACATACCCCAGGCACATGTGGTGGCTCAGCTCAGCAAGTGGACCGCATATCAAAGCAACACGCAGATCACATGTCCAAACCCAGGCGTTGTGTGAACAATGGACCCACCCATGATGCCCACAACAGATTTAGGGAAACAGATGCTGTCCCCCACCTTTAGTGAAGCAAACTGCAAGGACACAGTCCCAAGTGACACAATTCCCTGACTGTAAGGGCCACACCTGGGTATCAGATGAGCAGTGGGCAGTGCACAATAGAGGGACATGGCTCCTGGACAACATGACTGCTGCACTGTGGCAGTTGAACCAGGCCAGAGGAGGGCACAAAGCATGTAATACAGAGTTCACAGTGCATTCTTTGACTCACCCCCTCCTTGCTGCTGTCTGGCCTTCAGCTGCCCATCCAGGTCTGGAAAGACCACCGCCAGGATCTGGAGCATGTGGGGGTCAGGGTCCGTGTTCCGCCCCTCCTGCGAGGAGGCGACAGCTTCAGCTGGACCCGTGCAATCCTCCGGGTCCAGCCCCGAAGGTCCTGCCACCTCTTCTGGCAGTTGCGGATCCGGCGCTTGTAGACCCCCACGGACCGGACAGCCCGGACGATGTCCTTCCAGATTTCCTGCTTCCGATGGGCATTAACCTGTGAGGATGACAAAGTGAAAAGGCCATTATCACACATGCAACATATCCGTGCATGACACAGTTGTATATACATGTCTCAATCACAGGGGCACATGATGTACACAGGCAGTGCAAAGCTGACCATGGACAGTTTGCCAGACGTCACTACATGATATCATTGCATGGGAAGTAAAACCATGTTCAAATGCACTGTCACTGCACCATACCTGTCCAGTGCAAGTCACTACACACTATGGGGGTGACAACTACTCAGTGAGCCTGCTAGCCAGTGGCGTGCAGACTCTCAGCCTTGCTAGTCAGACAAAATGCACATTCAGAAAGGCAGTGCACAGAACACTCACCTGCTCCCCTGGTGTCCCATACAGCTTGCTGTACTGTGGAAGTAGGCTGTCCAGCAGGGCCTGGTTCTCTTCAAGGCTGAAGGCTGGGGCTCTCTCCACAGTACGTGCCATTGCAGGGTCCAGAGGGGCAGAGACAGCAGCAGTGCAGTGGCAGATGTCGTCTTGGAGCATGTAGTGCAGGCAAGTGGGCTCTCAGGGGAACAGCCAGCAATATATATGTGCTGGAGAGGCAGATACTGTCCCTTGTGTCCAAAGTGATAGGTCCAAGTCGTTTGCATCTTCTGAATCTGGCCAATCCATGGAATAGCAGCACCAAAACACGCCCACAGCATCCTTCAAATCTTTAACTTCATGACATACATGATTTTGCAACATTGTTGTGGGTGACCAACTGATTTTCCAGCAACCGACTCGTTCGAAATTCGAAAACGCGTCCGTTGCCAGGCAAGCCCATTGTCAATGGGTGCGCACCGATCGGTCCATTGCGGTACAACGCGCACAGGGGTACAACGCGTACCCGCACACATTGAAAGCAATGGGCCGGCCGGAGGCACCGATCGGTCCATTGCTGTTCAACGCGCACAGGGGTATAACGCGTACCCGCACACATTGAAAGCAATGGGCTGGCTGGAGGCACCGATCGGTCCATTGCAGTTCAACGCGCATAGGGGTACAACGCGTACCCGCACACATTGAAAGCAATGGGCCGGCCGGAGGCACCGATCGGTCCATTGCAGTTCAACGCGCACAGGGGTACAACGCGTACCCGCACACATTGAAAGCAATGGGCCGGCCGGAGGCACCGATCGGTCCATTGCAGTTCAACGCGCACAGGGGTACAACGCGTACCCGCACACATTGAAAGCAATGGGCCGGCCGGAGGCACCGATCGGTCCATTGCAGTTCAACGCGCACAGGGGTACAACGCGTACCCGCACACATTGAAAGCAATGGGCCGGCCGGAGGCACCGATCGGTCCATTGCAGTTCAACGCGCACAGGGGTACAACGCGTACCCGCACACATTGAAAGCAATGGGCCGGCTGGAGGCACCGATCAGTCCATTGCTGTTCAACGCGCACAGGGGTACAACGCGTACCCGCACACATTGAAAGCAATGGGCCGGCCGGAGGCACCGATCGGTCCATTGCAGTTCAACGCATCACTGTACATGTGACTGGCATATGTCAGCATGCCTGTCTCAGATGGACATATGCCAGCCACAGATAGCTCCCAGGGAGTGAGGGGCACACCTACATCACGACAGCCTGTCCAAACTTTATCATAAGGCATGTAAGGCTGCATTTCCTATTGTGTGTATGTTGGTGTACATGTTGTCCTGTGGGTGTCACCTGTGGGCAGCCACCCCCAGGCTGTGCACGTGTTCATGGGGACAGGATCCTGGGTGTTACGTGTACGTGACCACTGTGATGTGCAACTGTTCATATCTGTGCATGTGCCATGGTCACATTTCACAGTGGTGTATGTGTATGTCATGTCACATACCCCGTGAGTCCCATGTGGGACGGTATGTTTGAGCCAGGGTGTCCCAGTGGCACAATAGTGATGGTCCTCCACAGTCTTTGTGCATGTGGTGTTTACAATGTCTCTGATTTCATGTACACAATGGGAGACAGTCTCCACATCCACGTTGTGTGTGCATGGACTCTGATGTTGTGCGTGTGTGTCACAGACGTCCATGTCTGTCCTGCCGTGGCAAGTGGGGCCACTACCTGTGGGGGTCATGGTTGTTTTGCTGTGGTGTATACATGATACTCCATGTAATGCCAGTGTCCATGTGGCATTACAGGGTCCCTGGGAATGTACCTGTCGTTGAGCTGTGGTGCCTGGGGCACATCTGTCCTCACATGTCCCTGTGGGGGTTATTGTGACACGGCAGCAGGAGATGGGAACTGTGACACGGCCTCATGATATCCAATGGGCCAACCTGGGACTAATTGATGCCACCTGTTGGACCGTGTTGACAGATGTTGGCCATGTATGTACCATACATGTCCTTCCGGTACTGCACACTTCATGTAGTTGTGCCTCATAATGATGTATATTGGGATCTTGAGTGTGTTCAATGCCGCATATGTGGGGTGACTGACAATCTTGCTTACTTCTCCTCTGCACTGCAGGGCTCCTGCTGTCCATCGGCCATTCCCAGACCTGGCAACGATGGTGGAACGGGACAGCATCCGACGGTACCGCTTCACCAGGCAGCTGATTGAGGATTTGGCAGTGCAGTTGTCCCCACATTTGCAGCCTGGCCGGCCGTATCCTACAGCGCTAACCCCCAAGGTGAAGGTGATGGCAGCCCTACACTTCTTTGCCACTGGTACCTTCCAACATACTGTGGCGACTGCTGGTGGGATGTCACAGACCATGTTCAGCCGTGTGCTCCGCGATGTTTTGGCGGCAATGTTGCTCTTCCTGAACCGGTACATCTATTTCCCTAGACTGCGACGACTCACGGACGTGAAGAGTGACTTTTATGCCCTGGGGAGGATGCCGCATGTAATTGGCTCCATTGATGGGACACATGTGGCTTTGGTACCACCACAGGCCCAGGAGCAGGCCTACAGGAACCGCAAGCACTACCACTCGGTCAATGCACTGGTGGTGTGTCTTGCAGACATGACCATCACACACGTGTGTGCCCGTTTCCCTGGTTCAGCACACAATGCCTTTGTGATGAGGAGTAGTCGCATCCCCAGGATGATGGCACAGATGCAGAACCAGCGTGCCTGGCTTATCGGTGTGTACTGACTTTGTGCCATTGTGTGTGATCTGATCTGTAGTATTCCGCCCACTTTTCCAAGTCAGCTAATGTGCACTTGTCTGTCCGTAGGTGACTCGGGATACCCCAACATGCCGTGGTTGCTGACACCCCTCAGGAACCCTGTGACACCTGCCCAGATGCGCTACAATGAGGCACATGGTCGGACCAGGAGAGTGATTGAGCGGACCTTTGGTCTCCTGAAGAGCCGCTTCCGCTGCCTGGACAAGACCGGAGGGTCCCTCCCATATGCCCCTGCGAAAGTGTGCAAGATTATCATCGTCTGCTGCATGCTCCACAACCTGGCAGTGCGGAAGGAGTTGCCTCTCATCCAGGATGACAATGACCAACATCCGCCACCTGTGGAGGATCCTGGCCTGGACCACGATGCCAGTGACGATGATGATGATGATGATGGTGATGTCCGCACACAGCTCATCACCAACTTCTTTAGCTGAATGTGAGTATCCTGAGGTGTCATGTCAATGATGTGAGTTGGCATGATGTGTGGGTGGTGCTCTGGTGCTGTGGGAGTGTGTCCATGGGCCACTTGACTGGATGTGTGTTGCGATGTGTGGTGACAGGTGGGCTGTACTCCCCAACAGTGTTGACATGCTAACTTGGTTCTGGGTGGGTATCTTGTAACATGTATTGTGCATGTGTTTTGCTGTTCTGTCCTGTACTCCATTGCTTTTGACTGTGTGTCATTTCTGTCCTTCACAGGGTACTTTCAGATTCGTTTGGTCAACTGTGTCCACCGACGACGTGATTGCACATCCAGGCTGGTAGCTGTTGTGTCCCTACAGGTGATGTGCGCCACACCCATGGACTTCCTTCCGTCTACAGTTGTTGACTGTGTGCCCGCTGCCAGGTGGGGTTACCTTGCATCTGTAGTGGTTACGGCATGTTGCAACTGTGTAATAAACCTGTGCTTCACTTTGTGATGTGCGTTGTCTGTGGTCACATATTTGACTGCCATTTGCTTACTGCACCTGTGGGCTACTTGACTACAACTGGGAATGGGTGTGGTGTCTGTGCATTGCACCGTCTTCCCTGGCAACATCAGTGTAGGCAATGAGTCAGATGGCCTAGGTGTGTATGTGTCGTGTAGCCCTGGTGGTGTGTCTCCCTCATGTGTGTCACGTTTCCTGTACTCACATGCCTGTGTTGTCCTTGCTGTTGCAGTTCGCATACACAGTGTAATTTTGCAGTTCATCATCCCCATAACAGCACCCACGTTGGAATCACGACAGAGGCAAGTATGGTGTATTAGTGTGTTTATTGTGATACATTTGTGTTAATAGTGCATAGGATGGGTTGTGCTGTACATGAATCTTGCAATCCCAAGTTCCTAGGTGAATTGAAAGTCCGGGTAGACAGGATCCCCAGTATCGGGGCCACAGTTGTCTGACACATTGGTCCAACTTGTACTCCCCATGCAATGTGTGGGAGTAGTGTTGCCGTCAACAGGGTGAACAGTCTGTGCACAAAGGCGAACATCCAGAACAGGTTCAGGCTTCCTGGGAGTTGCGCTTGGCCATCGGCCTCTCACTTTTCCCTCCTCGGACGACCCCTCTTCTTGGGGGGGGCCCTCAAGTGCAGGCTGCTGCGGTGCAGGGGACTCTCCGCCAGAGTCCTCCTCCCTCCCTGTGGCAGTTGCAGTTTGTTCGGCACCAGATGTTGTTGGCACACAGGGAGGTGTGGACTGGTTGCTGTTCATCTGGAGGAGGCATTGTAAAATGTCCCTGTGCACCGCCGTCATCTCATGCAGTGCATCCCACTTGGACTCCACGCGGGACATGTGTGAGTCCACACGGGACATGTGTGACTCCACGTGGGACATGTGGGAGTCCAAGCGGGCATGATGGGCAGCCTGCTGCTGTTTAATGTCTCTGAGGAGCCCCACTACCTGGCTGAGCTCTCCGGTGCTGGACTGGTACGCATCAGCTATGCGTACCAGTTGTGGGTCATCATGCACACCAGCAACGTCTGCAAGCAGCGACCTCTGTCTCCCACCCCTCCCACCACCCCTGCTGACATGTGCAGTGTGTGCAGTGGCACGCACAGATAACCCTGGTCCACCTTGGGGGTTGGTGGTGGTGTCCATGGCCCCAGGTTGGTCCAGGGTCACTGTGCTGGTGTTGCTCCTTATTCTGTCCATGTCGGCAGGGATGGTATTCGTGGTGACAGTCGTTGTAGGGGTGGGTGCAGGGGGTGCAGCTGGTGGTCCTGCTGGTGCTGCAGCTGGTGGTCCTGCTGGTGCTGCATGTTGACTTGCACTGGATGTGCCAGGTTGTTCTTCATCGTCCGAGGAGGACAGAGGCTGTACGACGCCAGTGAGCTCGGCATCCTCTTGAGACTGGGACTCCTCAGCGTCTGCTGCTGTGTCCCCATCATCACCTGTTTTTGGGAGACACAAACAATGTATGTCATGTTTCTGCAGGCATCAATGGTTGACACACATGACAGTTGTGACTGTGCCTCTGGGTGCGGGCCTGTACATTGCATTGTCCTGAGTCGTCACAGTCAGGGGTTGATATTGGTGTGGCACATTGTCCTGCATTATTTGGGCATTTCTATGTATTTTCTGGGGTGTGAACATGGTCTGCATTGGTTGTGTTTGGTTGGCAGCCGGACCTCCTTCCCACCCACCCAGCCAGTCAGTTATCCCACCATGGAACGTGCTTGCGTTGCAGGGAGTGTAAGTTGTCTCTCAGGATGTCAGTCAGTGGTGTCCTGCTGTTTGTTGGTGCACAGTTGGCAGCAGGGCCTTGTGCTCCCCACAGCAGTAGCCAGTGTCAGCCATCTTGTGAGTCCTTCTCCACTCCCTGTGATGTGAGCATGGTTCAGGGTGGTGTTGATGGGACAGTTGTGGGGGTGACCAATATCAGTGACTACGACTCCCATCATGCTATTGCCTCCACCCCCTTCCCAGCATGCCCATGCTTCCTTCCTTTTGACTCTGCTTCCCTGTGGGGTGGGCTGGCTGTGCTGACAGGATGGCTGGGAGTGTTGTCCTGGCAGTTGTTTGGCTAAGAGTCCCAAGAGTGTCCCTGTGCTTCACACAACATAACCCAGGGTGGTTGTTCTTTGTGGGATCTTGTGTTAGGATGGAGGGCATTGCATTCTACCAGGTGGGTACTGTGGAGTTTGTGTTGGGGGGGTGTGTGAGGGGAGGTGCTTGTGACTATAGTCAGTGCTGCAAGTCCCCCTTCCCACCCAGCCAGCCAGATATCCCACCATGGAACGTGCTTGCATTGCAGGTAGTGTAAGTTGTCTCTCAGGATGTCAGTCAGTGGTGTCCTGCTGTTTGTTGGTGCACATTTGCCAGCAGGGCCTTGTGCTCCCCACAGCAGTAGCCAGTGTCAGCCATCTTGTGAGTCCTTCTCCACTCCCTGTGATGTGAGCATGGTTCAGGGTGGTGTTGATGGGACAGTTGTGGGGGTGAGCTATGTCTGTGACTACGACTCCCATCATGCCATTGCCTCCACCCCACTTCCCAGCATTCCCATACTTACTTGCTTTTGTGTGGAGTTCAGTGTGTGTGGGTGTGAGAGCAATGGCAAGATGGCTGACAGTGGTGTCCTGCTGTTGGTTGGTGTGCAGTACCCAGCATGCCCTTGTGCTCCCCACGACACAGCAACAGTGTCAGACATCTTTGATGGGCCTTTCCACTCTCTGTGGGATGTGCATGCATGAGTGTGAGCTTGCTGGGCCATGTGGTGGGGGATGTAGAGCTGTGACTACGACTCCCATCATGCTATTGCCTCCTCCCCCTTCCCAGCATGCCCATGCTTCCTTCCTTTTGACTCTGCTTCCCTGTGGGGTGGGCTGGCTGTGCTGACAGGATGGCTGGGAGTGTTGTCCTGGCAGTTGTTTGGCTAAGAGTCCCAAGAGTGTCCCTGTGCTTCACACAACATAACCCAGGGTGGTGGTTCTTTGTGGGATCTTGTGTTAGGATGGAGGGCATTGCATTCTACCAGGTGGGTACTGTGGAGTTTGTGTTGGGGGGTGTGAGGGGAGGTGCTTGTGACTATAGTCAGTGCTGCAAGTCCCCCTTCCCACCCAGCCAGCCAGATATCCCACCATGGAACGTGCTTGCATTGCAGGGAGTGGAAGTTGTCTCTCAGGATGTCAGTCAGTGGTGTCCTGCTGTTTGTTGGTGCACAGTTGCCAGCAGGGCCTTGTGCTCCCCACAGCAGTAGCCAGTGTCAGCCATCTTGTGAGTCCTTCTCCACTCCCTGTGATGTGCGCATGGTTCATGGTGGTGTTGATGGGGCAGTTGTGGGGGGCAATATGTGTGACTGCGACTCCCATGATGCTATTGGCTACACTGACTTGGCCAGCATACACAGAATTCCTTCCTTTGAGTGTTCTTCACTGTGTGTTGGTGTTGTTGTGGTGGCTACATGTCTGGATGTGTTTGTTGGTTCTATTTGTGCCACTGCCTAGCTGTAGTTGTAGTTGTTTGTACATGTGATGGCACAGTTGGATGTGACTTTTTTGATGGCATGTGTTGTGTTTATCTGACTGACATACACATTTTGGGATGATTCTGTTCTGGTTGCTGTGTAATTGCTATGAGTGCATGGTTTGACTCTCCCCTTGACAGTGATGTGTGTGTGTTTTGTGGCAGTATATTGTGTACATTTGTTGTGTACTCACCAGGCTCTGGGATGTCCTCTAGTCCATATACGCTCACTGGCGGAAGGATGGCCCGCACCTTCTCCTCCCAGGGCCTGAGGTATATTGGCTTGGCAGGAGGGCCACTGCCGGTGTGTTGGCTGTTGAAGTAGTCTTGCTTCAGCATTTTCCGTACCCTCCTGCGCACGTCATACCACCTGTTCTGGATGTCGGTCTTTGTGCGCCGACATGGTGATTGGGCGTTCACCCTGTTGATGATCCTCTCCCACATCTTGGTTTTCTGCGACATGGGGGTCTGTTGGACCAATGTGCCAAACAGCTGTGGCTCCACCCTGAGGATCTCGTCTACCATGACTTCTAATTCACTATCTAGGAACTTGGGATTCTTCTTGGGGGCATGGTGATGGGTGGTGATGGTGGGTGATGTGTGTGTTGGTGTGCAGGTGAGGGTGTGTGAGTGTGTGTTTTGCTGGGTGTATGTGAGGTAGGTATTTGTTGGTGTGCTGATGGTGTGTGGCTTGTGTGAGGGATGAGCTGTGGGTGTGTGGTTGCTTTCTCTTGGGTGCTGGCAGTGGAATGGCATTTGCAAAGGCTCATGGTAGTGATTTGTGTCCTTTATATAGGTGGAGTTGTGGGTGTGTCTTTGTTCTCTGTCCCCACCCCCCAGTATTTATTGGCTTGGTAATTGCTTGTTTGGCCTTTTTTTGGGTGATTTTTCCTTTGTGCTGTTTGTGTATGTTGGAAACGTTCTTGTGACCGAGTCGGACCCTGCATTGGTCTCAGTACGGTGTTCTCCGTTTCGTTCACGCTGTGTTTGTGCAGTTTTCTATGCTGCGTACGCGTCGGTCGCGGTGTATTGTGTTGCTTCGGCTCGGTTTTGTATGCGTGTCGGTCGTACGGCTTGGCCTCCGTCCGACTCGCTCGTGGTTTTCGCGCCTTGCATCGTACTTTGCGGTTTGGAGTTCGCGTGTACGTTTCGGTCGGATTTGTTCCGGGTGCGTGTCGGTCGGTTGGATTCGCGTGTTTTTCCGGCCGGATTGCTGCTTTCCGTGCGGCTCGGTCGGTCGACTTTGTTTCGGTACGTGTCGGTCGGATTTTTCGCGCCTTGCATCGTACTTGGCGTGTCGTGCGCCACGGGTACGTGTCGGTCGGTATTTTTTCCGGATCCGAGTCGGTCGGTGCTTTTTCCGGCCCGAATCGGAATCGACCCCTATATGTTTTACCTAAGGTGCATAAAAGTTTAGACAACCCACCAGGACGCCCAATCGTCAGCTCTTGTTGCTCCTTTTTGGAAAGCACATCAAGATTCATTGACATCTTTCTCTTTCCATATCTGGAGAATTTACCCTCATATATTCGTGACACTATGGATGTTTTTAAACATATTGGAGACCTACCATGGAAGGAGGATTACATCATGGCCACGGTTGACGTGGTCTCCTTGTATACATCTATCAACCTTGAAGATGTCATCAAGGCTAGCAAATTCTTCTTCAGATCACGCACACTGAGCCTCTTTGAACACATACAAATGATCTTGGAGATGATTCAGTTCTGTCTCCATAACAACGTATTTGTATTTGACAAGAAATTCTACAGGCAAAGGAGAGGGACTGCAATGGGAATGTCTTTCGTGCCCACATATGCCAACTTAACTATGGGTTTCTGGGAAACCGAATATGTCTGGTGTGAGAAGAACGAAGCAACAACAGACAAAGTGGTATTTTGGGCACGATATATAGACAATCTGTTTCTAATCTGGGAAGAAGCTGTGGAAGAATTGGAACTCTTTTTAAAATCCCTTGATAAGAATGTTTTCCATCTGAAATTCACTTTCACTACGAGCCGACAGGAAATTGACTATTTGGATACATGAGTATACATTAAGAATAATAAGATCTATACCACTCTATATCGCAAACCAACAGCCTGTAATAGTATCCTCGTAGCCAACAGCGCTCATCCCAAATCTTTAAAGTGGAGTGTCGCGTATGGTGAATTTTTACGAGCACGGAGAAATTGCTCAGAAGAAGATGAGTTTAGATCTCAATTGGACAGAATGTATGCCAGATTTGTGAGATGGGGATATCTCACAGTGGTCCTAGACAATGCCAAGTCACGAGCGATGAACAAAAAGAGGAAAGATCTGCTATATCCTAAAAACTAACAGAGAGATGAGAAAAAGATGATCTATGATTCATAACAGAGTTCAACACCTCAAGTGGCTCAGTTAGAAACACTCTACAATAATTTTGGAAGGTATTGAGACAAGATGAAGAATTGAGATTGTGTACACAAGACCATATCAACATTACATATAGGAAAACACCATCCTTGGGAAATATTCTAACACATAGCTACTTTGAAAAATCAAAAGCAAGAGACACTGGTGGCAATTGGTTGAGAACTAATGGGTTTTATAAATGCCATAAATGTAAGGCCTGCACTTTTGGTTGTAACCGTCAGGATGTGGAAACCTTCACATGTGAGAAAAGAAGAATTAGAGAAAGAATTTCATGTGAGACATCACATGTGGTCTACATCTTGGAATGCCAGTGTGGAAAGAAGTACATTGGTAGCACCATAAATGAATTAAAACTACGAATTTTACAGCATATAAGAGCCAAGAAGAACAAAGACTTTACCTATGCCATGGCAAAACATATTTGGAAGGATCATGAAGGAGATTTGAGCAAAATGTCATTTTATGGGATTGAACATATACCTTGGAATATAAGAGGAGGTGACCATGAACTCCGGTTAAGAAAAGCAGAGTCCAGATGGATCATAACATGGCCCAGAGCACGCGGTCCCTCTTAAGGGCATAGCTATCAATAGTGCAGCAGGTGCAGTGGAAACCTGGCCTTGTGGAGTTATGCATCCAATGGGCCCAATTTATGGCTATTTTGTACTGTCCACAAAAAAAGTATATAAAAAATGCTGGATTGAATGCTTGAATTAATTACAGCAAATGGTAATTACCCGGGTTGCATCCATCCCACTCCACCATTATTTTGCACACCATGCCACCTCAGTTTGGATCCAGCCATATGCAAATCAGTCTTGACCCTGCTGCAATGGGAACAGTCCAGATAAAACTACCAGGCCAGGTCCTCCCTGACCCAGAACACAAGCATCCCAGGACAGGTATGGCCCTAGTTGGGGATCATCAGCCAGGTATAGCTTAGATCCCATGACAGTGTGAATGAGACCCACGTCTGGGTATACCCATCCCACTTAGGGTGACTCACTAAAGACTACAAAAAAAAGCGAAGGATGGAATGCTTGAATCAATCTCGACCACTACTGAGGCTGATAGCCCCCATGATAAATTGAAGTTCACAAGGGAAGCCTCGCCCCAATTTGAAAACCTCTGCTTACACCATTTTTGTTTATATTTTGTGCACTTCCAATTTGAGAGCTTTTACTTAGCTGATGAAGCACAGATATTTTGTTCTATGTGGTTAGATCCATAGAAGTTCTATTGAGATTGTTTTTTGCTTTTTGCTTTGTTTTAGATGTGAAAATACTATCCATGAAGGTAAAATACTTAACAGACAACCCTAGATGCCTGGCCTCCATCCGACGGGCCTTGCAGCCATAGTCCAGCACTGTGAGACCCTAGGAAATTGACCGGTTAGTGGGACTGGCTCTCAGCATTATTTAATTGCATTTAAACATGTGCTTTACAGGTTTTGTTCAAAATTAGGAGAAATGAGAGGAGATGTATCTCAAATCTGTTAACTGAATCTGCATCATGCTAATTTACAAAATGAAATGCACTCTGGAACCATGTAAGTGTATACAAATTATTAGTATCAGAACATTTAAAGGCTTCAGAGGATGTTGATAGGGGTGTTGTAGCCATGGCACATGATATTAAACCCTTTTAGCCTAGATGTGATTGTATTCTAGTAGTGATACCTTTAATAGGAGTCAAGCTATTTTCAACTGTTTGAATTGCTTTCATATCTTGTTTGAACATACTCTATGTTGCACTGGGTATCTGAGAAACCATCTTGGAATTTTAACCCACACTACCCCACTTAAGGCCATTCTACATGCTGCAGCACACCTCACTGGGGCATGAAGAAACATGGCCACATCATAGCACCGTGATGGAACTCCACAGGTCCTCCGTGCTGGCCTGCACCATCTTCAAGCTCAGCTACATTATCTGCAAAGCTATCACAATGTATTAACAGTCTACAAACCAGCTACCTTTCCCATCACTCCTTGACTTTGTTGGTCATTGACCCTCTACAGTACTCTGCTGATTTTGGCTAGGCTTATACTATACGACTGACATCCCTGCCTTCTTGGACGACAGGCTTGCCATCCCCAGTGGCTGTCCACACACCTGCAGCAAGGACACCTTCAGACGAAAGAATAAGATGAGCTAAAAATAGAACAAAACAAACAAGAAACAGCCTTTCCCATTTATGCCCTGAGGATCTGGAATGTTATTCCCATATCCATCCGGACAGCCCGAAGTCAGCTCCAATTAAGGAAACAGTGAATACTCAACTTAAATAAATCATAATGCAGTCATGATCCACAAACCATCTACTCCTCCTATCACATGTTGGCTGTGTCTTTTGACCATGTACAGTGCTTAGCAGCCTGCCAGTTTGGTTTGCGCTATATAAAAAAAATGCAAACACATACGTAACTAATGCACTAATCTGGAATTGTTAACATTTGATTGAACGTATCAGTTTTGGAGAGACATAGGCCAAGCCCTTCCATCCAGTGTGACTAATATAATGTATTTCCAGTTAATTGGAATTAAAAATGTATGTGCTTATTTTCTTAGTGTTAATATTTATGTTTTTGTTTTACTGATATCCGCACCAAGAAAGTTGCTTCTTGCAAACTCACTCAATAGTCAATTGATGGCACTTCCTATGATGTCATTTTGTCTGATTTCAAGTTGTATGCAAATTAGGGGGGCCTCATACATTGTCTTTCTGCCCAGGACCCCAAAAGTCTTAGGCCCGCCCTGGCCAGTAGGTAAGATAGATATATAAATATATATATGTTTTCACGACTCCATTGTTCAACTTACGGCGTTGACAGGAATCAAAAACAGCACCGCGGGGTTGGTGTTCTTTTGATTTTATTATTCAATCACCAGTGCAACACACAAAGGGACAGTCAACACGTTTCGGTGCTCGCCTTCCACAGGATCATAGAGTCCTGCCATCTAGCTTGTCCTTTTTCAAGTGCCCATGACCTAAGTCCATCATCCATTTTTAAAAATAACACAACTAGACTGCACATTATTTCCTTTTTCTCCTTGTCAAGTAATTTTCCCCACAATGACATTTGAATTTCATGTAACGTACATTAGATTACAATGTATTACTTGATTAATTTTCACAAACTGTGCAGAAAGTTGGCAACGGAGTTAAATTTTTCTTCTTTCTTTTTCGCAAGTTCATTCCTCTTTATCTCAATTTCAAGTTACACTAAAGTACTGTTGATGATGACGAAACTTCTTATACAGTGCAGTTGTATTTGTTAACATTCAAATTTGGTGATTTGTAGTAAAGTACTATTCTTTTATTACTTATTTTTTTATTGGAAGAGTAAATAATGAAGCATATCATATAATCATTCACTTCTGCAAGAAGGCTATAAAATTATAGAAACATTTCATCTAGTTACATAGCAGCAGATATCATAAATACTACTCAGCTGGAAAAAAAATAAGCCATAAATATTATATTACATATCTTCCCAATTCCACCTTTTACATTATACTAAATTCTTTCTATTCCAGAACCCCCCACAGACTGCAAAACATTTTCATATGAACCCGGTCTCAGAACATATCTTCTTTCCAGTTGTTTGACTCTATTTACTTTTGATCCCCACTGCCAAAATGTTGGAATTATTTATTTTGCATAATAATTGCTCTCGCAATCAAAACAAGAATATGTATTCTTTTTCTTTGCAAAAGGCCCATTTTTATATCCGACGAATAACTCATAAGTGCAGCCTGAATGTCTATAGATTGAGCCAATTCTAAAACGTGGAGGCAATAAAATTCTATCTCATTCCAAAATGCTCTAATACCCGGGTAGCTCCAAGTTATGAGTCCATGTCCCCGCCCCCTCCTGCTTACATCGAAAACAGTTAGATGAAATTTTTGGGTTTATTGTTTGTAAAAACATAGGTGTTCTATAAAGCAGCCATTTGGAGAAAAATTGCATTCACCTAAAATTCGCCCCTTTTATCAAAGTGAAATTAAATTGTATAATTTTTTTAATGTGTTTTTTCAGCTAAATTTGAGGTTTGCATGGGATTCTGGGTAGGAAAAATTTGGGGGATCCACACAAGCCATACCTCGCTAGATTCCCCCGGGTGTCTACCTTTCAGAAATGTGTGTGTTTGGTAGTTTCCCAAGATTGCCGCTAAGCCCGGGACCAAAAACTCATGTGACCCCCCTTGCAAAAACCAGGTCATTTTCGGATACATAGGAGGCATCTGCGTTTTTGGCCCCGGGGTCAGCAGCCATCTAGCGAAACCTACCAAACCCACACATTTCTGAAAACTAGAGACCCGGGGGAGTCCAGGGAGGTGTGGCTTGTGTGGATCCCCCAAAGTTTCCCTACCCAGAATCCCCTGCAAACCTCAAATGTTGATAAAAAAAATCAAACTTTTCTCAAATTTCTGTGTGGGAAAGTTGTAGGATAACCGGGCTGACACAAATTTCCTACCACCCAGCATTTCCCCAGGTCTCCCTATAAAAATGATACCTCACTCTTGTGGGTGGGTCAAGTACCCGCGACAGGCAAGGGCCAAAAACGTATTGTGGAGACATCATAATTACCTATCACAAAACGATCTGCTTTTGCAAGGGAGGTCACATGAGTTTTTAGTCCCGGGCTTGGCAGCCATCTAGGGAAACCTACCAAGCCCACACATTTCTGAAAACTAGAGAACCGGGGGAGTAGAGGGATGTATGACTTTCGTGGAACCCCAATGTTTCCCTACCCAGAATCCCCTGCAAACCTCATATTTTGATGAAAAAATCTAATTTTTCTCAAGTTTCTATGTGGGAAAGTACTGGAATCTGCATGGATCCACAAATTTCCTACCACCCAGCATTACCCCGATAAAAATGGTACCTCACTCGCGTGGGTGAGTCAAGTACCCGTGACAGGCAAGGGCCCAAAACGTATTGAGGAGACATCAAAATTACCTATCACAAAACAACCTGGTTTTGCAAGGGAGGTCACCTGGGTTTTTGGCCCCAGGCTCGGAGGCCATCTTGGGAAACTACCAAACCCATACATTTCTGAAAACTAGACACCCGGGGGAGTCCAGCGAGGTATGGCTTGCATGGATCCCCCAACGTTTTCCTACCCAGAATCCCATGCAAACCTCAAATTTAGCTGCAAAAAAACACATTTTCCACATATTTATGTGTGGAATCACCGTGCCGGCACAAATGTCCTACCCCACAGCATTCCCCTCAGTCTCCCGAGTAAAATGATACCTCAATTGTGTGGGTGGGGCAAGGGCCTGAGACTGGGAATAGCCAAAAACATAGGGAATAAGGGTATAGCACCGAGAATTCTAAACGCTACATTTAAAAAAAAAAAGTTTTTAGTCATTTCTGCATTGGACACCCACACAAGTGAGGTATCATTTTACTTGGGAGACTAAGGGGAATGCTGTGGGGTAGGACATTTGTGCCGGCATGGTGATTCCACACAAAATTATGTGGAAAATGTGTTTTTTTCAGCTAAATTTGAGGTTTGCAGGGGGTTTTGGGTAGGAAAACGTTGGGGGATCCACGCAAGTCATACCTCGCTGGACTCCCCTGGGTGTCTAGTTTTCAAAAATGTGTTGGTTTGGTAGTTTCCCAAGATGTCCGCCGAGCCCGGGGCCAAAAACCCAGGTGACCCCCTTGCAAAACCACGTTGGTTTGTGATAGGTCATTTTGATGTCTCCTCAATACGTGTTGGGCCCTTGCCTGTCGCAGGTAATTGACCAACCCATGCGAGTGAGGTACCATTTTTATAGGGAGACCTGGGAGAACGCTGGGTGGTAGGAAGTTTGTGGTTCCATGCAGATTCCAGAACTGTCCCACACAGAAATTTGAGAAAAATTTGATTTTTTCATCTAAATTTGAGGTTTGCTGGGGATTCTGGGTATGAAAACGTGGGGGGGTCCACGCAAACCATACCTCGCTGAACTCCCCTGCCTGTCTAGTTTTCGGAAATGTGTGGGTTTGTTAGGTTTCCCAGGATGCCGCCGAGCACGTGGCCAAAAACCCAGGTGACCCCCCTTGCAAAACCAGGTTGTTTTGTGATAGGTAATTTTGATGTCTCCTCAATACGTTTTGGGCCCTTGCCTGTCGCGGGTAATTGACACACCCACGCGAGTGAGGTACCATTTTTATCAGGAGACCTGGGGGAACGCTGGGTGGTAGCAAATTTGTGGATCCACGCAGATTCCAGAACTTTCCATCACAGAAATGTGAGGAAAATGTGTTTTTTGTTTTACAAAGTTTGAGGTTTGCAAAGGATTCTGGGTAACAGAACCTGGTGAGAGCCAGACAAGTCACCCCATCCTGGATTCCCCTGGGTGTCTAGTTTTCAAAAATATATAGGTTTCCTAGGTTTCGCTAGGTGCTGGAAGAGCTAAGGTTCAAAATCTACAGCTAGGCACTTTGCAAAAAAAGGGTCAGTTTTCACTGTGAAAATGTGGTGTGTCCACGTTGCGTTTTGGGCAGTTTCCTGTCACGGGCACTAGGCCTACCCACACAAGTGAGGTACCATTTTTCTCTGAAGACTTTGGGGAATGCTGGGTGTGTGGAATTTTGTGGATCCACGCAGATTCCAGAACTTTCCACCACAGAAATATGAGGAAAATTACGTTTTTTGACAAAGTTTGAGGTTTGCAAGGGATTCTGGGTAACAGAACCTGGTGAAGGCCAGACAAGTCACCCCATCCTGGATTCCCCTGGGTGTCTAGTTTTCAAAAATGTATAGATTTGCTAGGTTTCCCTAGGTGCCTGCAGAGCTAGGGTTCAAAATCTACACCTAGGCAAAAAGGGTCAGTTTTCACTGTGAAAATGTGGTGTGTCCATGTTGCGTTTTGGGCCGTTTCCTGTCACGGGCACTTGGCCTACCCACACAAGTGAGATACCATTTGTATCGGAAGACTTTGGAGAATGCGGGGTGGGTGGAAGTTTGTGGATCCACGCAGATTCCAAAACTTTCCATCACAGAAATGTGAGGAAAATGTTTTTTTTTTTACTTAGTTTGAGGTTTGAGGGATTCTGGGTAACAGAACCTAGTGAGAGCCGCACAAGTCACCACATCCTGGATTCCCCTTAGTGTCTACTTTTCAAAAATATACAGGTTTGCTATGTTTCCCTAGGTGCCGGCTGCGCTAGGACCCAAAATCCACAGGCAGGCACATTCTGAAAAAAAGTCAGTGCCTAGTGGGCTTTCTGCCGCCCTGGGGAGGGGGGAAATCGGGGGCTATTGCCCCGATATGCCCCCGAGGGGGGAAGAAAGACTGTGGCTATTCTTTTAGGGGTGGGGGCATTGGGATGCCCTTTCTGGTCAGCCCCCACCCCTGCATATAAAAAAGCCAGCATAATCGCTGGCGCATGGTGGGCTCTCTGCCCCCCCGGGGGGCAGTTCAGGGGCTACTGCCCCCATCTGCCTCCTGGGAGGGGCAGAAAGACTGTGGCATCTTTTTGGGGTGGGTGGGGGCATTCGCATGCCCATTCTGGGCAGCCCACATCCCGAACTTTGGGGGAAAAAATCCCTAGTGGCTAGTGGGCTTTCTGCCACCCCCCCCCCCCCCCGGGGCAGATAAGGTGCTATTGCCTCATCTGCCTCCCAGGGGGGGCAGAAAGACTGTAGCATTTTTTTGGGGGGTGGGGGCATTGACATGCCCATTCTGTGCAGCCCCCACCCCTACCTATATAAAAAAAATCCCTGGCGCTTAGTGGGCTTTCTGCCCCCCCCCAGGGGAAGTAAATCAGGGTCTATTGCCCCCATCTGCCTCCTGGGGGGGCAGAAAGTCCTTTGTTTTCTTTGGGGGATAGGGTGGGGGCATTTGCATGCCCATTCTGGGCAGCCCCCACAACGGGCCTATAAAAAAAATAATCCCTGGCTTCTAGGGTGCTTTCTGTCCCCCTGGGGGGCAGAAAGACTTTAATTTTGTGGGGGGGGGCATTGGCATGCCCATCTTGGGCAATCCCCACCCCTAAATTCATTGGAGGAAAAACCCTGGTGTGTAGTGGGCTTTCTGCCCCCCAGGGGGGCAGATTGGGAGCTTCTGCCCCTATCTGCCCCCCAGGGGGGGCAGAAAGACTGAATTTGCTCAAAATATTATGGGGGGAGCAAAGGCCCTTGCCTAAGGGGCCGCTCCCCCCTCCCTGGTGCCTAGTGGGTGGGGGGTGGGGGCATTGGCATGCCCAAATTGGGCAGCCCCCACCCCTAATTTGCATTTGAAAAAAAATCCCTGGTTTCTAGTGGGCTTTCTACCCCCGGGGGGGGGGCAGATTGGGGGCTACTGCCCTCATCTGCCCCCCAGGGGGGGGCAGAAAGACTGTTCTTTTGCGGCGGGTGTGGGGGCATTGGCATGCCCATATTGGGCAGCCCCCACCCATAATTATAATAATAAAAAAATCCCTGGTATCTAGTGGGCTTTGCGGCAGGGGGTGGGGGTATTGGCATGCCCATATTGGGCAGGCCCCACCCCTATTTCAAAGTTTTAAAAAATCCCTGGTATCTAGTGGGCTTTCTGCCCCCCCGGGGGGCAGATTGGGGGCTACTGCCCCCATCTGCCCTCCGGGGGATCAGAAAGACTGAATTTGCCCAAAACATTATGGGGGAGCAAAGGCTCTTGCCCAAGGGGCCGCGCCCCCCTCCCTGGTGCCTAGTGGGTGGATCCCTGCTTGGGGATCACCCTCCTGGGGTGATCCCCAAGCAGGGATCCACTAGGGCAGGGTACCATTGGAAAGGGGAGATTCTCCCCTTTCCAACGATACCTCTCCTGACTTTCTCACGTGCTCAGGGGCTGAGATAGCCCCCTGAGCACGTAGAGCGAAACTGAAATGAGCCTCTTGGCTCATTTCAGTTTTGTTTCACTGAAATGACGTCAGAACGACGTGCGTGCTGATCGTCATTTCAGGGAAACAAAGCAGGCAGCCTCGGGAGCTGGGGAAGCTCTTCCCCAGCTCCCAAGGCTGTTTGGGGGGGGGGTAAAGGAAATCCCTCTGGTGCCCGCACCAGAGGGATTCCCTGTGCCATGTGCGAGGACGGACCGGGGCCATCCGACGCATATGAGCACTGGTGCGTCAGACGGCCCCCGGCAGTCCGATGCACCGAAGGGGTTAATGTCACAATCCGAATTGATTCTCTATATAGTGCTATCTTTTTCCATTACTAATATATCTAAAATTTCTATATAGCCTCACTTTTCCCTCATGGGGGATCATGTCCCTACTTGTTTGTAAAAGTGCCCCTTGTCTCCTAAAGTGTAACGTGCCTGTAAACCATATTTTCTTATTTGAATACTGCATCCGCATACCTTCAGTATGTTACCGCACATTACTGTGTTTGGTTTGTCCTTTCCTAATCATTACAAAAAGTGTACTGTTCACCTAATTTATAAATAAAGTGCAGTGTGTTGTCAAAAAGTGCCCAGTGCTTGTTTGCTATATCCAGCTTCATACTCTCTTGGCTAGCCACTTCATATAACACCTTCCCTCCTTTTTTATAAAACCACCAATTCCAGCTAAAAAGTGCCACGTGCCTGTGCGCTATACCTGTGCACCATATGCTACCTAGACCTTTTCTTACATAGCTGAGCATTCTTACCATTTATCATTCCTTGCCTTCTGTTCACTATCATGCTGATAAATTAACATATTAAGCCCAGATGACCTTCTTGCAACCATTATTCTCTTCCGTTTTTCATTGCTACCCCCTAGTGCCCTCCTCTCCCCACCTTCCTCCAAGGTGAGGATTGCCCACACATCCTTCCCTCCCCCCTTCAATCACCTCGGGTGCCATGTTTTTGCACCCCAGCACACTCGTGTCTCCGGATTGTCCGGAGGATTCTTATGTCCATCTAACCTCTAGCTTGAAGTGTATCTCAATACATAAATTCTGAAAAAAACACCTGCGCTTCTTCTATATCCGTGAACACATGGAAGCGACCCTTTACGAGAACTTTAAGTTTGGATTGCTGTATAATTGATGCCTGAGCACCTCGTTCTTTAAATGTGTCAATAATTTTAACAAAATACCTTTGTCTGCGTGCAGAAACCGCTGACATGTCTGAGAAAATCTTACATTGCAGAATTTCTTGAGTAGATAGTGTTTTCTTTTGAATGGCTTTAGATAAGATGTATTTCCTAATGTAATAGTCTGCAAAATTAACTAGAATTGTTCAGGGGGTATCTTGCATTAGCATGTCGTTGCACTGGCACTCTATGGCCCTTTGTAATAGTCAAGACCCCTTCTAATTCTGGAATTGCTTTATTTGAGAATCCATCCAATTCTGCACGTTTAGGCCTTCACTTCCTTCTTTTACCTTGTTAGACCTGGCATCTTTTGGCGTGTTTCTCGTCTTTTTGCTTTCTGATTGATTTTGACTCTGTTTTTGTCTCTGCGCACTTTTTCACTGATGTTCAGTGATGAAGTGCATGTGCTCCTGTTGTAAATTGTTATTATGCATTGGTGTTTCCATGATTGGCATATTTGATTTACTGGTAAGCCCCTAGTAAAGTGTACTGAGTATGCCAAGGTCTGTAAATCAAATGCTACTGGTGGGCCTGCATCACTGATTGTGCCAACCACATGAGTAGCCCTGAAAAGGTATCTCAGACCTGCCACTGCAGGGTCTGCACACAGTTTGTAACTGCCATGTTGACCTGGCAAGTGCACCCACTTGCCAGGCCCTAATCTTCCCTTTACTTACATGTAAGTCAGCCCTAAGGTAGGCCCAAGATACCCCTGTGGGCAGGGTGCTGTGTATGTTAAAGGTAGGACATGTATTGGTGTGTGTGGCATGTCCTGGTAGTGAATTACAGTGCATTTCGTTTTTCACTATGGAAAGGCTTTCTGTCCCATAGGATAGAATGGGAGTTTTACTTATAATATCTTATAAGCATAACTTCCCATTGGGACAAGATAGGGAAATGGAGTTTAGTATGCCTGGACTCAGAATGTAAATATGCATCTTTTAATAAAGATGATTTTTATGTTCGGTGTTTGAAAATACCACTTTTAGAAAGTAGGTATTTTTTTGCTTAGCAATCCTGTGTGCCTCTGCTGGGTTTGTGGATTGACTTTCTGGCTTTGTAGTGACAGGGGCTGGGGATGTGCATTCTCTCAGACAGCCACCGGGGGGCGGGGTGGGGGGGTTTATGTGTGTCCTGCCTTTCCTGAATGAGTCAGAGCTAGGATGAATAGACCTGGGCTGCATTCAGAGTAGTGGGAGGAGTTTTCACTAGCACCTGAATAAGCCTAGTCTGCATTTAGAGTGGGGGGAGAAGATTTCCCTTGCACCTGAATAGGCTCTGTCTGCCTTAGACAATGCTGTCTCCACCTCCTGCTGGGAAGCTGGGTCAGAGAGGACAGAACTGGTTTAGACTAAGTACAGTCACTCTCTGCCTGAGAGAACAAAGGAATTTTGAGTATAAATATTGTGGCCCAGAACTTTAGAACTCGCTGAAATCAAGTAACCTGCCAAGAAGAAGAGCTGCCAGGAGGCGTTCTGCCCCTTTGCTGTGTTGTTGCTTTGTTGGGTTGGCCTGCAGCTGCGTCTTCTGCCTTGGGCAGGGAATGGACTGAACTGAACTTTCTTTACTTGTGCTGACTATCTCCAAGAGCTTGAAGTAGAGCTTGCCTCCTGTTCTGAAGTCTCAGGGACTGCAAAGACTTCACCAACCTCTGGGTACCGCGTCTGGAACAGCTGTTTCAGTTGCCACAGAGAAGGGAAAAGCAACCGACTCAGTCGCTGGCTTAGTGTCCTGAAGGCACCGCCGCATCTCGCACCGCAACCCTGGTCCCACCGACGCCGCTGCCATCGAGCCGCTGCTTGCACCATGACCTGTGGTCACTGCACTCCGCACCGCCTCGCTTCACTTTGCCACCCTGGTCTCACCGACACCGTCGCTGCCTGCTGACTTTAACACCCGTGACTGCATCGTGGCTGGGGGCACCGCTCGTAAGTTTCACGACGCACCGCCTCGTCCCACACAGCAGTCTGGGCTGACCAACGCCAGCTCCCGCTAACCGGCTCCGTCGCTTGCACCGCAACCTGCCAGCACTGCATCAAGCACCACCTCGCCTCGCACAGTAAGCCTTGGTCTCACGGATGCCGTCTGGACAATCAGCACAGTGCCACTGCCTGCACCACATCGTGAGGGCCTGCACTGCTTCCATTTTGCAATGCAGCGGCGACAGTTGCCCTGAACGGCTCGCACCGACATGCCCGCCACAACAAGAAAAGTACTGTTCACAAATCTGTCCACGCTTTAACTGGCCCGTACAGACGCGGTTAAGCTGGAACTATTAAACTCTGTTTTCAGCATTGCGGTAGCCCCAGACAGAAATACTGACTCGGAAGAACTGTGCTTTTGAGATATTGCTGTAATTTTAAGGATATCTTGCAAAGTATATATTTAAGTACTGTATGTTGGATTCTTATCGTTTTGGTCTTGTTTTGGATATATAAATATATTGGATATTTTTCTAAACTGGTGTGGTGTCGGTTTGTAGTGTTTTCACTGTATTACTGTTGGTTATGTGCAAATGCTTTACACACTGCCTCGGAGATAAGCCTGATTGCTCGTGCCAAGCTACCAAGGGGGTGAGCAGGGGTTATTTTAGGAGTGTAACTCCCTTATCCTGACTAGGAAGAAGGGTCCCTACTTGGACAAAGGTGCAAACCCTTACCAACTAGAGACCCCCATTTCTAACATACCTCCACTATTCGGAGATTTGATCGTCTATTATAATTTTCCAAATCTACGACTTTGTTTTCGAACAAGCTTTTATTTTTCTCCAATTGTTTAATTTCTTGTTGCATAATCTGTACTCTGTCTTCTAATACTCTGATTCGATTTTCTGCTTCTATCAATCTTTCCGGAAACTTTGCTATGTTCTCTTCAATTTTCGTCAGTCGATTGTGCAGTGCTGCAATTTCCTGCGTCTGAGTAGTTTTAAACTCTTATTTCTGCCAGGATACTTTCAAGCATACCTTTTAATTGACAGTTCTGAGTCTCTAAGATCTATTTGACAACTCCCAGACCTGTCTATGCCTTCGCTTGATGCAGCTATTTGTGGGGAATCTTTCACTGTATCCTCATTGCTGTGAACTTGCTTAGCCTCCGTTGTTGTTACTTTAAGTAGCTGCTGACTGCGATTCCTTGACTGTGCCAATTGCTTCTTCATTGGTCCACTTGCTTTATTCTGCTTGCACAATAATGGATAATGCTTGCTCCCAAATATACTTGTAGTGGGCTCTGCTGGACTTATTAATTCCTTATCTCCAGCTCTAAGGCTATTATCAATCCGGCCTTCTGCGCTTTCCAGCTCCTTCAGTCCTGAAGGGGAGCCTGACATTTGCAAATCAGAAATATCACCACCACTTTCATTCTCTGATCCCCTATATTGTATTTTGTTTTTAGGCTCTTCATTTTTTACAGCATCTAAAAGCTGCTGGACTTTTAAATCCATCCTATGCTGGACCGCTCTTTGCAGACGAGTTGTGGCAGCAGCTTTTGCTTGTTTCCCCTTTCTTCTCCCTTTCTGGACCGGACTTGAGTGGCTGAATAATTCAGTGCTTTTATTCGCAATTTTATTTTGTAGCGCACGCATGATTAGACCAAGTCAAAAGTCACTGAATTCCTGACTAATTGAAATCCTTGCTGTATTCATATATCTGTGATGCGTGAGTCAAATTAAGAGCTATTACCATTACTTTCCTTTTTTTTTTACAATATATTAACTGTATTGTTTTTCATATCCACAGCTAGGAGTTTAACTTTGCAGGCTCCGTGCCCTCCCAGTAGGCCGCTATGCATATATACACAGATCCACCAGTCCACTTTTGATAGCCCCCACGGGTAGAGTGAGCAGCCCGACCCGACTCCTCGCGCCACAGCGCTCTCACCCAACACTCCTGGGGCGCTACTCGTGATGCCTGTAGCCTGCAGTTGCTCCTCCTTGCTCTTGGGGTTACTCTTCTCTCCACCATGCCGTCTCACTTCGCTTTGTTCTCCGCTTCTTCTCCGTTCTGCTAATGCTCCGATTGGCATCTCCATGCTGCCTTGCTTCGCTTCCCCGCCCAGCCTCTGATCAGCGTCTGCTTCCCTTCCGGGGGCGGGGCCTTAGAGTGCACTAGCGGGAACACGTGTGGGTAGCATCCGCCGCCATCTTAAGAACTTCTTATATAGAAGATGAGGGGAGAGAGAACAGTAAGCTGAATTGGAGGGCAGGGGAGATGGTTATGATAAAGTACATTCAAAGAGGTTTATGAATTTCATTTAAAGAAGCAGCATTTTTCCATCTGGATTAAAGTGCATTAGCAGCTAATTTGCACAAATTATGAGTAGTAAAGCAGCACCTGATAGACGAGAGTAGTTCATATGTTAGATGTGGACAGCAAAGTGCCCTGAACACTAAAGTGCTAGTGCATTAATAACTATTCATTACTATTTTTAAATAACAACATAGCCTTATATATTGTAACGTGCATGAGCAGGTTCTATGTATTGCTTTTTACGAGTCCCTGCGAATTAGTGCTGTGAGAAGTTGGCCTGGTATATGCTGTTCACTAATTAAAGTGGACACCTTGCACCAGGGCAAATCGACTCTTATGGTGATAGGTTAAAGACAACCTTATTGAAAGCTATCCTAGTGGTAGCTATGGAGAGCAGCCTTCAGGCTAAGTCTTGAAGGAATGTAAAGCAGCTTGTTTTACCAGTCTATAATCTCTTGAGTGACCAAATGAAAGAGCACCACACCAGGTATATATTCAAAATATATGTATTTATTGCTAAACACACCCCTCTAGTCTCTTTATGAGGCTAGAGTTCGAAGTACATAAGTTATAAGATCTTAAATCGCAGTAATAGCACAAATACACGTTTGGGCCCTAGGGGCGTACCAAACCATATACCAATAAAGTGGTATGCGAACCACGACTGAACTAGACACTAGGCCTAGAGCCTCTAGAAGTGCTTGGACCACAAGGAACCACCCAAGGTAGTGACACAGGGGACCCACGGGAGACGCGTGCAGTGTAAATACACAACCGCGATACGCCGTTAACTTCTATGGAGAAAGTCGGGATCGGGAAAATAGAGGAAAGGGACACTTAAAAGAGGACTAGGACAAAACCCTTTGAGATCTAGGACTTTGAAGAGTCTCTACCCACGGGAGCACCGGAGTACTCGTGTTACCTCACCAAGGGAAGCCGGGTGCATAGGTGCCTTTCGGGGTCGGGTTTCGTCTGTCGATTCGAATGGCGATCTGCTGCAAAGTGCTGCTGGCGGCCAAGAGAAAAGTGTCCGGGTGGATCCAAGAGTGGATCGGAGTTCTGGTGAACCTGAAAGCAGAGGGGACAGAGTCTGGGTCACTAGCCAGTGACCAGGACGGCGATGGACAGATGCCCACCGATGTCGAGTGCTTCAGGTGCGTTGACGGTCGTCTTGACTCTTCAGCCACGAGGTCCGGGAGGCGTTGTCGGTGACCAGGAGCAGGATTCGGGCTGGTACTTGATGTCTGTCGAGTGCTGAGGTGTCGGCGACCAGATTGGACCCAACAAGCCTTGGCAACGGCAAGTCTCGAGTAAGATGTAGATCGTCGATGGTGCAGACCAGCAAGGTCTGTGGAACTCACCCAGCGAGGGTAAGTGAGGGCAGGCCTGGAGCAACCAGGATGCCAAGTAAGGAAAAGATTGGCCTTCGTTAAGGGCTACTAGCCAACGGGCTAGCGACCGCGGAGCCTCGTGACGCCGCACGTTGAGCTGGCTTACAGGACACTCGTGGAGTGGAGGCCAGTGATCTTCAGTGCAGGTGGTGCTGGAGGCTAGGGCTACTCGGAGCCCAAAGCACGACTTCTTGGGAGACCCAGAAGACGATGCACTTGCAAATGTGCTCGGTGTCCAGGGGTCACGGTCTCAAGTCACCCACGATAGCCACGAGCCTCAGCTTTGCTGGGGACTCAGGGTAGCCTCGGGGAAGTCTGAGAATCCACCTCTGGTGATGCGATGACTTCGGCGTCCGACGGGAGCTTCAGAAATGCGAACTGGACAGATGCTTCTTTGGTGCCTGCCAAGCAGGGGAGTCACTCCTTGACCCCAAGGGAGATTCTTCAGTCCTCTAATCTTGTCGTAGAGCGTCGAAGGTCCAGGATTCAGTTTCAGAGTTTCGTCCAGGTGTAATCTAATCTTGCTGTGGCAAGGGTTCCCCATTTTAACCAGTAAAACAGGGAGGGACTAACTCTATGACCCCACCTATGGGAGGGTCAAGGGAGGGGGTGGCTACACCCACTTCCCTTTGTCCAGTTTCGCGCCAGAGCAGGGGCAGGTAGCCCCTGAGCTGGTTTGAACTGGCATATGCACAGAGGAGCCTTTTGCTCCCCCAGTGCAGGACGTCAAAGCACTCTAAGAGTGCACCCACCCAGCCCCAATACACATTATCCTGTCTGGGGAGGTGGTCACACCTCCCTGCAACAGGAAACCTATTGTCCAGGCCTCCCTGCCGGAGTTTCGTCCAGCAGCAGGAGGCCAGACTTGTGTCTGTGGCAGCAGCATCCATTTTGTGATGCCAGGGCTTCAGAAAGAAGTTACCGGGTAAGCCAGAGTTAACATGTCTTTCCCTCTAGAAGGGTGGAATGCTACCCCCGCCGCCAGGATTGGCGGGGGGTAGTATTCCAAGATGTTTGACACGAAACACGACATGTTTAGGTGCAGCCATTCCAAAGTTAGCATTTTACCGCGAGGATATAATGCGCTTAAGAGTATATGGTCAGGCTGCACTACAAACAGCATCAGAGATGGTCTCCGAACGCTGCAGAGGGGCCCTGCTCATGCAGGGGCACCCTCTCACATAGGAACCATGCACTCTGCCTTTAGGATTGATAAGGCCTGCCTTAGGAGTGACTTATAGGTTTATATGTGTGTATGTATTTAGTGATATAGGTAACCTATATCACAGTAAGGGGTGCATGCACCACCTTACCCAGGCTGCAGTAGCAGACCTGTGGTGTCAGTTTGGATGGCCTTCCAGGGGTGGCATAATACATGCTGCAGCCCCTGGCAGGCCTCTGAGGTACCTATGCCCTTGGTACATAGTATACCATATACTAGGGACTTATAAGGGCACTCCAGATTCCAATCAGAGATGTGCCTAAGGCACATGGAAACCTTTTACAGAGAAAGCAGATAGACTGGGGCCCGGAATAGCAGGATCCCAGTCCAACTAAGTCATAAACCAGCAAAACACCATAAAAAAGTGGGGGCAACCATATAGTCAGATTCCACCTTCCTACATAACCCCCCAAACGAAAGGAGATAAGGCTAACCTTGGCCAGTTGAGCCTATATTGACTAAGTGGCCATATAAGGAAGCACCTGCACTAGCATGGTTGCCCCCTATGTTATGGTCCACTAAGCAATCCCTCACCCTAAGGGTATGAGAGGGTCTCCACCATGGGGAATCACTACCTCTGGTGTGCTTAGGTAAAGTACAAGGCTGGTGAGGTGTCTGAGTAGGGAAGTGAGGCCCTAGGAATGTTGGCCTCAGCTTCCTCAGATCACTGGTCACCATGTATGCCTGTCTTTCCATGACTGAGTTGCACTTTGCTCTATGGGTCAACCTTTGGCTGCCTACAGCTGGGGGTTGGGTCCCTTTGGATGGAACACTGGAGGGACATGGCAGGTTTGGAACCTTCTGGTCCCAGGTTTGCCCTTGCCTACCAGAGTCCTTCTGGGGGAGGTCCCTACATAAAGGTATGGGGGATCCCTCAGTGTGTAGAGGAATTTTCACCTGGCTAGGGCTACTAGACTGGGTGCCCCTAATCTGCTGATGGGGGCTTCCTCTGGACAGGGGGCCCTGGGGGTCCACTGACCTCCCTGACCTCTGCAGCCCTGGGCTGACTGAGGCAGGGTAGAGAGGGGCAGGTTACCTGCTCCAGACTGGGTACCACCTTGGAAGGGTCCTCTGCCATCAGGGGTGTGGCCAGGCCAGGCCTGACTACCTCTGTGGCAGTTCCTTCACCAGGGGTAGGGTCAGTTCCCTGAGGAGGCTGACCCTTACCTACTGTCTGGGGGAAGAAGACTTTTCTTCAACCCTTGTGCTCTCTTTTGGGGGAGAGTGGGCCATTCTTTCAGGCTCCATCTCTCCAAATTCTGGGCTGGGGCTGTGGCCATCACAGCCCTACTAACCTTTACAGGGACGCCCAACATCCTAAGATGGGTTTGGTGTTCAACTTCAGCCCAGGCTGAAATTTCCAAATCATTGCCCATCAGGCAATCTACAGGTAAGGTGGGGGACACTGCCACTCTCTTTGGGCCTGTGACCCCCTCCCAGCTGAGATTGACTATGGCCATGGGGTGATCTGTTCTGACACCATCAATGTTGGTCACCTGGTACTTAAACTCAGGTAAAAACTGGTGAGGGGGACTAGTTTCCCTGCCACCATGGTGACACTAGCCCCTGTGTCCCTAAATGCCACAGCTTTCTGACCATTAATTATTGGCTCCAGTCTGTACCTGCCCAATGCTATGGGACCCATGGTAAAGGTGGCAAATCCTATACCACCATCAGAGTCTGAGGAGTCTGTTGATGGGTCCCTGTCTAAACTAGGGCCCACCTCTGTTCCTCTTGCAAAAGCACCTAACTTTTTGGGTGCACTACTCCCAACTGGAGGATTACTACTGGTAGTACCAGGAGGGGTGGTAGTAGTTGTGGGAGGAACATTTTCTTTATTGCCAATCCTGGGGCAACTGGGATCAGTTTTCCAGTGCCCAGGCTTTTACAGACATGGCAATAGGGTTTCTTTTCAGGAGAGGAAGGAGTTTGGGACCCACCCCAGAAGAGGAATTTTGGGGCCCTGTAGGGGACTTATCCTTAGATTTATCCCCACCTTTCTCTTGGGACTTAGTAGAATCTTTCTTCTGGTCACCACCCTGATTTCTAGTTTTTACTCTGGTTCTGACCCATTTGTCTGCCTTCTTTCCCAATTCTTGGGGAGAGGTCAGATCAGAGTCCACCAGATACTGGTGCAAAAGCTGGTTTTGACAATTATTAAGGATCTGCTCCCTCATAATCAAATTGTACAATCCTAAAAAGTCATGCACTTTGTTGCCATGTATCCAACCTTCCAGAGCCTTTGTAGCACAATCTACAAAATCAACCCAGTCTTGAGTCTGAGCTTTTGGGTGTCTCTGAACTTCAACCTATACTGTTCAGTGGTTAGGCCAAACCCATCTATCAGAGCACTCTTCAAGACTGTGTAATTGTCAGCATCCTCTTCTCTTACAGTGAGGAGCTCTGTCTCTACCTTTGTCTGCAAAGGAGAGCCACAAGATTGCTGCCCACTGCCTCTGGGGGACCTTCTGAACTTTACAGGCCCTCTCCAGTGCAGTTATCCATTTGTGGATATCATCCCCACTCTGGTAGGGAGGGACAATCTTGCTCAGGTTCCTATGGTCATAGGACCTTTCCCTGTCTCTAGGTTATGGCTGCCACCATGGGACTCTAGTCCCAACTTTCTTCTCTCTCTAAGGAGATCTAGGGATTCCCTATCTAAAGCCAATTGCTTTTTTCTGATCTCCAGCTGAGTTTCCTCATACTGTACCAGTCTGGTTCTCCTCTCATGAGAGGATTCCCTCCTGTGAGATGAGACAGAGCTCCCTATAGAGGTGGCAGAGTGGTTAGACTCCTGAGAAGGAGATCTAGACTTCCTGGGCACACTCTTAATCCTTCCTGGGGGACAAAGAGGGCATCATCTTGATTATCCTCATCATCATCCACAGGAGGGATTTGGTTTTCCAGGTCAGGGTCATTGTCACCCTCCTGGCCAGTTTCAGAGGGGGCAGGGGGTACTGGTACCCCTGGCCTCGTCCTCTTCGTCTGCCCCACCCTCAGCTCCTACCCCTTCAGTCCCTACAGGCTTACTAAGGTCAAAAGCCACCAACAACTCCTTGAGGTGTTGGGTGGTGGGGCTTTGGCCTGTCCTTAATTTTCTCAAGTTACATAAAGCTCTCAATTCCAAGAATGGGAGTGTATCATACTTGGAGGGTGGAAGCTCAATGGCTTCCTGCAAGGATTCTTTGATCCTGCCCTTAAAGACATTACTAGTGTGGTGTGGTGTATGCACTACCTACTCTAGTGTGGCCTACTAAACTCTCTTGAGTTGTAGAAAGGGTTGTGCTATCCCTTAACACACAACTCTAAGTTCAGTAGAACTTACTGTGTTCTAAGCTTAAATTATATGTACCTTAGGTACCTTTAGTGGTTTTCAGTTGATCAATTCAATTGAGATTATCTGGTAAAACAATAGCAAGCTGGAATCCCACACGCTGCACACCAATGTGAGAAGTTGGCCTGGTATATGCTGTTCACTAATTAAAGTGGACACCTTGCACCAGGGCAAATCGACTCTTATGGTGATAGGTTAAAGACAACCTTATTGAAAGCTATCCTAGTGGTAGCTATGGAGAGCAGCCTTCAGGCTAAGTCTTGAAGGAATGTAAAGCAGCTTGTTTTACCAGTCTATAATCTCTTGAGTGACCAAATGAAAGAGCACCACACCAGGTATATATTCAAAATATATGTATTTATTGCTAAACACACCCCTCTAGTCTCTTTATGAGGCTAGAGTTCGAAGTACATAAGTTATAAGATCTTAAATCGCAGTAATAGCACAAATACACGTTTGGGCCCTAGGGGCGTACCAAACCATATACCAATAAAGTGGTATGCGAACCACGACTGAACTAGACACTAGGCCTAGAGCCTCTAGAAGTGCTTGGACCACAAGGAACCACCCAAGGTAGTGACACAGGGGACCCACGGGAGACGCGTGCAGTGTAAATACACAACCGCGATACGCCGTTAACTTCTATGGAGAAAGTCGGGATCGGGAAAATAGAGGAAAGGGACACTTAAAAGAGGACTAGGACAAAACCCTTTGAGATCTAGGACTTTGAAGAGTCTCTACCCACGGGAGCACCGGAGTACTCGTGTTACCTCACCCAGGGAAGCCGGGTGCATAGGTGCCTTTCGGGGTCGGGTTTCGTCGTCGATTCGAATGGCGATCTGCTGCAAAGTGCTGCTGGCGGCCAAGAGAAAAGTGTCCGGGTGGATCCAAGAGTGGATCGGAGTTCTGGTGAACCTGAAAGCAGAGGGGACAGAGTCTGGGTCACTAGCCAGTGACCAGGAAGGCGATGGACAGATGCCCACCGATGTTGAGTGCTTCAGGTGCGTTGACGGTCGTCTTGACTCTTCAGCCACGAGGTCCGGGAGGCGTTGTCGGCGACCAGGAGCAGGATTCGGGCTGGTGCTCGATGTCTGTCGAGTGCTGAGGTGTCGGCGACCGGATTGGACCCAACAAGCCTTGGCAACGGCAAGTCTCGAGTAAGATGTAGATCGTCGATGGTGCAGACCAGCAAGGTCTGTGGAACTCACCCAGCGAGAGTAAGTAAGGGCAGGCCTGGAGCAACCAGGATGCCAAGTAAGGAAAAGATTGGCCTTCGTTAAGGGCTACTAGCCAACGGGCTAGCGACCGCGAAGGAGCCTCGTGACGCCGCACGTGGAGCTGGCTTACAGGACACTCGTGGAGTGGAGGCCAGTGATCTTCGGTGCAGGTGGTGCTGGAGGCTAGGGCTACTCGGAGCCCAAAGCACGACTTCTTGGGAGACCCAGAAGACGATGCACTTGCAAATGTGCTTGGTGTCCAGGGGTCACGGTCTCAAGTCACCCACGATAGCCACGGGCCTCAGCTTTGCTGGGGACTCAGGGTAGCCTCTGGGAAGTCTGAGAATCCACCTCTGGTGATGCGATGACTTCGGCGTCCGACGGGAGCTTCAGAAATGCGAACCGGACAGATGCTTCTTTGGTGCCTGCCAAGCAGGGGAGTCACTCCTTGACCCCAAGGGAGATTCTTCAGTCCTCTAATCTTGTCGTAGAGCGTCGAAGGTCCAGGATTCAGTTTCAGAGTTTCATCCAGGTGTAATCTAATCTTGCTGTGGCAAGGGTTCCCCATTTTAACCAGTAAAACAGGGAGGGACTAACTCTATGACCCCACCTATGGGAGGGTCAAGGGAGGGGTGGCTACACCCACTTCCCTTTGTCCAGTTTCGCGCCAGAGCAGGGGCAGGTAGCCCCTGAGCTGGTTTGAACTGGCATATGCACAGAGGAGCCTTTTGCTCCCCCAGTGCAGGACTTCAAAGCACTCTAAGAGTGCACCCACCCAGCCCCAATACACATTATCCTGTCTGGGGAGGTGGTCACACCTCCCTGCAACAGGAAACCTATTGTCCAGGCCTCCCCTGCCGGAGTTTCGTCCAGCAGCAGGAGGCCAGACTTGTGTCTGTGGCAGCAGCATCCATTTTGTGATGCCAGGGCTTCAGAAAGAAGTTACCGGGTAAGCCAGAGTTAACATGTCTTTCCCTCTAGAAGGGTGGAATGCTACCCCCGCCGCCAGGATTGGCGGGGGGTAGTATTCCAAGATGTTTGACACGAAACACGACATGTTTAGGTGCAGCCATTCCAAAGTTAGCATTTTACCGCGAGGATATAATGCGCTTAAGAGTATATGGTCAGGCTGCACTACAAACAGCATCAGAGATGGTCTCCGAACGCTGCAGAGGGGCCCTGCTCATGCAGGGGCACCCTCTCACATAGGAACCATGCACTCTGCCTTTAGGATTGATAAGGCCTGCCTTAGGAGTGACTTATAGGTATATATGTGTGTATGTATTTAGTGATATAGGTAACCTATATCACAGTAAGGGGTGCATGCACCACCTTACCCAGGCTGCAGTAGCAGACCTGTGGTGTCAGTTTGGATGGCCTTCCAGGGGTGGCATAATACATGCTGCAGCCCCTGGCAGGCCTCTGAGGTACCTATGCCCTTGGTACATAGTATACCATATACTAGGGACTTATAAGGGCACTCCAGATTCCAATCAGAGATGTGCCTAAGGCACATGGAAACCTTTTACAGAGAAAGCAGATAGACTGGGGCCCTGAATAGCAGGATCCCAGTCCAACTAAGTCATAAACCAGCAAAACACCATAAAAAAAGTGGGGGCAACCATATAGTCAGATTCCACCTTCCTACAAGTGCAATGAGCAATTGTACAAATAAAATTTGTGTTCTATACACAATTTCAATTTTACAATTCTTATTCATTTTCAGGACATCTCAAATCATCGCCTAAAGGGCACATGCCTCAACAGTATTTTGTAACATGGATATTGAGCGTTTTCTTTTAAGTTCATCCAAGGTTAAAGAAACATCCCCTCTATGTCCTTCTTGCTAAACACCCGCATTAACTAGTGCAAATCACAAGCACTCTCTGTGATATGGTATATTCTAAATGAAATCCTGGAATTCAACATGAGTTCAGTATTCTACCTGATGCAGTTTGGAACAGTAATAGAGGTGTACATGCAATTCTGCATCCAGAGTATGTCCCATAGGTATTTCTGTTCCCCTTTAAATTTATCAATCTTGATTCCATTCTTCTTAACAATAACTGTCTCCACCACTTTCATTTTTCTTTATATGCTGATATAGAGCAAATCCTTGAGGTCACCTTGATGTTCTTCCCAAAAGTTTTTTGCAATTGGATATGAATTGTCTGGTTTTTTTACTGCTCAAAGAGGTTGTAAACTTCTCAGTCTGACTTTGTTTATACTGCTATCTACATAATATTTTTGCAGGGTCACATCAGAGCACACACTATAAAATATGTATTGCAGGTAATGTGTTCTTTTATTTTTTTCCATTGTGTAATCTGTAATCCTTTTGATTGACTCCATGTTCACAGTCTTTGCATTTAGAACACTTCCAGAAACCTCGTTGACTAAGCCAATTCATTTTCCTTCCATGCTTCAGTGGAATAGTGACTTTTGGTTTAGATGTCTCCTAGTGAAGCAACTTACCTGTAAGTGATATTTGGATGATCCAATAGAACTTTGTTGAGGGTTTCATCAGATTGTAATATCCACCAATTTCTTTGAATTATTAGTTTTGTTTCCTTATGTTGAATATTATAATTCATACTGATTCGGATTTTTTCTTCTTCACTTTCTAGGGCGGTTTCCTTTGCCATAAGAAGTTCACTTCTAGGTTTCTTCAGTGTTCTTTCCATGGCTTCTTGTATCACTGCCAGTGAGAATCTCCTTGCAAATAATCTGTTTTTCATTTCAGTTTTGAAGTCCTGTTCCTCTGAACAGTTCCTTCTAGCTATTAGCATTTCCCCATAGGGGATACTCCATCTCAACTTTTTGGGGATGCCCACTGTTCCCATGGAGGATGCTATTGCATGATGTTTTCTTCTTGTGTACTTTTGTACAAATATGCATATCAGTTAAGTGGACCTCATTATCTAAAAACGTGATTTGTTCAGAGCTCATGGTATAAATGAAAGGCAGGTTAAGATAATTTTCATTTAGGGACAAAATAAAAAGCTCCAGTTTGGTACTGTCCCCTACCTATTTAATAAAAAGATTGTCAATAAATCGCATCCACAGCTTTACTTTTTCCAGTTTCGCCTGGTTGCTCTCTGTTCACGTAAGGATTCCCAATAGCCCATGAGGAGATTCACGTATGTCAGAGCAAAAGATGTCCCTATTAATGTGTCTGGTTGTTGTAAATAACGGCTTCCATTAAACATAAAAGTGTTGTGCGTCAGACAGAAATTCAACATATCAGTCAATAGATTTGAGTGCTCCAAATGGTTGACTGACCTATCACGTAGGAAGTGTTGGACCGCTTTTATTCCATCCCTATGAATTATGGAAGTATATAATGAAACTACATCAATCATAGCCATCAGATAAAAAGTCCATGGAGTCCCATAAGTAGGATAGTAGGGCTGTCAAATAAGGTGGTAAAACGAGATCTATGTATCTTGAAGTGTTTTCCAGGAGTGAATTCATTGCACTGACTACAGGACATCCTGGTGGGTTGGTCAAGCTTTTGTGTATTTTTGGTAGGAAGTAAATAGTGGGAGTTATAGGATGTCGTGTTTTCAAGTACTTGTGTACCTCATCATCAATCAATTCTTGTCTATTCCATTCCTGTAACTTCCATGGTATTCAAGAATGATTTTGGTGAAGGATCTTCCTTAAGCTTTTTGTAGTGTTGTCTATTCCTTAGTTGTTTTTCAGCCTCCATATAGTACTTGTCACAATCTTGTATTAAAATATGTCCACCTTTGTCAGATGCCTTGATTATGATCTGTGTATCTTCCCTTAGCTATTTTATTGCTAATCTTTCCTTGAAAGTTATGTTTCTTTTACCTCGTAATGAGTTTCTTTGGGATAATTTATTCAGATTTCAACCACTAAGTCTAGGAACAGGTCTATCTTGTTCCCCGGTGGTAGCAGTGGACAAGGCATGGAACGTGATCTTAATCCACTATCTCCTCCTTCTCCTGTATCAATGCCCATCTCTGAGCAAAATTGTGTGGCCGTCATTTCCCCAGATGGAGTTGTATGAACTACACCAGCTGATTCTTCTTCCAAGGTTGTCAACATTTTTAAGCACAATAGTTCTTGATGTGTTAGACTAGAGATTTCCTTTGCTATTTGCAGTTTGGTTTCCGGTAGAGGGCATGTCAGGAAATGTATTTAATTTCATTTTGCATGAGAATTTGTACAGATCAATCCTCAAGTTGGCTAAATCAATCTCCAAATCTGGGCAGAAGGAGAGTCCTTCATTGAGGATTTTCATCTGATCTTCATTTAATAATTTCTTAGACAAATTTAAGATAAGATTCTCTTGATTTACAGTTTTTATGTTTTGCTTTTTCATTTCTGTTATTGTTTTTACTTTTGCATCTTCATCTACTTCTTCTGATTTTCCTCTCCCCCTGCCTCTTTCGGCAGTTGCTCCTTTCCCTCTTCATCGATCAAGGCTCTACTCCTTAAGCTGTCATATTTACTTGCAAAGTTATATATGCGTCCATCTTGATAGTCAATTCGGTCTCGGTTAAATTTCCTTGCTTTTCTTTTTTCCATTTAAACTTCATGTTTCTCTATTCTTTTTTCCATTTGTCCAGGTGCCTTCATTATTTTATCAGTCATGGTGTGTTTCTCCAATTCTTGTTCCAACTCCCTTATTTTAACAATTAATACCTTCAATTTTCTTTCAGTGTATGATCAGGGTATGCATTAATTTAAATAAGCATTCATTTGTATCCTCTTGCAAGGTCTTTATGAGATCTTCATCCAAGTCATTCAGGGTAGGTGAGATTAAAATTCTTAAGTCTCTTGGTATTCTTTTATATTCTTTGTATTTTTGCAGTGAGGTCATCTCCCACCATTTATTAGGCTCATTAGTGTGAGCCCGCTCAAGTTCCCTGATTAGGACATTGGTAGTTCTATCCGTATCCTCAACTTATTTTGCAGTTTTGTTCAACACGGTTACTTTATCATCAGTCAAGTGCTCACATGCCCTTTGAGATCTCTGTTGCCTTCTTCCTGCAATAGTGAATTATGGAACTCTAAACCCCTGTGTTGCACTTCAAGTTTTATTATTCTTATTCCAATCCTTGCAGCCCTCTCAATTTTCTATTCTTGTGAGGGTGTCTGGGCTATGCTTTTTCAAGTTTCTTTCTTCGAATGCTTTGTAAGCCTTTTCGTATGCAACCGCCTGACTTGATGCACTGAGCCAGCTTCCCAAGTTTGCAAGTGGTTGCTCCGCAGTTACTGCTGGCTGGAAGCAGGATCAGCCCTCCACCCCCATGCCTCCTTTGAAGCATTTGGGTCTCAACGCTGCAATCCCCGCTCACGCCCTGCTCTGGACTCCCATTGCTTACGAGTCGCCAACGACGTTCGCTTCTCTTCACTTCAGGCTCACTTCAGGCAGAGGTGTAGGAGAGAATCACCATTGCACGGGAAGCTGTTGCTGCCATCAGTCTCCGTCTTGCCTTCACGTTTGGGTGCACGCTTTGTGCAGTGCAGCTGCTGTAGTAAACTTGTTTTCACGACTCCATTGTTCAACTTACGGTGTCAACAGGAATCAAATACGGCACTACGGGGATGGTGTTCTTTTGATTTTATTATTCAATCACCAGTGCATCACACAAAGGGCCAGTCGACGCGTTTTGGCGCTTGACTTCCACAGGACCATAGAGTCCTGCCTTCGAGCTTATCCTTTTTCAAGTGCCATGACGTTAGTCCATCATCCATTTTTACATTTAAAAAAAAAAACATAACTAGACTGCACATTGTTTTCCTTTTACTCCTTGTCAAGTATTTTTCCCCATAACGACATTTGAATATCATGTAAAGTACATTAGATTACAATGTGTTACTTGACTTAATTTTCACAAACTGAGGAAAGTTGGCAACGGAATAAAATTTCGCTTTTATCTTTTCGTCTCCATTTCAAGTTACAGTAAAGTACTGTTGATGTATATATAATTAGATATATTCACATACACACACTTGCATACATACACACCCACCCTTTTTTATGGTTGCCCCCACCAGTTTTATCTGTGGGCCAAGGTCTGCCCTCCCTAAAACTCACATCTAGAGTTGGCAGTGTCAGAGTCCTGTTGTAGTTCTAGTGCGACTAGTAAATGGAGTTACCAGCCCAATCGGAATTTCAAGGAACACTGCAAACAGACTGACTGCTGAAAGCAGCAGATCACTCCCAATCAAATTCCAGTTATTGCAAGAATACCACTTGCAACACACATTAACTCCACCCCTGGAGTTATTGTTCAACCAGTATAGGTTAGTATGTTGGCGAGGGGGCCAGCAGGATAGGGTGCAAAAGAAGGCCACTTAGAATGAATCCCTTAACATATTTTTTAATTAACTGGAGTACAGAAAGTTGATTCTGCCCATCTAGGGCCATGTGTTGTGCGTTAAAAGCTTTAAGCTGAGAAGACAAAATAATGGGCACTCCAGGTCACCGTAGTCAATATTGAAGATTAGTGGTTTAAGATTTTCTTGAACAGCAACTCTTGTGGATACCCCTCAGCACACATTTACACCCACTTATGATATTCATAGCTAGCCACACTACTATGTCTCCAGACAGATATTATACAGTGGCAATTGCCACTGTGTAGTTATCGTTAGGTCAGTTTCCATAGGAAAAGGGTTTTTGTTTTGATAATAACTTTCGCACCATTTGATGAATCTTCACAAAAAGTTCATCCACCTCAGCTCCTTCCTGGAAAGTTATGGGAAGATCTATCAAGTGGAGGTAGAGAAAAAGCAGTGGGTGTGGGGGGGTCCCAAAATAAATTTTCCCCGTGCAATTTCCCATAGGAATTTTCAAAAACATTTCAGAAAAAAACAGCTGAACAGAATTACACCAAATGGGACAGAAGGAAAGATCTTTACACAGAAAGCGTGTTTTCGTGATTTGGTTTAAATCTGTTCAGTCGTTTTGGGGAAATTAAGGTTCAAATGTTATTGATATCTGGGCAGTTGGTCCCCAGGTAGGTCTGCAGTACCTACGCAGTGCTGTAAAAAATGTTTTAAATAGAACTATCTGATTGGTCGAGAGGGCTTTCTTTCACCCCACTCTGCAGGAAGACGTAAACAGAATGGGGCCAGGTGGGAAAGGCAGCTCAACGTGCTCTGAAAGCATCCGCCTAAACAGCACCTTACCGGGGTAATGCCAAGTGGCAGACTGGTCATTCCGTACCCAGCAGATATTGGGAAAATATTGATTTTTATGCTCTAGTAATAGAGTTAGAGCACAGCTGTGTGTCCGTTCGCTCTGGGACGAGGTGCTATATGTAATTTGCAAACAATACTTGTCTCCAGGACAGACACTAAAACTATGATTGTATCGCTTTTAGAACTATGTAAACCACCGAGGTTGACGAGTAAGCACACAGTGCACTGAATAGAGCACTTTTGTCACTAGACATAACTGCTAGATAAGATGCAATAATGCTCTTTTCAAGGGTACATAATTAGATGAGGAGTCAATCAAATAAATTGAAATCAAATTAGAGGATTAAGTCTTCAAAACAATTTAGAAAAAAATTAACAGTGCAGTTCTGCATTTTCTCTTTCAGAACTGGCTCACATTTTCAAACCTTTCGCATACCTGACCTCAAATTTTCAGGTGTCGGCTCTAGATGGCATGCATGCACAGTCTTGAACTGAGACATGCTGTGATCTACTGTTGTGGGTTTCAGCCCATCCATTAGCTTGCCATTTACTGGCTCCCACGTCGCTCAGTTATTCCTTCTCCTCATTGGTCAATGGCATACATGCGTCATGCCTCTTCCTTACTTTAGCCCTCCCCAGTCGCAGTACTGTTAAACTTACGCAGTGGCCATTTTAGGGTATTGTTTAGGGACTCCTTTTTAATTTTTAGGTCTCGGCTGCACCAGCGCTTGCGCTGGTCTGGCCGAGAGTTTTAGTAAGCGGGTTTTGGAAGTGCAAACACTGGCTTTCGGCTGGCGACCAGCTTGAGTTCACGATTGCGTGCACGCGCAGCTGCCATCTGGTCTTCCTCATTTCCTCGTCATGGCTCATTAACTCTCTGGACTCTGATGTTTCAATCGCAGCAGCAGCTCACATTACCAACTCAGGGCCCTGGACTACAGTCACATGAAAAACAACAGCGATTAGCATTGAAATGCAAGCTTTTTTTTGTCTAGTTAGAAATATTGCTTCGGTGGGTTGATTTCACCTTATATCGCTATTTGTTTTATATTGGGAGTCACAGCCTAATTACCAGTATTTTTGTCTCTCACTGTTTTTTTTTTTATATTTATTCGCACAAAGCTATATTTAAGGTTACTTTTTCCGCGTCACTTCTTCACTCTATTTAAACTCCACACCCCCCACTCTTATTGTCTCTCTCCTTCTCTCTCTCTCCCTCTCTAATTCTCTCGATACTTAATTAACTCTCCCCGCTCTATCTTTTTTAGCCTTTCATTCTCTCTCACCCCTTTATCTGTTTCTCTTTCAAACTCCTTCAGTCACTCTCTCTCCCCTTCTTTCTCTCTCTCTATCCCGCTCCACTCTTTATTCTATGTACACCCTTTCTCTCTCTTTCTCTCTCACTACCCTCTCTAATTGGGCATTATATCTTCACTCTATCTCTCACTTGGCAACAGCACAGCATCACTCAGCGCAACCACAGCATCAATCGGAGCCAGCACAGCATCAATCAGAGCCAGCACAGCATCACTCAGAGCCAGCACAGCATCAATCAGAGCCAGCACAGCATCACTCAGCACCAACACAACATCTCTCAACGCCATCACAGCATCACTCAACGCCATCACAGCATCACTCAACGCCATCACAGCATCACTCAGTGCAACCACAGCATTACTCAGCACAACCACAGCATCACTCAGCACAACCACAGCATCACTCAGCGCCACAACAGCATCACTCAGCGCCACAACAGCATCACTCTGCGCCACCACAGCATCACTCAGCACCACCACATCATCACTCAGGGCCAACACTGCATCACTCAGCACCACCACAGGATGACTCAGCACCACCACAGGATGACTCAGCGCCACCACAGGATGACTCAGCGCCACTACAGGATCGCTCAGCGCCACCACAGCATCGCTCAGCGCCACCACAGCATCGCTCAGCGCCACCACAGCATCGCTCAGCGCCACCACAGCATCGCTCAGCGCCACCACAGCATCGCTCACGCCACCACAGCATCACTCAGCGCCACCACAGCATCGCTCAGCGCCACCACAGCATCGCTCAGCGCCACCACAGCATCGCTCAGCACCGCCACCACAGCATCCCTCAGCGCTGCCACCACAGCATCGCTCAGCACCGCCACCACAGCATCGCTCAGCACCGCCACCACAGCATCGCTCAGCACCGCCACCACAGCATCACTCAGCACCGCCACCACAGCATCGCTCACCACCGTCACCACAGCATCTCTCAGCACCACCACCACAGCATCACTCAGCACCGCCACCACAGCATCACTCAGCACCGCCACCCCAGCATCAATCAGCACTGCTACCACAGCATCACTCAGCACCGCCACCACAGCATCACTCAGCACCGCCACCACAGCATCACTCAGCACCGCAACCACAGCATCACTCAGCACCGCCACCACAGCATCACTCAGCACCGCCACCACAGCATCACTCAGCACCACCACAGCATCACTCAGCACCACCACAGCATCACTCAGCGCCAAGACAATATCACTCAGGACCACCACAGCATCACTCAGCACCACAGCAGTATCATTCAGCATCATCTCCGCAACAGTCACCACCACCACCACTACCACCTCAGCATCACTCAGCACCACCTCAGCCTGCTCTCGGAATCTGGCATCTGTTGATTCTCCCCTAGCGTCTGGCCGCTTCTAGTGTTATAATACAGGTACTAGTTCCCAACCTTCACCCTCCGATTGTTTATGCCCCCTCAACAAAAAAAGCTTTAACAAACAACCATTGCAATAGACAGAAACAAGTTGCCAGCATTGCAAGAACAAAAGAAAACTGAGGAAATTTTTTATTGTAAATACTTTTTTTAATATGGTTGTTCAGTTTTACATAATGCCTTCTTGGTCATATATAAAGTAACAAAAATGCTTCTGACACTTTTTTATTATAACTTTTCAGCATGCCGCACAGCAGCCACACTTCTCTACAGCACAGCTTGAAGACATTGGCAAAGTCAATAGCTCTGGCTAAACACTTATAAGGCCCCAAAGGCGAGACCTATTGGCTATGCCAATGCTTGTTATTTGTGTAAGAGCGCTTTTGCCCACCATCTGCAAACATTAGGCGCAAGTTTCCTGTATCACGTGCACTCATTCATGTACTTCAACAGTGTTTTGTGGCCCCTTCTCAGCACTAACACAGAACTCGTGTGTATTTGGTTCAGTTATGTAAGTACCCCTTTTGCCAGGACACTCTATCCACTGTCACATAACAGTACAGCCTGGTATGCGAGGCGGTGGGGGTAACGGACCGGTTTGGAGTCGCTTTGAGTCTGAGTTGCCGGTACCGGAGATAGACTTGCAGGGTTCTGAGACATGTCTGCATAGCCGCCTTTATCCATGGGAGCGCTCCGTGTGATAGATGTTGTGCTGGAATGTAGTGCGTACATTTGCCCAGCACTGCCTCTGCCACCCATCAGTGTCTCTGTGAGTCCCATATGTGTGTGCCGGTGCCACCCATCTGTATCCAATATCTATCCGTTTCAAGCCTCTGGCCATCTAGCATATACGTGTGCCAGTGCTCCCCAGCCCCCTTCTGAACAGATCTCTACTCTGTGCATGCCACACATGCCCATGTACATTCTACCCATGCAGTGGATGCGCTCGCCACATGGCTGTGTCTGGATACCTGGTGCTGGTTCCAGGGTCTGCGCCCACTCTGTTCTGTGTAACCGTGCTCAAGCTTGCAATGTACGCGTCTATACCCCCCCCTTCCCCCCCTTTAGCTGCATGTGAGGTGTGTGTACGCTGCATCGGGCTCCCTCTACCTGTCCCCTTAAGGGGTGCACCTGTCTGAGGGCAGCCGGGGCTTTCATTCCCGCCCAGATCTCTGGCACCTATGCGTGTGGGGTGGGATTGTGTGCACAGCATGTATACCATTTGTGCCGCTTTCCTTGCACTGTATATTCATCATGCCAACCTCTAGTACAAATAACTGCATTGCACCCTTTGCCATCAGTGATGCAACGATATCTGTCGCACAAAGTGTTTTTTATTGTACCTGGAAGTCTCATTATGGCTGCCCGTGTACGAACCATAGATGCTTACGTACTTTCATTCATGCTCGATCTTGCCCTAGCTGTATATGTGTGGGGCGCATGCAGGACATTCTATAGCATTGCCTGTCTGAGATGCGGGTGTCTCGTTCTATATATGTGTGTACAGGCGCACAACACCCATTGCGCTCAAAGGTCTTCAGTCCCCCCCAGTCGTGTGTGGCAGCCCGGGCTGAGACAGCTTCCCGGGCGCGCACACAGCCGCACCGGAGTACTTAACAGGTCTTTAAAAGACCATTTGCTTGTTAATGAGGCTTTGTTTTTCACCCCTTCTTAGAGCCCCTGCATCTCCACTCTGCCTATTGCTGGAAGAATTAGCCCCCCCCCCCCGAAATGTGGCTCTAGTTGCGCCTGTGTGTGTGAATTCCTGCTTATTTCGAACATTGCTCGCACGCTGCCCTTCAGTCGTGGCGTGCAATGCTCGCGGGCGGGGGTTAAAAGAAAAAGAAAAAAACTTACCTGACCGGGTCCCGCGCCACCTCTCCTGGGCCGGGTCCCTCGTTTGATTTTCCTGAACAGGAACAGGCATGCACCCTCCCCTCCCGTGAGCAAATCACAACGCTGCAATGGCAGCATTGTGATTGGTGCAGACAGCACCCAGCCGGGCACCTGTATGGAGGCCATTTTCTCTATGTAGGCTGCATGCAGCCTACATAGAGAAAATGTAGAGTGCGCATGACTGGTTTGGTCGGCCCCAGAGGGCCGACCAAACAGTCAGGGTACTCAGAGTGGTGCAACCCATTCCTCTCCGACCCGCTCACCCACCCCAACCAGGCATCCCTCCCGCCCGCCCCCAACCAGGCATACCCCGCCTTCTGCTTCTCGCACTGCGAGAAAGTAGTGGGGTGACGCTCCTCCGTCCTAATGGAGGAGCCGCCCCTGCTGCCCTTGCCCTTTGTTGGTGTCAGAATCCAGCATTCAGTTCTCCATCGCACCCCTCGGTTGTTCACTCCTGGTGCCTCCCATCTCTTGGTTCACCCAGTCACCCTCCTCGGTCTGCTGCAGTTAGACCCGGGTAGCCCTAGGTAGGAGACAGCCGTGCCCGACCGGCTCTTGTGACAGGACTATATGCCTGAGCTGTGCATATCTGGGAGCCTGTAAGCAGCATTTCTCATTTACCAACTTTAAATAACTCTTGCACTAGAGTAAAGCACTCCCTGGAAAGTTGGGAACCCCAACTACACTGTCTCTCAATGTGGTGTTATTGCCTTGTCTTTTTCAATGCACAGAGTGCACAACTTTACCCATTCAGCTGCGTGTACCTCTCTTTGCGATCGCAATCTCTGCTCTCCTCCCCCCAATACTGAAGTAATAAACAGAGAGAAGTGTGTTTCAGAGGAGGGAATGGGAAACAGATACCCTGGGAGGCACTTTTTAGGTCTCTGCTCTTCCAAACAAGCATTAGTAAATGCATAAGGTTTCGCCTATGTGATTAATAAGCTTTTTTTTGTTGTAAGTTGTAGCTTCCGGAGTAGGTGTACAATATAAGTTACAGAAAGTCTGTTAAAGTGTAATGACTTATTTATGTACAAAAAGGCAACATATTGTGCTGTTACTAGTGGTAATATAAAGTGGGGGTTTAGGTAAATGGTGGAGGACAAAGGAAAAAAAAGATGTACCTGATAAGTAGGCTCGAAAGTGGTGCAGCTATGGGGAGAATAGGTAAAGGGTGGATGAAAAACCATACAAGTACAGCATAAGCACTGTTTTTGCAAATCAAAAAAACAAGATTACAAAAACTAGATGAAATGGTGTTGTTTGGTGATTGTCCATTTTTAAGGTAAACAAATGAAAATTAACTTTACATTTTTCAAATGAGCTTTAAAGAAGTTGTGCAATATAAGTGAAAGAAACACACTGAAAGTGAGATCATCATTTTATTGAGATGGGCAAGTTTTAAAAAAAATTTAATTACAGATCTCATACAAAGTTTTTTTATTTTGCACTGCATTTTTTTTTATTTTTGCAAGTAAACATGAATATAAACTCTGAAACAATAATGAGCATATAGTAAATATTTGCACTTGCATTGTCATTGGCATTATTTTACTTATGGTTTAAATTTGTCTTTCTTTAAACAGAGCACTGACATTTTCAGTTATTGTGCTATATACTTTGAAGTTTGTATGTTGTAACATACTGTATTTTGTCCCCAAGGCATGTGTTATAAGTTCTGGTGCCACTTCACCTGCTACACCATCGAAATCATGACCCTAGTGCCTGTTAAAAAACTGCACTTTGCCTGTTTTAAGAATGTGCATTTGATGTTCTTTATATTATATAACAACGAAAATACGGGAGGCTGTTTAAATTACTTTGGAGAACTCAAACCCTATTGAGCAATGAAGCTGAAATACCACATGTTAAAAATATGCAAATACATATGAATGCATTTTACATCCACAAAAGATGAATGGCAAAATTCTCACTATTAGGAAATAACTCCTACTTCCGTTTACAGAACACCGCTCAATTACCACGTTGCTTAATCATATGGCCAACGGAAAATACAGCAAATGATATAACATGTTTTTAGTGCTAGAACAATACAATCTGCACAGTAAAGGCCAGTCTGAAAAAAGCTAGTCTTACCAGCCACCTGCTTACTAAGCTAAACGCTTGGTATTAAAAAAAAAAATAAGTGGCGCTCACACCAACGAAGAAAAAAACCTTTTTTTAAATTTAAAAGTATTCCAAAATAATAGATACCTTCCGGGAAAAAAAAAAAAAAAAGAGCAGCACAAATCCCATACAGTCACCAAACACGCTTGCTCACAAAGACATGCTTCGACGCAAGGCAAAAATGTCCAGCAGTTGGAATATTCAAATTGACTGCTCTTTAAACTATATAGCCTCCCTTCTCTGCCAGTAGAAGGAACAGGCTGCAATCAAAAAACTCAAATACTTTTAGAACAGGCAAGACTTTATGGCAGTACTCTGGCACTGTAATGTTATACAGAAACTGCCACAATGGATAAAGGAGGTTAAAACATCCCTTTAGAGCACCATGGAGTGTGCTCAATAAACCAAGGCAATCACTTTGTTGCTGGCGCATTATGTAGCGTAAACCCGAACAAACATGAAACAGAAAAATAAAAAACTATTTTATTTACGGAACAATATCAAATAATGTGAAAATTATTTAAAAGTTCCACCCACTAAAGCAGGGTTAAACAAGCACATTTTAAATGCATGCAGCCAGGGGAAGATAAGTACTGGTAAACTGTAAATGCTGTGCAGCCTTAACATATGAAAAAAGTTCCACAACTTTTGAGCTTGGTGCCACTGCGCTTGCTGCACAATTTTAATCATACCATATTGCCTGCAAGGTAACTGCCTGTTTAGCAGCAAAATATAGCAATATTAGGTGTTTATTGGTATGCCTAGAGCTTTTGGTCCCGGTGTCACTGCTCCTGCACCATTGCAATCATGGTCCTAGTGTCCCCTAGATAATTGCACATGTGACTATGTTTAGTAGTAAAATATAGCAATGTTAGGTGTTTAGAGGAAATGGTAACAAAATGTAAACAGTCAATGGTATGCAGCGTTAACCAAAAGGAAAAAAGTTTGAACCTCCAAAATGGATGTGAATGAGCAGTTAGGCCACGGGATGCTGATAGGAGACAAAGAAGGGAGAACAGGTTACAACCAATAGAAACAGAGGTAAGTACACTGGCAAGCATATGGACCAATACAAAGTGAAGGCAGGATGTAAGTCCCTTTTAATATATATTTTAAAAAAAATAGATCTCACAAGCACAGCGCAAGCACTGTGCTGGCGAAACCTAAGAACATAATATATGAAGATTGCAGATAAACATTTGAATCCATCTCGAGCCACCCGATCCCTGTCCACTCCACTTAATTCCACTCCATACCACACAATGCTCCTACCAATAATTCAACTGCTCTCCATACCACAATTTCAATCTACATAATTAAGCTCCACATAATTCAACACAACGCCACACAATTAAGTGCTGCGCAATTCTATAATGCACAAATCCACACTGCATCATTCCACTACACCCATTTCAATATCTCACAATTCCAGGCCACACAGGTCCGGTCCACACAATTCCACTCCACATCACTCTGCCCCATGCCACATAGTTACAATTCATAACATTCAACTCCACATATTTCCTTTCTGCTCCATGCTACATAATTCCACTTCACATACCACTCCACGCTACATAATTCCACTCCATTCCAATTCACATAATTCAACTACACACCATTCAACTCCATTTAATTTCACTACACAATTCTACTCCATGGTACATAATTACACTCTATGCCACATAATTCCACTTCACATATATACACAGCTGCAAAACACATTACACTCCACAAATTCAAATGCGCACCAAGCCACATAATTCCACTCCACACTATGCCACATAATTTCACACAACACCACAAAATTCCACACCACCCAACATAAATCTTCCACATACCACTCCACAGCACTTAATTCAACTCCACATAAATCCACGTCACCCAACTTAGCAACACTCCACATAAATACACTCCATGCCACATAGATCCACTCAACATAATTCCACTCAACACCACACAATTTTACACCACATAATTCCACTCCACGCCATTCCACATAATTACACTCCATGATACAATCCCACTCAGCATAATTCCGGTACACTCTATACCACATAATTGCTATCCCCAAACTTCCACTGCACACCATGCCACATAATTCCACTACACAACTCCAATCAACACCACAAAATTCAAAGCCACACAATTCCACACCACATAATTGCAATCCACACAATATAATTCATCATGACGATTCCAATCCATGCCAATCCATACAATGCTCTCAGGGTAAATTCACACCATACAACATAATTAGACTCCACATAATTACACTCTGCGCCATGTTACATATTTACATTACACATATTTCAACTAGGCACCACATACATTCACTCAACTCCATAACACATGGCTAAAAGACATTGACAATAGGTCTCGGTTTGCCGAGACCTATTGGCCAATGCTTGTTGAACTGTGTTACAGCAGAGTCCTCATGGATGGCAAGTTTGGCAACAAGGGCTGTATTTGTAACAGCCAACGTGTTCTGATGGGACACAAATGTGGCATGCAAAGCTTCCCAAACCCCAAATACTCAACATGACCAAAACAGCAGTATAAGCACCAATCCATAGCAAGTTAGACTATTCCAGTAGCTTACTTGTAGGTGACATCTACCTCTAAACTCTGTAACCACTGGATAATGTTCTTAAGTTGGCCACTACGACCCTCATTAACTTCCCAGACACAACCCAGCACTGCAGCCCAATTTGAGAGTCATTGGTTTTATATAAAAAAAAAAAAAGTTTAACATTTGGCCTCTTTAAGGGAATAATTTCCTATTTAATTTCAACAGCGACAGCAAGAGTCGCGATATTACTTTTAAGTACCCTGCAATTAATCATATTTCTATGGCATCCTAGAATATGTTGCCTTTCATTATTCTTTACTTTAAAGACTAGGACTAGTGGACATTAGATTCTCTTAAACAGCTCAGACACAAGGCTATTGGAAGCGCTGCCTAAGCTTGTTTTATTTAAATCTCTAATCCAGGTTCAATCCTACAAAGTAACAAAGTGCTTTATTTAAAACTTGTTTGTGAAGAATAGCACCAGAGCAAATACTGTGGTCTTTAACTGCCACAAACTACTAAAGCATTGTAAGGAAGTGTCAGTGAAACAGACTGGCTGATAAATCCTTACACAGAATGTACTAAACCCGTCACCATGGCTACATTTGGGGAGAGAAAATGTAAACTGCTTGAGAAGTCATGTCCACAAGGCGGATTTTATATATTTAGCATGGGGTTGTCCACAGATTATGGATGACTGGGACAAGTTCTTTCAATCCTTAAAGCTGATGACAAACGTGTTGTTGGCGGTAGCGCTATTGGCTTTGCTAGGACATGTGACAAACGTCCCGAAGAGCAGCAGTAAGTTCTTGGGTCTCGCACTGCTGCCAGGGAAACGTACAGTGGCAATACACTGCGACGGAGGTACGGCTCCTACGATGGATGGAAGGGCTGGATACTTACACGCTGAAGCATACAGCACATTATTGCCACAGGACATCCCTGCCGAAGAATATTTGGGACCCCCCTGTGGAAGCTCCTGGCTAAGAAGGATCGCAGTCAGTGGGCAGCAGAGTTTGACTGAGTGACACTGTGCTACAGAAATTTCCAAACTTTGATATGGTGGTGGACCGGGTCCGTCTCCCAGAGTATCATTTGTGAACCGTGTCAATTATCTGTTCCTAATTTGATGAGTCATTGTGCAGTACTGCTTGACAGGCATTTGCAATGCAATAGGTCTCGCATTTACGCGAGTTTGAGCTATTGCTATTGGCATTGCAAATAGCAATGCCTTTTAATTTTGTTTTAGTTTTAAAAACAAATAAAAGGCATTGTCATTTACAATGCCAATAGCTTAAACTCGCGTAAATGCGAGACCTATTGCATTGCAAATGCTTGTATATGTGTGTGATTTTATGTACCAGTTTGTCTGCCAATATTTGCTAATACATGTGCCAACTGATTGTGTCTTTATGTTTGCCTGTGAGCTTTGATCGATGTGTCTGTTCATTATTGCGAGTGCCTACTTCACAGAGTTTTGTGTTTGCCAGTGTTCAACGGCATCTTTGATTGTGCTGTGGAATGTCGTGTCTATCTGTGCCTTCCCAAGCAAGTCAGTCAGTCTGTGTACGCGTCTGCCTCTGGTGTGTGTTTGTGAACCTGAGTGCACACTGGAAGTAAGCACTTCCTTAGGGAATATCGTACCCTCGTTTACACTGGCATGGCACCACTGAGAGCAGTGCTTTAAATGGACAGGTACTGTCCCGTACTGAGTACCGGTACTTCCCAGGAGTAAACAGGTACTCTAAATAGCGAGTACCTGTACGTCTTTATTTCTAGTTAAAGAACTGTCTGACAGGACACCCCTCCACCCTGTTCCGGGAAGGGGGGGGGGGGCAGCCAACGAATGCAATAAGTGCCCTTTTCCAGACTTGTGTTAGGAGCCATTGCACCATTTCTGCGCCACTCTCCCAATCATAGTCGTACCCCTCGTAACTGCGCAGAGACGAGCGGCGGGGGCGAGTGTGCTGTGTGTGTTTTAGAGGATGGGATTGTGTGTGTTAGGGCTAGCAGGAAGAAGAATTACATGACAACTAAGAGTCTGGCACTTAGTCATGTTCGTAAAGTGAGAAACTGGCAGGTGCTGTTTTTTTCTGAGGCGCTGACACGCTAAAACAAACAGATCGCCTTCCTTGGGATGGATACCGTGGGCTGTAAATCTAATTGTGCGCATTTCCTCATATCGAGGACTGTGGGCAAGACGTTGTCCTGTGCTGCTCTCATATGTGGGCAGACGAATGGCCTCATTCTGTTGCTGGGGGATTTTCCCAGTTTGGCACGTAGGGCACGTGCTTTCTAGAAACTCAACCGCCCCTTTCTGGTGCGAGAAAGCACATCTTTGCTGCACTTTATTTAATGTTTGCAATTTTACATTGCGGGAAGGTATTGGAGATCTTTACAAGAGAACCGGTTATACCACACAAGGACACATTCATTTTTGCTGAGGCACAGGGAGATTAAGTGATTTGCCCAGAATCACAGGATGTTGAACCGACCCCGAGACTTGGTTCCCTCCGGCATGTCTAGCCCCATCCTCTCTCTCGCAACAAAGCGAGAAAGAAAGTGATTTGCGAAGGGATGTTTCCCCTTCCTGCGGAATCAGCTGTAGGAGGTCAAAGTTAAGAAGCTTCACAGCAGGACTGCATATATGTGTGGGGGAATGTCTGCTGAGTTGAACGTCTAAGGCGTGTCTTTATGGTGTGGTAGATTTGAGCGTTCATGGCTTTTGTGAGTGTTGGTGTCTGCACGTGTGTACGTTTGAACTGTGTTGCATTTGATATTTACGCATGCAAGTGTGTGGACTCGTTTTCAATTCTGCTTTCCCCGGCTATGAAGAATATGTGACCGCTGGTGCATCACAGCGCCGTTTTGTATAACGCGGGTATTTTATGCAGCGCCTCGCTTCGCAGCTATGCACAAACCTCCTGAAGTTTCCGACCTTTAGCTGCCAATGCCAACCACTTAATGAGAATTAGTGGCGAGGGGGCGTGGTTTACTCTGCAGCCTTTAGCTGCAACCGCGGGAAGATTCGCGCCACCGCATGCCCTAATTGAGCCATTTGGGAGACACCAGTGAGTTATTCTTTCTTATAAAGCGGCTACGACTACTTCCCATTAAAGGAGCCACCGGAGGAGGCATTGTTTGTTCTTGATAGCTAATGGCACCATAATTACCGGGTCTGGCCATCTTCTTATGCTTATGTCCCATGACAGTGTTTAAAATACATATAGCACACAGTAGCACTTTCCTCATAACTAGAGTTAATTTTCCTGATTAAGCAGTGGTCCTGCTCTGTAGGGCTCCATAATTGCTTCCCTAAATAAACTACATTTAGGATTCGGGTTAACAGGAAGTTAAGATGCGGCCCCCTCTCCTCAGCCCCCAACTGTCACACTCCACCTCCACCCCCATACATGCACATGCGCGTGCTGCCTTACGTACTGAGGAAGATCTGCTGAGGCCGGGAGGGGCTGGGGGATGCAGGGGAAAGCTACAGAGAGAGGTGGCAGCAGCGGCAGGGAGATGGGGAGCTGAGGAGGGAGAGATGTATGTGAGAGAGGCGCTCAAGGCAGCGATGGGTGAGGGCCCCCGGGCACACCCGAGAGAGCTTTGAGAAACAGGAATAGAAAGTCTGTGCGAGCGGGAGAGTCTGGTAGACTGAAGGAGACTGGAGGGGGACGGGGGGGTTAGATAAGAGAAAAACAAAGAGAGAGAGTGAGACAGATGTGAAAGAGAGAGAGGCGGAAGAAAGAAAGAGGAGAGGGAAGGGGAGAAACAGAGAAAGAGCTGGAGAGATAGTCGCGCAGAGAGAAAGAAGTTAAGTAGAAAGAGCGCGAGCGAGACGGACCCATGGGCAAGAGGGAAGGCAGGTGGATCTAATGTTACAAGAAGAGAGAAGGGTAATGGAGAGAAAGCTTGAAAATGTGGTAGAGAGATGAAACAGGAATGACACCACTCAACGTGACAGATGTTCGTATCCCCAGTGAGTTCCGGTTGCCTCCAATGTCGTGACAATGGATGTGCACAGGGCTACGCTCTGAATAGGTCGAAGAGTTTCCCACCAAGGAATGTGCTGGGGAGGGGTGCGAAGTTGGGAGGCGCGGGCGATTCCCACGCAGAGGTGATCGGTTCTTAGACGTGTGGTTGATGGGCATATTCCGTGTATCGCAACCAAGCCGCGGGTCTCTCTCTCTCCATTCACTAAGTTTCAGAATGATCTTTTAATCTGGATTTAAACAATATTTTATAGACTTTTAATTTTGGTTTAAAGCCGTAATCTAATTTCTGAGCTGCTGGTGCTATTACACAAAATAGCTTTGTTGCTGAGTTCTATTTTTACGGAATGCCCTTACTAGAATGTGGGACTTTGTACCTAATTTATAGCTCGGATGCAATAAAATGGCTTTTTGTGTCCGCTTCTTAGAACCCAGATCTGAAAGCCCGATATCCGGGGCGGTGACTTCATAAAACAAGCATTTGCAATGTAATCGGTCCGATTGCATTGCAAATGCTTAAGTTTAAAACTGAGCACGGCACCACTTCACGGACACCGCGCTCGGTTTCTTTATATATTTCTTAACTTTAACACTGAGCGCGGTGTCCGTGAAGCGGCGCCGCGCTCAGTTTCAAAGTTAAAAACAAGCGTTCGCCAGGCAGCCGCTGTTTATTTTTGCATCGCGCTTTCACTTTAAAGTGAAAGCGCGATGCAAAAATAAACACGCGGCGCCATGTCTCCTTTTTTGTCCGGCCCATCCAGACTGGATCGCACGGCTTGTTTACATAACACGCCTCCTTGCGATAAGAAACTGCTTCACGACAGCCGTGAAGCAGGCGATCCAGTCCGGATGGGCCGGACAAAAAAGCCAAAAGGAGGCACTCCAGAAAGCTTATTTCCAATGGCAGGCCACCGTTTAGCATAAACAGTGACGCCAGCCAATGGAAATAAGGGGCGGGGCTTCAAGCCCTTTTCTAAAACTCATCAGCAATAAATCTCGCAGAGCGAGCTGCGCATGTGCGCAGCAACGCTAGGCAAGACCTAATAAACATTAAAAAAAAAAAAAAGACTGGAGGGGCGGCCAACCAGTGCAAACCCAGGTTTCTCGAGGTGCCGCCCCTTAGCAAAGTAACAGAGGCCCTGGAGACGAGTAAGCGGTGGGAGCGCAATGCCATCCACAGTGGAGAGAGCAAGGGAATACCTTCTCTGACAGGAGAGGACCCAAAGATTGGCACTGTTAAGGACTCTTCTGGCCTGGAGGTGCTGCCTGCACTGTTACAGTGAAAGGAGACAGCGGACTTGAGCCAGACTGACTCCTGTAAGACAGTGCGTCGGCGGAGGTTCCTCCGTTAAGGCAGAGGAGTGTTGCCCAGCCGGCTGCGAGCACAGCAGGTACACACAGAATAACAAAATGGTAATTACCATTTTATTATTCTAATGTGCTGCCTGCCACAGTGAGTGGATGGTGGGGGCAGGGCAGATTCCTGCAGATTGACGTAGGTGCTCAGTGGGCATGAAAGATTGGCCTGGCTGTCTACAGCAGGCTAATCTGACATGCAGCCAGGCCAATCTGACATGCACACTTCAGCCTGCACAATCCCAGCGCTGTAAAACAGCCGAGGGATTGCAGGTACAGGCCCCCAGCCTCAAAACAAGCACAGAGTTAGCCTGCTCAAACCAATCATGGAGCTGCTCTGCAGGTCCGGGATTGGTTGGATTCGAATGCAGGAAATAAACCACCTTCCTTTCCTGCTCGTCGACCGAGAGAGGAGTAAATATTGGTGAGTTTTACAGCGCTCTGCATCTCACCGATTTTTAAAGTTGCGAGCCGCCCCTGCAGAATGTGTCCTTTGTTCTGGACTGCCCCCACTCAGAGAATGTGCTGGGCAGTGCACAATTTCTAGTCTCAGGATACAGACATAGAAGGCAGAAATGGATATATGTGGCACTCCAAGGCACCATCCTCAGAACACCAAGGTGCACTTTCAGGCCAACCACAATGGAGCCTGGGTCAGCTACAAACAGATTGGTCCCAGAGAAAGTTCAGAAGCCAAAAAGTAAAATTAAGAGTCTGAAAGCAAAAAGTAAAGAAAAATTCTAAGTCCAACTTCAGAAAAGGACTTTGTCACTTTTTGGGAAGAAAAACCCTCCCCAAGTGGGTTGTCACTGAAATTGTAGTAGCAGCTGTAGAATCTAAGGCTGGATAACTGAAGTAGGTGGGTCCCACTGGCATTCTGGAGCTTTGGAGACTTTGTGCTTAAAATTTTCTAGGTCCCAACACAGACTAGGACTTACTCATTTTTGGGTGGTGCGGGGGACCTTTGAGCAGGACAAAGCTGAAATTCAATCAGACGTTGAGGAATTGCTGGATGAATACTTTCTCCAGTTCGTCCCGCTGAAGCTCTGTAGGAAAAGTTTCCAAACGTTTTCAAACTTTCTTCTGGTGCCCAAAACAACAACAGGAAGGACGCCAGGGCCTCAAGAGAAGACACAGCCTCTCAGGGAGTCATGCAGAGGCAAACAACAATGTCCAGTCCAAGTCCAGGTGCCGCTGGTCAGTTTGGCACTTAAGGGAAAAGGCCTCTTGCCGCTTGTTGTGTCCCGTAGCCACAAAGTCACTGACACTTCGAGTCCACTTCTGTGCCCAGAGTACAAAGGGGAGCAGATTTGGTCCTTCAAGGCTCCTCTCACAAGAGCAATGGATCTGCAGTCTGTGATCCATCATCTGCATGTCCAGAAAGTGCTCTGAAGATAGTGCCTTGGGGTGGAACTTTTATGCTCAAAAACAGCTAGTGGGTGGGGGTGACTCTTGGATCTTCCCTAACCAATAATGGTAAAAGGTCCCAGGAGAATTGTAGGAAGGTAGGATCCTTCTGCATGGTTACCCCCACTTTTTGCCTTGTGCTAAGCTGTATTTTGACTAGTCTGGGGTCCTGATTAGCAGGATACCAGTCAGTCTATCTGCTTTCTCCCTAAACTGGTGTGTTCAGTACTTAGGTACATGCCAGATTGGATACTGGGGTACCCTTATAAGTCCCTAGTATATGGTACTAAGGTACCCAGGGCATAGGTACCCCAGAGGTCTCCCATGGGCTGAAGCATGTATTATGCCACCCATGAGAGACCATTCAAAATGGAAGTACAGGTCTGCCATTGCAGCCTGTGTAACCTGGTGCTAGCACCACTTACTAAAGATATAGGTTTTCTATATCGAGGGTCACTGCACTTAAAAACTATAAGTCACCCCTATAGCAGGCCTTTGCAATCCTGAAGGCAGGGTGCGTGGTTCTAAGTGAGAGGGTGCCCCTGCATGAGCAGGACACCCCTGCAGCCTATGGAGTCCATTCTCCCGGGTTGTCAGTGAAGCAGCCACATACTATATAGGGGGCACCGCGTAATTACGCGATGACCATCTCGAAAACGGCAGCAACGAATCCTATCATGTTTGGAATCAAACATGTTGGAATCATACCTCCCACACCGTAAACGGTGTGGGAGGTATGATTCCAAGTACTGGAAGAGCCCTCCGTTAGGCTCTGTGTTCCCGGTACCAGCTTTCTTGACCCAGACAGCACAAAATGGTTGCTGCAGCCCACAGACCCGATTCTGCCCTCCTGCTGCTGAGCCAAGCTCAAGCAGGGGAAGGCAGAACAATAGGCATCCTGTCACAGGGAGGTGTGACCACCTCCTAGACAGGATTTAGTGTATTGGGATGGGGTGGGTGCGCTTGCCGGCGCCACTCAGACTGCATGAGGGGCACATTCCGTGTCCCTGTGCATAGTCCAGTTCAAACCAGTCCTGGGAGCCGTTGGCTCCCGCTCTGGCACGAAACTGGACAAAGGACATGGGAGTAACCTCCCCCCTGTCCCGACCCTCCCCTGGGAGGGTCCCCTGAATCTTCCCAACCCTTTCCCTAAGGTACTTAAGGTCTTACCTGGGTGTAGGTCCTTAGATTCGTCATGGGATAAGATTCAGATCAGACACCACTGCTCTTCTACCGTCTGGGCACTCTGGACTTCACTGGACTTCGTTTAGGCCTGACTTAGTCTCCCTTCCAGTCTGCTGCATCGTCTGTGCATCATACAGGAACCTTCCAAGGCCTGTGAAGCATCAAAGACACTTGAAGAAATATCCCTTGGAGTGAAGGAGTAACTTCCCTGCATTTGCAGGCACCGCAACTAACTCGACTGGTCTGAAGATCCTGAGCTCCTCTGGACTCTGGGCTCTGCAACACAGGTGGTGGTTTTCCACAGTTCCCGAGGCCTGCCCTGCCCTCTCACCAAGTTGGAGGCCAGTATCCCCCGTGGCGGTTGCAATAACCGAAGCCCTGTGCACTGCGTCCAACTTTCAGTTGCAAAGGCTTGTTGGTTTATTTCCAAGAAGATCTTTGGCCCTCAAGTAGCCCCAACCTCGAGCACCTCCAGTGACCAGAATGTTCAGCCACACCACATCGTGGCCTGCATCTTTTGGTGAGCTGCTTGAGGTCCTCTCATGACTCCTGTGCCTCTGGCCTGTGGGTCCACTTGAGGGTCAAACTTGTTTCTTTTGGGCTTCCCCGATTGCTCGGGCCTGCCCTGACTGCGGCAAGTCCCCTGGACCTTGCTGGTCCCTACGTTGCTCCTTCTTTGATTCCTGTGTTGCTTGCCTTTGCCAAGGCTTGTTGGTGCTCCTGCCGGACACCGACCCCTCAGCACACTCAACATCCTTCGTGGGACAACTCGTGCACGGCTCCTGGTCCTCCTCAGCATCGCCTGGTCCTCACAGCTGCAGAGTCAAGGTCATCGTCATCCATCCTGCAACATCCGACATTGGAGGGCCTTCGTATTCCAAGTCTCCTGGTCACCCCTGAGTGACAGACTCTGTCCCCTCTGCTTGCAGGTACCTCTCATCTAGAATCCTTCCTTGGATTCCACCGGACACTTTCTCCTTCTTCAACAGCGGCACTGTCCTGAAGTCCTCCATTGGGTTCGACAGCGGTTTCCGACACCACTTCACACGTATGCACCCGGCTTCCCTGGTGTAGGTAACGTGGGTACTAGGGTATCCAGGGGTGGGGAGGCTCTCCAACCTTCTGTCATCCACGGGGTTTCTTCAGGGTCCACTGGAAAGGGTCCTTAATCTTTAAATGCTTTGGCCGCGAGGAAGGAGAAGGAGCGGCCTCCCGATCTGGTCTTTCTGGTGTGGGGGACCACGGCGTAGGAGAGATGGGCTGATCATAGGGTCCTTTGGGGTGTGTGGAATTTGAGTCGGCTGTTCAGGTATGCTGGTCCGTTGCCGTGGAGGGCCTTGTGTGCGTGGGTGAGCATCTTGAAGGCGATTCTCGTCTCGACGGGGAGCCAGTGGAGTGTGCGCAGGTGCTGGGAGATGTGGCAGTGTTTTGGCAGGTTGAGGACCAGTCGTGCGGCGGCGTTCTGGATGTTCTGTAGCTTGCGGGTGAGGTTTTTGTTTATTCCGGCGTAGAGTGCGTTGCCCTAGTCGAGTCTGCTGGTGACCAGGGTGTGAGTGACGGTCTTTCGGTGTTCGAGGGGGATCCATTTGAAGGTCTTACGAAGGAGGCGGAGGGTGTGGAAGCAGGAAGACGAGACAGAGTTGATCTGGCGGTCCATTTTGAGTTCGGAGTCCAGGATGATTCCCAGGTTGCGTGCGTGGTCTGTGGGGGTTGGCGGGTTTCCGAGGGCGGGGGGCCACCAGGTGTCGCTCCAGGCATTGGGGTTTGGGCCCATGATGAGTACTTCTGTTTTGTTGGTGTTTAGTTGTAGGCAGCTGTTTTTCATCCATTTGGCGACGGCTTCCATGCCTTCTCGAAAGTTGCGTCTGGCGGTGTTGGGCTCGTTGGATAGGGAGAGGATGAGCTGGGTGTCGTCTGCGTATGACACGATGTTGAGTCCGTAGGTTCTGACGATGGGGGCGAGTGGAGCCATGTAGACGTTGAAGAGCGTCGGGCTGAGGGAGGAGCCCTGGGGGACTCCGCAGGTGGTAGGTGTGGGGTCCGAGAGGAAAGGGGGAGTCTGACCCACTGCGTCCTGCCGGAGAGGAAGGAGCGGATCCAGTCGAGGGCCTTGTCCTGGATTCCTGCGTCGTAGAGTCTGCGTATTAGGGTGCGGTGGGAGACTGTGTCGAACGCCGCTGATAGGTCGAGGAGGATGAGGGCTACTGTTTCTCCTTTGTCCAGTCGGGTGCGGATGTCATCTGTTGCGGGGAGGAGGGCGGTTTCCGTACTGTGGTTTTTTCTGAAGCTGGATTGGGAGGAGTCGAGCATGTTGTGTTCTTCAATGAATGTGACGAGTTGGCTGTTGATTGCTTTCTCGATGACTTTCGCTGGGAACGGGAGCAGGGAGATGGGTCTGTAGTTTTTGAGGTCGGTGGGGTCCGCTGAGGGTTTCTTTAGGAGGGGGTTGACCTCGGCGTGTTTCCAGTCGTCGGGGAACGAGGCGGTCACCAGGGAGCGGTTGATGGTGTGGCGGAGCATGGGTGCGATGGTGTCGGCGGCTCTGTTGAAGATGTGGTGGGGGCAGGGGTCCGTGGGGGCCCCTGAGTGGATTGACTTCATTGTCTTCACACGCTCTCCATGGGGGTCCCTATCTACTCACCTTGGGTGGTTCCTTGGGTCCCCAGCACTTCTACTTCCTCTTGACATTGTCTTGACCCGAGTCGTGGTTCTTATACCACTTTCTTAGTATATGGTTTGGTCCCCCCCTGGGGCCACTGTGTATTTCGTGCTTTTTACTGTGTTTCTTTGCTGAAGTATTTTGTGCATTGTGCATATCTCCGGGTAGGAGATATTTCTATGTGTTAGAGAGTATTATATAATAAATACATATTTTTATAAATACTTTGTGTGGTTCTTTTTCACTTAATCGATACTATAAGATTGTATTCTGGTAAAACAAGCTGTTTTACACTCCTTCTGGACTAAGCCTGAAGGCTGCTCTATACAGCTACCACTTAGAGTGCTTTCTAAGGTTGTCTAAGACCTCTTAAATCACCATAAGGGTTGTCTGGACTGGTGCAAGGTGTCCACTTAAGTGTACATCATATACCAGGCCAGCTTCTCACAAGAAACCCTACTCACGGTTACAGCAGTTCCTGTTTGCCCAATTGCAAACAATCCCAGGGTACACTTTATTCCCAAAATCCAGGTTGGGAAAATACTTCTCCACCTGTAATGAGCCTATGTGCCCTCCCAGGGGGGTCTCCAGGGTAATGAGCAGTCCCATCCTCTGTGGCCTCAAAGCCTGTCCTGGTGTACCTACCAGTTACAAAAATGCAAAAACCATGGTAAAAAAAAAAAAATTTGGTTTTCTTTTACAACTTTGCTTGATTCTGAAAATTGAGATGGCAAAAGTGTACAAATGCGGCAACATCCTCATAACAAAGGTGCATTTGCAAGCCAACCACAATGGAGCCAATTACAACAAGTGGGTTGGTCCTGAAGAATGTACAAAAGCTAAAATGTAAAAAAAAAAAAATAATCTGTAAGGCAAAAGCAAAAAAAATATAAGTTTCACGTCCCACTTCAGAAAGAGACTGTCACGAGTGGGTTGCCACTGAAATTGATTAAGCAGCCATGGAACCGAAGGCTAGATACCTGGAGTAGGTGGGTTCCACTGGCGATCTGGAGCTATGAGATTTCTTGTTGAAAATTTTCTAGGTCCCAAAACAGGCTGGAGGTGTGGAGGACCTTAGAGCAGGATAAAGCTGAAATTCAAACAAATGTTATGAAATTGCTGGGTGGATTCTTTTTCCAATGAGTCCCGCTGAGGCTCTGGAGAAAAACTTAAGTTTCCATACATTCTTCTGATGCCCAAAACCACAGAAGTACTCTTCTAAGGACCCCAGGGGCTCAATGGAAGGCAGGCAGACAGACTCTCAGGGCGTCAGGCAAAGGAAAACAACAAAGTCCAGTCCAAGTCCAGTTGCCACTGGTCAATGGGATACTTCAGGGAAAGGGGCCTCTTGCAGCTTGTATCGTGGTCACACAGGAAGTCCACCAACTGACCCTTGGAGTCCACTTGTGTGTCCAGAGTACAAATGGGAGCTGATCTGCTCCTTCAGGGCTCCTCTCAGGTCGCAAACAGACCCAATCCTCTTGTATCATCTGCATGTTCAGAAAGTGTTCGCAGGATAGTGCCTTGGTTTGCCACATTTATGCTCAACAGCTAGTGGGTGGAGGTGACTTCTGACTCTACCCTAACCAATAATGGTAACAGTTCCCAGGTTACTCACTTTTGCAGCAGTTCCCACTTGCCCTGTTGAAAGCAATCCAAGAGAACACTTTAGTCCCAAAAACCAGGATGGCGAAATACTTCTCCACCTGTGCTGAGCCTATGTTTCCACCCAGAGGTGTGGCCAGTGTTATAAGCAGTCCCAAACTCGGTGGCCACTTAAGACCCATTCTGGCACAGCTACCAATTACAAAAATAGAAAAAGGATTTTTTTTTTAAAAAGGGTTTTTTTCCCCTCAAACTTTGCTTGTTCCTGAAAACTGGGAAGAGGCTATCTTAGCACAGCATCCATTTTGTTGAAGCTATTTTTAGGGGAAAAACATGCTTTCTTGTTCAGTACTTTCCCCTTTTTCCTATATACATTTTTTTAAATCTTTTGACTAATCTCAGTTCACTCCAGGGGAATCCACAAATCCTGGATATAATTAAAATCCCCAATGTGTGGAAGAAATAAGGATGCACATTTGGCCTTGATACATTTGTGGAGGGAAAACATTATGAAGGCCTAAGCGCAAAGTATCCCAAACATCAAAAAGTGCTCAGCACTCAATCAATCAATCAGGGGTTTGTTAAAGCGCGACTACTCACCCGTAAGGGTCTCAAGGCGCTAGGGGTGGGTGGGGGTGCAGGTTCCATTCCATCAAGGAGGGGGTCTGTCGAAGAGCCAGGTTTTGAGGTTTCTTGCGAAGATGGGGAGCGATGTTGTCTGTCTGAGGTGGAGCGGAAGGGCGTTCCATGCTTTGGCCGCGAGGAAGGAGAAGGAGCGGCCTCCCGATCTGGTCTTTCTGGTGCGGGGGACCACGGCGTAGGAGAGCTGGGCTGATCGTAGGGTCCTTTGGGGTGCGTGGAATTTGAGTCGGCTGTTCAGGTATGCTGGTCCGGTGCCGTGTAGGGCCTTGTGTGTGTGGGTGAGCATCTTGAAGGTGATTCTCGCCTCGACGGGGAGCCAGTGGAGTGTGCGCAGGTGCTGGGAGATGTGGCAGTGTTTTGGCAGGTTGAGGACCAGTCTTGCGGCGGCGTTCTGGATGTTCTGTAGCTTGCGGGTGAGGTTTTTGTTTATTCCGGCGAAGAGTGCGTTGCCGTAGTTGAGTCTGCTGGTGACCAGGGCGTGAGTGACGGTCTTTCGGTGCTCGAGGGGGATCCATTTGAAGGTCTTACGAAGGAGGCGGAGGGTGTGGAAGCAGGAAGACGAGACAGAGTTGATCTGGCGGTCCATTTTGAGCTCGGAGTCCAGGATGATTCCCAGGTTGCGTGCGTGGTCTGTGGGGGTTGGCGGGTTTCCGAGGGCGGGGGGCCACCAGGCGTCGCTCCAGGCATCGGGGTTTGGGCCCATGATGAGTACTTCTGTTTTGTTGGTGTTTAGTTGTAGGCAGCTGTTTTTCATCCATTTGGCGACGGCTTCCATGTCTTCTCGAAAGTTGCGTCTGGCGGTGTTGGGCTCGTTGGATAGGGATAGGATGAGCTGGGTGTCGTCTGCGTATGACACGATGTTGAGTCCGTAGGTTCTGACGATAGGGGCGAGTGGAGTCATGTAGACGTTGAAGAGCGTCGGGCTGAGAGAGGAGCCCTGGGGGACTCCGCAGGTGGTAGGTGTGGGGTCCGAGAGGAAAGGGGGGAGTCTGACCCGCTGCGTCCTGCCGGAGAGGAAGGAGCGGATCCAGTCGAGGGCCTTGTCCTGGATTCCTGCGTCGTAGAGTCTGCGTATTAGGGTGCGGTGGGAGACTGTGTCGAACGCCGCTGATAGGTCGAGGAGGATGAGGGCTACTGTTTCTCCTTTGTCCAGTAGGGTGCGGATGTCGTCTGTTGCGGCGAGGAGGGCGGTTTCCGTACTGTAGTTTTTTCTGAAGCCGGATTGGGAGGAGTCGAGGATGTTGTGTTCTTCAATGAATGTGGCGAGTTGGCTGTTGATGGCTTTCTCAATGACTTTCGCTGGGACCGGGAGCAGGGAGATGGGTCTCTGAGTGGAAAAGCCTCAGAATCAAAGAGGGTTATTTTGGTCAGATAAAAACCCTTTCGCTATGGGAAATGTGTAAATATTGGTGACTGCGATGTCAATGTAAACCATGATATATGCACTTATAGCAAGGGCACTACCGATAAATACAATATCGATGTACGCCATAACCTATGCACACATAGCAATGTTAATATTAGCAAGAATCATGTCTATGTACACCGTAATCTATGCACACATAGAAATGTTAATATCAGTAAGGATGTTGATGTACGCTATAACAACTGCACGCAAAATAACGAGAATGTCAGTAAATAGGATATCAATGACTGCCAGGTTATATATATACATGCAATAATGAACTTGTATCATTGCTGTCCAATTCACCCAAGATGACCTCCCCATCAACTCCGAGTCAGAGATATGTGGTCAGACCCAAACCCAGGCCTACTGATTGATAGGCCACAGGTGGGGTTACACTTAGCCCAAAGACAAATACGCATACAGGAAAACCCAGATCGATCCCACAGATAGGCAGCTACACCACAAGAGGTTCGAGGAAACTGGCCCGAATTAAACACATTTGGCCAAAGGTGCGCATTCCCAATTTACCACAGTGTCAAATGCCACATGTAGTTAGGAACACTCAGCCAATTAATGCACACAACACGCAGTGATCACGTACTCCCCACGCCAGTCATCTGGACACATACACACTGGCCCACACTAGCTCTCTGCAAAGTCGAGAGCCATCTGCGGTCCTCATCTGATGGTTGGATTTATGGTTCATGCCTAGACATTAGTAAACATGTTGTACAAGAATGTAAGAATGCAAGATCAGTTTATTGCACTCCACAAGCTGCATATCTGAGCGGCCAAAATGTCTGTACATAGACACAGCCTTCAGACACGAATGTCTATGCTCTCCCAACCACTGCGTTAAATTATACCAACTTGTTCATGTTTTGCTGAACGCCTTTTGTCTTTTCATTTTTTTCAAGGTAAATTCATATCTGAGCAACATTTTGGCGAGCCAGTCACGAGAGATTGGTTTATCAAGCACCACTGCTACCGAAGGAAAGATCCCTGCCCGAACGGATTCACATCTGCGCAAGATGAACGGTGAGCAGACGTTATAATTGATTAGAAGTTCTGCTGAATCCACAGGGCAGAGCTCCATCCGGAGGCAGATGTCACAGGGTAAGAGACCACATCTGATCCTTAGTCCCAACTTGTGGCGTGTGGCAAACTAAGCCCAGCGCATAGATCACATTTTCCCTAGTCAGCACGCTAGAGAACATGAAGGTAGCTACAGTTTTTTTTCCACTTGAACAGTTGAGTGTACCACAACTGGTACACTTAGGCCCTTGGTGTGTTATATAGGGTTACCACCTTGATCTATTTTTTAGTTAAAGGAGTTTAACACTGACTGTCTAAAAGAAGTGAGGAGGTGGAATTTGTTTTTCGCTTGGACCTTTGGGAGTGACACAGAAGGTACGCATGACCCCTGGGTGTGATATAGGGTGTTATTTGGATGTTAGGGAAAAATTCAGACCTTGGTGAATATGATATAGCTTGTGTCTGGCAACAGAGGGACGATAATTGTCAGTTGTTCCTTTTTCTCTGCACAAATCGTTGCTACTTTTGTCCCCAGCCAATACTTACTATCAGACTCACTTAGCTCTGTGTATTACACAGAGCATCCCACTCCTCGGGCTGTAGGTGCTAGGAGGGGGCTAAGACGTTTTGGGCAAAATAATTTTTTCTGTCAATCTTTTCTCTTCTAGTTTTCTTTTAGGTTACCATTTATGCATTGCTGATGGTGCTGTTAAAATCTTGCAAATGTATTTCATGTTTAAATGTCATTCTATTGAGGTTTGTGTTTATGAAAACTATTTTTCCACAAATCCGAATTCCATATTTGCAATTTTTTGATGCTAAAAATCAACTCGTACTGTTCTGAACTAACCATTGCACTTTACATGTTATTTCCTTGCACTTGTCCTTGTCAATTAATCGTTTTTTGTAATGCATCGTTTTTATAGAGCTAATAACCAGTAGATTGTTTCCAATACAACCCCAAGTGCACAATATCCCCACGACCACAGTAGAATTTGCGCTTATTTGAAAAACACAAAACAGTTGAAAGCTTATAAACTCCCCAACAAATTTCCTAAGTACCATAGAGACTCCACTAGACCACAGGCAACCTAAGTTCCCCACACAAGCTTGGACAGTAGAGAAAGACTGCCGTGAGTGGCACGCCATACCAAAGCATGCGCATTGTCCTGGCCTGAGAGAGGAACATTCGATACCAACATCATAGAACACAAAAACACCTACATCCAGAACAGACTTGTGGTCCAAGAGAGGGCTCAAGGAATGGCTCTGTTAAAACTATGGGCCAACAGCAGGGTGACCCCCAACTTGCAACCCATACAACCACAGAGCTAGTGATATCTGGGAAATAGGCTCTAGCTCCTCAGGGTCCGGTAGAGAGGGCAAAAGCATAAGATGGGGCCCACCAACCCAAAGGGGAAAACTTGGAGCACACGCCAGAGTCCACCAAGGCACTCAAAAATATGCTCACCCCACTGTCAGCCCGACCTGCCCTGAGGAGGGCTCCGTGGTCTCTATGTTAATCAGCAAGAAACAATATCATTTTCTGGTGGATACAGGGGCGGCAAGGTAATGCTTGTGGGAAGGAGCATTCCCCATATCTCAGACTACTGTCAAAATACAGGGAATCTTGGGTTCCATGGCTGAGGTCCCCCTCACAGAACCCCTTGAGTTGGACATGGGGGAGAATAGGCTAAGGGAACAACTGTTGTATTACCCTTTCTCCCTGATCAACATGTTAGGACAGGACCTATTGTCCAAGTTAAGAATGTCCATCCAGTTCAAAGACAAGGATACTATAGCCTGCTCCTCCCCTGGAAACTCCCCAAGCACACAAGCCAGCAAACCACTCCCATGCCACACAGACACCAGCCAGGGTGATCCCAGTCCGTTGAGCTCCCATCAAGGGGGCAGTCCTGGATTTTACGGGAAGCCTCGTAGAGCTATACAGGTTAGCTTGGCAGTGGGCAGGTCGTGCACACCACCTCTTGGTGGAAGCAGCCAAAAGGCTAGCATGTAAGGTGTGCAAGCAGCAGGAGTTTCAGGACCACAACACGCACTTGCCAACTGAATCCCCAGAGGTTAGGTGGGGGACCGACCCAAGGCGCATAAGGACAATGGCTGTAGCAATAAGACTGTTTGCACTCACAGGGTTACCCGATTCAGCCTCCGTCACCACGCCACCACTTCAGAGTGTGGAAGTGGCACATACAAGGTGGCCCCATGCTTAGTAATGCATTCCCGACACTGGAGGTCCCCTACCCGCTATCTAATGCGGTACCCAGGCAAACGACCCCTGTAAGAAATTTGGTATGCCTGACCGGCAGGGTGACACCCCAAGGAGGTATCCCCACCTGCCGCACAGGAAAAGTCCTGGGGCCTAAAATGGACAGGCTACAGTCCACATCCCCCATGCAGTGGTCCCCTTGGAGTGACCAAGAAACAGGCGAGATAGCCCTCAATATGACCGTGGAGATCACAAGCATTCAAATGGAGCCCGGCTGGAAGAAGACTCAGCCACAGAACTTCAGAAGGATCCAACAGAGTGCCTGCACCAGAGGGCAAAAAGGCCGGCAGCTCCCAGATCCCAGAGAATGCCACTATTGTTACCGACTATTGTCGCCTTAGAGCATATCACTAGCAGAAAGGAATAGTCCCAGGACAGCCCCCCACAAAATATCCATCCAGAAAATCAAGTAGAGAGCAACACCATTGCATCGTAGAATGAGCCCCAGGGAAATCAGGCAACCAGTGTCCCACTACAACTGAGACCGGATGGTTGGCCGAGTACATGGCAACCATCACAGCAGACAGGGAGCCCATCCCAGCCAAGACCGGGGCCACAGCAGGGAGGGGTAACTGTTTGGGGAGGCAACGTTGTTGCAAAGCCACAGAATACAAACACACAGTAGTACAAGACCACCGCCCCCCTTCATACCCTTGTTCAGATGCATTTCCTTATCTACATCCGCAACAGCTTTGTAGGCCGTAAAATACTAGGTCGATCGTGAGGCCACGCCAGATTTTGCCACCCAGGTGCCCACAAAGGCCTTGGCCTCCTTTCGCTGTTGATCCCACTGAAGCGGGCTTGCTGACCACGCCCCCAGGGAAGGGCAGTCTGATGAGGGGGCAGAGCGGCCCCCAACTGGGGCATAAAAGCAGGCCCCCAGGACCACTCACACAAGTCCATATTTGAGTGAGCTATGCATGTCTCATCAGCCCTAGGGTTTTCACCAAATGGAGGCCCCCTCACAGTTCCAAAACAAGGCAAATGATGGTGTGAGGAGCCAGGTTTCTCACAAACTTAGGCCAAGGATGTCCTCAGAATTGCGAAGAGAGCAGCCACACAGCACCCAGTCTGTAAAGAAAGGAAAGAAAAAAAAAATCCATTGAGCCCATTAGCACTACCCCCATCGAGTCGTCCATGACGAATCTCACCCACATGCCAGACTCTCACCGAAAACACAGCAAACAAACAATCTGTCATTCCCCTGTGGGGTCGTACAGGGGCCCAGAGTGATCCAACAACATGCTATGTTAAAAGCAGCAGCACCCAAACTACAGGTAAACGCCCAGTGAAAGCAGCCCAAAAGTCCCAACCTTCCAGAAAGAGGGTGCATCCCAAGAACGGAACTCCATTAGAGAGAACCTTATTATATGCCACGTGCGGAGACCAGAAGAACATGCTCGTGACAACAGGACCATCGACCTAAAAATTAAACATCCACTTCCCATCCCGTTGCATGTAGTCCATGTAGGTCAAAAGGACACCTTTGCACCAGTAAAACGACACATTTAATGGAGCCACCCACAGAGGAAATTACTGTTTCCACCATAGCAAGGAGAGTGGGGAACCAAGGCACAAATAGCGCTAAACCAGCTTAAACTCACCAGCCCCCTAAAAGGTGCTACCATCACTTTCCAGTACCCTGCTAGAAAGTTTCATGCACAAGTGAAGCTATAGAGTGTACCCCTAAAAAAGGAAGTACAGGAATTGTTCCAAAAACTGTCTAGCGCGGTGTTTATTTCAGGCTAACCTACAACCCACAGCTCTTATCCAACAGTCTGCGATCTACGCATGTGCACCATCGTTGCTACAACAGCTACCCCTTCAACTGAAGCTTTAAAAAAAAAACTTCAAACGACCAATCTCAAGAACACAACCCAGCGAGTTGCTTTTACAGACATTTTTCTTTAAAGAACAGACACTTTTTGCACTTCAAGACACCTCTGGGCACCCAGACCACAGACATCTCCCCTGAAGACCATCCTATACCCTACGAATGTTTTCGAACTTATGTATTTCTGTATTCTTGTATACTCTGCCTAGCCTGGGTGCTCTCATGCCCTGTCAAAACCATAAATCCGCCTAGTTCCATGGAACCCACCTCAACATTTTTGCAACGCATGCACAAGGACCTCACATCACACCGAGTCCAACACTAGCATGCCACACGCACTACACAGCACACTTGTACACAACACATGGTATCAACACATGACCACCGTGGGCACCGAAACCACGAACAGGTCACGTTATGTATGTTCGTTGATACCCCAAGCTGTAGGCACAGACCGACTTAACTTATCCCAAGAGATAACCCCTGAGAAAGCCAAATGTCATCCATCTGTACCTCTGTAGGATTAGGGAAAAGATGCAACCCAGTAGTGGCACCCCATTGAGCAGTGGTAAACATCCTGATATGAAGACAATCCGGGTTTTTTCCTCAAACCTAGCGACATTCAAACCAAGCTAGTCAGGATGCGCAGACGGTCACTGTAGGGGAGGACACTGTTTGGCCCCAAGACTTTGTTGAAAAAAGGCTCTTAGAGGTAGCAAAGCCACCGCACCAGTGCACAAATGAGTCTGCTACCACTTCTGTATGTGGTCTCAGGGTGGCCCTTAACATATTGGGGGTAGCCTTTCTTAATGACAAAGGGACCCCTGGAATAAAATTCCAGGGCTATCCACCTTGATGATGCTAGGGGAAATTAGTCCTATGGGAGCAGGTCGAACCCCAGCACAGATACCCCATGCCAGGAAATCTGGGATACCAAGATAAATAGGTACAAATGGTTGGAAGGGGCTACCCCTAACTGTATGGAAACGTACACGGTATTCTTTGTGTTTCAGAGGCAAAGGAACAATATCGCTGGGTACAAATGCCAACTGCGAAGTGGTACTACACATACCCAACCTGTAATGGGGCACGTCCATGCTAACGGATTTTTATTGCCATTGTGGTGACTTTGCCTATGCCCAATTCGTTCCCTGATGGCGGGGCCTCTGTGTCGTCATGATCAACACACCCCACCCCTTTTCATCGCTGGAGAAGATCTGTCCGAGTTGTTCCAACATCCGCTACAGAAGAAAACAACTCTGTTGCTTCAGGCTCGAAGAAGAACCGCGGACTATTTTGGATGGGCTCAGTACAAGGACATTCCGGAAGAATTCAGACTGTTCACAACCATCAGGAGAATGCAGGAAGGTCAATACTTGTCTTCACCATACAAACAAAAGCAAACGCCTGGTAGTTACAAATAACCAGGTGGGAACTACTGAAGATTATCAACGACAATGAGCTTGGCCTAAATGCTATCAGTGAAGAACTAAGAGCCATTCAGCTTATGGTGATGCAACATCAGTAGGGGTTGGACTTGATGACCGCGATGGAGGGATGGGTGTGTGCCAAGATTAGTGCTTCCAGTTGTACTTTTATTCCTGAAAATGATCTAAAAACTGAACTCTCACACTTGCCATCCAAGCACTGCATCGTCTACAAGCCGGCATGAATGAGGGTGTGCCCCTGAGTAGGAATGGTTTCATGGTATTTCCTCCTGGCTCTCCCTATGGCTAACCAGGCTGTGCACATCACTACTTCTGGTTGTCATTGTTGTACTATTATTGTGTGGTTTCCTATAAGTGGAAGTGTCTTGCTGTAAAAACCCAGCCCTCAAATTAGGTAGCATGTAAATAGCTAAAGATAGTATAACAGACACTACAGCAACATACACCGTTTCAAATAGTGAGACAGCCAAGGCGTATGAGGAAAATGATGTCGTTGAAAATTCAACTGGAGGGGGGGAATGTTAATATTGGTGAATGAGATGTCAATGTACACCATGATATATGCACGCATAGCAGCGGCAAAACCAACAAATGCAATATCGATGCACGCCATAACCTATGCACACATAGCAATGTTAAAATCGAGATGGATGAGGTACGCTATAACTGTACGCAAAATAATGAGAATGTCGGTAAATATGATATTAATGACCACCAGGTTATATGTACCCACAATAAATAACTCGTACCATCGCTGTCAAATTCACCCAAGATGACCTCCCCATCAACTCTGAGTCAGACACATGGTCAGACGGGCTCTGTGACCCAAACCCAGGCCTTCTGATTGATAGGCCACACGGGGGTTACACTTAGCCCAAAGACAAACGCATGTACAGAAAAACCCAGATCGATCCCGCAGATAGACAGCTACACCACAAAAGGTTTGAGGACATTTGCCCCAATGAAACACGTTTGGCCAAAGACGAGCGTTCCCAAAATACCACAAAGCCAGATGCCACATGTAGTTAAGAAAACTCAGCCTGTCAATGCACACCACATGTAGTGATCACACACTCCTCATGCCGGTCATCTGGACACATACGCACTGGCCCACACTAGCTCTTTGCAAAGTCAAGAGCCATCTGCAATCCTTATCAGATGGTTGGATTTATGATTCATGCTTAGACATTAGTAAACATGTTGTACAAGAATCTAGGAATGCAAGATCGGCTTATTGTACCCCATGAAGGGCATTTATGTGTGGCCAAAACTTCTGTAAATTGAGACGGTCTTTAGATAAGACTGTCGATGCTCTCTCAGCCACTGCATTCAAACCAACTTGTTCCTGTTTTGCCAAATGCCTCTTGTCTTAATTTTTTCAAGGTACATTTATATCCGTGCAACAAATGTTTCCACCTGTTCAATACTTTTTGTGCAGTACTTCCAGGTTATAAGACATACAAGATAAAATATCTATTTTCCAGTCTTTCCCCTGTATTGTCTCCTAATGTGTTTCTGAAGATAGCTTATCAGGTACAATGCAGATGTGTGTGTGATTTGGACATCATGGAATTCTGCCAAAGTAGTGAGGAGACTTGCTGAACTCTTGTGGTATTCAAAGATCATTTCTAAAGATAATGACCGCTAAGGGGACTTTGCTTAGCTAGCAACTGCTAGCCAAAATGATACACATCCCTGTGGTGATTATTATTCACGACAACTTCCTGAAACCTTACATCCAGTCTAGCTTAAGAAATCTAATTTGTTCGGAAAGCCAGTATTTGTTTGCTCTAATTTTGCAATGAGTTTATTGAAGCATCTTGGCCTCAACCACTGTGGGGAAAACACTCCCAGCTAGTGTACTCAGTCTGAGGGAGGCTTTAACCTACAGTTTTGGAGACTGCTGCTACCAGCTTCTATACCCCTTAAGCTCAGTATCCAACTTCCAGAGTCCTTTTCTAGACAGGTCTACACAAAGATCACCTGGACGCTGGACTCAGAAATAAGTCTCTTTAACTACTGCTTCTCTATGACAAATTCCAGAACTTCAAAATGGCGCACATGTCAGATATGTTTGCCCACTTGTGTGTCTGATTCTTCAAGTGTCTTGTTGAAGAAAGAAAAAAATATTGACTAAATCTCAAGCACCTGTGGAAATCTGACTGAAAGCACTGCTCACTAAACTGGCACAGTTAACCTTCAAGAAATCGGATACAGAGGATACTCATTCCATTAGAAAAATGACCTTCAAGAGCCCTAGAGCGAGTTTAACATAAAGGACAACACTCCTAGCTGCAAAAGGTATGGATACTAAGAGAAAAAGGCACACTGTGCAGTAGGATATTTCGTATGCCTATCAGATGTGAAAAGGGAGAAATATTATGGCATACAAGGAAGATGAAATGGGTGCCATAAAGGCACCCAGATATCAAATGATAAATTATACCTTAATCGAAAAAAGTGCTTGGCCCACTTCTCTGCTGAGTGAATGTCACTTAGACTCAAAACGACATCCATGGAGTCCATTCACTTAAATATTGTAACAGGAGTCCACGTTGATAAGCCTCTGGAGTGCAACTCCTGACATCCTGGCTAGGATGAAGGATGGTTGACCATTTTCCATGTTTTAAGCTCTCCTACTGCAATGAGCCAATTGCGGGAAGGGAAAATTCTATTAGTCCATTTTTAGTTAGGAAATGAAAACCCTATGGCAGTGAAAAGGAAGCAAAAACATAGTAGTTAGTAAATAATTTGCATATTGGTGTATTTCCCCATCATTATTTCAAAAGAGGTACAGTTTGCTTCATAAATAAAAGGGCTGCTGTCCATTGAAAATCACTTGGGGTAGAGAATGCACTTAACAAAATGGATGCTTTTAACTTATTCTTTGCAGACACTATGCCTTTAATAAGATTCAATCAGCCCTGTCCACAAGTCCAGCAACAAAATGAAACCCTTTGTGAATTTGAATCCTTAACCAGATTTGTGACCAAAAGTAGGTCTTAGACTTGTCATCACATTCTTGAGTACTGGGCAGGTACTCTGTGATATAGTAATAGCTAGAACTGTAGAACATACATATATTTCCACATCATGCATAACCAATTTATTTAGTGACCAGACTATCAACATGGACATCGTCGGTCTGATATTGGCTCTCTCAGATAATGGACGCCAATAGTGGTAGAAATGGGTAGGAAGAACCATTCAGTACACAATGGTGCACCCAAATGCAGAGTATCACATCTTCTATGAGTGGCCGTCGGACAGATCCTTTCCACAAGGAATCAGCCAGGGAAAAACAAAAATAGAGCTAGAACTCTTACTAACTTCATGCAAGAGGTAGAGCTGAGTGAGCTAGTACAAGATAAAGGTTTACTTCACTCCTTGGCTACTCTCCTAGCCAGAAAATATTGAGCGTCTCCATATGATGTAGGTTGACCATCTTACATAGAAACAATGCTTAAATGTTGGATTACAAGACTATGGGTCAAAGATTTTTCGGCTGCTCTTCTCTACAGTTAAACCATCACTTAATATTTGGCCATAAAGTGAAACCTCTACCTGAACTCAACTGTAAAGTAAAAGACGAGCAAACAATAACTACGAAGTTGAAGACCAAGAAGCAGACAAATACCAGATACTCAAATAACAAAGAAACCGGTTTTACCTCCCACCACCCAGTGCTCTTACATTTGTTGGTTGCATTAACAGCATATCCATCAGTTGAAATGACACTGTTATTGTAACAATCGTATACACAATGCATCTCTGTAGTACACAAACTTTTTTTTTTTTTTTAAACGTTTATTTATAATTTTCATCATGTATAACAAACAGTACATTTTCTGATAACCATAGGGTTGACATGCGTTTATCTAGCTTAGTGACCTCTCCTATTTCTGTACATCATCAAAAAACGTCAGATGGGTGAATCCCAGTTAACATACAATTATAGCAAAGCTACATGGTTCGAGAGTAGTACGATAAAGATGCATTTGGAACATCAAGGGTACATTGCAGCAGGCATGCGTCGCCATATTACTCACATATCGCGGCGAGTGCGCCTCATTAAACCCCCAACCAGCACTGACAGAGCACCCAGCCATAGTAATAAGAGGTACGTCACAGTACCGTAGCACGGAGGAGGGGAGTGCGAGAGACAAGGAACATCATGTTTTACATATTGGTCAAGCATCATTTCCAAAATGGTGGGCTTCCATCCCATCCGGGTCCTGCAAGAGGAGATAGCCCCGGAGGGGACCCCAAATATCCCTGGGTCTGGAAGCACGTGGAAGCGTCTCAGCATAGGCCGTTAGTTGCTCCTGACAATGGAGCATGTCCTCCATCCAATCCTTGAATTTCGGAGCTCTCCCCCTGCCCCATCTACAAGCCACTCTGCGTTTGGCTAGCAAGAATGATATGGCAATGAACCTGCGATATGCCTTGGGTATCTGTGCTGTATAGCCTAAAAGCGCCATCAGGGGATCCCTTTCCAGTGTATTATTCGACATTTTCTCAAGCGCCTCAAAGATCTGTTCCCAGAACTCCTGTATCTTGGGACATTCCCATGCCAAATGTATGAATCCCGCCCCCGACCTTCCACATCTCTCACAGCGATCGTTATCAGCCAGTTTAAATCTATACTTTTTGGCAGGCGTGTAATACAAACGATGTAAGAATTTGTAGTGTATGACCCGTAGTCTACAACTGGCGGAGATCTGTGAGGTCTGGAGACAACAGTATGTCCATTGTTCATCAGTCACCTCTCTCCCTAGTTCCACATTCCAGTGTATGCGAGCTGGGCTAGTGGCCTCCTTTTGTTGTGTGCGTATGCTAGCATATAGTCTAGATACCAGGTGTTTACCATCCGTGGATCCTAACATTTGGTGTAGCGGGGCAAGGTTCGTGGGCTCCTGGGGGAAGTCTGGGATCACCGACCGCACTCCTTGTCTGAGTCGGATGTACAGGAAAAGCTCTAAAGGCGAGGGTCGAATCCCTTGGAATAAGTGGTCTGAAGAGCGGAATATGCCATCTTGAAAGAGGTCACCCCATTTATTAACATTAATCCGTGCACACAATTTATGAAATCCCTTTTCCTGCAACAGCGGCATGCAGGGATGATAGGACAATGGGAGCCGCGATGAATATAATAAAGGGGAATCAAGAAGGTCTGTAATTCGGTGCCATGCGTCAACCGTGCCTGTGATCGTGGTGGGTGGTGTTGCTCGGGCTCGAATAGGGGCATGTATGATGCCATCCAGGGGTACAGGGTCAGCGAGCCAATCCTCCGTAGCCACCTGCGGCATGTATCTGGGGGGTGGATCCAATAATAAGCGTAATGAGCTTGCGCGCTCATGAAATATACTTCGAAGTCCGGAATATCAAAGCCTCCTTGAGCATAGGGTCTCGTGAGTATGGACCATCTGAGCCTGGGCTGCTTACCTCCCCAGAGCAATCTCAATAATTCAGTGCGAAGAGTTTTAAAAAAATGGGGGCCAGGATTGTAGGGTATATTCATGAAGAGGTATAGGAACTGCGGGAGGACAACCATTTTTATCAGTGAGGCTCGGCCTGCGAGCGAGAGAGGTAGAGAGATCCAGCGCGTGACATTGCTGGTGAGTCGCGTGATAGCCGCGCCATAGTTGAGACGTATGATGTTTTCTCTGTCTCCGGCCAGCACTATACCCAGGTACCGAAGATCAGTGTTACACCATTCCAACGGGAAATCGAGTGCAAATCTAGTGACCGCAGGTGTCAGAGGAAAAACTTGAGACTTTCCCCAATTAATATTGACCCCGGATAATCTACCAAAGACAATGAATTCCCGTAATAGGGGGTTGATGTTTTGTTGGGGATCTCTGACATAGAGTGTGACATCGTCTGCGTAAAGGGATATTAAAATTTGGCGCAGACAGCAGTGGAAAGCCTTGTCCTGGTGGTGCTGGCGAATCTTAGACGCCAGCGGTTCAATCGCCATGGCAAAAAGAAGTGGGGAGAGTGGGCATCCCTGTCGGGTGCCTCTCGTGATGGAAAAGTCGGGAGAAAGATGACCATTAATCACCACTTTGGCAGTAGGCCGTTGGTATAGTAATCTAATCCAGGAGATGAACAGAGGGGGAAAGCCCATACGTTGTAGCACTCCGAAGAGATAGTCCCACTCCACAGAGTCAAACGCCTTAGTGGCATCTAAAAAAACTGCAGCTAGTGGGAAGTCTGGTGCTACATTCTGAAGTAATGAGAACAAGGTACGAAGATTATGGGTGGTGGCTCGTCCGGGAACAAAACCCGACTGATCGGGAAGGATAAGCTTATCCATTAAAAGAGTTATCCGGTTGGCCAGGACCTTAGCTAATATTTTCGTGTCACAGTTGATAAGCGACAGCGGCCTGTAGGAGTCACAGAGATCAGGGGGCTTGCCGGGTTTCAAGAGGGATGTAACTAACGCTTCCCTCATGGAAGGGGGAGCTCGCCCTTCTCGAAGGATTCCTCATAGACTTCTTTAAGAACTGGGGCCATGATGTCGATGTAATTTTTATAAAATTCAGCGGGTAGGCCGTCTAGGCCTGGTGCCTTCCCATTTTTCAGCTGCATTATCGCCTCTCTGATTTCGTCCATCTCGAAGGGGATGCATAGGAATTCCCTCTGTGTATCACTAAGCCACCCAAGTGCTACATCCCCCAAGAAACTGTCTAGGTCCGCCGACCCCTCCCGCTGCGTCGTGTATAGTGTATTATAATGCGATGTGAACGTTTCGAGTATGTCAGTTGTATCTCTCTGTACCACCTCCCCCGATCCTTGGATTTCAAGTATGTGAGTAGAAAAACGGGGGCGTCTAGTCACTTCAGCCAGTGCCTTTCCTGGCCGTTCACCTTCACCGTATCTACGGGCCACCCAGTATCGTCCCCTGAACTTCGCCTCTCGCGTCGCAGTGTCTCTATATTCTGATATTTTCTCCCGGAACTCCGCCTGCACCTGTCCTGATTCTCCCATCCCCATCCGAACCTCCAGCATCTTCAAGTCACCTTCCAGTTTCCTGAGCGTTCCCTGTATATCCCGGAGTACCCCAAAACTCTTTGAGATACAGAACCCTCTGATTGTGGCCTTGAAGGCCTCCCAGATCGTTTCCACATTATCTACTGACCCCTTGTTCCTTAGAAAAAAATCCTGGATCTCCTCCCCCAGTTCATAATGAAAAACCGCATCCAGCAGGGCAGTAGGCTGTAACCTCCAGCTAGGCCTGGGCTTATCATATCCTGGCGGTATGAGCGTTATCTTTACGGGGCAATGATCTGAAAATGTTCTGGCAGGATGTACGACGTCACTGATAGTCGTACCCAGGCCTCTTGAGAGGAAACAATAATCTAGTCGGGCCCACGTCCCAGCGTATGTTGTGAAATGTGTGCCTTCTTTGACCTGTGGGTGTGTATAGCGCCAGCTATCTATCAGACCCCCTCCTCCAAAATTCCCTGCAACACCGCTAGAGAGTTGTTATAATGATATGAGGCTGTGTTGGACCGATCCAGTTCCGGGTCAAGGGCTACGTTAAAGTCCCCGCCCCATAGTATATGGGTGGATCCTACGTTCACTATTTTTCCCCAGAGGTCGGTAAAGAACTCAGGGGTGTCTACATTAGGGCCATAACAATTTGCTATCGTGACCGAATCCCTGCCCAAGCGTCCCCATGCGATCACATATCTCCCCTGGGGATCTGTTATCGCACCTGCCAATGCAAAAGGTGTCTGTTTTTTAATCAATATAGCCGTACCACGGGCATAGGATGAATAGGAGGAAAATAGCCTGGTGTCCGCCCACTTGCTAGCGAACGTGGTTGGAGAATGTGGATTAACATGGGTTTCCTGAAGCAGAGCGATGCTTATTTGTTGCCGATTCAGATAGGCTAGAACCTGTCGTCGCTTTCTCGGGTCCCCTAAGCCTCTGACATTCCAGGACATTATTCTCAATTGGGATTTATCCACCGGGTTCATCATCCCCTCTTGTAATGCAGTATCTACTACATAGCAACCCTATATACAGTAGTAAGCGAACATTTAGAGAGTCACATTTATGAAAGAAGTGCTGTAAGCTACGCTTGTCAAAGTATTCATGAACCCATACCCCTACCCCCCTCCCACTGAAGCATCCCAATCATGCCAGTTACAGTCATCCCTCCCACCTCCCCAATACCCGATAAACAAACCATAACTTTGAGCCTCTCTGGTCTAGAATCAGAGTGGACCTGATAAGGGGATCTCCCTTGGGGGAAGTCCTGCTGGGTGGCCCACGGGTACCTCTCGCCGTTTTCAGGGGCTGTCTGTGTTGTCAAGCCAGTCCCCCTGATGGGCTCCGAGGGTGCCCGGCTGCCTTTGATCCCCGTGTCCCGCCAGAAAGGTGGCCTCGCCCCCGTCGTCATATGTGTCCCTGGGGGAGCGTGAAATCCTGTTGTGTTAGTGTCCGACGCATTACAGCGTTATGGTGTCCATTCTCCTCTGCGAGGAACATACCGCAGGCGGTCTTCTATCATAGGGTCCATCATTCTACGTTCGGTGAGCGTGATCGTGGCGAATCTTCTGGTGTGGTGGTCGCAGTTTTTTGTCGCTTGAGCTTTTTTAGGAATTCTTCGGCTTGTTGTGGCTTCGTGTAGAACATTTGCTGACCTTGGTACGTGACCCGGAGGCGTGCAGGATATAGCAGTGCATAATCGACTTGGGCCTGTCTTAGCTGTTGTTTTACAGGGAGGAATTTGCGCCGTTCTTCCTGGACATGTGCCGTGAAGTCAGGATACATGGCAAAGGGCACCCCTTCAAAATGCAGTTGTTTCTTCTCTCTTGCCACCTTCAGGGCCACATCTCTGTCCCTATAATTCAGAAGACGCGCAATGATGGGTCTAGGCGTGCCTCCCGGGGGTGGCCTCGGCCCGAGGGATCTATGGGCCCGTTCAACAATGAAGTGAGGGGAGAGAGCTTCCGCTCCTGCCACCGCCAGCAGCAGTCTTTCAATATACTCCTCCATTTTGCCCGTGTTTGTGCTTTCCGGTATTCCCAGTACGCGTATGTTGTTCCTTCTACTTCTCGCTTCGATATCTTCGTTCTTGGCTGCTATTATCTTAAGTAGCTTGTCCATTTGCTGCACTGTGCTTTGCATATGTGTCGTGGTGTCTTCCGTGTCTGATATGCGTTGTTCAGCGTCCTTTATACGCGTTTCATGACTATCTATTTTATGGACTATCGAGTCCATGCGCGTGGTCAGAGTGTCCATTTTGTCCGCCATGCTTGCGAAGCCCTGCCGCATCTCCATAAGGATTGTTTTCATGTCGTCGCCCTGTGGGGGCTGTGCGTCCTGCAGCTGCCCTTCAACGCCATCGTGCACCTCCGCCGTCTGCAAGCGGGTGCTTTTCTTCGCGTCAAAGGTGAGTCGCGGTTGGCGCGCGTCCGGTTTCCCCATCGTGCGTCGCCTCGATATGCAAGTGGCGTCGAGAGATCTATGGATGTTGTGATGTCCAAAGGGGGCCGTCCCGGGGCACCGTCCCAGGCCCGTTATTTGTCCGCACTGGCGCTTATGGAGGTAGCGCTCGGTCCGTCGATGTTCCAAAGTATACACAGCCCCAAAGCGGCCGCGGGGATTAATACGTCCTGCGTAGCCTTGTGTGTGGCTTGGACCTCAGTGTCGTGCGGCTCTGCTACCGCAAACCGTATGTCTCTGCAGGCCTGTCGGCCACTTTCCAATATGGCAGCAGGTAGCTGTGTTCTCGTCGCGTGTGCAAGAAACAGGGTTGGCTATCAGGACATGCGGGCAATGTCTCATGTGGTCCAATCTTGTCAGTGCGCAAGGTGTATTCGTCCCTGGTGTGTTGTGCACCTCGCATCAGCTCCGTGACAGCCGCTCTTGCCGCGTATCCGTGTGGCGCTGCTCCTACTTATGGCTGTCCCTCAAGCCAGTGTGTTATCACCCTTTAGTGCCATATGCCAGCCATGCATTCGCAGGGGAGAAAGGTTAGGTATTTGCCTGCTGCTGTGTGCGTCCCAGCGTGTGGGTGCGTGTGTGCTATAACTGAGGCACTCACCGCCCTGCAGCCGCCGCCATTTCGGCCGGCCGGCCTACGAGCCTCATGGGGGCCGCGGTGCTTGCGTGTATAGTCCACCCAGCGGCTGCTCCCCGCTGTTCAGTGACACATCGCGGTCACGTCCACACTCGGCAATTGCAACCGCAATCCGCGTCGGACTTTCACCAACTTCGGGTCGCTTATTCCCCAGGTTTCAGGCTTCTCATTCCGATGTTGCTTTGGGCGAGCCTCGTCAGCGGAACAGGATAATTGCCAGGATATCGGCGCCGGGCTGCGGGAGCTTCACACAGTGGCAGCCATTCCGCACGTGCGCCACCTAGCGCCCCCGTAGTACACAAACTTCAATAGTCAAATTGTTATTTAACTTATAACAACTGCCCTTCCCCCCGCCTCCCCTGCTCTGGCCAATCTTATCCATTCACAGATATGTTGTTGCGTCCCGGACTGTCTTGTATTATGTGCATAATGCTGGTGAGCATTCATTCTGACTATTCCTACGTTAGGCTCCATCTCTTGGCGCTACGACTAGACAATGTGTGTCTTTTATACATTAGGGGTGCTAGGTAAGGGATCGGGGTCTATGGCTTTGAAGGCCTCAAGTATGACATCCCACTCCATTGAGATCTGGTTTTTACGCAGCCCCCGGGCCTCCTCTCGTCTTATAGCTGCACTTTCGGCTCCGCCCCAGCGTACTACTTCACTGTGCCAGGTATATATTGTGGGGGGTCTTACTGATTTCTACCTCATAGTTATGGACCGTTTGGCTATAATTAGAGCGAGATCTAGGAATCGGAGTTGGACTTTCTAGGGGGCAGTGCGTTTGCAGACAACTAGCAGGCACTCTGCGACGGAGTCCCCAGTTTGAAGATGTGTAGCTGTATCTATGCCTCATCTTATCTCCGCCCAATACCCTCTAAGGCGCGGACAGTACCATAACATGTGGACTAAGTCCGCTTCTTCGGTCTTGCATCGGGGGTGATAGAGCGAAATGTTCTTGTGAATTGTAGGGGTGCATCATAATCACTGATAGGCCGCACCCACATGTATTCAGACATATATTTGTATATATTCAGTTGTATACTCATGCATGTTTAGTAAAGAATGAATAGTTCACTGATATTAAGTGAATCAGCAGCATAATGGTGTTAGGATAATGATGTAATGTAATGCTTATCGAATGATGTGGACATAATGCATAGAGAAATTAGTTCATGTGTAATTTAGTTGCAGTAGTTTAAACGAGCACCATATTAAAGTTGCACATGTAATTCATGTTCGCACATGTATTGTAATGAAAAGGCTTATAGAAAGAAATGTGTGTTTAAAATGGTGTAAAGGCCTGACTGCATATACGAGAGGGAAAGGCCTGGTTTGTTCTTATGTTAGCTTATTTTGTAGGCAGTGAAAAGATTCTCTTGGTAAGGCTCTCTGGGCATAAACGGTAGATTTAATTTGCACAGTAGAAGGTTTCTGTTGAAAGTATCTTTGTTGCAGGTGCAAGGACACATGTCTCGTTAGTAAAGACTAACTCTTTGTTTTCAAAAGTTAGAGAGATGGGAGGCATGGTACGGGAGTGAAATGGAATTTAGGGATGATACTTGCAGCGGAGAAGGTGCCTGGGACTCAAGGTCATCGCAACCGTCCAGGATGAAGTAACCGTTTCGATGGAAAAATACAAGAAAGAAGACCTGGCCAAGGAGGCGTGATTAAGGCGTGTACAATTGTATTTGGGAATTGTATTAGGGATAGTGCCCCGAGGGAGGAGGCCAGAGAAGAGGTAGGAGAGATCAGAGAGACGGACAAGAGAGTTTTGGAGTAAGAAGCTGAGCTTAGGTATTAGGTGATTGCACTTCTGAGGAAGTCTTCACAGCTGACACCTTTTATTCTTTCTTGCCTTGGGAAATCGTTATGTAGGGATGTCACTTAGCGTTAGTGTAGGGACAGCAATTGATTTTAAGCTTGTTTAGTCCAATGAAGAGCAACTTAGAAATTGGAGCAATCATAGTCTGGTTGATCCTTTTAGAACTATCGATCCTTTTTATTCTGAGTCGGATGAGGCTCCTGCGTAGGATATTATTTGTATTAGTGCCCATCTATTTCTTTAACCTCGTGTTGAGGTGCTTGCATGTCCAGTTATTTTTGGCGATAATAAATTCTTAAACTTGAATTCGGAGTCAGTGGTCCTTTCAGACAAATGAATGCTGTTATATAATCAGATGAGGTTCTCACCTTTACACTATTCAACAGGTAAAAAGATCTTGGCGACCAGAAGGTTCTTATAGATAATTAGATAAGAATCGGCGTTATCAGTTGGTAGCAGAGTAGGATGGTTACCTTTGATGGTAAGGGGAGATCTAGAGCAAGATAGGAGACTAAGTTGCCCCATAGAGCCCGAGTGACGCAGATCCAGAGGACCGCGGGAGAAGGATGTCGGAGGTCGTGGAAAACTGACGGAGAGTGACGGTGCGGCGGAAGTAGCAGTTCGTGGTAGAGTGAGTATGAAAAGAGTGATGTTTGGTAGATTGCGGTGTTTTATTGTTGTGTGATGTCTTGCGGAGTTGGAAAGAGAGTTGTGTGATTGAGAACCGGACCGTGAGCGCGCGGGACCGGGAGATTTATTGTGGGGTAGAATACACCCAGAGTTGAGAGCTTTGACCAGAGGTTGTGGGGGTCACGAGACGTCATTGACAGACCCACTGAAGATAGGGAACACATGTGTGAGTGTGTGAATAACCAACGCAGGTCGTAGGTTAATGTGTGCAGAACATCGAGTGATTGAATCCTATCGAGTGTGTTAGAGGCGATTGTCCGGTCGTTTCGCGGACAGACGATTGCCAGATTGAGGTCAACAAGCTCAAGAGGCTGATCGGTCATTGGTAAGACTGACGGTCAGAGAGGTAATTGTTCGGTAGGACGGACATTATTTCAGAGTATGATTGGGACAGGTGCGAGTGAGAACGAGTGAATTAGAAAGGAGGGGAACTGCTGCGAGCGGAGGAAAATTGACGTCAGACAAGTGCCGCGCTGCGATAGGCCGGTTGGTGTGAGCCGCGCTGGTATCAGGAAGCAAGAGCTGACATTTTGAGGGCAAACAAAACGTTGATACATCATGAAATGTTTTAAAGTTTTACGGGAACTTTGTAGAGGTGATAGACATGTGGTTGTTCGGGAAGGAGAGGAAGCTCCTCCCGAGGATACACCAGCACATTAGATGGCAAAGAATGTAGGATTGCATACTATAATTTGGCTTGAGAATTGGCATAAAATGACAGAAGCAGAAGGAGAATTGTCGTTCCCACGCTATGGTACTTTCAGGTTAGAGGTGTTGTACCAGCTAAAAAGTATAATGGCTTCTTACGACCACTACCTAGACCAACACAGTTTGAGGCACTACATGCGTGGATAAGAGCAGCGTATGATTGGAAGAAAGACAGAAGCCAGGAAAGGGTGAAGAAATCGGTCAGGGCATTTCAAGATGCAAGGTGGGATGCATTGGAGAAAAGGTGGAGAGTGGAAACGATCGAAGGAGATAAGTTGTACCCATTGTTAGTACAAAATGGGAAAATAATAAGAATCGATGAGGACGACAGTGATCTAGATGACAGCTTGTTGGATAGGATGTTGGCAGAGAGGCCACCACCATTTAATCCAGACTCAGAAGAGGGAAAGCCGACCCCAGCAGTAACAATTGATGGGAGCCAGAATCAGACTAGCATGAGAGTAGTGGGAAGGATTTCCACAGGAACAGAGGGGGCAACGGCGTCTATGGTAACACAGCCTCCTATTGGGAACACAAGATTACCGGACTCCTTGACAGTACCGGTTACCATTGGCCCTATAGTACCGGTATATGACCAGACCGAGTGAGAGAAGGGGGCTCCGTACAGATGGGAAGGGAAGAAGTAACCAGCGAGAGTGGGAATGGGTTCGGAGTACGAGTGGTTCATTTCCCAAGACCAGTGGAGACAAGTACGCCGTTACCGGCTACTGCAGACTCTTCCTTTAGACAAGAAGAGGAGAGACCAGAAAGACCAAGGTCTTTGCGTGAATCCAAGTCAGCTTTGAGGATGTGGACACCAACAGTGACAAACCAAAGTGATAGGATGCAAGGAGATAGGGCACAGAACGTCTCGGAAGACAGACCAAGTTCCAGGAATATGATGGAAGGGAATAGGTCACAAGGACAGAATAGTGACTGTGATGAGCGGGATGGCTCGGGTTGTCGAGATGTACTGAGGAGTGCGGTACAGGCAAGGTTACTAGACGTAGTGAGATTGAAAGCAGAGGTAGACGAGATGATTAATGGAGGTCTGCCTTTGGAAAGGATAGAAATGTATGGATCAGATGAGCTGCTGTTTGTAGCAAAAGATGTGACTCGAAAAGCTAGGATGGCACATGATAGATTGAAGGAATTGGCCAAAAGATATGAGGTAGACCTGAACAAAACTAAAGCGTTGCAGGGGCCACATAGACTACAATACAGTGACCAGGAGCTGGAGGAGAAAAGAATCACAGGATTAAGGACACACAAGAGATCTGATTGTAGGAATGAGAATATGGATTTTGTTGGACAAATGGGAAGAAAGGTGGTCCAAGAAGAAACCAGCAAAGAAAGCTGAGGGGGAAACGCCGCCTCCGGGAGGGGGGGCGACGGGTGTTGGAAATTTTCCTTTACGGGAAGTACAGAATGGAGGGTACGTGCATGTGCCGTGGAATAGAGGTGATTTGGCTGCATTTACAAACGATTTTCCTCGGCTGAGGGATAAACCAGTAGAGTGGTACAAACAGGTTGAGCGGTTTGTGAAAATTTCAAAAGTATTGTGGATTGATTTGAACACCTTGTTTGACATAGTGGTACCGGGAGATTTGTGGACAGCTTGTAAAGTCGCTATCGAGTGGCCGACTTCGGAACCGGATAGAGAGGCGGTTACAAATGGTCCATCACCCCTAGTCATTAAAAAGTATGAGCAGGTGATTACATGGTTGAAACTGAAGATTTCACCTCAAGATATAGATTGGGTTAAGATAGATCGGACTGTACAGGAACCCAAAGAAACGGTGCATGAATATTATGAAAGACTTCTGCAAGCTTTTAAACAGTATAGTGGGTTAGATATCTTGGACCCCAAGGATATGGGACAGTTTGTCTCAAAGTTTGTACTGGGTCTGAGAATGGAAATCAGCCTCATGATACAGCACCATTTGATCTGCTGGCAGAACAAGCCACTAGATGAAATATTGAGGTATGCGAGATACTGTAGTGATGAGGTGGAATCGAAACATCGAAAGCTAAAAGACAAATTGATGCTTGTCCAGATGCAGACAGCACAGGGTCAGCCTAGTGGAGGGACCTTAGGAAGAAAACAAGGAAATTTCCAGGGGAACCAGAATGGGCAAGCCCAGGGAAAGGGAAAACCAGTAGACCCCAAGACAGGAGTGGACGTGGCCACATTGAAGAAGACCACTGCGTGTCATCTTTGTCGCCAGGTCGGACATTGGAAACGCGAGTGTCCTTTGAACCCAGCTAATCAGTTGCAGGAAGAGGAAGAGGGGGCTCAGGCACCCGCGCAAGAGGTAGTTAACACAGTAACGAGGCCTAGGACGATGAAAGGGGGGGTATACAGTTCTCATGCCCAGGTTCCTCAAGCTCCAAGAATTTCACAAGGAACATGAACGTACCAACAGATGCCCCTGTTCGAAGACTATGACGAGAGTAGCTCAGACCCTTTATCCTGACGGTGCCTGAGGGGGGAGGAAGACTGCACACTTGGAGCGGTCTTGGAGGTAGACCAGAGAGGACCTTTTGTGGAGGCAGATATTGAGGGTCATCCTGCCACACTTTTGGTTGATACTGGTGCTACCCGGTCTACTGTAAGATCAGCAGTAGTCCCTAACCTACCCCTCTCGGGACAATCAATCCAGGTTGTTGGAGTAGCGAACAAAAGAATAAGCAGCCCATTGACAGAACCGATCTTAGTGAAGATAGGTTCCTTTCAAACTAGACATCAGTTTGTAGTGTGTGATACGAGTCCCGTTTGCCTTTTGGGAAGAGATCTGTTGTGCAAGTTGAACTGCACGATTTATTGTACGCCTCAGGGAGTAGAGGTCCAGACGAGAGATGACGATGCTGACTTTAAGGTTACAAATCAGCATCTTTGTATAGATCTGTACCCAATGGTGACTGTGGAAGAACTTCCACCTGATCTGAGAGATGCAGTGTCATCTGTGGTGTGGGATTTCGCAGGCGACGAAATAGGTCTAATCAGAGGGGTTGAACCAGTGCGGATTGAGGTGAAACAGAATGTTGATTTCCCCAGGACACCTCAATACAACCTGTCGCCAGAAACGATTGCAGGGATAAGACCTGTGATCGAGACTTTCATTGAGAAAGGCATATTGAAAGAGATCAGAGGTAGCCCCTGTAATTCACCCATTATGGGACTACAGAAACCGAGCGGGAAATACAGGATCGTGCAAGACCTGCGAAAGGTCAACACGATAGTTGTCCCTTGTTGTCCAGTGGTACCGAATCCTTCAGTAATATTGTTCCAGATCCCATGTGAAGCCGAGTGGTTTACGGTTATCGATTTGTGTCAAGCCTTCTTTTCGATACCGCTCCACGAGGAAAGCCAATTTCTTTTTGCGTTCAGGCTGGAAAATCGCGTGTTAACATGGTGTCGTATCCCTCAAGGTTATACGGAAAGTCCGTCGATCTTTAACCAGATCCTGAAGAAGAATCTCGAGAGTCTTGTGTTGCCGCAGAACTCAGTTCTCGTGCAATACATAGATGACTTGCTCATTGCCGCAGAAACAGAAGATGCTTGCAGAATTGACACTGTAGCTCTGTTGAACCACTTAGCAGAGAATGGACATAAGGTGTCCCCGAACAAGCTGCAGTACTGTTTGAATGAGGTACAGTACTTGGGACACAGATTGGAAAAAGGCAAGAGGAAGGTGTCACCAGATCGAATTGAGGCAATAATGAGCATGGCAGTACCCACCACACAGAGAGAAGTTAGGATGTTCCTGGGAATGGTTGGCTACTGTCGACAGTGGATTCCTAGTTTCTCCTTGAGAGCAAAGCCTTTGCAGAGGCTTACGCACAAGGATGTGAGTGATCCGGTACCATGGGACGAGGAGTGCTTGATGTCATTCCTGAAACTGAGAGAGGAATTGTGCAGTGCTCCGGCACTGGGAATGCCTGACTACAACAAGGCCTTTTCATTGTTCTGTTATGAGAGGGAAGGATGTGCATTAGCAGTGTTAGCTCAGAACCATGGAGGTGTCCGTAGACCAGTTGCTTATTTTTCAGCTACTTTAGATCCAGTAGCTTCTGCGTTGCCCGGATGTCTAAGATCCGTTGCTGCAACAGGTGTCAGCATTGAAAGATGTGAAAGCATTGTAATGGGACATCCATTGACTGTACATGTGCCACATTCGGTTGAGTTATTGATGACCAGGACCAAGACCCAGCACCTAACGAACAATAGGTTAACGAGGTACGAGCAAGTCATACTTGCCGCAGAGAATGTGACTCTGAAAAGGTGCTCTGTCTTGAACCCTGCGACATTGATGCCTACACCGAACACGGATGATGAAGATTGTGCGGACCATGATTGTCTCGATGTGACCGAGCTTTGCACCAAACCGAGACCTGACATTGTCGATGAACCATTGGCTGGCCCAGATGAAATTTTCTTTGTCGATGGTTCATGCTTAAGAGACAGTGTGGGGCAATTGAGAGCAGCGTTTGCTGTATGTACCATTTCAGGGGTGGTCGAGGCTGCTTGCCTAGAAGGAGTACGCTCCGCGCAGGTGGCTGAGATCATTGCCTTGACCCGTGCCTGTTTGGCCGCTGATCGAATTCGAATAACGATTTACACAGACAGCCAATATGGGTTTGGCGTGGTGCAGGACTTCGGGCAGTTATGGTCTCAGAGGGGATTTTTGACATCATCTGGCTCACCCATTCGGAATGGAGAATATGTAAGACAACTGTTGGATGCATTACAGCATCCAAAAGAAATTGCTGTGGTAAAGTGTTCAGCCCATGGGAAAGGGGAGGACTTTGTGTCATTGGGTAACAATTACGCGGACGAGGTTGCCCGCTTCTGTGCAGAACAAGGATGCATATTCACAGATAGATACACAGGGGAGAGCCAAGAAAGAACCGAGCTCAGCATAATGTTGGCCATGGCAGACACTTGGGAAGAGCTTAAGCGATTGCAGGATGAAGTTTCAAACCAGGAGAGAGAGGGATGGATCAAAGCTGGTTGGGAGAGAGGAGATGTGGATGTGTGGGTATCCAACGACGGGAGAGCCGTGTTACCTGAAGAATTGTTGAGTCCGATGGCAAGACTGATACATGGACAGGCACACCTTGGTAGAGACGCAATGATGAGAGTGTTTAGACAGACGTGGTATAACCCACGGTTCCGAGCAATGGCTGAGACGGTATGTCAAAGGTGTGTTACGTGTCAGCAGATGAACGCTGGAAAGAAAACTGTAGTTACATTGAGTCACATTGGGAGGTCAGGTGGGCCTTTCAACAGGATACAGCTCGACTTTGTGGAAATGCCTAAGTGTAATGGGTTGAGGTACATTTTAGTGCTGGTATGTGTATTCTCACGGTGGGTGGAGGCTTACCCAACACGCTGGTGTGACACTCTCACGGTGGCTAAGTTATTGTTGAGGGAGCTCATCCCTAGATTTGGGATCCCGACCTCTTTGGAATCAGATAGAGGAAGTCACTTCCACAGTGAAATCATGAAGTTACTTTGTGCTGCATTGAACATTGACCAGAGACTCCACTGTAGTTACAGACCAGAGGCTTCTGGGATGGTGGAACAAGTTAATGGAACTTTGAAGGCCCGGATGGCAAAAATGTGTTCTTCGACATCCCTGAAATGGCCCGACGCTTTGCCGCTCGTGCTGATGAGCATGCGAAGTGTCCCAGACAGAAAGACCGGGTTGTCCCCCCATGAGATATTAATGGGGAGGGCAATGAGATTGCCAGCAGTACCAGCTACAGCCTTGATAAGCATCACTGATGATTTGATTCTCGATTATTGTAAAGGACTCTCTGATGTGGTCCGTTCTGTATCCCAGCAGGTGCAAGCAGCAGTGGTCCCAGCCTCGAGTGATCTGTGCCACGACTTGTGTCCCGGAGATTGGGTGCTCGTCCGGAAGCACGTGAGGAAGAGTTGCTTGGATGCCCGCTGGCGTGGCCCGTATCAGGTGATACTTATCATGAACACAGCAGTGAAGTGTGGAGGATTGCCGAACTGGGTGCATGCCTCCCATACCCGCAGAGTTTCAGCACCCTTGGAAGAAACAGCTCCTCTCGTAAATGAAAATCCAGCTGATGTGGCAGGGCCACATGGGAGGACAAGTCAAGCTGTAAGGGTCGCTGACACAGCTGGTGGTGCACTAGAGCAAGCTGAAGGGGGTTTCCACAGTTCGAACCCTGACTCAGACACCGAAGATATAAACGGTGCAGTGGGCGGAGAAGAGTCAGATTCAGCAGAAAGAGGAAGTAGTGCACTGGGTATAGAAGGGGAAGGCAGACGAACGAACAAAAGTGCAGAAAGTTGGCCTGAAAGACAGAGGCGACTGAACCTGAGGTTAGCACCTGAAAGAGACCTTGCTCCAGTGTCTGAAGCATCTGAAACGGAGGCAAGTGACGAAGACCAAGCACAAGACAGTCGGCGAAGGTCAAAGAGAACAAGAGTGCCTTGTCGCAGATACTCTACCCCTGAGTGGACTTACACTGTGTTTGATGCAGGGGTGGTGAGCACGGGAAGGCTGAGGTCAGTGCAGGTGGTCCGTCGGAGCCCGAATGTGGTGGTGAAGGTGGTGCTGCAGTTGCCAGGGCTCGAAATAGAAGGAACACTGACCCTCACGGTTCCGAATCCCCGCTTCTGAGTGAAGTTCGAAACTTGGTTCTGCATCGACTCGAATTCCCGCCTTTTGGAGTTGAGCCATTTTCACATGAAGTGTTGATTTTGCGTCTTGAACTTTTGTATCACGTTCTGGTATTGCTCAATGAGGATCTTATTGTGGATCAACTATAAACTGTAAATAAAAGTCTAAAAGAAGAAGATAACCTAGGTCCGAGTGGAAGAAGAATAAACTTAGGGACTTTCCACAGAAGAGGAACGAAAACTAGGAAGTCTTTTTCTGGACTGTGTAAATAAAATTGTGATCGAAAAGGGAAAATCCGGAGATTTCATGGTTGCTCGAGCTGGTTAAGCAAGTCACGAGTAAAGGACAGAGACTTTTTCAGGGTTCTTTGGTATAACCAAGACTTTTGAGAACTTTCGAAACATGGAGCCGGGAGATCCCAATCGTAGATCTAAATGGATTGTAGGCATCCTTATAAGTAGTGTAATAGTTTCTATAATCATAGTAGTTATAGTCTCATACACTGGTTCGCACGAGCTAGAAGTAGAGGGGGTGACAGGGACACCTACACCTATTACACCTAGCCAGAAGGGGGTAGACAGGGCAGCTGACAGAGCTTTGCTATTAGAAGAAAGTCGTAGATTACATGTAGATTTATCTAAAGGTGATTTTAAGTTGAATGCAAAGTTGTTGTATGAGTATGTTGATGTGATGGATGCGAAAGATTGTTATGTGTGTATGCAGTTGCCTACTTCAGTGGACGAGGGTATTAGGTATCACCATCTTCCACGGACTTATGGTATTTCATGTAGTCTTTTGCTTAGTTTATTTTATGAGAGAGATCAGTTTGAGTATTTCTTTTCCAATTTCGACGCAGTGCTTCCTGAAGTCCCAGCTTACAAGCATTTGAATAAATATGACTATTATAAGATGGAAGATAGACTCAGGAAGTACTTCATACCGAGTTTGGAATTGGATACAGCATTCGCACACAGACACAATCTGACTTGTTTGATGTCAGATGTGGAGAGAAAGTTTGTAGATCAGGTTGAGGATAGGTATAGAAAGCTGACTCACTCCCGAGACTTGGGGCATCACAGGACTGATTGGACAGAGGAAGAAAAGTTGCATAAGACCAAGGGAAGCTATGGTCCTATAGCGTTAGATAAGGAGCAGAGGGGTAAGTTGTGTATAAGGCGTTATCAGACTTACTACGAGAAGGTAGCAGTGGGACAAAGTACTTGTGATCACGTTTTCACCATGGCAGATGTGGCAAAAGATTTTCTCCAAGGTCCTGTACAAGTGATACCAACGATGTATTACGTATGTGGGAAGAATGCTTATGTGAGGTTGCCTGCAAATTGGTATGGAACATGTTATTTGGCAATAATATTTCCAAAGATTTACCATACAGAAGATTTGGATCTTCTAGAAGGTGGAGAGCATTCACGAGCGAGAAGGGCTGCAAGTGCAGGAATTGTCGTGGGGGATATCTTTGGAGCTATGATACCTAGTCTGGGAGTGATCTTGAATGATGTGAAAATTCGGAGGTTAGCGACAGTGGTGGATGAATTTTCAATGAATACAGCAAAGTCGTTGGTGTTGGTGGAAGGAGAGATGTTGTCGATAAGGGGAATGGTTTTGCAGAATCGCCTTGCTTTGGATGTCCTATTGGCAAAAGAGGGTGGAGTCTGTAAAATGTTGAAGGTTCAAGAGTGCTGCACTTATATACCAGACCGTAGCAAGGATCTGGAGAAATATATAAGTAACATCACTACAATCCACACAAAAATAGCGGATTTGACCGAAGAGGGGGCCTGGGAAAAGGTCGGCAAGGGTTTTGGTCAAGTGGGAGGTTGGTTTGCGAATCTAGGAAAGGGATTCCTTGGGTACTTTCTGAGACCCCTCCTTATTTTGGTGGTTTGTGTGGTTGGTTTGTGGATTTTGATCAAGGCCTACAAGTGGTATCGAGCAGGCCGAGTCAAGAGAGCTTTGAGGGAAAATGAGATGAGATTGGCAAGACTGCAGGACAGTCAGTATCAAAGGCTCAAGAGCATGGAGAAACTAAGATCAGGGAAGATGGCAACAAGTTCTGTTTAGGTCGGTTCTTTCTCCAAGGGAGTAGAATGAAATGTGATGACAGGAGTCATCAAAGGGGGGAACTGATAGAGTGAAATGTTCTTGTGAATTGTAGGGGTGCATCATAATCACTGATAGGCCGCACCCACATGTATTCAGACATATATTTGTATATATTCAGTTGTATACTCATGCATGTTTAGTAAAGAATGAATAGTTCACTGATATTAAGTGAATCAGCAGCATAATGGTGTTAGGATAATGATGTAATGTAATGCTTATCGAATGATGTGGACATAATGCATAGAGAAATTAGTTCATGTGTAATTTAGTTGCAGTAGTTTAAACGAGCACCATATTAAAGTTGCACATGTAATTCATGTTCGCACATGTATTGTAATGAAAAGGCTTATAGAAAGAAATGTGTGTTTAAAATGGTGTAAAGGCCTGACTGCATATACGAGAGGGAAAGGCCTGGTTTGTTCTTATGTTAGCTTATTTTGTAGGCAGTGAAAAGATTCTCTTGGTAAGGCTCTCTGGGCATAAATGGTAGATTTAATTTGCACAGTAGAAGGTTTCTGTTGAAAGTATCTTTGTTGCAGGTGCAAGGACACATGTCTCGTTAGTAAAGACTAACTCTTTGTTTTCAAAAGTTAGAGAGATGGGAGGCATGGTACGGGGAGTGAAATGGAATTTAGGGATGATACTTGCAGCGGAGAAGGTGCCTGGGACTCAAGGTCATCGCAACCGTCCAGGATGAAGTAACCGTTTCGATGGAAAAATACAAGAAAGAAGACCTGGCCAAGGAGGCGTGATTAAGGCGTGTACAATTGTATTTGGGATTTGTATTAGGGATAGTGCCCCGAGGGAGGAGGCCAGAGAAGAGGTAGGAGAGATCAGAGAGACGGACAAGAGAGTTTTGGAGTAAGAAGCTGAGCTTAGGTATTAGGTGATTGCACTTCTGAGGAAGTCTTCACAGCTGACACCTTTTATTCTTTCTTGCCTTGGGAAATCGTTATGTAGGGATGTCACTTAGCGTTAGTGTAGGGACAGCAATTGATTTTAAGCTTGTTTAGTCCAATGAAGAGCAACTTAGAAATTGGAGCAATCATAGTCTGGTTGATCCTTTTAGAACTATCGATCCTTTTTATTCTGAGTCGGATGAGGCTCCTGCGTAGGATATTATTTGTATTAGTGCCCATCTATTTCTTTAACCTCGTGTTGAGGTGCTTGCATGTTCAGTTATTTTTGGCGATAATAAATTCTTAAACTTGAATTCGGAGTCAGTGGTCCTTTCAGACAAATGAATGCTGTTATATAATCAGATGAGGTTCTCTCCTTTACACTATTCAACAGGTAAAAAGATCTTGGCGACCAGAAGGTTCTTATAGATAATTAGATAAGAATCGGCGTTATCAGGGGCAATAATGCTGCGTGTTTAGGAACATCTGCTGCAGGCGGCGTGGTGTAAGGTAGGCCCTATGGAGAACCATGTATTGCATAAATTTAAATTTTGCATTGCGAGTCACTTTTTTGGGATGCTCTAGAATGCTGGCCCACTCTTTGTCAGATAACTCCCGTCCTATGTCCCCGGACCATTTGGCTCGCAGGTCGGTATGAGGCACCGCAGCATGCGCCCGAGTGCCGGCATATAGCCATTTAATGAGATGGCGTCCCTCTCTCATGTGGTATAGTGTTCGAACTAATTTGTGTGTCAGGGGTTCATCCCTATGAGGGGCCCAGTGTTTCTTCACATACTGTAATATGACAGCGTGCATCATATATAAATGGTTTGGCACCCCAGTTTCCCGTACAATATTCTCATGATTAAGTAGGATTTTATTGCTATATAGTGCCCCTACTGTGTCGACCCCTTCGTCAGACCAGGCCAGAATCCTGCGTCTCGTGATCCGACCGTTGGGTAGTGGGATCCCCAACAGCGGGATGTTATTAGCATGAGGAAGGCAGCGGGCGTGTACTGCATCGCTCTTTTCCAGTATAACAGCGCTGTCCATAGTAAAGGCGGTGCATCTGGGGGAATTTTACTCTTCGGTAGCAGTAATGTGTGCAGGGTCCCCTGACTGATGTCTTGCATGGTGTATCCTAGTTCCTGCAGATTGCGGCCCGCAGTCCAGTAGGACAGCCATTGTATCTGGCTCGCATAACAGTACGCTCGGAAATCCGGCACCCCCAATTCCCCTCTGCTTGTCTCTAGCTGCAATTTCTTTAGACTCACCCTTCGTCGCCCATTCCCCCATATTAGATCCAGGAGTATGGTGTCCAGAATGTTAAAGGTAGAGGAGGGAACTACTATTGGCAGAGAAGTAAAGTAGTATAAAAGACGGGGAGGGCCCCCATTTTAGATATAGCTACACGGCCCATTGCCGACAGAGGCATCGAGGTCCAGAAGGCTACCTTAGATCGTATCGTCCTGATCGCTCTGGTGAGGTTGCCTTCAGGCATGTCTGTGTGGGATCTATATATGTGTATGCCTAGGTACTTGAACGTATGATGTGCTACCAATAGGGTATATGGCCCAAAGCTGATCTCATCTGGGCGGACACTGTCTCAAAAAAAAGAAGTCATTCGATTAATCCTCATTGATAGCAAGGCCCGATATTCACTCAAACCGGGAGAAAATTCTGGGTACTGGTTCCAACGTGCCAGTTAGGTCATGTGCATATATAATTATATCGTCCACGTAGGCGGATATCAAATGTGTGGAGTTGACCAGCTGGATCCCAATTTGGCTTGCCTCCTGACACAGCCTAAGAGCCAGTGGCTCTAACGCTAGTACAAATAACAGTGGGGACAAGGGGCACCCTTGCCTTGTGCCCCTGCATACTGGATTTTCAAGCGATATGTGGCCTCCAGTACGAACTCTCGCAGTAGGAACCTCATATACTAGACGTATCCATTGAAGGTATTCAGGAGGCAAGCCAAACTTCTCTATGGCCTTAAACATGTAGTCCCATGTAAGGGTATCAAATGCTTGCCTCAGATCAAGCGTGACTCATCCTGCATTTTCATGATGCTCGGGGGTAGTTGCCATTATATGATGTAGCCCTCTACTATTTAAAGACGTGCTGGTATAAATCCACATTGATCCATGTGTACGAGTGTTTAAATAGGGGAGAAGTCTACTTGCCAGTATTTTACTTAATATTTTGTACTCTGTTGCCAGGAGTGAGAGTGGGCGATATCCCGTTAAGTCCATTGTATCCCTTCCCAGATTAGGAAGTGAGACCACGAATGCCTGCATGGTAGTAGGGGGGAGGTGGCGTATCTCTAGTGACTTGCTATACAGTCATTCCAGTTGGGGGACTAGAGCCTCAGAATATGTATCAAAAAATTCTATAGGTAAACCATCTAGCCCCGGTGCTTTGTTGCGTGGAAGCTCCCTAATGGCAGCTTTTATTTCACCCCTCGTGATGGGGCCTGCCAGGTTTTCTTGTGCTTCTTCACTGAGCTGGGTGTAGGGCAGGTCAGCTAGGAATGTGTCTATAATGTGTTATCTATTGGGGGAGGTGCACTGTATAGCAGATCATAATATGCGCAGAACGCTTCGTTAATACCCTGCTGGGGGGGTGTTGTGTCACCCCCTGGTGTGGTGATTTCGCAAATTACAGTAGCGGGCGGATCATCCCTCAGTATCCTTGCAAGGAGTCTCCCAACATACTTAATGGATGCTGCAGTGCGGCTCCATTGAGGAGGATCCTTGGACCAGCTCCCCCGCAAACAACCTTTTACACCACTCAGACCACCAGAGATTTGTTTTCTTTTGCTCAGCCTCGTTTAGCTATTTAGTGTCCACTGTTTCCTTCATTACCCACTCTGGGCAGCATATTACTTAATTACAACCTATAACTGTCTATTAGTGAAGCTAGTGCACTCCTCTATTAGCGAATACTTGTACCTTCAGCACTGTGAATAGTATCATTGTGTGACACTTTGTATCTTGCTGCTGTGGCTTCACTGCACACTGCTCCATCAGTCTTTTCCTGCCATTTTCCCTTCTGCTTTCCCGCCCACCCCTCCTTCCAACCTACTTAATGGCAGCCGCACTGCTGGCACAACATAGGGAAGCATGTCTATGCACATCCATGCCTGAATCACGCCTAGAACCAGAACAATGGCCTTCCCACCATCAAGAGATGCACCGCTACAAGCCCTGGGTCATGGCCTCCGTGACAACTGTTGCCGCACCTCGCCTAGTTCCACGGTAGGACCGTTCACCTTCCGGCACGGTCTAATCTCCTGCAACTCTGAATCACCTGCACGCACAGCAACCACCACGATGCACCAAATCCACTCCACTTCCTCCTGCTCAATGCACAATCGCTGCGCAAGCACGCCACAGAAATATGGGACACCATCCCTCACTCACCCCGACACTATCTTCCTCACCAAGATCTTTCTCAACTCCACACCTATGATCACCGCAGCAGCACCAAACAGCTACAAAATTGCTCACCACATCAAGAAACAAGGAGTTGGTATCACCATCATACACAAGAAAAGCATCCTCTGCACCACCCTCACAGACAACACCACCCCAGTCATGGAACACCTCAACCTTTCAACTCTAAAATGACGGTAAAACTACAATCAGAGGCACCCTCGCCTTTAGACCTCCAGGACCTCACCCCCAGCTCCTGCAACGCCATTCTCAAACCTATCACTCCACTCGCAATCGAATTCAACCACTGCATCCTCTTCGGAGACCTCAACTTTCAACTCGATTACACCAACTCCACAAACCTCCTGGAAAGCATGAACATCGGCCTCACCTAGATTGTCACCAACAGTAAACGTATCGCAGAACACACACTCGACCTCATCTTCACGGCTAGCGACAGAGTAAAGTACAGCCAGGTCTCTGAGCTCACCTGGACGGCCATGCCATCTACTTCACCATCATGGGACACACCCCCCCCCCCCCGGCTCCGCCACCAGACTGATCAGCACCCATCACTGAAGCTGGAACTACGTTTCTGAGACCCAGTGGACCTACACCCTCAATGCCTCTCACCAACACCTCCACCAACCTATCCATCAATCAATCATACATTTATATAGCTTGGCAATTCACCCCTAGGGGTTTTGAGGCACTGGCACTGATTGCTGCTGCGTGGAGGTTTGATCATTCAAATACCCAGGTATTTAGTTCTCTTCTGATTTTCTGGAGTGACAGTGCGGTCCTGAGGTGCAGGGGGAGGTTGGTCCATGCCTCGGCAGCCAGGTTCTACAAGGAGCATCCTCCACTGTTGGCTTGGCAGATCCGTGGGGTGTCTGTGATGAAGAGGAAGTTGAGCAAAGGGGTGTGGTCGGTTGGTTGAAGGTCAGGTGTTTGTGGATGCATGCTGGTCCTTTGTTGTGCAAGACCTTGTATGTTTGGATCAACCTAGAACAAGCTGTCAAGAACCTCTCCACCTGGATCACCGACTGCACAGGCAAGATCAGCCCTATCAAACTCACCAAACTCAAGAAATCCTCCAAACAAGCCAGCTAGTACACCATGAAACTAAGAACCACCAAATGTGCATGCAAGCATCTTGAAAGGAGATGGCGCACCACAAGGGAGTCCATGGCCAAAGCCACCTTCAAGGCATCCCTCAACCATTTCCACGGGCTCTTGAAAAACACAAGGAACACCCTTGCTGATTGCATTGAAGCTACCTCCAACCACAGTAAAGAACTCTTCAACATAGTCAGAGAGTTCTTCAACCCCTCATCCACTGAAATAATCATCACCCCCTCACAGAAACAATGAGTCTCCCTAGCAAACTTTTTCCATGACAAGATAATCATCTACAAAATCCTCTAACCTTAACCCAGCGCTGCAGACACCCTCAACTGCCTCTCTTCCTCCAGTGATATCCTACCCATCTACTCACCAGTAGGGACCAGGTCACCACCCAAGACATCACCGCCGTCATGAACTCCATACACTCTGGAGCACCCTTGTACCCCTGTCCCCACCACATCTTCAACCTCAAGAGCAAGATGATCAGCAAGGAGCTCACCACCATCTTCAACACATCCATCTCCACGTACATCTTCCCCTATGAATGGAAATATGAAGTCAAACCCCCTACCCAAGAAGCCTTCCGCCGACCCCAGTGACCTCAGCAACTGCATCCCATCTCTCTGCTTCCTTTTCCAGCTAAAGTCCTCGAAAAGACATTCAACCACCAACTCACGAAGCACATGGAGGATAACAGTATTCTTGATATCTTCCAATCTGGATTCTGCACCAACCACAACACCGAAACCGCCCTGATCGCTGCAATAGACTACATCAGAAACCTCCAGGACCGGGGAGAAACAGCAGCCCAGATCCCCCTTGGCCTCTCAGCTGCATTTGAGGAAACGCCCTCAAATGGATCTCCTTCCTCACAGACAGAACTCCAAGCCCACCTACCTTAGTTCACCTCAGAACCCAAGAATATTATCTGTGGCATCCCTCAAGGCTCATCCCTCAGCACCTACACTGTTCAATGCCAATATGACCGCCCATCCAACATGGTTAGGACCCATGGACTAAACATCATATCCTATGGCAATGACACCCAGCTCATCCTCTTGCTATCAGAAGACCCCTCCTCCACTAGGTCCAACTTCCGCAGTTGCAGGACATGGGTCGCCAACTGGATGAAAGGTAACTGCCTCAAACTCACAGACAAGAATGAAGTACTGATCTTTGGGAACACTAACTTGTCATGGTAAGACTCCTGGTGGCCTTCCGAACCTGGACCTTCACCAACCCTGACTGACCATGCCTGCAAACTTGGCATCATCTTTAGACCGCAAACTCACCGTGAAAAACCAAATCAACACAGTCTCCTCTGCCTGCTTCCTCACCCTTCGCGTGCTCTGTCAGATCTTCAAATAGCTCCCCATGTAAACTAGAAGGACTGTCACTCAAACCCTAGTCACCAGCCAGCTCAACTACGGCAATGCACTCCACTTAGGAATCAATAGACACCTCCTCAAAAGACTGCAGACCTTACAGATCTCAGCAGCCTGACTCATCCTCTACCTCAGACGACCCACATCATCCCCCACCTCAGGAAGCTTCACTGGCTGCCCCTTCAGTAGAGATGCCAATTCAAGATGCTGATACACACCTACAAAGCTCTTCACAACCAAGGAACAGCATGCATCAACCACGGCATGAACTTCCACCAACCCACACATGTTCGCTCTGCCTCCCACACTCATACCCCCCGCATACCGGCAAAGCAACAGTGGAGGTCACTCCTTCTCCTATCTCACTGCGAAGTCTTGGAACAACCTCCCCCTTCTCCTCCGAACATCTCTGCTCGAATTCAGGAAAGGACTCGACATGGTTGTTCAACTGAACTCCTTCCACCAAAGAGTTCACAGTGCATGGAGACCTTCATGGGTGATTAGCCAAGCTTAACAAATGTGGTCTGATTGATTAATGAATGTTTGGATGAATTTCACCTGAAAATGCCAAAAATAAAACCTGAAAATTAGGTACCACTGATCTGTCAATTATTAGTATAAAAATAATAAAAGTAATGTATTGAGAACATATCAGACACTTTGTGATTATCCAAGTAAGAAAAGCATTTGCCAATGCTAATTTCCAATATTTACTTCTGTTGCGGTTGTTACCCAGATTTGAACATCTGCTGAAATATTTCTGAGCTCATAAACAAATGGGGTTGAGCCTGTCAAGCCTGAGTGTGGGAGGGATCAATCAAATATGAAGCACAAAACAAAGAGCCCCCACCATCTATTAACTAAATAAGATACACAAAACAGAACATTAATCTTGTGTGTAGATCTGTATTATTAAATTTCCATATTTTACTTTTCTGTCATCATCTAATACACAACAGCCTCATCTTTCATATACCTAAACAAAAAACACTTTTTTTACATACACAAAACACAACATAATGATTCACTATAACCTAAACAAGATTTTTACACCTGGATTAATTTACACTCAACGATTGACATACCCAAATAGACACAATTTAGAGTCCTTTCCCTATGTATTCAATAGCCCCATCCAAAAAAGACAAATCATTGGATTAGCTTGAACGAGTTTGAGAGCCCATTGGTGCACTGTGGAGTGAACTTTGCATGTATATTGACCCTCTCTTAGCTAAACCCCAGTCGGTTTTTCAACAATGCTTTTCACTTGATCCTTTCAAGGAGGTAGGGAGGGCCATTCATGGATTCCTCATGCCACATTTGCCAACGCGTTTAGACCTCCATAACCTCTGGGCAGGCTTGTTTTTAATGGACGTCGTTATCAAGGCTTCGCATATTTTTGCAGGGTTTGGACTCTATGAATGTAATGCAGACATAAAAAGAGGGGGCACAATGGGTTAAGAAAACAAATGAGGATCATTTAAAAAGTCCTTGCTGCTCCTACACCTCTGTGCTTTGAATATCACCTGGTTTTGAAGGCTGCCCATATGTATTCTAATAGTCATTTGGGCATCTTCCCATGTGAAAGTTACTTGTGAATCATGCATAAGTGATGCCAATAGTGCATATTTTTAAAGGGGAGGAAAAATAAGGGAGCTCTATTCACATCCAACCACACTCCGTTTATGTGCCCATTGCCTCCAGGGTTTAATATTTTCTAGTTACCAGGCTTCCAAAAACCATGTGGTCAGAGTGGCATGATGCATGCAAACTACAGTGCCTCTCCCATTTAGTGTACATACTGTTTTGCTCACTTACACATGTACAGGGCAGTCCTGTGGTCAACAAATCTGAGGTGATTCATAGTTCTATTTACTGATACAGGAATGCATCAATCGTTAGGCTTTAAACCGAAACGTGTTTCATTGAGGAGAATTTGTTGCATCTTTAGCCATAAACAGAGGTGGATCTCACTCAAGAAAATGCATTGCATTTTTGGCAGCCTCTTACCTTCGTTTGTAACGGACCTTGGTTTTTCCTCACGCTCTACATCACTTGAGGTCGCAGCCCTACAGCATTGCCTTGTGTCCTCGGTGTGTTTGTCGTCTTGTTTGGAGCATAGTGACATTCTTTTTTTAAGCCACATACGTTTGAAACATTGGATTTCTGGTTCATCCTAGTGAGTCATGGGAAATGGAGTCCTATGTTTCGCGTGAACATGGTTAAAGTTGCTCTAATTCCTCTGGGATGTGTAAAGAGCCTGCATTTACTCATAGTGGGGTACCTCTAATTCCTATTTAAGTGTAGTATTCACATAAGATGCCATCAAAATCCATGTTCAACACCAGATTCTTTGAAGTTGATCCTATTATTGAAGGCCTGGTAATTACATTGAGTCTTTTCTCCATCCAATCATCAAAAAGGCATCCCCATTTTTTTAAAACATGTGATATGAATACATTTTCGCTGTCTGTTAAAGGGGTCTGATATTTATGCCCCAAACCATACTCGATTTCATGTAGTCTAGAAAGGATTGTGTTTTATCACAGGTTTGAATCATCTAGAATACATTACCTATTTCTGAAATTTCATTTAAACCGGTTTCTGATGTGCGTAATTTCATGATCATGAAAGCCGCCTCTCTTAGTAAGGCTCTCTGATTGCCAGATTTTATTTGCCTTAGGATGGTCCATATTAGATCGGACTGTGTGCCCGGTTTGCAGAAAGTGGTGGAAAGCAGAGCTGACATTGTCGGAAGTCTTATTCTTGATTTATATTGGCCGATACGGTGTCTTATTTCCTGGCTTGTGTGTCCAATATAGGCTTTGTTACAAGGACATAATATGCAGTATACTTGGACCTGCAATTGGTGAATTCATTATGTCTAATTTCAGTATTGTTGTGGATCAAAATATTTCATTCAATCTCTGTTTCACAATGCTGGGGGTAACCCTATTGGTTTCTGAGATTTTGCTTTGGCCTCATTAGTCGGTCCTTGATAATCCTATTTCTTCCCAACACAAAGAATGGAAGCTCCTTGAAAGGTTCTAAAGAGGATACTATTCTCCAATTTTTTCATACTATTTTCTCAATATCTGCTGTGGTAGAGCTGAATGTTGTGATGCACACTAGTTTGGGTTCTCTTCTCCCAGTAGGCTGAGGGAGGATATCCCTCGGGGTATACCATGCCCTCTTCATTGCTCTTTTCAAAAGTTTGTATGGATATCCTAGTGATTGCAGTTTCAGGACAAGTTGGTTTGCATTGAGAAAGAAAACTTTCTTCAAATCCTTAAGAACTGACCGTATGTTATGCTGAAGGTTCCTCTGGTGGTTGCTTGTATAGTGAGTAATCAGTTTCCTTTGCATATAACGTGGTGAAAATCTCATTGCCATCATGTTTTATAGTTGGGTCCAAAAATGTATCACATCCCCGTTCCAATGTGATGTGAACTTGACATCTAGTGTTCTATTGTTCAACCACTCCACAAAATGTGTAAGAGTAGTCACATCTCCTCTCCAGATCATGAAGATATCATCTATGAATCACTTCCAGCTTATGATATTGGTCTTGAAAGGGTTATCACTGTAAAGCCATATTTCGTCATATCCTGCCATAAACATCAATACCATCTCTGGGACAAAGGGGTATCCCATTGCAGTTCCTTTTACTTGTATATACAAGTTTTTATTGAAGTAAAAGAAATTCCTCTGTAGGCAAATCATTGACAGCTCCAATATAAACCATGAGGGTGTTATCTTGTTTCTAAGAATTATTCCATTGCTCCAAGTCCTGCTTCTTGAGGGATGTGTGTGTATAAACTTGTAATGTCAAGGTTTCAAGGAGGTCCCCATTTAGGGGTCGAAGTCCGTTTGATGGAGCTTATTTAGCCTATCTGTAGTGTTTTTTAAGTAACTTGTTATTTGGGGAATCAGTGGTTTGCGGAAGACATCCACGTACTTCGCCAAAGGTTCCAGGATAGAGTCTACTCCGGAGATTATCAGTCTGCCTGGGGGATTCCGAGAGTCCTTGTGAATCTTAGGCAGGATTTATGTAACTGGAGCTCGTGGGTCTTTATCAGAAATGTTTTTTTCTGTCAACCACCCTCCTGACACACCCTTCAATTCTTTTTTTAATTGCTTCTCTAATCGAGGGAGACTGGTCGCCCTGCATTGTTCTATGAAATTCCTGTTGTAGTTGAAGGATTTCTTGTTCATACTTTTGGCGATCCATTATAACTATAGCTCCGCCTTTATATGCCAGTTTTATGATTATTTCTTCAAGTCTTTATAGTCTATATATATTTCTGAGCAGCATTAATAGTACAAGACCTCCTCCTAGATCTGCTCTGACTAATAAGAATATTCGAACAAGTAAAAATAAAAACAAAATATACCTACTCGAAAGAGCTCTCTCAAGACAAATCTCAGGGAAATCCTAAGCACTAAATGATGAACAGGCACCTGAGGCAATGCTACCTCAAGAAATCAGAGAGTACTGCCCAAATAAGGAAATACTTGTTCATGATAGAATACGTTACAGAATTTACACCTACTCTACTGCAATCTGTTAAGCCAGGGAATTTGAGAACCATAACTGAAGGAATAATAGGATATGTGAGATGCCATAGACATTTAAAGAGAGGTGACCTAGTGGCTAAAGCGGTCGACCTTAGAACATGAAGAACCTGGATTGGATCCAGGCGTCAAGTAAATATTTTGTGATTCTGGAAAAATCACTTAATCTCCCTATTATTAATGGAAAACAATGCCCTGTTTTTGCTATAAAAAGCTGCAAAAATAGGAAAAAGGCAGCAGTCATACTTTGCTAAAATATCTGGTTCCTAAATAATTAAAACTCCAATTTTTACACTCAAGAATTCTCTTCACAAGCAATAAGGAATTCTAGAAACCACAACAGATTGTGCTAAAAATCTTCTAAACCAAAGTCGCAGAAATCAGGAAAGATGTTGTTTGTTCCAACCCCAAGCACCCAGCAAGCAGTACACACATCTTTTACAAATTAGATAGTGTCAAATAAGTCAAGCCCAGACAAACATCTAGGATAAAAAAATATCTGCTCCTTTATCCATCAAAGAAGTTCTTTAAGGATGAACTTTTCATGTCAATCAATGATCCTTCAGACCTTTGGAATTCATTGTGAAACAATCCAACACCCATGAATTTCTGCTGGAACAGGCTCAAGAACTAAACACCCAAACTCTCTATTCTGCTTATTTTAGAGTGTTAGCCACCAATACATACTAGTACATTGGTAAGTGTTAAACTACACTCTGCTAATCACAAATCATCATATTTAAGCATCTGACAAGCCACATTGACTGATACGTAATCAATTAGTTTAAAGTCAATACACTGCCATTCATGTTCATTGATTTGGATCCCATGGGAAGCAGTTTTGGATTTGGAGATTTAAATCTGTTGTGCTAAAGTACTCACAGAAGCCAATTTTGGTTTATAAACAATTGTTCTTATTTTCTCCTTCAGCACATGGGAAGTAAAGCAAGACCATCTCTAAAATTCTGCTTTGCCATACCTTTTGAAATCTTATTTTTTTTCGTCCATTACGTTGGTACATTTCAAGTTTCCTGCACACCTAAGATGATAAATCTATTTATGTTTCTATAGTGTTTGAAGTACATTAAATGGGTATCCAGAGCACACATCTCGCCAAATAGATTGATCTATGAAAGACCGATAGAAAAAATAAACCCTTTTAAAAACTAGTCTCCACTCTATTCTCATCGAAACAAAGTTTCGAATTGATAACATTAGCTTGATAACCTCAACATTTAATTTTCCCTAACTTTCTTTTAGGAAACAGTCAAGCTGACTTTTGAATTTCTTTCAAGGGGTAAGAGAAAAAGAATGGGGGAAAAAACCAAAACCTGCCAACCAAGGTGAGGGTGTCCTCATCTTGCCAGTCTTCGAAACACCATAGGGCTTTACAGCTTCATCAAGAAACTTAGTGTTTTTCCTCAGAAAATGGAGAGAGTTAAGTGTCTATTTAAGAAGATTTCATCCAAATTATGACCCTTCTCAACAATACAATTTATTATTCACTTTCTGACCTAAGTCAACCACAGATGGCAGCCTCTTCACTGTGGTTCTACATTTAAACTGAATAGACAAGGCTTTTTCTAACAATAGCAAATACACAAATCACTCAACCAGGTGACCACCGGGGGGCGTGGCCTGACTGAGCAGCAAGATGGTGGCTTGATCTGGGAGCTCCGGAGTGGCTGCGCCATAAAAACTGCCTAGTTCTGTCCCATCACGGCGATCTGTGTCACTGAGCGCCGCCATGGACACCGTAGGCTCCAAGGCATGAGCGGAGCGCAACGGAGCCACAGAGGGTGGCGTCATTGTCCGCGTCGAGCCCCGCGATGGCAGCAGCCTGATGCAGCCCTCAGAGGCCCCGCGACGACAGGGGTCACGGGCGAGCCCGAGGGCGGGGCTGCAGCTGCGTGGTGCGGCTCCTATGAAAATCGAGGCTGGGGCTCGAGGGCCTTGTGAGGCGCAGCGGCGGATCTGAACTTCCCGGCCCCCTGCTCAAATTGAAGCAGTGACTCTTTTGCTCAGCCCCTGACTGCCTGAGCGCATCGGCTGCCAGCTCCCCGCAGCGCATACTGCGGTAGCACCAGCACACAACGTATGTGATGGCGGGCCCTGGGAGTGGGGACTTCATCACGGCCCTCACGGAGGGCTGATTGCAGAATGGGGGGCCACGTCTACCGAAATATTCTGATGCATCACAGTCCTGCACACTATCGGGGGAATAAATGGTGCCGCGGTTAGCGAGCCGCTTAAGCGCCATTAAGGCATGACTGGCCCATTCTTTGCATTGACAAGGCATAGTGAGGCGGACACATGCAGGCTGTCACCTGCACTCTTTCCTTCTCGACCTGCCAGTGGAGTGACAGCGCCCTTCCCAAGCTTTAGGGGCTCGCCCCATTGCCTTACATATGCAGTGCCTACCCAACAGCCATTGAACCCGCTGGCCACCCATGATCCACGCGCTGAACGGCCATTCCCTAATCCCCCTCTGTTCATCATTGGTCGCAAGGACCCCAAACAGCGGCAGCTTTCTTTTGAGGCCACCAAAACTCCCAGGCAAGAGGGCAGCAACGATGCCACGTGTGGTGATCCCCGGGCCCCGCGAACCCACCAGACTCTAAACAGCACTCTTTGGAGGGTGCAGCAGCCATAGTGGCGGAAATACACGCTGGCTTCAAGGCCATTGATGCGCGCTTCGGTCTGGCGACTCGTCTTAATACCATGCACGGCTGCCTGGAACACAGCAGAGAAGCGCATCTCTGAGGTGGAGGATACACAAACAGCCATGGCCAAATGCCTAGACCGCACAACGGCAGCCAAGACGGAGAACCTAGAGGCAAGAGCATGCCGCAATAACCTACGGATAGCCGGATTGGCCGAATCTACCAACACAGGCCCCATGAAGACCTATATGGAGCAGCCTCTTGTGGAGCTCGCATTCGCAGTCGAGCGAGCCCACAGAACGCTTGCCCCCAGATCGGCCCCCGGTGCTCCTCCATGCCTCATTATAGCGCGACTACTCATTTATTGTGACTGAGATGTTGCACTGCGTAGGGCCAGAGAAGTGGAAGACCTGCAGTTCCAAGGGATGTCATTGTCATTTTATCCGGACTTTACACCAGTAGTTCAGGAGGCCCGATGCAAATTTCAGGACATTAAGCGAACTCTGAAAGGAGAAAACATTAGTTATGCTGTGCTGTACCCAGCACGCCTTCGAGTTCAAATTAACGGTAAAACTCATATCTTTGACACACCCACAGTTGCTACTGACTTTTGGAAATGCCACAAATCAATCACAAAGTCACCCCCTGGGTAAGAACTCTCCATTCTTTAATGCTATGTAAAAGACAGAACAGTGAACTCTAAAGCTATGTGAGGGTCCCCAATATTCTTGTACTCCTCGTCAACTAGCGACTGATGGGACGGAATATCCTTTATCTGTGTAACTTTTTTTTCTCCTCTTTTCAATTGCAGTTACATATAATGTAAGCATTATTGATATTAACCTAAGTGGCCCGCTCTGGGCGTTGCCTCCCCCCCTAGGAGATCTCCTACTTTTTTGATTGTGGGACTTTGGGATTCACCGGATACAGGTTGGGTGGGTATCCGATGTGGGAGGGGGTGGTGGGTTGGGAGTTCTTTTAAGGTTTATTTGTACTATGCAGGATGTTACACTATGCACTGGCTGGCTGCTTAGCACCACATACATAGATGCTTTCCTCCGCACACTATTACAACTGCTGTAGCGAGGCCGAGTGGGGGAGCGTGGGCTCTGGAGTTGCGATGCAGGACGTGGAATGCGCAGGGTCTGTCAAACCCTCGCAAGGGGAGGCAGGTCTTAGCCTATCTAGCTAGACACAAAATGCACATAGCCCTGGTACAGAAAACCCACTACTCTCCACTCTCCGACAACCGCTTCGCCACTACCTGGGGCACCAATAGATTTTTCGCCAGTTACAGTACCTACCCCGGTGGAGTTTGTATCCTGATCCAGAAAACATTACCATTACCACCCAGACAGTGATCAAGGATCCTGAGGGAAGATATTTTTTGGTGGCGGGGAGCCTGGGTGCAAAACGGACACTTCTAATCAATGTCCACGCCCCTAACATAGATGCATGCAGCTTTTTCACTAGCATCTCCACACACATCTCTGGCATTCCTATCGACTCCATTATATTCGGGGGTGATTTCAACCTTACACTGCAACCCGCTTCAGACACTACAGGTGCAGGCCACATCACTAAACCACACTCCACAGAGGACCTAGAGTCTCTGCTGTGGACACACTTGATGTCCGATGCCTGGCGGCACCGGCAACCCACTGGCAGGCTTCTCCTTTTATTCTGCACCGCACGGTACGTGGTCTCGTATAGACCATTGGTACCTAAGCCCAGATCTCTTGATTAATGCGCAGGCGTCAGACTACCTACCCCGCACATTATCAGACCATTCACCGGTACTGTTATCGCTGACTTTGCCCAGCATTGCACGTCCATACAGATCCTGGCGCTTCCAAACTGATGCTCTACGCGACACAGTCTTTAAAAGTGAGGTACAAGACGCGATCATCGAATATTTTCAGATCAACTCGGGCTCAGTACCCCAATATACCACTTTATGGGAAGCCTTCAAGGTATATATTCGGGGCATTTGTATAACTAAACAAGCTGGGGTCTTGCGCACTATACGCCAGCACCTCGACGCCACTGAGAAGGCGTTGCGGGATCTTGACGCTCACGCCCTCTTTGACAACGCACCCCTCCAATGCATCAACTTGCAAAACTCTTGGAAGACTTCCAGGAACTCGCCACTCTTGAGACCGCTTATCTGGGGAAATATGCACGCGCTAGAGTATAAGGGGAGGGGGAGAGACTGGGATGAACCCTGGCCAGACTACTCACCCCCAACAGCAGACCGCATACATTACTCAACTGCAATCAGACAACAGCACCCACACCACTCAAGGCACTGATATTCTCTCTACCTTTTTGTCCTACTACATCTGCCTATACACTACATGCTCCCCACCAATCGACACCGCCCTTTCCGACTATTTAGCAGAGGTGACAATGGTGTGGATCGAGGAGGGCCAACAGCAATTCCTGGCCTCGCCCATTATCACGGATGAGATATTTCAAGCCATAGACGACCTAGATGGCTCCAGTGGCCCTAGCACGGATGGCCTCACGGGCGTATTTTATAAAACATATAAGACCATACTGGTCCCGCATCTTCTGGAGGTTTACGCCGAGGCACTGGACTCGGGCGTACTCCCTCCCACTATGCGAGAAGTTATTGTATCCCTACTGCTCAAACCGGGCAAACCACCTGATAGGTGTGCCTCATATAGGCCCCTATCGCTATTAAATCAAGACTATAAGATATTGGCTAAAGTGCTCACGACACGCATATCGCTCTTAATTGATCAAATCGTGTCCCCTCTTCGGACGGGATTTGTTCCAAATCGATCGACCTCTGTCAATCTGCGCACAATATTTGCAGTTATTAACCAAATTGAGCTTGATCTTTCCGCTGTGGCGATATTGTTGGATGCCGAAAAGGCGTTTGACTTCCTGGAGTGGCCTTTCCTCTACGCAACGCTTAACAAATTGGGCTTCCCTCATAACTTCTGTGCTCTCATCTGCCTTCTTTATACTAACCACGTGGCTCGGCTCTGAGTCAATGGAGAACTCTCAGACCAATTCCCCTCGTCACGCAGCAACAGGCAGGGATGTCCACTCTCGCCCCTACTATTCATCATTGCAATGGACCCACTGGTGCGGCATCTCCAGGAATGCTACCTCCAGCGGGGACTCAGATTCCATCAGGGGCCTCTCCTGGCCTCTCTATGTGGATGACATCCTTTTATTTGTGCGCGAGCCTGTTACTAATCTCCGTCCAATTATTCGGGAGGTGGTACAAATTGGTGTTTTTTCTGGTCTCGTTATCAACTGGACCAAATCCAAGATCTTTCCCTTGATGGGTGCTACCCCCCCCCCCCCCCCCATCACGTTGGACTTCCCCTTGTGCTGGTGCGATGACCCCCCCTAGATATCTCGGCATTCTATTACACCGCACAGCATCAGAAGTCATCCACCTTAATTATGGCCCAGCCATAGATCGCCTATCAGCACAAATCGATCACTGGATAACACTACTGTTGTCGATCGCTGGTAGGATAGTTATCATTAAGAGGGTTGTTCTGCCTCGCTTTCTATACTTGTTTTTAAATATTCCCACTCCACTCTCAACCACATTTTTTGATACTCTTCGGAGCATGTCGACACGTCTAATCTGGGCCGGAGGACAGGCCCGGTGGCAGACACAATGCCCTTTGCACGGGGTGGTTTTGGAGTATCAGACTTTTACTTGTACTACCTAGTAGCACAGACGCACTATGCTTATTTTTGGTATCAGCCAGACGCACAACTACAGTACCTGAAACCTGAACATTCACAGGCTCGCCCTTGTCCCCTCTCCACCATTCTCCCGCCTGGCCTTGCGAGGACACCAATGGAGATTCATACATTACAAACCACATGCTGGGCTTGGGAAAAGCTTCGTAAGTACCTGAAAGCTGATTGCCTGTACTCCCCACACCTGCCAGTTCTCAATAACCCGTGGTTATCTCCGACCACTGAAACCCTAACACAACACGCACTCTCCCGATGTCGACTCCGAACCATGGGAGATGCATTTCGAGATGGCCAGGTGCGTTCAGTCTCTGATATAGTGGAGGGCCATGATATATCCATCCTAAACAGATTTCTTGTACATAGGACACAGGCCTCATTGGTTGCTGCAATACATCCCTCAACTGTGGAGCTGCAGGAGTTTCCTCCCCTATCCACAATAAACACATCGCCTGACAGCACACATCTAGTTTCCCGATTATATCCCCTCGCTCAGACACTCCGTCCGGGGGGTGGGCGGGGGAGTGCGGGCGGCTTGGGAAGGAGATCTGGTGCACCCTTTGATGGATAGGATGTAGACATAATGCTATGAACAGACTCATATCTCTAACAATTACAAACACAAACTCCTTCATTTTAAATACATACACAGGTCCTATGTCACCCCCAAACTCCTTGCTAAAATGGACCCAACTAGGCCCGACAATTGCCAGAGGTGTGCGACTGCACACGCTGACTTTATCCATTTGGCATGGAACTGCCCCCCCCCCCATCCTAGCATTCTTGGAGGCGGTTTTTGGGCATCTGGCATTGATGGTTGAATCAGAGTCAACTCCCTCCCCATTGCTTGCACTGCTGGGATATGTTCGTCCTCTGGGGTCCGGGATTCGAAGCTTTGCTGCTATTGCCCTACTGCTAGCCAAGAGACAGATTTCCTTACACTGGGGCGGATCTGCATCACCGACAGTGAAAGCCTGGATGAGAGATCCGATGTACTGTGACACTACTAGTGATATATACTCAACGTTGCTGCCTCGTGCCTCCCGACCAAAGAACATTTGACAGCCGCTCCGCTCCGATTTGCTACTCCACCGTGAACTTACTGACTGAAACGCCTTCACAGCTATGGTGGATGCATGGTTTAGCTAGCCTGTTATCACAAACGGATTTGCTTGTATCTATTATCGCACACACCTGCACTGTTACTTAGTTGTTGTTACTTTATTTGCCACTGTCATATCATATGCCAATACTTAATCAACATGCTATGCACTGTACATGTTGTGCCAATTATCTTTGACAAAATGCAATAAAAACAAGTTTAAAAAAACACAAAACACAGGTGACCACCTTGACAACCTAAGATGGATCTTTTCAGAATTCAGAAAAGAAATCCAATCTCAAGAGTTTAGCGGATTTTTGTAAACATAACATGTTAAAAACCCAAATACAAACTATTGGTAATTACTTCTCAAACAAAGTTCTGTTTCTCTAAAATAGAACCTCGTAGGAAAAAAAAAAATGAGTCAACAATTCGAAACAAGAGCTCTTTATTGCTAGTAGAAACGAATTGGAAAGATGTACACATTTCCATGCCAATGGAACAGATTGACAAAAAGAATCCAGGTATATCCATGTTAGTGCAGCAGAATTGATGGTCATTTAATCATGTTCAGAATTAATTCCAAAATCTCAGCCTACTGGTGACGGATATTCCCTTAGGGTACATTACTTTTACTCGGTTTATCACAAGTCTGCCATGGTCACAGTCTTTCAGTGTTGCAGGCTCTTTTGGAAGTGTGTTCATGCTCGTCTAGCACTTTCTACTGAATGCCATTAAAAGTGCTGGTCAGGTTGACCCCTACAATAAACAAATCGAGTTTCTAGTGCGCTCATAAAAGGTTACAGGTTAGGACATAATTGTAGGTTTTCTGGCAATATTTTCCCAGAGGACAGATGCTTTATGGCAAAAGCTCCTACGACTATTTTTTTGTCTTAATAGAATCTGTCACATGATATTAGCTCTTAGGATTATGGATCTTAAACCTCTTACAAATAATCCTTGTATTCTTTGTGAATCAAGGTTAAACTCTTATCCGAATTCTTTACTTTGACAGCAATTCTATTTTTCTTAAGCTAGGAGATGACATCTGAAGACAAACATCTAGCTTCTTGCAGTTTGATATGGTGAAGTCCAGGAGGAGGGCACTGCAAAAGTTCAGTTTTGCCCAGACCATTTCACTGGTCAAGGTAGCTCTGCAGTTCTCTAGCAGAGGATTAATTATTTTCAGGAATTAAAGACGGAAACTAGTACATTCATCCGGCCTGTGAGGGACATATTGTGGAGGATTGCCCCAGGGGTTGTGGCCCTGTCCATGCACATTGTTTTACTGAACCCCACCTCAAAGCATGAGAGATTATTGGTTTGGGCTGATCAGAAGACACCATCTTTTACTCACTGAGCCCAAAGATAATTTATATCAATCACCTCTAGTCAGATTTCAAATACTTGCAGATCCGGATAGATGTTCTCCAACATTTGGTAGTTTGAATGTTACTTTTGTCATGGTTTAAAAGCAACTTAACACAGCAGGTCATGTAGATGTTTTACGTAAATGATGAACAAAATAAATGACAGTCACGAGACACTCTGAAAGCAACATTGTCTGTGGATGAAGTCTAATCATCCACACGTCCCGGGTCTGGAAATTAAAAACATACTACTTCATAGACACCAGCAATACCAAAATACTTGCCTCATTCTGCGATTCAAGTCGAATACATTGTATTCGGTCACATTCGATGGACCATAAAAGTACATAAAAAACAGGACACCATAAAATAAAACATAGCAATTTGAAGCCGCACCCCTCCAAGATAAAACCATAGGGCACACAAAATAGTCCCAAAGGTTCAGTTCCTGATTTAATGCTATAAGAATAAAGCATCTGCCATGAGAATGCTAAAAATACATTAAATAATTTTTACTTTTGAGCTGTACTTTATTCAATCAATACAGGAGACTGGATTAAAATGATTGTGACCTCGGTGCAATAAAGTGTTGTTCTTATGGGCAAAGGTGCCCGTGCAATTTCCTGGTCTTGAGTACCAACCTCAAAAAGGAATAAACCGTGAAAGCAATCTCCTCTGATCCCAAAGATTGTAAAGGTGCAAGGAATGCTTAATTAAAAAAAGATTCGAGAACCACGGATTTATGAGTATAGTAACAAGTACAAAAAAAACATTACATGTAAAGTGCTTTGAACTGATGCCTGATTACATGGGCAGGGCATCTGGTCACACCGAGGTAATGTGACCAGTCTGTGGAATATGTCAAGACGAAAGCTGAGCAAAGAAAAGTGCTGATAGTGCTGTGCGTGGTATAATAAAAATAGTTGCATGCGACTTGGGGGTGGGGGGGGGAGAAATCAAGATGCAAATAATCTATGACAGAGGGGAGCACAGACACCCTAGCCCATCTTTCTTCCTCCCAGAGCATATAGCCTGTATCCCTCAGTCTTTTTGGATGTTGTGGGCAAGGATCGCAAGGGTTCTGAAAATAAGTCCTGCCTGCCCAGGGCCACCATCAAGTCCAAACACCGCTCAGCCAGGGAATATCTAGAGACCGTGAAAGAGACAGGCAGTCCTTAATTAGCAGTCTATTTAGGGAGAGGGCATCATTCTCCCAGATCCTGCACCACAATACCAATGGACGAGTCCTTAAAACATCCTCTAGGTGCGTAAACCCCAAATCCCTGAGTGTGATAAAAGAGGAATTAGACGGTGGTAAACCCAAAAGGTGACGTGTACATTTATTTTCAGTGGTCTGTAGTGTCAATAGGGCCTGAGAGCCCCACACCCCTGCGCCGTAGGTATCCAGTCCAACACATTTAGCACGATAAATGGCCAACATGTGGGTGAGCCATTTTTTGCCCAATTTGGCAGCAAAGGAAAAGTCTGCATTAATGCTCTTTGCAAGCGGATTGTGTATTATCTATCTGCGGGGACCAAGACCCCCTGCAGTTGAAGGTTACCCCCAGATAGTTGAAGTTAGTCACATGTTCAGGGAGCACCTGCAGCTTGACAGCAGGCCTCGGGTCCTAACTATAGCCACAAGACATTACGAAAGATTTGGTAGTATTAATTTTCACATCTAGCCCCTCCACAAAGGAAGCAAAAGCATTAAGGAAAACGCTGCAGAGCTACTGGTGTATGACCCATGATGATCTCGTCATCGGCGTACAATAGGGCTGTGATTCAGTCTCTAGGTCAAGGAGGTTGATTGGTTGCCGCCAACACAGTGGATGCAATGATTGACTGGCCTATTCTTGCTACCACACGTTGGGAGATAACTTGCTGTAGGATGGCCTTCCACGGGCTCTTGGGTATCCAGAAGTATCAGGCTTGAGATAATGGTGCTTGCATAATTCCTGGCAAATTCGTATCAATTTCTGTATGCTTATGCCAATGGCCTCATTTTCAAAACAAGCATTGGCAAAGTCAATAGGTCTGGCCTGCATTTTCTGTTATTACCCAGACCTGTTAGATTGTACAGTGCTTAGCTAGTCCTAACAGTAATTAAGAAATACATTGGTATATATATATTCAGAGAATAGGTGAGGAATAGGTGGTCGCATGATTAGCTGCATTTGATAGAGGTGCGGTTTCCTCCTATGTCCCCACTGTTCCTCCATATAGAGGAGTTGATATTTGTAGTTTGCAGAATACAGTCTTTGAGAATGCCATAGTCCCACAGTCCTGTCACCACACCTACATTCACCAACCGTGTTTATTCAATTATCTCTTGGGATCTTAAATCCCCTCACCACTCTTCTACAAATGATAATGCTTGAAACAAACCTCCAAGGGTCAATGTTCAGACATAATTTTTAATAGTTTCAGGTTGGACATTGTGATTTCATAATTCTTGGCAAACTATTGCGTATAACATAAAATAACTGATTAAAGGGTTTATCTGGAATTGCTGGCTTTGAGAGAGTGGTGTGCAACTATCATGATTCAGGAACAGTTTATACTTCTCAAAAGCTCATACAATTCTCTTCAGCCAACTGCAGATCTTCCTGGACACATACCCATAGCTGCCAAGTTTTCAGATTGCTGTGACATTTTCGTAATTTCATTGTAATTGTGAGTGACATTTCAACGACGGAGAGAGACTTTCTTGCGAGCCAAAATAAAATCAAGCAATGAAGACGAGGGAAACCCAAATATCAGAAATTACACCCATTTGAGCAACGAGAAGCTAAGAAGATCTTAAAACTGCTGCAAAACACCAAAAATGGAAGGGCACTAACTGGAGATAGACTGCGTGACTGCAGCTCTCAGTAAAAGAGGGCAGGGAGGCAGGCACTGCAGCTGCTCAGAAGATGATCTCATTATTCTGATCATTCATGACCGCGCACTAGCCTAAAAAGCAAATATTATAGCATAGCAAGCGCGACTAGGCGATTATACCATTCATAGCTGCCATGTTTTCAAAATGCTTATGTGCGACTTTTTCATGGTCTCAGTGTACTTATGAGTTGCATTCAACTGACCCTACAGTCAGTGGTGCTGTGCTCTTAAGTCAGCAGAGGTGGACGAGCCAACAAATTAAGAAGGGCATCCAAGCCAGAGCGGAGCCAGGGGTCAGCTCTGGGCCAAGTGCCTGTGTACCAGCTGAGCCCTGAAAATATTTGGCATGTACATCAACCTTGAAACATCATGTAACAATTTGAAAAAACGATCTTTAAAATTGTAAAAAGTGTACTTCTTGTAAATGAATGCTGAAACATTTCACCTTAGTACAAGTCAGATGTCATTTGCACCCTACATATGGCCTAAAATCTTTTTATATAAATGGGGAAACACTGAAGGCTGTCAAAACAAAAACGAGAGCATTTTGTACAGCACACATCTGAAATCACTTGCTTGAAGTTGCTCTCATACGTGATCATGAACAAAACAAGCATTGGAAATGCAATCAGTCTTGCATTTGTTTGAGTTATTGCCATGGTAAATGACAATATCTTTTACCTATGTGTTATAGAATGTATGTGGTGTGTAGTGGAATTGTGTGTTGTATTGGATTAGTTAGTGGTGAAATTGCGTGGCATGGAATAGTGTGGTGTGGAATGGAATGATGTGTAGTGGAATTGTGGCATGGTGTGCTGTGGAATTATATGGATAGTAAATATGTGGTATTGAGTGTACTGGAATTATGTGGAGTGGGATTGTGTGTTATGGAGTGTAATTATGTGGAATGGTATTTTGTGGAGTGGCATGTAGTGGAATTAATTATATGGTGTGCGGTTGAATTTTGTGGCACAATGTGGAATTGTGAGGTGTGGATTAGATGTATGCGATATGTTGTGCAATTGTGTTGAGTTGAATTATGTGGTTTGATGTTGAATTATGTGGTGTGGATTGCAAATGTGTAGAGTTGAATTGTGTGGTGTGGCACTGTGTGGATACCTTTACCAGTTAGGTGATGAAAAAGAAGAAATAGGTAGAAGCTAAGCTTCAGATCTAGGTCTTTGGGTGGTTAAAAACAAAAAGACAGAGCTATTGGCGTTGTAAATGTCTCCTACATACATGTTATCGATTGGAGAGGATGTATGTGGTGTGTCGTTATAGGAAACCCCAGCGACCCCAACTCCACTATCCTTCGTGACAACCTCGCCAGCATCGGACTTAAACAACTCGTCAACACACCGACCCACAGAGCAGGACACACCCTCACCCCATCTTCGCGGCAGGAAACAGCGTCCATTTCAGCCACACAACGCAGCCGCCATGGACCGACCACCACTGCGTACACTTCGCCATCAACAAGCCCAAGGCACCCAAACCAGCCCCACGCCCACCACGAAGGAACTGGAGCAAGGTTACCGACGAGCAACTTAACTCCACCCTCAACCGAGACAACCACACCTGGGCACCCAACGCAAACAGCGCAAATGACGCAGCCAGAGAACTCCACACCTGGATCTCCAACTGCGCAGATGAGCTCGCCCCGCTACGCAACCCCGACAGACAACGCCCCAGGAAAGCCGCCTGGTTCACAACCGCTCTCCAAGAAGCCAGACGCACCTGCAGACGCCTGGAGAACTTGAGAAACACCAAGACAACCGAAAACCACACCACCTACAAGGACGCCATGACGGACTACCACAACCAGATCAGAGCCACCAAAAGGAACTTCATCCACAACAAAATCCTGGCCAACTCCACCAACTCCAAGGAACTTTTCAGTGTCATTCAAGAATTCACCAACCCACGCAGCGAAGCCACAGACATCACCCCATCCCAAGACCTCTGCGACAAGCTTGGAACCTATTTCCACCTCAAGATCAAAAACCTCTACGACAACTTCATCGACCATCCACCAGGCGCCACAGACGGCCCCCCGCCCCCCAGAAACACCAGCCAGCCCACCATCTCCAACTGGACATCGATCACGGCCGAAGACACTGCCTCGACCATGAAAAGCATCCACTCAGGGGCCCCCACCGACCCCTGCCCCCCTCACATCTACCACAGAGCCGTGGCCGCCATCGCACCCGAACTACAACGCACCATCAACACCCCCTTCAAAACAGGCACCTTCCCAGACGACTGGAAGCGCGCAGAAGTCAGACCCCCTGCTCAAGAAGCCCACAGCTGACCCCACCGACCTCAAGAACTATCGGCCCATCTCGCTCCTCCCCTTCGCAGCCAAGGTTGCAGAGAAAACAGTCAACAGGAAACTGACACGATTCATTGAAGAGAAAGCCGTCCTCGACCCGTCCCAATCCGGATTCCGAAGCAACCACAGCACAGAGACCGCCCTACTCGCCGCCACAGACGACATCCGCACCCTCCTGGACCAAGGCCACTCTGCAGCCCTCATCCTATTCGACCTATCAGCGGCCTTCGACACCATTTCCCATCGCACACTAGTCATCAGACTACACGACGCAGGCATACAAGGAACAGCCCTGGACTGGATCCGATCATTCCTCACCGGAAGAAGCCAAAGGATCAGACTCCCACCCTTCCTCTCCGACCCCACGAAAATCACCTGCGGAGTCCCACAGGGTTCATCACTGAGCCCCACCCTCTTCAACATTTACATGGCCCCCTCGCAGCCATCGTCCGACAACACGGCCTCAACATCGTATCCTACGCCGATGACACCCAGCTCATCCTCTCCCTCACCAAAGACCCCACCACTGCCAAACTCAGCTTCCAGAAAGGAATGCAAGACGTCGCAGTCTGGATGACCAACAGCTGCCTGAAGCTCAATGCAGAGAAGACAGAAGTCCTCGTCCTCGGTACCACCCCTTCTGCATGGGACAGCACCTGGTGGCCGACCGCCCTCGGAAGCCCACCTACCCCCTCAGACCACGCCAAGAACCTCGGCATCGTACTCGACTCATCACTGTCCATGAACCGACAGGTCAACGCCGTCACCTCCAGCTACTTCAACACCCTCCGCAAGACCTTCAAGTGGATCCCCCCTGAGTCAAGGAAGACAGTCACCCACGCACTCATCACCAGCAGACTGGACTATGGAAACGCACTCTACGCCGGCATCAACAAGTCCCTACTCCGCCAACTCCAGACAGTACAGAACACCGCCGCCAGACTCATCCTCGGCATCCCCCGACACGAACACATCAGCCAACACCTACGAAGTCTCCATTGGCTCCCCGTGGAGAAAAGAGTCACTTTCAAAATCCTCACTCACACCTACAAATGCCTACACAACAACGGACCCAAATACCTCAACGACAGAATCAACTTCCACGCACCCAAAAGAAACCTCCGATCTTCCAACCTCGTACTCGCCGAAACCCCGCGCATCCACAGAGCCAGAGCTGGCGGAAGATCCTTCTCTCACATTGCAGCCAAGACCTGGAATGAGCTACCGGCAGACAACAGACGCGCCGCATCCCTGAACACCTTCAGGAAGACCCTCAAGACCTGGCTCTTCGGCTAAACAGATCTGCGGACCCCCCCCCCTCAGCGCCTTGAGACCCTCGCGGGTGAGTAGCGCGCTTACAATTCCCTGATTGATTGATATGTGGTGTGTAGTTGTAGGAAAGTATGATCTGCTTCTATGGTTACCCCATGTTTTGCTTGATGTAATTTCGTTTCGGACTTGTCTGACTGGGATCCTGCTAATCAGGACCCCAGTCTCTGCTTTCTCCCCCAAATTGTTATGGTGAGTACTTGGGTACATCCCAGATTGGATACTGGAGTACCCTTATCAGTCCCTAGTATATGGTACTAAGGTAGCCCAGAGGTCCCCCATAGGCTGAAACATGTATTATGCCACCTATGGGAGACCATTCAAACTATCTCTACAGGCCTGCCATTGCAGCCTGTGTAAGCTGGTGCTAGCACCACTTACAAAAGATATAGGTTTCCCTATATCTAAGGTCACTGCACTTAAAACCTATAAGTCATCCCTACAGCAGTCCTTTTCAATCCTGAAGGCAGGGTGCTTGATTCGAAGTGTGAGGGTGTCCTGCATGAGCAGGGTACTGCTACAGCCTTCGGAGTCCATTCTCCTGGGTTGCAAGTGAGACAGCCATATAACACAGGGGCACCAAACTATTACACAACGACCATCTCAAAACTGGATGCAACGAACCCTGTCGTGTTTGGTATCAAACATGTTGGAATCATACCCCACACCGTAAACTGTGTGGGATGTATGATTCCAAGCACTGTAAAAGCCCTCCGTTAGGCCCTCAGTGCTCCGGGTACCAGCCTTCTAGACCCAGACAGCACAACATGGCTGCTGCCGACCAGAGTCACGATTCTGCTCTCCTGCTGCCGAGTCAAACTCAAGCAGGGGAAGGCAAAACAATAGCCATCCTGTCACAGGGAGGTGGGACCACTTCCCAGACCGGGTTTAGTGTATTGGGGCAGGGTGGGAGCACTTGCCAGCGCCACAGTCTGCGTCCAGGGCACATTTGGTGCCCTCCATGTATTGTCCAGTTCAAACCTGTTCAGGGAGCCGTTGGCTCCAGCTCTGGCACGAAACTGGACAAAGGACAGGGGAGTATCCTCCCCCTTGTCCAGCCCCTCCTTAGGGAGGGACCCCTGTATTGTCCCAACCCTTTCCTTAGGGTATTTAAGGGCTTACCTGTGTGTGGGTTCCTAGATTCGTCATGGGACACGATACAATTCAGACACTACTTCAAATTTGACCATCTGGGCACTCTGGACTTCGCTCTGGGCATCAAGGCTGCAACCGGGAAGACTCCTGCTGCTCCTGATCTCTTCGCCCTGCTTGTCTGCTGCAATGTCCGTGCCTGTGCTCCATACAGGAACCCGTCCAGGGCCTATGGACATCCAAGACACCTGAAGGAATCTCCCTTGAAGTGAAGGAGTCACTTCCCTGCATCTGCAGGCACTGCAACCAAGCTGACCAATCTGCTGATCCTAGGCTCCTACAGACTCCGAAAGGCTCAGCAACACAGGTGTTGGTTCTCCACATCCCTCGAGGCCTGCCCTGTCCTCTCACCAAGTTTGAGGCCAGTATCCCTCTTCTGAGCCACAGGAACCAAACCCCAGTGCACCGCATTGACTTGCAGTTGCAAAGGCCTGTTGGCTTCCTTCCACCAAGATCTTCAGGTTCCAAGTAGCCCCAACCTCAAGCATCTCCAGTGACCAAGATCTCGGTCTCACCGCATCACTTGCAACATGGGCCTGCTTCTTTGGTGAGCTGCTCAAGGTCCTCTTGCGACTCAAGTGCCTCCAGCCTGTGGGTCCTAGTGAGGGTCACTTTTGAATTCTTTGGGCTTCGATTGCTCAGGGCCTGCCCCGACTCCCCAGTTTCTTGTGAGTCTCCTGGACCTTGCTGGTCCCGACATTGCTCCTTCTTCTACTCCTTAGTTGGTTGCAGTTGCCAAGGCTTGTTGGTGCTCCCGCCAGACACCAACCCCTCAACTCTCGACATCTGACATGGGACAGCTAGTGTACGGCTCCTGGCCTTCCACAGCGTCGCCTGGTCCACACAGCTGCAGTTTCAAGGTCACATCAGCTCTCCTGCAACACCTGACATCGGTGGGCATTCGTCTTCCGTGCCTCCTGGTCCCTCTTGAGTATCATAGACTCTGTCCCCTCTGTTTGCAGGTTCTTCACAACTTGAATCCACCTTTGGGTTCCACCGGACACTTTCACCTTCTCCAGCAGCGGCATCTTTCTGAAATACCCATTGAGTTCGACAACGGTTTCTGACTCCACTTCACACCTATGCACCCGGCTTCCCTGGTTCCTAGGGTATCCATGTGTGGGGTGGCTCTCCAACCTCTTGTCCTCCACGGGGTTTCCTCAGGGTCCACTGGTTAGGGTCCTCTTTCTTTAAAATTGCAACCGCGATGTACACATGGATTTGTACGGAGAACGCTGTTGTGTTCCTACACTGCACATGACCTCCGTAGGGCTCCTAGATACTCTCCTTGGGTGGTTCCTTGGGTCCCCGGCACTTCTGCGTCCTCTGACTATGGTCTTGACTAGAGTTGTGGTTCGCATACCACTATTTTAGTATATGGTTTGGTCTCCCCCTGGGGACCACTGTGTATTCTGTGCTACTTACCTGTTTCTATTGAAAAGTATTGTGTGCATTGTGGATATCTCTTGCTAGGAGATATCTGTATGTGTTAGTGTCTTATAATAAATACATATTTTTATAAATACACTGTGTGGTTCTTTTTCACTTAATCTATACTTCGAAGATTATGTTCTGTTAAAACAAGCTGCTTTACACTCCTGGACTAAGCCTGAAGGCTGCTCTCCACAGCTACCACTTCAAGAGCTTTCTAAGGTTGTCTAAGACCACTAAAATCACCATAAGGGTTGTCTGGATCAGTGCAGGGTGTCCACTTACATAAGTGTACATCATATACTGGGCCAGCCTCACAGTAGTGGAATTGTGGGTTGGATTGGAATTGTTAGTTTTTGCATTGTGTGGGATGGAATTGTGTGGTGTAGAGTGGAGTTGTGTAGTGGGATTATGTGGCATGGAGTGCAGTTGTATTATGTGGATAGTAATTATGTGTTTTTGAGCGTATTGAAATTATGTGGAGTGGTATTCTGTGTAATGGAGTGTAATTATGATGAATGGTGTATTGTGCTGTGGAGCGTTATATAGTGGAGTTTAATTACGTGGTGTGCTGTTGAATTTTATGGTATAAAATGGATGTGTGGAGTTGAATAGTGTGGCATGGAACAGCGTGGTATTGAGTGAAATTATGTTGAGTGGAATTATGTAATCAACCAAAAAGAACAGACTCACAGAGGTAATTATGCAGTCAAAACAATGTGTGTAAACAACCCAATACGTTTGTACAAAGAACACTCACCAACCTAGTTTGTGGCATGCTTCATCATAGGGTTCCCACCTAGGATACAGAATGCATCCCAGGTGTGCTTCGATGCCCGATTACAGCGGAGCTGGTGTTTGTTGATCTTAATTGTGAAGATTGAGTTAAAACAGCCTACAGGATCCCCCTCCTTCCCAGGAGTGCCTTAATGGTGAGGTCCTGTGGCAGGATTAAAAAAAGAAAAGAAAAAAATGCGGATATCTGGGAGAAATAATTGATCTCTTGTATCCTAAGAATGGTCTACATGTTTCAGCCAAAGAAGGTTTTTTGTACATGGCTTTCTTCAGGACCAAAGGTGTGGAAGCCCAACAAGTTGTTTGGCCTGTAGTACCTGAAAGCATACATACTAAGGTGTGCTGAGTGCAGGAGAAATGTTCTCCTTGGTGAAACTGTAATTTATGATTTTCACCTAGTTTGATGTACCTGAAAAATAGGTGTGGGGGAATTATCCACAATTACGACAAAAGATTAATGCAGTACACGATATAGTGCTGTGTCACCTATACCAACTGTAGTGGCATGGATCATAAAAATTCCCCATTGCATGCAACTTATATTGCTAATGTCGATCTGCACGTTTTTTGTTTTTATCATTTGGTGGACACTGTGCCTTTTTCTGCATTCATTGGTTTCCAGAATGAGAAATGGCATGTAATCACGAAGGCATGCGTGTTGTCAAAATTCAGAACTAACTACCACAAGTAACCCATTGATTGTTTATATTAAACTCAAGAACGTTTTTTTCTTTGATTTTCACGATAACAAAAATTGAAAATATATGGCAGAGAATAATCATGGTTGCATTTATAGAGATATTGGATAGTGCCCAATTTCGGTTAGTGAGGCATATGAAACAAGACAAATTTCCGAGGCTTACTTATGTCGCTCTAGGGTTGAGAGACATGGATCCCATTGGGGGGCAGTGCCTGTAGTCACACTCTACAAGGAAAACTATTCATCGGTGAAGGCGATGTAAAACAGTTTTACTTTCAATTTAGCAGAAAGGCTTTTTTCTCTTCCCACTTACTTGGTCAAGGTCCCCTGTCAGTGTTTGGCACCTATTCCGGTCCTTACACGGGATCCCGAAGAGGTCCGCAAGCCGGCATCTTCAGCTTATCTAGTGTTTCTGAAACCGGGCAGCCTGATGTGTCAAAGCGCACGCGTTCAAACGTCACGCACACACGTTCACGTGATGACGGATTGAACCGCTTCCTATTGGGCAAAACAGACCTGTCCTATTCCAAGATGATCTGAGGAAACTCACACTTAGGCAAAAAAAAACTAACCTCCTTACTTTTATCAATTCATAACCTGCGTGATTACTATATATGTATGATAGAAATTATTTCCCTTGATTAATTAAAAGTAACCCATGTCGGTCATTTTGGTGGCGAGTGCCAAAATTGATATTTTCTGTATATGGTCTGAATGTTGTCTTTTCAGCATATAGTCAATAGGGAAGTGAGCAAAACCCTCCAAATGACCCCTTATGAATAAACCTACTTATTTTCATGTAACAGTTAACCTATGTACTAGGGAGAATAGACATTATGCAAAGTATTTCATATGAACTGATAGATCAGTGTTAAACATTGAGAATCAAGCATTATTGATAGTATTCCATGGGATGTAATCGTTTGATCCCTTCTTGTGAGTGGATAAAAGGTAAATCCAACGTTGTTCCCTTTCAAGGAGTCTGTTCTGTAAGCTCTCTTGGGCATACTTTATTTGCTCAATGATGACCCATGTCAAGTCATTGGTGGTATGACCTGCTTGTAGAAAATGATCAGTCATTTTTGTAGTGTTGCGGTTACATCGTATGTTACTGCGATATTCGCAAATCCTCACTTTGATTTTTCTACTGGTCATACCAATGTACTGTAGACCACAGGGGCACGTAATCAAATATACAACATTGGCCAAATCGCAATTAGTGGGTCTTGGATACGAGGTTTTACCTGGTTAAAAAAAAATCAACGTCTTGGTGCTAACAGTCAAATGGCACACACTGCAAATGCTGCATGGATAGTGTCCTGTTACATTTGGTAGGCCCCCGGCATTAAGTACTGCGTTGTCAGAGTGTGCATGAGGTTTTTTGGGGCGTGTTGACACTAAATGGTCCTTCAGGCTTCTAGCCTTTTTAAAAGAAAAAAGGGGTTTCTCCCACCTGAGTTTCCCTGTTTGTAGGATGCCCCAATGTTTACTGATGATCTTTGTCATTTTGTTTGAAATAGTGTTATTTGTTGTAACACAAGTAAGGGGTATGACTGTATTTGCCTGCAGAGTTTCATCTAGTAAGGTATCTCTATTTTGATTGTGTGCTCTTTTTTGTTAGGCCTTTATGATTTTCTCTGGGTATTCTTGGTCTCTTAATTTCTTTAATAGGGCCATTGATTGAACCGGATAGTCTTCCACTTGGCTACAGTTTCTCCTCAATTGAAGAAATTGTCCGTTTGGTAAATTCTCCTTTAGTGCCCTAGGATGGAAACTATCAAATTTCAATAAGGTATTCTTTGCTGTTGGCTTATAGTGGGTTTTTGTTCTTAATCCTGTCTCATCAGCAGTGATGGTAATGTCCAAGAAGGTGATCGTCTTTTCAAACACCGAGTGTGAATCTCAAGTTATCACGATTATTCAGCCATTCTAGGATAGGAGAGAGAGTCTCTTTCCCTGCCAAATCATCACGATATCAATATATCTTTTCCAAAATTGTATCGTTCCTTAAATGGATTGTTGGTGTTAACATGTACTTTTTCGAATTCATACACATAATCCAGCTACACTACCCAGGAGTGCCTTCTTTTTAATCCTACAAGGGATAACTTTGTTGTTAAGCCCCAATTGGTGGCTAACATATGAACAATCTAAACTTCAATTCGCTCATTTACATCACGATAAATCAACTGTCAACAATTTCAAACACGGGTGTGAGTTTCTCAAATGATGAACTTATTTAATCTGAACAGACAAAAGGGGTACAGAAATATTTTGACAAAACACAATGACTGAGATTTGATGAATCATATACAAAAAATGGAACCTACAAGTCATTAGTGTAAACATCTATTCCAGAGTGTTATTGTGACGGAAAATGAATCTGAAACAAACAGAAAACAATTCCTTGAGTAATGGATGCTGTGCATGCCGTCTGTAGACACAGCGGTATCCCTGAGGAGCGTTGTCCCATACGTGTCGCCTGACGGAAGCGAGTGCCACTGGTAGCAGATCCTTTTGGACTGCTTGTTCAAGATTGATTTGTTTGCTTGGACACTTACCAAGTCGTTGAATAAACTTCTATTCCTGTGTATTTGAACTGGAAGCTTTTCACTTTTGAGATTCATCTGGTTCTATACAATTGTTTGACCAAACATAAGGGTCAATTATAACTCTTTTCATCGTCCTGAAGATGGTCTAACGGACATATATGCCACCAAAACCGAAACGTCGACAAGCTCATCTATTTCCCCCAGAAATCCATTACTCAAGGAATTGTTTTCTGTTTGTTTCAGATTCATTTTCCGTCACAATAACACTCTGGAATAGATGTTTACACTAATGACTTGTAGGTTCCATTTTTTGTATATGATTCATCAAATCTCGGTCATTGTGTTTTGTCAATATATTTCTGTACCCCTTTCTTTTGTCTGTTCACATTAAATAAGTTCATCATTTGAGAAACTCACAACAGTGTTTGAAATTGTTTACAGTTGATTTATCGTGATGTAAATGAACAAATTGATGTTTAGATTGTTCATATGTTAGCCACCAATTGGGGCTTAACAACGAAGTTATCTGTTTAACTGGTTTAAAAAAGTTTTCTAAATGAAATCCCTTGTAGGCGCAGTTACCTTATAATAGTTGCATTTCCCAAGCCTCCAAGGGTAGATTGGGTTTCCCACTTTCTTCTTACTATTCTTTTTAATCCTGCCACAGGACCTCACCATTAAGGCACTCCTGGGAAGGAGGGGGATCCTGTAAGCAGTTTTAACTCACAATCTTCATAATTGTCATCAACAAACACCAACTCAGCTGTAATCAGGCATTGAATCACACCTGGGATGCACTCGGCATCCTAGGTGGGAACCCTAGGATGAAGCATGCCACCAACTAGGTTGGTGGGCAAGGGTTCTTTTTACAAACCTATTGGGTTGTTAGCACATATTGTTTTGAATGCAGAATTACCTTTGTGAGCCCGTTCTTTTTGGTCGTTTGCATTTTCATAAGGGAAAGGGACGAGCCACTTCTATTTCCTCGCTTTTTTTTGATTAATTATATTTGGGTGGAATTATGTGGCATGGTGTGGAGTGTTTTTATGTGGATTGTTGTGGTATAGAGTGGATTTATGTGGGTTGTATTTATGGGTTGAGTAGTGTGTAATTAGGTGGAATTGAATTATGTGGTGTTGAGTGGTATTATGTGGATTGTAGTAATGTTACGTGGTGTATGGATTGGCAAAGTATTGAATGGTGTTGTGTGGCGCTGAGTAGAGTGGTGTGGCGCTGAGTAGAGTGGCGTAAAGTGGAGTGCAGTTGTGTAGCATTGTGTGGAGTGCACTTGGTTGAGTGGTGTTGCATAGAGCAGAGTGGCATTGGGTGGAGAGGAGAAGAGTGGGGCTGCGTGGAGTGGTGTTGTGTAGAATGGAGTGGCATGCAAGAAGTGGCATTGCGTGGGTGGTGCTGCATTGATTGACATTGCGTGGAGTGGTGTGTCAGAGTAGAGTGTAGCTGCGTGGAGTACAGTTTTGTATAGTGGGGCGTCATTGCGTCGAGTGCAGTTACGTGGCGTTGTGTGGAGTGGCGCTTAATGGAGGAGCATAGAGTGAAGTGGCGTAGAGTAGAATGTCCATGACAAAATGATAGGAGGGGGGTTGACACCTTTATCTGAATAAGCAAGTTCTTACAGAGTCCTTTAAAATGGAGAAGGTCAATTTCTCCACCATGCAGGAATTAGCTAAGGTAACCAGAGAAATCTGGACTATGTTTCCAGAAGAACCACCAGGAACAGAAGTAATGACTACCATTCTTATAATTAGCCTTAGTAAATGACCGAGGTGACAGCACAGAACTGGCACGTGAGAAATGGTAAAGCGAAAGCCCTGAACCCGTAAACAGTGCAGATTGAAGAATGTCAACTGGTCAAATAAATTTCCCCAAACACTTGTGGAGAGGTGTGGTGCAGCGGCCAGGGCAGCTGACTTCGGAGCACAGGGTTCACGGTTCGATCCCCGGCGGCAGCTCAGCTCATCACCATGTGACTCTGGGCAATAGCTCACTTAATTTCCACTCCGGCCCCCAGCGCCTTGAGACCCGTAAGGGTGAGTAGCTGCGCTATATAAAAACGGACTTACATTTACTTACACTTGTCTCAAATTAATACAACACCACTATTTGCATAAAACTTACTTTGCAACCCAGAACCGGGCATGAATGTATCCGGGCACACCTTCAGCTTGTCGATGATTGGCATTACAGGTGCACACTTCCTACATAGGAAGTGAGCGTGTCCATGGGTGGCTGAATTCTTGTGAAAAAAAAAAAAAAAAAAGATGACTAATATTACCCACCACGTTTACCTAAAATGTATATTAGGGATTTTTCCCACTAGAAAACACATAAAATGAAGATCAGGATGAAAACCTTGGGTATCATATTAGCTAAGAATTACTGGGTGACTGAAATATAAAAGATGGAAAAAAAGAAATTGAACGTGCTTTAGCGGATGAACATGAAAAACACAAGGAGAAAAAAATAATAATAAATAAATAAAAAAAATCGACTGAAGGTTTAACAGAGTGGACAGAGAAACCCTTAAAATTGTTAACAAAACAGCTACAAGGCTGGACAAATGCGCACTGTTAACCAATGACCTCAATGAAATTTGAAACGTCAGACCAAGCAACCAATGAAAAAGTAGTAGGCATGTTGAAACTCCACTGAGGGATTACAGCATGCCTCACAGAGCAGCGCATGTGCGCTAACTCTAGGCACCACCTAAAAAGGTGGCTCAGTTAAATAAAACAATTTGTCCAAGCAGGAAAGCCTTGGAAAAAAATAGTTTTTCTTGTTTCACACTGTGCAAAAGTCACTTCCTCGCATGAAAGTTGAATGCTTTCACTTTAATCTCATTGGTGTTTGAAATTAATGCATAAGTGACAGGCAGAATAAACATTTTTGGGAAGTTTTATAGCGTGAAAATTGGCCAAGGTTAAACACAGCTGCCACAGACTACATTTCACGCTTACTTTTCTGCAGTTAAAACAGCGGAGCCTTGCTAGGGGGAAAAGGAGCGCTTCATAACTAATTCAGACTACATTGCATGTTTATTTGACAACGGCCACCTGTACAAGTAACAGTGCTCATTTAACCGGGCAGTGCTGAGAGCTCTCATCCCCGCAAGCCTTGGGACAATGCTGGTCCATGTGTCCGACTGTCGAGTCATGCAGTTCGGAGCCAATTCTGGAGGCAGCATGGGGACCAACAGCGCAACCTTCTTTTCTAGGCACCACAGGAACAAAATTGTAAAGGCATTAAAAACACGGCTAGGTGCAGCCTAACTAGAAGTAAAGAGGGTCGGATGCCACGTGGCATGAGGGGAAGCGGTGAGCCAGACAAGGTAAACAGCGGAACCCAGGCTGAAATGACTGACAACCACAGCCCTCTCTTCGACCCTGGGTCCAGCTCAACACAGTAGCTGCCGGTGACACACACCAGAGCTATTCAGTTAGGCTCGAACGCTGCCGGGAAACAGGAGTTGCAGCGATTTGAGCAATTAAAGGCATAAATGATGCTTGACATTTCTTGCCAGTGCGCTGATGAAGGAATATGCATTAAAATGCGTTAGCCTAAGGCGCAATGCGTGGCACTTGGCAGGGTTGCTTACCACAAACTCAGTCTGTAAGGCACCATCAACTGCACCCTCACATGAGAAGCCACTGTCTAGACACCATAGTTCACCATATCCTTCAGACAATCAACCTCCATATCCCCCCCTGTCGAGGAAAATCTCAAGTCCAACTCATTCAAATGCACCCAGGAGAAAAATCAATCCTTGGGTAGCACCAGCAACTTCCATGAACCCTTCTTGGATGTCCTACGCTCTGCAATCTCCTCACAGTTGGCAATTGTGCCCCCTCAAATTGGATCAAAAAGAACTACATGCAACTTGTGGTAGTTAAAAGTGCAGGAATTACTAAATAAACTACTCTAATCTGGAATTCCTATGGCACATATCTCTGTTGTGCTCCACTGTGTTCAAACACTTTAGCATAACATTCGTCATATCATAATTTTTAAAATGTAACAAGAATTCCAATCAGAGCAAATCTAGAATGTGAATCTACCGCAGTACATGCCACGAACAGATATCGGTCTACAGGATAAGCAACCTATTCCATTCACGGCATGTGTAGCTGTAGATACACATGCTGTGCATAGACTAGAAAGTTTCCCCAGTAAGGTTGTGGCTAGCCGAAGGATGTTGCGTAACATTGGAAAAGTGTATGCAAGACAGCTTGTCCCACCTGGGCCTTCTGTTTTGCTAGAATGTCCACACAATAGTGCTTAGTAAAAGTGTGTGGTGTGGACCAAGTAGCAACTTTACAAATGTCAGCAATTGGAATATTGCCTAAAAGCCACTGAAGCAGCATTTTTTGCAAGTGGAAGGTGTTAGGAGTTGTCTTTTTGCTTCGGCATAGTGAGTCGGACTACACTTTACTACCCAGCAAGCGATTCTTTTTTTAAATAGGAATCCCGCTAAATGGTTTGGAAAAAAAACACAAATAATTGTTGGCTTTTCCAAAATAGCTCTGTTCTATCAATATAGTACATAGGGGCTCTTTTAACATCTAGTGTATGAAGTGCTAGCTCTGCTATTGTCATTTGATGTGGAAAGAAAACTGGCAGCTCTATAGTTTGGTAAGGTGAAAAGATGATACCAGGAACTTTGGATTAGTCCTAAGGACTACCCTGCCAGAATGTACCTTGAAAAAAGGTTCTTCTAAAGTTAATGCTTGAATTTCAATTACACGTTTAAGGGAGTAGAAAGACTACAATATCGGTCGAGGAAAATGGGTTTTTTAAATGACAAGAATGAAGGGGCTCAAAAGGGGGTCCCCTCAATTTTGAGGCCTATCTGAAGATTCCAGGATGGGATTGGAGGTAGTCTGGAAGGGATGACTTTTGTCTTTCCATGAAACCTTTACTTGCAGGGACTCTGAAGAGGGATGGGAGTTCCCAGTTTTGAAAGTGTGCTGCTACTGCAGCCACATTTAAGTGAATAGATGTGTATGCCAGTCCTGAGAGTTGCATGTTAAAAAGTTAGCAGACAATGTCCTGTACATTTGGTTTTAGAGGATTGTTCTTGGGATGGCATTAATGGACAAATCTATTGCGCTTTGCAGCATAACAGGCCCTAGTGGTAGGCCAAGGAGCCGCACTGAGGATATCCATGCACTCAGGGGGGAAATGTAGGTACCCAAACTGAAGGATTTCAGGAGATAAAATTGCTTGGTTGAGTTGTTTGTGATTGGGATGTCTTAAAGACCCCTGGTGCTGCGTGAGAAGGTCCAACCTGTTGGGTACCTTCTGGTGGGGAACTACACAGAGCTCAAGAAGGGTAGTGAACCAGGGTTGTGTGGCTTATTAAAATTAAAGTGAGGGATGTTTGCCTTAGTTTCTTGACCACAAATGGAAGTATTGCGAGAAGAAGAAAGGTGTAGGCAAATACCCCTGACCAGTTTATCAGTAGTGCATTTCCCTTGAAATGTGGGAACCTGGAGGTGTAACTTAGGCATTTTACATTTTTGGCAGTTGCGAACAGGTCTATGTTGGGAAACCCCCAACATTGGAATTACGAGAGTAGGACTTGAGGGTGCAGTTCCCACTCATGGACTTGTTGCTGCATCCTGCTGGGCAGGTCTGCAAAGTCGCTGTCCCCTCCCAGTAGATGCTATGCTAAAAGATTATCTTTGCGGTGTATCGTTCACTGCCAAATGCTTTGTGCTAATGTGGAGAGTTAGGGTGAGTGTACCTCCATATTTCTGAAGGTAGTACATGGCAGTCACGTTGTCTATTTTGATCAGTACTGTTTTGTGATTAATGTGGTAGAAGAATGCCTTGAGTGCTAGCTGAATCGCTAACAGCTCCAGGTAGTTTATGTGATAGGTTTGTTATAGGGGAGTCCACAGACCTTGAACATGGACGTCTTGTAGGTGTGCTCCCCATCCGTGGTAATGGTCACCTCTTGAAAAGGTTTTAGAAAAGGCCTGCCCTGTTGCCAATGGTTGTGATCAACACACTGCAGAGAGTGATGTGCTCTGCCCTTTACCACTAGATCCTCCAACTGACCCTCCGCTTGTGAACACTGCTCCACTAAGCTTTCCTGGAGTGGACCCCAGTGAAGTCTAGTGCACGGTACAATGGCGATACAAGATTCCATCATACTTAACAAGTGCATGATCATGCAGACTCTTATCCGAGGATTTGAATGAAAAAGAGGCAGCAGAGACTGAAAAGCGGAGATTTGAGCAGGACTGGGATAAGATTTTCATGTTACTAAGTTCAGGATTGTCCCTAGAAATGGTTGATTTTGTAACGACTGTAAATGAGATTTTTCAAAGTTTATGGTAATCCCAGATTGTGGAGTGCATCCAAAGTTTGCTGCAAGTGAGCAAGAAAATGTTTGCTTGTGCTCTTTATCAGCCAATCAGTAAGGAAAGACATGGATGCTCCTTTAGTGAGCCGCAACTACAGCCAAACATTTTGTGAAAACCCTAGGTGCGGTGGTGACCCCAAAGGGGAGAAACTTGAACTGATAATCCTAGTCACTTATCACAAATCTGAGGTAACGTCGAGGTGCTGGGTGGATAGGGATGTGAAAATAGGCATCTTTCAAATCCAAGCCGGTCACGAAGTCACCTTGTTTGAGGGGCGGTATGGCATCTTGGAGCGTAAGCATGTGGAAATGATCTGATTGGATGCATTTGTTGGGAAGGCAAAGGTCTAGAACACGCCCAAGAGAGCCATCCTTTTTGGAAATTAGAAAATAAAGAGTACACCTCGTATTTCTGTGGTGGCAATGTTAGAGATGGGGTTTCTGGGTGGCAGAGTTATGCACCCTGTCCAAGCAGGAACCACAATCCTAGTCAGGGTAAGTCACAACAGAACCTAAATTACCCTGCGCTCACCCTCTGGTAGTTTGGCACAGAGCATTTGTCATGCACTCACCTGGTACCAACTGCAGAGATGACACTAGAGCCGATGCTGGACCTCCTATCCCTCTCAGAGACGCACAAGATCAAGGGACAAAACTCTTTAGATCACGCACGGCCCCGGGAAATGGTGGGTTGGGATAAAATAAGAAAAGAGACTTGCGGTATTGGATCTGCTCAGTGGCTGTGTGACACCTCCTAACAGGGTTTGTCACTTCTGAAACCTTCTGCGTTTGCAAGGTAGATGTGCACTGGACCAGAACCTCTGGTTTTGCGATGATACAATGCACTGGAAATAAGAGGAGGCAGTTACTATCCGTACACTAGCAGGTCCCTACATACAATGATCATGCATTAACTTCACCGAACTACACTTTCAGGTTGCATCAGCAGCATGGCATGAGAGCAGGAAACCAAAATCACAGATTGGAGTACGTCACTCCCAGGGATAAACTCAAAACACAGGTTGGAGTTACTTGCACTTCCAAGGATACATTTGGAACACAGGTTGGAGTTGCCTGTGCTCCCAAGCATATACTTGGAATACAGGTTGGGGTACAAGGTTCATACATATATCAAAAACTTTGAAGTGCTTTCTCTTGGCACTGCTGTTCCTCAGAGAATCCCTGCTAAAGTTTTTAATCCTTATGCAGTAACAGTTCTAGTGCCAAGGTTGCAGGAATGGTCCGGAGTATAAATACAAGAAACACTGGAGTAAATCACAGAGAGGGCATGAAGAAAAGTCTATAGTCTTCGAAGACGCGGATACTCAGTCCTGCTTACTACTAAAGGAGGGTTAGTGCACACTAACCTGATATCAAGTACTTAGCCTAGTTCTTCCACTTGACTGAAGTTCATAGAAGATAGAGGCTTTGACTCAGGGAGCCACAGGGGTCCAGAGTAGATGTGCAGGAGCGAGAGAGGAAGAAGATGCCAAGGGAGCTGGAGCCATGGGAACCACCGGTTCACGTGTATTTGAAGCAGACTGAAGCACATCTCGCATCCGGCTGGATTCTTCAGGTGAGTGGAAAGAGAAGCTTGTTCCGCAGGATGCGAGGCCAAGCCAAGACTCTGGGCTTCATATACCCTCTAGAAGGCTCAACGGATGAAGCTAGATCACGTGCATCACATGCCTGTCTGGAAGGTTCTCGAACCTTGAAGAAAACACATGTTAGTACACTCGCCTTGTCCTTACAAAATAGGCAGGAGCAACTTGAAGATCGGAACCAAATAACAGGAAACAAACATATCGTATTTTGCTCAAACATGCAAAATGCCCCGCTTTACTGCAATACAAACAGAGGTTTAATTTCTTTATATATTCTTTTTCTTCACCGGTCAGAGGAACGTGTAAACCACAATCTGCATGGGTTCTGTACTGTCCTCATTTTTATACTCTTTCCACTCAGACCGCACAACTAACATTCTGGGTTCCCTTTGTAACATTCCATTAAACTATGGTCAAGCATGAGAACTAAGTCAACGAAGTTTGAACAATCTGAGGGTAATTCTACAATGTGTGCCTGGGAATCCTTCAAGTCATCCGTCAACGGAAGTGCTATTTTCCTCTGACCACTGGGTTTCCGTAACTAGCTCAGAAAAGGCAGTAATGTAGGTAAGGAGGTCCTTAATGTCCTGATGGAGTTTTAGCAACTCATTATCACTGGCCTGGACAAACGTGTGCAGAGCAAAGAGACAACGCGTTGCCTCTTTAAACCTTCTAAAATCATGTAAAACCGGGTCATTTTCAATGAGTGGAATGGCCAACCTAGCAGCTTTACCCCAGAGATAGGATATTCTAGCAGTATCAGAGAGAAAGACTCCTGGTTTACAAAGAAACTGCAACACGCACAGACTCCAGAATGCATCAAAATTGTGACTATCCCCAGACAATTGTTCGGGAATGGCCAAAGGCGCTGGGACTAGGGTGGTAACTGACATGAACAGGATTAGGGTTTCCGGTAGCAGAGGTGCTGGTTAGATTTTCCAAATCAGTAAAGTTTGTGGGGTGGGGGGTGTTCTAGAACAGAACATGTGCTCTTGGGAACCGCCCTGGTCCCTACCTCAAATAACCATGGTGAGTGAGCAGAGGGGGACATCGGACCAGTTTGTCCTTAAGTGACCGATTTTCCCATCGCAAGGTCTGAACTTCATGCTGTACATCCCCTAAAGCCCTTGCCAAATCTAAAACACTGGGTGTCCTTAGGCAGGACCTGGGCCAGGTCCTGACATTTATATGGTCATCCACATTGTCTGAGCGGTGGAAGAATGCAAGGCTTAGCCTTTTGTCAAGCAATCACTTGGTCCCAACCTTGGAGACGATACTGGAGCCAATGCTGGACATTCTATCCCTCGCCGAGATGCACACGATCAAGGGACAAAACTTCTTAGATCACGCACAGACCCGGGGTGGTGTGGGGGACAAGGGGTTGGGATAAAAGAAAAGAGACTTGCGGTACAGGATCTGCTCAGCGACCGTGGAACACTGCGTAACAGGATTTGTCACTTCTGAGATCTGCGCTTGCGAGGTAGATGAGCACTGGACTAGAACCTCTGGTTTTGGAATGACGCAATTCACTGGAAATCAGAGGAAGCAGTTGCCATCAGTGCACTAACAGGTCCCTACATAAAATGGCCATCCATTAACTTTAGTGACATACACTTGCAGGTTTCATCAGCAGCACGGCATCAGAGCAGAATACCCAAAATCACAGATTGAAGTGTCACTCCCAGAAAAACTCGAAACAGATTGGAGTTACTTGCACTCCCAAGGATGCACTCTGAACACAGGTTGAGGTACACAGTTCATGCATATACCAAAGATTCTGAAGTGCTTTATCTTGCACTACTGTTCAGAGAAACACAGAGCTAAAGTATTTAATCCATGCGAAGTAACAGTTCTAGCGCCAAGGTTGCAGGAAGCATCCATTGTATTAACACAAGCAGCGCAGGAGTAAATCAGAGAAGGCAAGAAAAAAAGTCAATAGTCTTTAAGATGCAGATACTCTGTCCTGCTTACTAGTATAGGAGGATTAGTGTGCCCTCACTCGATATCAAGTACTTAGCCTAGTTCTTACACTTAACTGAAGTTAGAATTAGAACTCCAGGCTTTTTTTTCGGAGTCGTGGGGGATCCAGAATAGCTGTTCAGGAGAGCAAGAGAGAGAGAGAGAGAGGGACGACGTCAAGGGAGCTGGAGCCATGGGAACCACCGGTTCACTTGGACATGAAGTAGGATGGAGCGCTTCTTGGTTCTGGCTGGATTCTTCAGGTAAGTTTGAAGGGTGAAGCTTGTTCTGCAAGGAGCGAAGCCAAGTCGCCACTGAGATGGGTGGGGTTTATATACCCCACAAAGGGTCAATGGATGTAGCTAGATCACGTGTGGCACATGGCTGTCTGGAAGGTTCTCGAACCTTGAAGAAAACATGTGTTAGTACACTCACTTTGACCTTACAGAACGGGCAGGTGCAACTTGAAGATCGGAGCCAAATAACAGGAAAATAAGGAATTGTTTTTTAATCAAACGTGCATAATGAAAAACACCACCAAGGCCCCAGTAACAGAGGTAGCAAGACTTTCCATTGGCCCATGGGATTCTGGAAGAGGCTTGCAGAGATTCAATGGAAAACCACACCAAGGCCCAAGTAACAGCGGGTGCAGATAATCTATTGGTTCATGGGTTCTGGGGGACGCTTGCAGTGATTCAAGCGCAATGGAATTACGGGTCTTGGGGAACATCAGTCATGGTATCCTAGCACATCAGAAAGCACCAGAGGGGTAATACAACATCAGCCCTGCCTTCTAGACCACTACACGGGGCACAGGAAGGGGTCATTACAGAGTGCAGGAGGGGACCCTGAGTGTTACACCCACCCCCCCCTGCAAAGAATGACCTACAGGGGGCAATTTGTCTGGGAGACTAGCATGGAAGGAACCAACCAGGTGAAAGGCATGAACATTGCTGGATGATTCCCAAGACCGCTCTACAAGGCCATAACTTTTCCCCATCAATCAAGTAAAACAAGCATCAATTCTCACACTTAGAATAAAGGATTCTCTGTACCAAAAATTCCCAAATAACCATCCAGTGTTATAGGTGAGGAAGCCCTGCGTGCTAGACCACTATGCAGGGGGGCCCAGGAAGGGGTCATTACAAAGAGGGCCCAGGAGGGGGGGAGGTCATGCCATCATGCCAGCAGTCCGCCTTAACTTAGAAGGGTTGCACAAATACTTTATACATTACCTCTTAACAATAAAAACAGTGAAAACACCACAACAAAAGTTTCCACACCTATTTAGAAAAATAGAGCTTAATTTAATAAATAGTACAAGACCAAAACAACAAAAACCCAATGCATAGAAGCTGATGTATATATTTTTAAAGATTAAATACGAAAATAGCATTTAGAAGCAGTAAGCCCTTAAAGAGTTAATTGGTCATTCCGGATCAGGACAAAGTAAACAGTTTAAGCCGACTGCATTTGAGTGCGGGCCGGATACAGGGGCCCATTTAGGACCACTGGAAAAAAAAAAAAAAGTACCTTGATCCTTGGTTTGCATAAACAAAGATGTGGGGTGCAGCCCAGCAATGAGTTTGTGATCCCCACGCATTTGGGGTGATGGCTGGTTTCTCCACTCGGTTCTGTCAGCAATGCGCCTGTTCAGAAGTGCAGCGATTCCAAATGAGATGCGCCGGGTTTCTCCACGCTGTAGAGGTGATGTGTCAACCTTCTCCACGAAGTGGCAGCGATGCGTAGGCGATGCAGCAGTTCTGCATGTGATGCGCCAGTCTTGATCATGCAACAGCAGAGATGTGAAGATTCTACTCTAGCAGCAAAGGATCTCACCTCCACTGGAGCAAATATCTAGGTCCACTTCCAAGGGTCCAGGACTGGGGTGGAACCACTTGGCAGGACAGACTCGCAAGCAGTAGAGTCCAAGGGTTGAACAGGAGGGTTGCAAGTCTTGTGTCCCCGAGACAAATCAGGAGGCAAGCCAGCAAACCTTTAGAGTCACACTGGGTTCAAGTGATGCAGGTCCAATCCTTTTCACACAGGAAGCAGGGAAACACAACAATGCAGGAGTTCAGCAAACAGCAGTCCAGCAGTCCTTGAGCAGCACAGCAGTTCTTCCTGGCAGAGTGGGCACAGTTACAGAAGTGTACAGACTTCATGGTGTCAGAGGTCAAATACTTATACCCAGCTGTGCCTTTGAAGTGGAGGAGACTTCAAAGAAAGCTTTGAAGTGCACAGAGGTCCGCTCTTCCTGCCCTGGCTCCAGACTTTATACAAGGAGGGTATGCAGCCCTGTGTGTAGACAGGACATGGCCTATTCAAGTTTAAGTGTGTAGCTGTGCCCAGCTCCTCCCTCCAATCCTCCCAGGAAGATCCTAAAGTCACACCTAAGAGCCCTTTGTATGTGGCCGTCTAAGATTGAGGGCTTGTACCCCTATCAGGTCTGCTTTGGCAGCGGTTGTGGCTCCATTGTTCTTCACAGGTAAGCGGACTCTTTCTAGGAAGAGTCTGCTGGACCTCAGGTGGGGTCTTGGTGAGTATTCTGCCTGCGTGAGGATGAATACACAGACGTCGTGCAAAGGGTCCAGCTCTTCCTAAAGGCATTGAAGGATAGACTGTTGCATCTCAGTCTGCTGTTATGGGGTGACTGGGTTGCACACCAATTGCTGGGATTCGAAGTCTGTTTCGAGCCAGATGCATGTTTGGCCTCTGATGCTGGTTTCGCCATTGGCAGCTGGGTAGACTCTATGGAGGCTTTGGCATAGAGCTCACCCTGGAGCCTGAAGCATTTTTCAACATCGACAACGGCTTCTGCTCTGAAGTGCCTCTTGGTGTCGCCGCAGTGTCAGACACCAAAGATGTTGTCAAGGAAGGCTTGCTTTTGGGATGCAGAGTGTGCTGGAGGAGGCCCAGATGAGGACTCCAAAGCTTTAGAAAGGTGCCAGACATGGTTGGAAAGTAGTGGCAGTTTGGTCGACTGATGAGGGCTCAAAGGCCGACCTCTGGAAGGGCAGAGTGAGTTGTTCAGGCATGGTGCTCACTGCATGGACACCGTATCTTCGTTTTAAAGCCGGCTGTGGATTTGGCTCTTCCAACTCAGTTAACTATGGCTCCGAGCTAAACGCTGCTGCTTGTCTGGCATGGAATTACTCAACTTCCTCCTGTTCGACGTCTTCTCTGCAGATATCGGCGATCTCCTTTTCCTGTCATTGCTCCATTGCATGTTGTGCGAGGCATCAATCATGACTATATCAGATGGTTTTCTTGGATCTGAAAGCAAGACAAGTGGAGCAGGAAGCCTAGTTGTGGTCTGGGTAAAGGCAGACATTGCAGACTGCGTGCTTGTCTGTCCACGAATACTTGGAGTGGCACTGTGGATAGTATTGGAAAAGGTGTGTTTTCCATTACTCTGTGTTCATTTGTGAAAGATCAATACTAAAGAAAGGCGTGGCAGGTTGCGGCCCACCCAAGGAGATCACCCTTGAAGAATGGTTAACTGCAGCGTTATTGATGAATAAATACATGGAGATTATTCGGGGGGAAAAAATGGAGAAACCAAGTCTGCCACAAGGTGTCCGAAACGGATGGCAGAAGAAAATATTCTAGCTCTGAAGTCAATTTTCAGGCGCAATACTGCCAAAGAGAGGAGTCACTATACATTGTGACTCGGACTCCTTCACACAAAAACAAGCTGAACACGTTCGACCCAAACACTATAGCAGTAGGATGCACAGCATATTTATTTACAGCTACACATTCCACAAACATTGTCATTTCCCTGCCTAATCCTCTAGAAGCCTTTTTAGAGTTCCTCCCAAACGGTTACCTGGCAGAATGCTAGCCACTGCAAGGAGTTGTGAATGGCGCAGCAAGAAAGGGAACATAAGTGCCCTGGCTCGCAAAAGGTGTGACCTACTACCGACAGGATGGCCTGAGGGGGGGGCTCACCAACTGCACAAGCTTCACAGGAGTATCCCTAGTCACAGGCAGATGCAACTCACCTCAGCCTGCCCCTGCCATTGTCGCTGGAGTGGCACCAATCCCAGTGAGGGGAAAACTGGTTTCAGAACTGGTTTGCAGGGAGGTTCCTCAGTTCGCTACATGCACCTCAGCAGTGTGCCCAGAGCACCTACCAGGGAAGGAAAAGTTCTACCTTGTTGGATTTTAGCAGAACACTGTGGAAATGTTAAGGGCCAAACCGCTAGGGACCAAAGTCAAAGTGGCTAGAGTTGCCCCTGAGAATTCCCCCGCCCCACCCCATTGGCCATGCAGTTTTCCCCCATCCACAAGGTAGTACCAGGAATAAAGGTGGCACCCCGGGTATCTTCTTCAGACCACCTCTGGACCTGTGAAATACAGAAGAACTGCACCTGAGCCTGTGGAGAGAAATCCCAAGGGCTGGACCTGCTCCCACTTGTTCCCAGGACCGAAGAGGACTCAAGGGCTATTTGGCTAGCAATATCTAACATCTGGCATTGGGCATAGAAATTCATTCCACCAGAGACAAGAGCACGGGGGATGAGAGGAAGGGCTTAAAAATGCTGGAACTAAGAAGTGATGAAGATTGAGTGCGTGAGCACTACAAGGTGGCAAGAGGCACGGGCTGGGTGATATAATAGATAGCGAATCGAGCGAACCAAAGGTAAAGTTTAATGAGCACACTAGATAACACAAAGCACCTACCAAGGAATACTGCATCGCATCATAAGTATGACCGGGAAAAAGAGTGAGTGAGCCATGGTCAACATCAGCTCCAGTATGAGATTCTCCATGTGAAAAGAAAACCAGCCCAAGAGAGAGGGACAGATGATGTGCCAATGGACAAAGGAAGGATGGAAAGAAGACGGGATAGAGCCAGAACATGGAATGGGGCACAAGGTGACACTATACAAGGTATAACCAGATTTAACAAGTTTACCAGGAAAGACCAAGTGATGGGTTTGATACAGTCATCAAGCCAGGAACTGGCACATTAAATCAAACCAGAGGGGTCAGCATAGAAAGGACGGACATGACCAAAAACAGAGTGAGGGGATGCACAGGCGAAACAACAAAACTGGAAATAAAACAGGAATAGGAAAGATGGTGTATCACAGACATTAAAGACATGGGGAAGGTGGTGAGGAACTAGGGAGACATTTTTCATCTTCTTCCAAGTGTCAAAAACCTAATTTGTCTCAATGCTGTAATATAAAAAGTAAAAAAAGAAATTTTGTTGAAACATGCAAAGAGACATTTGATTTGTTTAAAGAAGCATTATCTTTTCTTTCTCCACATACCCTGGCTCGAATTTTAACAGACCTTTACGTAACAATGTAATGAATTCTGGGAGTTTGAGTCATCATTTATTTCAGTAAATGCATCAGATAAGTGATTTGCAAAGGTGAAGTACAGACCAAAATACAGTGTTTGGTATAGATGGAGCAATCTGGCAAGCGAAGCTAGATCTGCTAATATTAAAGATATTACAGTACTTTATGCCATTGGTTGACGTGTATCATTATGGCAAAGAGGCCAAAGTCAGAATGGGTACACAGAGCACTGTATTTTTACATACAAGCTTTTCTTGCAACTATGGCGAATATTAGGCAGAAACATGATCGCTTGTGTGCATGGATGTCTGCAGGTATGTTACTCTGTTTGGTCTGTGTATGTATGCATCCATGGCCAAGACTTTTCTTAATGCATTCTCCATCGAGCAAATTACTTGCCAATACGGTGAAATGTGCATAGTCTTAGTCTTGCTGGTGATAGGGTATACGTGTGCCTAACGACTAGTACCTGGTGAGATCTAATTATATTTATCTGAAAATGTAATACTCAACTATATCATCGGAGTATTTTTACTGTAGAGACTAGAGATTTATACTTGTGTGCACATTAATGATTTCACCAATGTTTAGCTTAAACCAAAAGACTTCTATTTCTTAGCCATGTTTATACAAAGTCTCGAGGTATGTCACATATTGAAGCGGATGCATATGCAACATGAAATTTAATTACTCATGCTTGATGCATTTGTTCTTAAAATTTTATGCATTTGTATGAAGTTCACTGAATTACTTTCTTTAACTTAGCCTTAAGGGGCCTTCATTTTAATAACGTGAACTGTATTTTCCACTGCTTTGCAGGATTTCTTTTCCTTGCAGGTGCGTTCGCATCATTTCTTAGTTAGAGTAGGAGTATTATGCATTAGAGATAGCAGTGTTTGGGAAGGAGAATTCTGGCAAGGGCATCGAGTGCTAATGAGATGGAAAGGGAGCCTGCTCTTTGCTGTATAAACCGGAGCAACGTATCCAAGGTCAACTGTCCTGAATGTTGTCTTGGGCTGGGAAGGCCAGTGAAGAAAATAAGTTACATACCTGTAACTGTAGCTCTCCTGAATTATCTTTCATAGATTCACATGCTTGAATCATTCCCCGTCAAAGTGGGAGCCCCACAAAAAAAAGCTATGTGTGACATCATAGGCTATAATTGCAATGAAGAATCACTTAAATAGCCTATCTATATTCTTTTAAAAAAGAATCAAACTTCAGCCAATAGCACCCTCTAGAACACGCCCAAGAGAGGTGGAGTCCCTCAGATTTTCAAGCACGAGTAAATAATTCCGAGCAATAAGGGGAGCCTCTAAGGAGAAGGGGTGGGCCTCATGTTAATCTATGAAATATACGAATACTGGATAACTACAGTTACAGGTAAGAAACTTATTTTCTTCTCCTGTATTGGATCTTTCATAGATTCACATGCGTGAATCAGAATAGCAAGCAGATACTACATTTGTACACTTCTAGGAATAGCAGTGATAGCCGATGGTGGGTAGAAAAACAGATAAAAATAAATATGCAAGTAAATAAAAAGTTTGTATTATATTATGTGATAAATAAGTTAGGAAACTCATGTAATCGAAGGTGGCTCACCTTATTGAAATAGAGGTCGCAGCCCCGCCTGTCCAATGGCTAAATCAGTGTGCTGGTCCATTTCCAGGCAATATTGCATGAATGTGTGCACATTATTCCATGTCGCAGCACAAAATCTTCTCTAGAGGCACTCCAGAAAAAAAGCAGTTTAGGTATAAACTGCTCTAGTTGAGAGTACCTTGGCTTTTGCAGTGGCTTGTCAGACTTCGAGTGGCATAACTGGATTGCGGCTAAAATCCATCAAGTGATGGTTGATTTTGTGACATGTGCACCCTTACTTCTTGATATCTAGTGTATGCGGAGACCTTCTATGCTGGTGAAGTCGGATTTGGGAAGAAAATTCGTAGTATTACGGGCTCATTGAAATGAAAATCCAAAGGGACCTTGGGGATAAATTTTGGATTGGTTCTGAGAATTATGGAATTGACCGTACGGTGCAAGAAAGGTTCTTTTAGTTGTAAAATCCTGTAACTCGCTGACCCTTCGTGACGATATTCACACCAGTAGCAGTGCAACCTTCCATGAGAGAAACTGGAGGTCTGCTCTGTGTATGGGTTCAAATGGACTTCATGAGTTGAGATAAAATTATGTTCAGGTACCAGTCTGGGGGAGGAGCCCTCACTAGAGGAAAATCCCTGAACAATCCTTTCAAATTATTTAATAATCCTGTTTGACCACAAAAAGGGAATTTGATGAGTCTATATCATGATATTGCAGTTAGATGCACTTTAATGGACGCATGTGCCAATCCTGACAGTGCTAGCAAGAGGAGATAGGGTAATATTTGCTCAGGTGATGCTTGCATAGGATGTACATTTGATTACTGGCACCATAGGCAGAAACATTTCCATTTCAGCCTAAATGTTTTTATAGTGTGAACTGCCCTTGCCTTTGAGAGAATGTCCTTGCAGTCCTAGGAACATTAGGATGCCTGAATTAATTGAATTCAGGAGCCATGCACACAAGTGGAGAGAAGTGGGGTCTGGCTAAATGACTTGGCTCATTGACAAGTGTGCTTCGGAATGGTTACAGGTGAACGTGGTGGGATTCCGATAGTAGAAGCAGCTCCATTAACCAATGTTGTCTAGGCCACCTGGGGGTTATCAGGATGAGACACCCCTCCACTTTCATTTTGCTGAGAACCTTTGGTATACAAGGTATCTGGGGTAAAGCTTATGCACAGATTGCGGACCATCTGATGGAAAAGGAATTCCCCCACGCCCCTGGATGAGGTTGTCAACTTGCAGAGACCTGGCATTTGTGGTTATCATTTGTTGCAAAGAGATCTAGTGCCGGCTTGTCCCAGAGAGAAGATTCTGTTTAGAGCAGACTGATCCAGCTCCCATTCGTGGCAGCTGTTCAGAGTTCTGCTTAGCAGGTCTGCTAAGAGATTGCTTGTTGCAGGAACAGGTTGTGCCCAAAGTGTTCTCGTGTTATTAACCAGCTCTAGATTTCCTAAGCTTCTCTCGAAAGAGCCAGCAAACTTGTGCTGCCTTGTTTGTTCACATAGTGCATGCTGGTGTTATTGTTTGTGCAAACCAACACAGAGGAGCCCACTATCCTTGGCAGAAAGGCTTGGAGAGTGAGATAGATGGCTTTGAGCTCCAGGCAAATGATGTGCATGCTCTTTTGGATTGGAGACCACTTCCCTCGAACTTGTAGGTCTTGCAGAGGACCACCCTAGCCCTCTAAGGAGGAATCTGTGATTACGAAATCTGGTATTTCATGTGGAAACATGAGGCCCTCTGACGGGTCATTATACCTTGCGTGATCTTTACCAGGTCCTCGAATGATCCCTCTGTCTGAACCCATTGTTTGTCTAGCTCTTCCTGTAGCAGTCGAATTTTCAGGCATGCAAAAGGGACCAGGTTGACCTAGGATTGATTTGAACAGATGCACTGAAACTTGCCTTTTTCTCTATAGTTTGAGAGCTTGTTCCTTGAGCCTTTGTTGTCTGTCCTGGAATAGAAAGGCTTGGTCTTGGATGGTATCCAAGGTTGTGCCCAGGAATGCTATTGTTTTGGATGGGTTAGTTGACGGCAGTTCACACTTGTCATCCAAGCACTGCACCATTTGCAAAGAGACATTAGTCAGTGTCCCATTGCCCACGTCGTTTCCTGGGATAAACGTGCAGTAGGACACGCCGATCTTGACACCACTCCCTCCTTTGAGGTGATTAAGTGAAACACATACCGATGCTGCACAACCATGAGGTGGATTGCTCTGTTCTTCCTTGATCGAATTAAGGCAGAGCTCAGTGCTGTTCTTCATTTGAAGCATTTCCCACCTGGTTATCAGAAGTCAGCGGGCATTAGCTTTAGTCTGCACGGTGAAGGGTATGGACCCTCCCACCGAAACTTGTGCGCCCGAGAACAGTTTGAATTCTTCTGAAATGTCATTGTACCGAGCACAATAATAATCTTCAGTTTTTTTCACGGGCCTGATGCAGCAAAGTTGTCTTCTTCCGTAGTGGGTGCTGGTAAAAATCCAACAGTTGTTCTCCAGGAATGACCAGGGTCGGGTGTGTATATTCACGAGGGAATAAATGACATGCAATCCAGGGACAAGATGTGTAGGCAAACTCGCTGCACTACCTATACATATCCATTTGCTTGGAGGTGCCCCATTGCATATCCGGAATGTGCACAATCGTTCCACAGTTTTCATTCGTGCCCAGTGGAAGAATTTCTTTACCTCTGAAAAACAAGGAATACAGTTTAAGTTACTATACAATTAGGGGTTGCCCCTTCCCCTCAAGCCAAATGCACCCACCCAACTCTGTTTCCCAGATTACCTGACATGGGGTGTCTATGCAGTTGTTCAAGCCTTCCTTAGGAAAGTCATTCCCCTTCGCATCATCAAGCTGGACGGCCCTACACAGGAACTCCATATCTGGAGTCCACTTGTTGTTAAAGAAGACTGCCCTAGATATGCTAAGAGCCACCCTTGGACCACAAATGGAAGCAGAATCGGACGTGTTCGTGCATTGATTTGGGGGTTTTGCTACCTCCAAGAATTTCTTCTCTGGGAAGTCTCGGGCCAAACAGCATCTTCCCCAATTGTGCCCTTCCTGCACATCCTGCCTAGCTCAGTTTGAATATCGCTAGGCTCGGTGAAAAGGTATAGTGCCGTTGGGTTGGTCTTGTATCGGGTCAGATTCACTACTACTCTGTGGGGTTCTACCTTGTTGGGTTGTATTTTGGCCCCAACTGTGCACATTTATAGGTGGATAATGCATTTCACTTTTTCAGGGGCTACATCTTGGGACAAGTAAAATCTCTCTGCATGTACTGCATCCAGTACAAGTGAACAGACGTAACACTACCTGGCTGAGGTCTTTGAGCTTACAGCGGTCATATGCTGATACCACGTGTTGTGTAAGAGGGTGCTGTGTAGTGCTAATGTTTGGGTTGGTGTAATTGTAAGTGAAATGGACAGATCCCTGCGTCAGTGAAGTGATAGTTTTTCAACCGACTCCATTCGACCAGGCAGTTCTTTATCAGTGAATCGGTGCAGCAGCATCCAAAAAATATAGGGGATACTGAAGCAGGGTCTATTTTTATCATGTAGTACCCCAGGTCCATTCTGTCCACACCTGTAGCATGAGACCCTGATAAGGCCCCACCAGCCAGCATAGAGTGTGGTGTTAAGTTGACCATACTGTCTCAGTTCTTTTAATGTAGTAGGCCCAAAATGCCTCTCTGCTAAAATACAAGTTATTTCTTCTGCGACACACGAAGCCCCAGCTCCCCCAGGCCCCCACTCTCTCCTTGCACAAGATGAGCTTGTCACTCCTCTCACTTATTGAGAGATAGCTAACCACAAGAACACAGAACATCTCAAGCTAAGAGGAACTCTTATAAAAACGTATACAAATTTCCCTGAAGTGACGCAAACCCTTTTCAATAAATGTTCAATTTCATTATGATTTACGGTCAAACATCAAGTGACCTTTTGATAAACTTTTAGTGTGGGTGTCACTTCTGTGTTCCTAAATATTTCCGAGAAGTGACCAAAGTGCGTCATGGTCTGCGGTCAAGGCACCTGTTAATGTCGTGATTCTGTCGTCATTCAAGAGGGTATAAAAGATCTGCTCCTCAGTCCATTCACCGGACTACCTCGTAAAAGTGACCCTTTGGGTCGCTGATGCCTGTGTAGCCCCACTCAGCCCCCATCTTGGCTGAGGCTATAATGTGTATTGTATTTTGAAATTGTCTCTCTCCTCTGCATTGCCATTGCCATTATTCTAAACATTATTGCAATTGCGTGTTCTTGCTCTCCAAGAGAATTTTCATTAAGGTTGCATATTTTCTATTTTCTAGTGTATTCTGAATGGCAGTTCTCTTCTGCTCTGTAAGACAATCTTGACACTATTGCATATATTCACAAATATTTCTCCTCTTTCTCCTGCATTCACATTATTCTAAAAGTATTCCATTATATGCTTTTGCCATAATTTTGGTATGTGTCTTCTGCCATCTAGTCTTTTCTAAGACTCCCAGTCTCATTATTGAATTTTAAAGTGTTTCTTTACACTTCATGTTGGAAGTGGTTTCCTTGTAATAAAGTGCAAAACAAACCTGATTCAACTTCTATCGTTTACACGTGTGTTCTCATTATGTAGAGGCACCCCCTCAAATTAAGCTGCCCTGGTCCAGTGCCCCGAGACCATAAAATTCCCCCCCCCCTCAACATCTGGCGACCACGAAGGGACGTACTAGGTTCCCAGCCGCATCCTGTGACGGCGGGCGGAGTACTTGCCTTCCGAGCCTGTTTCCTGACTGAGCACACACAGCCATCCCTCGGGTAAGCCCAAGTTAAGAGTATATTTTTCTCTTGCACTTTTGGTCTTCCCTCGGGGTACTGGTTGCCTGCCTTAAGTGGATTCTGTCTCTCTGGGTGCCCCTCTGTCCGCTGATCACAGTTATTTGCCTTACGCTGGTATCTTGCAACGCAAAGGAATTCCTCATCTTTTATCACGTGTAAACAGCCGTTGAGTCAGGTGCTGATGCACCCTTTTTATTTACAGTTTAAATACTGTGGTTTTGAATGTATATATATATATATATATATATATTTGATATTACGGAGCTATAGTTTTCATATATTTTCCTGTCTAAGAGGGACAGGACGCCTGTGTGGCAAGCCTGTGTGGCTACGAATATTTAGTTTTACGCCTGTGTGGCAAGCCTGTGTGGCTACGAATATTTAGTTTTACGCCTGTGTGGCTACGAATATTTAGTTTTATGCCTGTGTGGCAAGCCTGTGTGGCTAAGGGATTGCGTGGTGCAGATCCCAGTTTTCATATATTTTCCTGTCTAAGAGGGTCAGGACGCCTGTGTGGCGAAGGGATTGCGTGGTGCAGATCCCAGCTATTGCGGATTTGGAGTGGGTCCGAATCCCGGATAAAAGTTTGCCAGTTTACGTCTTGTGACTGGCACATGAGGATTTATTATAACTTATCAGACTTCTTCAGCTTTCGCGAGGGACTGTCAGTACACATTTTATATTGTTAGGACAGTCAACAAGAATACTGTGTGATTACGGTTTGTGAAAACTAAAGTGGCGAAGAACAGAAATACCTTCCTCTCTGCTTAGCTACCAGAGAAAGGAAGTGCTGGTTTCCTGTTCTCTTTGTGTTCAAGTGAAACGTAAGGACGTTTATTTTTTGCAATGTTATTTTAAAGGCATCATCCTTCTGTATGCATTCAGGCAGAAAAAGGGGAATGCGCAGTTTTTCTCTGTTTTGACATAGTAGACGTGTAGATATTGTGCTTCACATGTGCATAATTGAAGTGTAATTATTCTGTGGTTTTGCTCTACATTGTATGTATATATGTATATATATATATCCTTTGGGAAAAATCACTCGTAGCGCGCTCTCAGTCAAGAAGACGCTGTGCAAATCAAAATCACCGCTGTTTATTCACAACGCGTTTCGCCTACCGAAAGGCTTGATCACGTGAAAAGTGCAACCAATGTCGGCAGATTGAGTAAGAGGGATGGTAAACACAATAAAGGGGACTTACACAAAATAATGGCAGACATCTTGGAGTAGTAAATGGACCTCATACATGTAATATGTGAATACGTTTCATGTGAATTCGTTTGAACGAGGGGCAAGATAAACCAGTAAACATTATGCCCAAACACATGATTGATATGAAATAATTAATGTAAAACATGCTTGATATATTGCATATATTGCATTACTCACAAAACAATGTTGCGCCTTAAAGGAAACTGACATGTTAAAAATTTGGCGGACATCTTATCAAGGTAAAATACCTCTCACTGTGACAAGACCAGCAACATTTAAAAGCCGTTGACGAAATATTCTGCAAATATTGTGAGCCCAATGACCCCCTTACAAACGTTCAAAAGAGGGGGGGGAGTGTAACTGGATCGCGGAGCTGTAGACCATGTCTACGAAAGTGACAAACGCTATGAAATAAGGCCAAAGGCCTGTGTCGGCAAGTGCCCAATCTCAAAATTAGCGACATGTCCCTCTGGGTTACCCACCCCACCTGGTAATGACCCAAAGTGTGTTTGTAAGTAAAGAATTCATTCATCAGTGCGTTAAACTCTCACAATTGTCCATGAATGGTGTCCCCCATCATCATCTCATCAATCGATGCCGTAGAGAATCAAAGTGCTCCAGTGCCCATAAGGAGTGAGAAAGGGTAGGCAGCCCGTGCTAGTGAATGCTGGTGGTTGGGCCCCTTCCTTTCCTCCTGGGAGTGAAAACAAAAGAGAAAAACAGTGATTAAAAACAAGGTTATTGAGACCTTTCAAAAAAAAGTATATTATGGCATAAACGTCTAACAAGGTCTCACAATAGGTAACACATTGGGTGAGGAGAGGAATCATTAAAAACAAGGAAAGGATAGACATTCTGCATCATGAACCACAACAACAGAGAGTAACTCACAAGTATGAAAGAAATCACACTTCACTGAGAATGAAGAATTGTACTATGTCATTCTTTCAGGTGTATTGACAATTCTTCCTCCTGATTCAAACCCCGGGAGTCTTGGTCTGGAAATCGATAATATACCTGGATTCCCTCTGCCTAAGATGTAAGACTCTGTTACCACCCCTGGGATTCTTGTCTATTTGTTCCAGGATGATGTAACTCATCTCTTTAGTATTGGAGAAATGTTGCTCTCTAAAGTGACGTGCCACAGTTTGGAGATATATATATATATATATATATATAATATATATTTTCACTGAAAAAACCATAGGTTTCAGACCCGTTATAGTTAGGAATTAGCATTTAAAAAACCTTTGAAATTCACTGAAAAAACCATAGGTTTCAGGCACGTTATAGTTAGAAATTAGCATTTAAAAACCTTAGAAATTCACTGAAAAACCATAGGTTTTAGGGACAGTTATAGTTAGTTGGACATTGCACTCGTACAAAACCCGTGAAATTCCCCGTTATAGTTAGTTCAGGTAACTATAACTCGCGCCCCCGCAATGCACTGCTGATGACGTCACATATTACATCATTCATGACATGGTCAGTGACATCACTGATGACATCTCAAATGACATCACTGATGACATCATCCAGTGACTGTGTTTCTGCAAAGTTTAAATATTTTTAATATATATAGGGAAAGGCGTATTGAAGAATGAGTGGGTGTATAAGTGTCTGAAAGGATGATTTAGTAGGTGCATGACTAACTCTATAAGTGAGTGATTAAACGGATCTTACTGAATGCATGGGTTAGTGACTAAACTGGGTGAATGTCTGTATCCGTCTGCCTGTTGCTGTGTAAGTGGCTGCATGGGTTTGTGAATAGCTACATGAGTGTCTATATGAGTTATTGATTGGTTGTCTGAGTATCTGTATGTGTGCCTGAGTGTTTGTGTGGGTGGGGTGTGTGCGACTGTGCATAGATGTGTGAGTGGGTGATTCACTGGGTGGATGGTTTCAAGAGTGCATCTGTGATAGACTGTATGGGTGGGTAAGTGTGTGTAAGAGTGTGTTAGTGAGTGAATGTATGTCACAGTGGTACATGTGTGAGTAACTACATATGTGAAAGGCAGTATATATGTGTGTTGGAGTATATAAATAGCTATAAGCGAGAGTGTGTGATTGTGAGAGTGTGAGAAGTTGGCCTGGTATATGCTGTTCACTAATTAAAGTGGACACCTTGCACCAGGGCAAATCGACTCTTATGGTAGATAGGTTTAAGACAACCTTTTAAAGAAAGCTATCCTAGTGGTAGCTGTGGAGAGCAGCCTTCAGGCTAAGTCTCGGAGGAATGTAAAGCAGCTTGTTTTACCATATAATCTCTTGAATCACCAAATGAAAAGACACCACACAGGTATATATATCAAATATATATGTATTTATTTCTAAATAACTCTCTACTAATCTCTTTATGAGATTAGAAGACAAACATATGCACAAATCAACGTTTCACAATAAGTTAAGCACAAAATATGGCTGGGGCCCTAGGGCGTACCAGACCATATACTAAGTAAGAGACTTAGGGACAACGACTTGCAGGGAGACAAGGCCTAGGGCCTTCAGAAGTGCTGGGGCCTCACGAAACCACCCAAGGCAGGTAAGTAAAGGACCCACGGGGGACGCGTGCAGTGTAGATACACAGGCGCGGATCGCCGTTAACTTCAATGGAGCAAGTCGCGGTTGGAAATAAAGAGTTTTAGGATACTTCGGGAGAACCTACAAGCAAGTCACTTACAGGGTAAGTAGTTCTAGGGCCCACACCCACAGGAGCACCGTAGTGCTGGAGTTACCTCACCCAGGGAAGCCGGGTGCACAGGTGTCCTTTGGTGTCGGGTCGTGGCGTCGTTTTCAATGGCGAACAAAGAAGACTTGCTGCTTGCGGGAGCTGAAGAAGTGTCCGGTGGAATCCAAGCCTGGATTCTGAAGAAGGATGACCTGAAAGCAGAGGGGACAGTGTTCAAAGTCACTTGGCAGTGACCCGGGGCAAGGAAGATGGATGCCCACCGTCGTCGGTCGCTTCAGGTCGGTTGTGGGTGCCTTGACTCTTCAGCCACGTGGTCCAGGAGGGGTCGACGACGACCAGGAGCTGGATTCGGTGTGTCCCTCGACGTCTGCAGCTGACTGCGGTGTCGGCAACTCGATCGGAGCCAACAAGCCTTGGCAGCCGCAAGTCTCGGGGAGATGAAGAAAAGTCGATGGCGCAGACCAGCAAGGTCTGTGGAACTCACCCAGCAAGGGTAAGTCAGGGCAGGCCTGGAGCAACCAGGGGAGCCCTTTGGTTTGGTTAAGAGGTCTTCTGGGGACCCACAAGCCAGCGGGCAAGGGATCGCGAAGACACCTCGGGCGGAATCACTCAACAGGGGCCCACGGTCACTCAAGATGGTGTAGGCCTCTGATCTTCGGAGAAATTCCTGCTGGAGGTCGGGACCACACGTGGTCTAAAGCACAGGTTCGTAGAACGTTGTGAAGGGGTTGCACTCGACAATAGTGCACGGTGCCCAGGGGTCGCGGTTCCTCGTTACTCGTGGGGTCCACTTGCCTCAGCTTCGCTGGGGACTCACGATGGCCTGGGAGAGGTCAGGAAATCCACTTCTTGGGCTGCAGGGACTTCGGACTCCGGCGGGAGCGGCGTAGTTTGCGACCGTCGTTGTCGTTTTTGGTGCCTGCCAAGCAGGGGAGTCACTCCTTGACTCTAAGGAGATTCTTCTGTCTTCCAAAGGTAGTGGAACGTCGAAGGGCCAGGATTCTTCTGTAGAGCGTCGTCCAGGGGTTATCTGCTTTGCAATGGCAAGGTTCCCCTCTTATACTAAAAAGAGGGATGGACTAGCTCTATGACCCCACCTATGGGAGGGTCAAGGGAGGGGTGGCTACACCCACTTCCCTTTGTCCAGTTTCGCGCCAGAGCAGGGGCAGGTAGCCCCTGAGCTGGTTTGAACTGGCATATGCACAGAGGAGCCTTCTGCTCCCCCAGTGCAGGACTTCAAAGCACTCTAAGAGTGCACCCACCCAGCCCCAATACACTAAACCCTGTCTGGAAGGTGGTTACACCTCCCTGTGACAGGATGCCTATTGTTGGGCTTCCTCCACTGCGAGTTTCGGTCATCAGCAGGAGGGCAGCCCAGTGTCTGTGACTGGTGGCATCCATTTTGTGATGCCAGGGCTCTTTAGGATTCTACCGTGTTTCCACAGCAGGTACATGTCTTCTCCCTCTAGAAGGGTGGAATGCTACCCCCGCCGCCAAGATTGGCGGGGGGTAGTATTCCAAGATGTTTGACACCAAACACGACATGTTTTGATGCAGCCATTCCAAAGTTAGCATTTACCGCGAGGATATAATGCACTTAAGAGTATATGGTTTAACCGCATCCACAAACAGCACCAGAGAATAGACTCTGAGAGCTGCAGAGGGGCCCTGCTCAGGCAGAGGCACCCCCTCACATAGAAGCCAAGCACCCTGCCCTCAGGATTGATAGGGCCTGCCTTAGGGGTGACTGATAGGTTTATATGTGTGTGCAGGAGAGATATAGGAAACCTATATCTCAGTGAGGGGTGCTAGCACCACCTCACCCAGGCTGCAGTAGCAGGCCTGTGGTGTCAGATTTAGACTGCTTCCCAGGGGTGGCATAACACATGCTGCAGCCCCTGGGAGGCCTGTGAAGTACCTATGCCCTTGGCACCTAAGGTACCATATACTAGGAGCTCATAAGGCACCACAGTATCCAATCACTAGTGCACCTAGAGTGCACTCCATGTCGTTTAGAGAGAACAGAGAGGCTGGGGCCCTGATTGGCAGGGACCCAGCCAGACTATAGCCAGAAACCAGTGCTAACATTTAAAAAAAGTGGGGGCAACATAAGAGGCAGATCCTACTCTCCTACAGAGAGTGACTGTATGGATGAGTGTGTGCTTGTATCAGAGATTGTATAAGAGCGTAAGAATGTGCTAGTATTTGTATGAGTAAGTGAGCTGGTGTGTGTATAACTGTATAGGTGAGTAAATGGGTGTGTGCTTAATTTTTTGCATGACTGACTAGGTGTGTGAGCACCTCTATGGATGAGTGGCGGTGTGTGAGTGTTTATATAGGTGTATGAGTGCATATAATAGTCCTATACTGAGTGACTATAAGTATGAGTGATTGTACGGGTGAGTGAGTAGATGTGTGTGTGTAGACCTAAGAATCAGTGTGTGTATATAGTAATTGGTGTTGGAGTGTCTATGGTTTTGACAATGGCAGTCTGTAATTTACAGTGGGTGTATCAAAAGTTATATTAGGGTGTGAGAAGATGCATCAAATTATCTTATGGATGATGTCATCAGTGATGTCATCAGTGATGTCATTTGAGATGTCATCAGTGATGTCATTTGAGATGTCATCAGTGATGTCACTGACCATGTCATGAGTGATGTAATATGTGACGTCATCAGCAGTGCATTGCGGGGGCGCGAGTTATAGTTACCTGAACTAACTATAACGGGGGAATTTCACGGGTTTTGTACGAGTGCAATGTCCAACTAACTACAACTGGCCCTAAAACCTATGGTTTTTTCAGTGAATTTCTAAGGTTTTTTAAATGCTAATTTCTAACTATAACGTGTCTGAAACCTATGGTTTTTTCAGTGAATTTCAAAGGTTTTGTAAATGACCATTTTTAAATGTATTAATTGTTATATTTATTTTTTTGATACTGATTTACAACATTTTTTTTAAACTATTTATTTTTAGATATTTTATTTTTTAAATTACATTGTAATTACATTATACATTACATTACAAAATATACTTTCTCAGAATGAATTACTTTAGTTTAAATATTTTGCAAAAAGGCAATAGACTTTTGTACAGTAGTTACAGTTGTTGCAATGGGCAACACAATTTAAAAAACAATGCAACATTGAGCTCAATGTGAATTTCTAGTTAAATGCAATTAGTTACTTTATGGATTACTGTTCTAACCACAGGACTGGATCCTAGATTCAGTCCTGGGACATCTCCTGTAAACAGTTGAGTAAAAGCGTTTTGGTTACAGTAGTGATTTTTAAGGAATATTATTGTATTTTAAAAGTTGACACTTAGAAACGTTTTCACATAGAATCACCAATGTTATCCTATGGGAGGAAATTCACTTAGGAGGTAAGTAGTGTTATCGTTACTTTTTCTTACTCAGTGGTGGATCCTGGATCCAGCACTGGTGCATCTCCTGTAAACAGTTGAAAGAATGCGTTTAAGTCACACAGGCGATTTTTAAGGAATATTTGTAGTTTGTAAAAATCGACACTTTGAAACTTTTCTGCTGAAAACCAGACAATGGATTCCTATGGAAGGAAATTCAAGTTACTGGTAAGTACGGTTAGAATTACTTTTCAGGGTCAGTGCTGGGCTAAAAGATGCAGCACTGGGTTCTCTCCTGATAACAGGTGAGTAAATCGGAATTCGTAGTTCGGCTGATTTTAGAGGAATATTATAAAGTTCCAAAACTCCACACTTAGAAGAATTTCCAAGTGAAACCAGTCATTGTTAGCCTATGGAAGGAAATTCAAGTTACTGGTAAGTACGGTTAAAATTACTTTTCAGGATCAGTACTGGGTTCAAAGATGCAGCACTGAGGTCTCTCCTGATAACAGGTGAGTAAATCGGAATTCGTAGTTCGGCTGATTTTAGAGGAATATTTGCACAATGGTGAATAAAGGGGGTGGGGCCTGAGGATACATGTCTGCAAACACGCCCTGTGGCACGTTTTAAGTTGGAGAATTAATTCCTCCTCAATCCCGAGGTCCCTAGGGGCCAACTAGCCCACCAGGTATCTCCAGTAAGCGCCAGAGAGCTGCATTGCAGAGAGGTGTTCAGAGGCCACGCCCCTTTTTACAACACTCTGCAACGAAGCTCCGTGGCACTTACTGGAGGTACCTGGTGGACTAGTTGGCCCCCAGGGACCCTCAGGATTGAAGAGGATTTAATTCCCCATCTTAAAACACGCCACGGGGCCTGTTTGCACACATGTCACCTGAAGCCCCGCCCCCTCCCTTCACCACTGTGCAAACGTGCCCCGTGGCGCGTTTTAAGTTGGGGGATTAAGTCCCCTTGAATCCTGAGGGTCCCCGGAGTCCAAGTAGCCCACCATGTACCTCCAAAAAGCGCCACAGAGCTGCGTTGCAGAGAGGTGTAAAAGGGGGCATGGCCTCTGTACACCTCTCTGCAACACAGCCCCCTGGCGCATACTGGAGGTTCCTGGTGGGCTAGTTGGCCCCAGGGACCCCCAGTATTTAAGGGGAATTCGTTCCCCATCTGCAAACGCGCCAGGGGGCGCATTTGCAGAGTGGTAAAGGAAGGGGGCGGGGCCTGCGGCCCGATCCTTTTTTTTTTTATTTTTTTCGAAGGGGGGTTGTGTGGCCCACCTTTCTTTTTCCTATTTTTGGGCCCTGGGGACCCCACCCCCAGGGCCTTACCCCTTTTCTTTTTTTTTTTTTAAATTAAACGGGAAGGGGGCCGCGTGGCCCCCTTCCCATGGCCGAATACGGCCCCGGGGACCCCATCCCCAGGGCATGGCCACACTATTAAATACATTTTTATGGAGGGGGGCTGCGTGGCCCCCCTCAGGCCTCCTTTTGCCCCGGGGACCCCATCCCCCGGGGCAGGCCTTTATTTTTTTTTTGGGGAGGGGGGCCGCGTGGCCCCCCTCCCGGGCCACTACTTGCCCCGGGGACCCCATCCCCCGGGGCTGGCCCTATCCTTTGGGGTCTGTGGGGGGACCCCAACTCCCCCCACAAACCCTGCCGGCTCCCCGCCTCCTGCGGGAGCCGGCATTGCTTTTCCACATGGGGAGCTGCTAACATGCAGCTCCCCATGTGGAAAAGCAATTTGCTTTGGATATTGGAAGCGAGAGCAGGTTTCCTGCTCTCGCTCCAATATCCAAAGCAGTTTGCTATGACAGGACGGGAGCCGCGAGGCTCCGTCCTGTCATAGCAAACTACAGTGTCCCGGGGTAGGCACCCCGGGACACTGCAAGAGCCGGCCCTGGGGGTTGCGGTCCCCAGGGCCATTACAGGCTCCAGGAGGGGGGCCGCGCGGCCCCACTCCCTCCATCGACAAAGCCCCGGGGAGGTGGTGGTCCCCAGGGCTCTGGGGGTCCGTAATGGACCCCCATATTTAAATTTTTAGTGCCCGGGGAGGTGGCGGTCCCCGGGACGTGTGGGGGGGCTCGAGCCCCCCCACACAGGTAATTTTTTTTAAAAATAAAAAAGAAGCCCCGGGGGGTGGCGGTCCACGGGGCTGCAGGAGGGCCAAGAGCCCTCCCGCACCATTATTTTTTAAAGCCCCGAGGGTGGCGGTCCCTGGGGCTTGGGGGGCCTTCGAGGCCCCCCAAAATTAAATATAAACCCACCCCCCGCATGCCCCCGGGACTTGGCCCACCCGGGGGCAAAATAGCATCAAAGCGCATCCCGCCGATTTATTTTTCTTAAAAAATGCTTTTTTCTGCCCAGTGGGTCCTTGTGGGACCCCCTGGGCAGACCTAGGGGGTCAGGGTGTTTCTACCCTGCCCCCTTTGTGCGTTTTGCGCACTTGTTTCTTTTTTTTTTTGTCGGCGGGATCCGTGCACCCTAAGCGCATCCCACCGATTTTTTTTTATTTTTTTTAAATGATTTTTTCTGCCCAGGGGTCCTTGTGGGACCCCCTGAGCAGACCTAGGGGGTCAGCGTGTTTCTACCCTGCCCCCTTTTTGCGCTTTGCGCACTTGTTTCTGTCCCTCAGTTCTACCGAGGGACAAAATGGCTGCCAACACTTCCTGATTTGGAGTGTTGACAGCCAATTAGCATGCAGCTCGTGATCGGGAGGGTACGCGGACCCTACTCGGCCATAGATATGTGATTTTATTTGTGATTTTCTCAGAAACTACTGAACGGATTTACACCATTTAAGCAAAAGGCACGACACTGAACCAAGGGCTACCTCTTTGCCAAATTTGGTGTAATTCCGTTCAGCAGTTCGGTCTGTAGCTGCGACTAAAGGTTCCTATGGAAAAATGAATGGGGAAAACGCGTTTTGGGACCCCCCTTTTTTCTCGGCCCCCGCTTGACGAATCACCCTGAGACTTTCAGGATAGGAGCGGACCGGAGCGCCCCAACAACTTGGAAACTTTCGCAAAGATTCGTCAACCGGCGCCAACGTTATTTCAAATAGAATGTTGCGGATTTCCTATGGAAAATAGGTCCTAACTATCTACTGGCGACCGCCAGTAGATTATATATATATATCTCTCTTGTTGCTTTTTCGCATGCATTGTGGTTACCTTTTTTTGAAAACGTATCTGTGCCTGGTGCACCGATTTTTATGTATCTAGTGAGATCAACAATAACTAGAATTGTCAATGTTTTTAATATGAATGTTGTTGGATTATTGTGAACAGTAGTATTATACAGCTACCCCTTGCCCCTCCCTGGTCCTGTCTGACCCATGTGGCGCAGTGCCACATTTAAATAGCACAAGTCACCTCCAGATAACTGACCACGTAATGAACAAAAACCAACACCAAATTGTTGAATTAGTTTTGCACACATTAAATAACTGACCTGTGCCCGTGTATAATAGCATAACAGATACACTGTCCCCTATAAGCCAAAATAACGGTGACCTCATTTTAATTGTATGGAACATATTGGGAGTCAATCTCATCCCCACATCAGAAGTTAGGATATCCACACTCTATTTAACACAACTTCCCACCATATGCAGGGCTCAGTCAAGTGGCAGAAAGAGGGGGAGGAGGGATTTCAAAGGCATTCACACTGAAGAGTAAACAAGCACAAAATACTGCAGCACCAAGCAACTACGCACCAAATAATTTACTCCTACCTGCGTCCAACTCAACAACAGCCCAAGCAGTAGAAAATGTGCCACCTCTCCGGGCACAGGCAGGTAGCCCGAAAGCAGGCACCGATCCAGGAAGTACTGCCACAGAGCGCACCCAGTTGGAGTTAGCTATTACAAAATGAGGTTTTGAAATTGTGGCTCAGGCACAACGGAAGAAAGTGACACTAGACTTAGAGCAACGTAAATGTCGGAGCAGATGGTAATCATTAGAGAGAAGAGGGGAGACATGTTGATGGAATGGAATGCACACTACCTACACAAAAGTTAAGTCTTATATAGCATACAACATCTCCTGGCTGGAGATTCAATGACACCTAACACCTATCAACAACAATACGCTTCGAAATATAGGTCCAATACACTATTGTAGGCCCTTAGGAGCAAGAGACTAGCAAATACAGCGTATTGCACAACCTTCATGACACAATGAACGTGGGTTGGGTTTGTGGGAGCCTGTGTTTGACTTCATGGTCGCATGTTCCAATGCTACTAGGTCTACTGAGCATTTCATCCTTCTAAGGTGGATAGGAGTACCATTGAGTTGAGGGAACAATAAAGATCTGCTATTTAGCGCCAAAATACCAGTCTGAGTGAACGTGCGCTTTACAAAAAAGACGTTATGTTAAAATATAATTTAGCATAACATACACTGGAACACAACACATGTTTTTTTAGATATTACGAGGTAACAAAGGGTTAATAGGTTTTTTCTTGGGCTGCTGTTAGGAGTAGCGCTCATGGCTGGCTGCAGAGTCTGGGCGTTGGGCCAGACAGGAAGGCCATTAGAAATAGTTTCCTGTGGTTAGAAACAAACTGGAGATTGGGAAAAAAATACATAGATATATATGTGTATATAGTTGGCAGAGCATGAACGAGAGAAATAAATTGCCTAGGATCACACAATTTGGTACAGGGGAGAAGCCGAGATTGAATACAGGGTTTCAGGCTTAACGTTATGCAGTTTGGTGACTGGGTATGTATAATATGTAAAATAGTGGGTTTTTGGCGGCAGCAGGAAAGTCGAATAATTCTTTTATCACTGCGTGCCTCACCACTGCTTGAGATCAAGTCAGCTGAGTATACATGGATATATAAATATACGCATGTCCTACAGTGACACATTTTGCAGACTGCAACCACGAAAAAGTGGCAAAGTACGGTAGGACAGGAACATGTCCAACGAAAGAGATGGGGACATCTCTTAAATTAATTATGTTCTGAATTATGACACATTAGAGGCCATCCTAACTCATGGTCACCATGAGTGCAGCTGTGTGGAAGGAGGGAAGGAATAAGCTGTGGGATATGCACAGCTGTGTGCAGCCTTCAAAATATGAGACAACGATCAGAGATCAATAGGAATAGATTACCACAGGTCGCCAACCACACCAACTTCCTCCACACATGCCCCAGTGCTAGGAAAATACAAAAGAATAAATATATGCTGATATAATATATATTCCAATGTTAGAGGACAGTGTGCATTATGTAGCAATGCTCAGTATTGCAATATTGTCAGAATAATTTGTGTAGATTAAAAAAAAAAAAAGGCCTTTTAAAAAGTGCAGTTGCAGACTTTAGTGGTGGCTACATTTATTTTGCAGTTCAACCATTGAGTTTTTATTTCCCAATAGTGTTACTAGGATGGAGAGTATTAGACGTTCCTATCTCCTGGGAACTATTATAGTACAGTGTTTTTGGTTCTTCTTTCGCTTTCAGAGTGGATTGATGATTCGAGGTTTCGCAACATTATTTTTGGATTCTTCACTGCGTCCCTAGGAAGTGTGCTAGATTTCCTGTTTTCGGGATGTTTGCATACATATGCTCAATATTATTGTTTCCACCACCTCATGTCTGGTTAGACATAAAAAGAAAAATAAAGAGGGCAGTACAATTAGATCCCTTAGAATGCATCTATAGGCAGACTGCAACAGACAAACATGTCATGACACAGGTCCTACTACAAGTTTCCCACACATTTGGATCAAAGATGGGCCATGTGTCCACTGTGATACTGGAACAGCAACAGATTTCAGCAATACCTGAACAGACTGCTTAAACAAAGTAGGCAAGATAAGCGCCACAATTGAGGGAAGAATAAATAAATTATTAATTAAGAAAAAGCAAAAATAGTTTATTGCCTATGGATTGCCCTGGTTTCACTCACAAATATCCCAAGTTCTAGTTACCACCTAGCGGCCCATATACTTCTCACTGACCCATTACATATATGTATCAGTCACATCATCTAGACCTGAAAGTGAAAGTTCTTCTGAAATTATGAAAAATGAAATGTAAAAGTATTTGTATGAGTTAACATGCACTGCAAAGTTTCTTTCTAATCAGGTATCAAGGAGAAGGGCCCCATCAATCCTGAGCTCCGACATATCCGTCCTGGAACACAGATTTTTGTTCAGAGACATTTTAAAATGATAGACTCTTCACCAACAGCTGTCCCCATTGCCAAGAGGAAAGGATTGACAGAACAGACTTCAGGGTCGACCCTGCACCCCCTCATCACTGAACAACGAACTAGAGGAGGTTAACTTGTTTCCATTGACTGTCCAAGAAGAAGATGATCGTTTGGTGGTCTATGGACTCAGCCGCTGCCACCCAAAAGTGTCTTATGCGAAGTTATGTATTTGTATTCTAATATTTGCATCATTGTCAGAGTGGCACTAGGAAGATTTAATTAGTGCACTGTTATAGCACATTGTATTAATAGAAAGGCTTGTATTAAGTTGCCAACACCACTGTGCACACCAAATCGCTTCCTCATCTACCTGTTAGCACACGTGTTGCAAACAGTACCCCTAGTAGTGAAAAGGGTTCAAGATCATTGGCCAGTACAGTCAGCACCCCAAATATATATGCGCACCCTGGGTCATCCCCTTCCCCGGTTAGAAGTATTAATGCAATAGTGCAATAATGTGAATACTGCCCAAGCATTTAGACAGCATGCTGCTCATGATTCCCTTCAGGACAACATATGGTACAGTCAGATGACAACAATAGGTAGACAGAAGACTAAAGAGTACTGTTATATGACTGATACACTCGCCATGCAGTTGGCGCAAATAGACTGATTTTCCTAGGGAAGTATTACCACACACTGTAGAATATCTCCTACACCTGTTCCTCTACAGAATACAGGGACAAGTTCAGATTTTTGAGGCCACCTTCTCTGAAGTGTTTGTAAATAGAACAGTATGGGACCACACCCCAATAACGCACAAGGTTATCACTAACAATTACAGAACAGAAGGGAAGTTAACAAGGATATTTTAGATAGGTGTTCCTGATATGGACCTAAGTGTAGCTTTTGTAGGAACAATGGGTTTATGATAACAGGATCTCTATCAGACTGTAATGGCTCTTTGCCCCACACCCTACATTGCCCATGCCAGAATAGAACAGCTTTACGCTTCTACAAATTTACGTCCATGACAAATGGAGTGCTCCAGGTTACTTGAGGTATAGAGCAGCGTCCTTAGGGCCACATAGGGTAGACTAGGATTATGAAGATGGGATAGACTGGAAGTATACTTGGGGTTGGGGAGAAAATGTTCAAAATGTTAAAATGATCACAAAATAAAGTCACCTCTTCTCTGCTTTCTAGGCACTGTACCTGTGGGATGCAACAGCACCATTTTTAATTCGGACATTTAATATGGCACCTCCAGCCTAATGGACTTTCACTGGGCCTGCGGAGAACGTCTATCTCCAACAGCCTCATTGATGGAGCAGCCTGTGCTCACTAGAACAATGCACAAAGTGTCCCTGATCGTTCCAGCAGCCACTATCTCCCACATCCATGCCCATCTATGGCTCTGTTGGCAGTATGCTGAGTACTAAGGGTGGACAGCTTTCAAAGACATACCAAAGGAGTTTTGCTTATTGAACAGGGTCCAGCTCTTTTTTCCAACACCATCATTGTGATGTTCCAGATCAAGGCAAACGCACTATGGCTTAGAAATATCAAGAGGAGGGTATGCCTTCGGATAGGGAGTCTGTGCTGTAGAAATGGGCCAACAGTGAAGAAAATGGCTCCATCACCAAGGCCATTGACGACTTGAACAAGGTAGAAAAGAAAAGGATTGCTGGAGTAGGTGCCACTGACTGGTTGAACTTTGACTGGATACCTTTGTGGCTGTCTGCCACGCTAAAAGTTTTTTGCTGTTGCTCTTTTTGTTGCGTCCTACAGATATGTCATTGTGTGAAAAGATTAAGTACTGAAGTAGTAGGGATGAACAATGCCAAGATAGGGATATACAGGAAGTCAATACGTAGGGTCAGTGGACCAGGGAATAGGGCTCAATTAGCACAATTAAAGATAGTTGAGCTCACAACGATTGGCTCACACTTGTTGCAGACCGCTCCTGACGCCCTATAACATAAGTACCTACCACTTCCCCCTGGTAGACATCTCGTAGGGGAGGATCCTAGTGTAGATCATTATGAAAAATTAGCTGACAGGCCTGAAGGAGAGTATATAGCGTTAAGGAAGATGCAGGAGAGCCAATGTTCTAATATGGATGACACCCCTGGGATACACCAACTAGGAGGGCCTGAAAGGTATGCTGTAAGAATTTTGTTCAAGAATGAACAAGAGGGGAAAATGAAGCAGGGTCTATTTTTATCATATAGTACCCCAGGTCCATTCTGTCCACACCTGTAACATGAGACCCTGATAAGGCCCCACCAGCCAGCATACAGAGTGGTGTTAAGTTGGCCATACTGTCTCAGTTGTTCTTTTAATGTAGTAGGCCCAAAATGCCTCTCTGCTAAAATACAAGTTATTTCTTCTGCGACACATACGAAGCCCCAGCTCCCCCAGGCCCCCACTCTCTCCTTGCACAAGATGAGCTGGTCACTTCTTTCACTTATTGAGAGATAGTTAACCACAAGAACACAGAACATCTCAAGCTAAGAGGAACTCTTATAAACTTAAACAAATTTCCCTGAAGTGACGCAAACCCTTTTCGATAAATGTTCAATTTCATTATGATTTAAGGTCAAACATCAAGTGACCTTTTGATAAACTTAGTGTGGGTGTCACTTCTGTGTTCCTAAATATTTCAGAGAAGTGACCAAAGTGCGTCATGGTCTGCGGTCAAGGAACCTGTTAATGTCGTGATTCTGTCGTCATTCAAGAGGGTATAAAAGATCTGCTCCTCAGTCCATTCACCGGACTACCTCGTAGAAGTGACCCTTTGGGTCGCTGAAGCCTTTGTAGCCCGACTCAGCCACCATCTTGGCTGAGGCTATAATGTGTATTGTATTTTGAAATTGCCTCTCTCTCCTCTGCATTGCCATTGCCATTATTCTAAACATTATTGCAATTGCATGTTCTTGCTCTCCAAGAGAATTTTCATTAAGGTTGCATATTTTCTATTTTCTAGTGTATTCTGAATAGCATTTCTCTTCTGCTCTCTAAGACAATCTTGACACTGTTGCATATATTTATTATTCACAAATGTTTCTCCTCTTTCTCCTGCATTCACATTATTCTAAAAGTATTCCATTATATGCTTTTGCCATAATTTTAGTATGCGTCTTCTGCCATCTAGTCTTTGTTAAGACTCCCATACTCATTGAATTTTAAAGTGTTTTTTTACATTTCATGTTGGAAGTGGTTTCCTTGTAATAAAGTGCAAAATAAACCTCGTTCAACTTCTATCGTTTACACGTGTGTTTTCTCATACTATGTAGAGGCACCCCCTCAAATTAAGCTGCCGTGGTCCAGTGCCCCGAGACCATAAAATCCCCCCCCCCCCAACAATACGTAGAAGTGCAATAATACATAATTTATTGAACAGAGCAGGTCTTTGGATGAATCCAGGTAAGGTGTCTGTAGTCCACTGGCGACTGGGGTCTCTCATTTAACAGTTCAAAATGAAAAGTCATTGGTGCAGTTTGTAATTCTTGATTCACACACTTTAGATCCTATTGGGGTGTTGATGTGGCCGCTGAACAGGTGGTGCACTTGGAGGTATGAATGTGACCTGTTGGATAAGAGCTTAGTTAAATCATAAAACATTGCATGTGCAGTCACTTATTTTTTTCGTTGTTTGTGTACTTCTTTGGGGTGTGTTCTCCATGCTCCATTTACACAATTTTAGTGAGGCACCGGAAGGTGGCCCCAGTCCGGGTGTCTATTTTGATAGTCTACGATAAAAAATTGGTTTACTGTATACTGGTCGGATTAATCTGTTTCAGCCTTTGGGCCTCCCCCTTTCCATACCTGACGGTGTTAGGATGGTGAAAAATATTTATGGGTGGCACAGGGATGGTATCAGTTATTAGCTAGGGCTCTATAGGCACCACCAGCCCTCCAAAAACCGGTCTCTCCTAGTGTGTGCATGGGGGCACCATCGGTGCTGGCTGGGTCTTTCAAACTACACGTGTGGGGGATGGTGTGTCAAGAAGGGGGTGCCACTGTTAAGTGTTGTTGGTGGTGGTTGCAATGTGCCCCAAGGTCATGTGTAGCGCTCTAGTCCCTGGCATATGGCTTGCAACGTGACCCTCCCTTGTGGTGCCAGATATTTCAAATACACCCTTTCTCGAGAGTCTTCTTTTGGGCTAGCTTTGGACTTCTTTTGTTGGTCTTTGGGCACTTCCCTAGGTTTCAGGTGATCTGCTATCTCACTTATGAGATGGAGGGCATCACATTTGTGCTGTGGCCCCATGTACTCCTAATCATGCCGTGGTGTCAGAGGTTGGGGCTTACTGATTTCTCCAGATGGTGTATGTATAGCCTGGTGAGGAGTTTGATTGCTAGGCCTGATACGGGGGTGAACACATTCCCAGTTCTGTTCTCAGCCAGAGCTGTGATGGACTATCTGGATTCCACTCTTCCCGGCACCCCATCTCCTTCAGACCACATCTTTTCAGTGCATTTGGACCTGCGGTTCCTAGATGGTGGCTAGGTACTTCTACCTAGCGGGCATGCTGCGGTCTCTATTTTGGAGGGGTATGGCACAGTGAACAGACTTTGGTGATTTGGAAAACATGAAGGAAAAGAAAATGAAACATTGCTGGGATCATAAGAACATGGAGTGTGTGGGGCCAAGGCCTCGAAGTTTGCCCAATGATGATGAACTGGGCCAGCCCCAGCAGCTCTGGAAATCCTGGCTCCTTTGGCAAACTCCTCCCCCTTACTAACTTGACCCCATACGGGCAATTCGCAACTTGTTGGTTCTTGTGCGTGTGCTATGGAGGTTGTGGGGCCTTCCTATCCCAAGCATACAGGAAGCCTGGCTCCAGACACTGCAGGACGGTCTTCATTTTGGAACTGAAAAGGGGGCCGCCATCAGGCTGGAGGCTTCTAGTTTTTGGGGGTGCTGTTGGTGCTATGTGCCATGAAGGAACTTTGGTCCCAGGCAGGAAGTCCGAGAATGGGGACCTTCTGATCTGGTAATGGAACCCATCTCTATTGACTTCTGGACACTGGGACCTGGGTTCCTGCTTTTAAGTACTTGTCTGGGGGGCCAGCCTGCCGCCCTCGTCAGACTGCCCTCCCTCTGGGTTGTGGCCAGCCAAAAATCAGCAGCAGAGCGGGGCCTTGTCTCCCACAGCCACCCTGGTGGATTCTAGTGAGGACTAGAGTCCAATCGACAGAACACATGCAGCAGCCCTGAATACCCAAATGTAAGCAAAAAGTCTGAATTCCCAACCTTGTCCCATTGGTCCTTTTCGTTGCTGGTACAGTTAATTTTAGGATGTGGGTGAATGGGTGGTATTACTCTGGTGGTTTATCTCACTGCACATTTTAGCTCTGTGCTTGGGTGAAGGCATTACCTCCCTAGATAGTTACCCCCTCCTTGCCGAGTCTCTGGCCCCAGTCCCTGTTGGGCCAAGTTCCCAGTCTGTGGTTCCTTTTGGCACGTGTTTGTCGAACCACCTGATCCCTGGTGCGATGGCCGACTGGCCTCCCTGTGGCAGAGTTTAAGGTGCATTCTGGTTCCTAGGCTTGGTTTTGTGTATGAGGATTTTGTGGTAGCTGGCCCATCCAGTTCTGTTTGTGGTATGATTATAGCTGGCATCTATGCCAGGGGACCCATCCTTTGGCAATAGCATTCCCTAGGGTCTACTTGCTGCCAACCTCCCTGGCCTCTGCCGTTATAGCTAGGTTAAAACCCTCTGGGGTTTTGCGGTGGAGCTCCCTTTAAGACTTGTGCAAGTTGCACAGTCGTGGCCAACACGTCCCCTTGGAGAGTGATCTTTTTCAATATGTGTTGGACCAATTTTGCAGTGGCTCTCTGGGCTTGCTCCTGTTTGAGAACCTTCCCAGTGGATTGCTGAGTGTGGGGAGGGGGAGATGGGTGCATGTGACTGCCTGCCCATCTCATACTCCGCTTCCCTCCCCATGTGGTCAGTGTGGACATTTCCTTGCGGTGGTTTTCAGTCTCCTTTACGAGCAGTAATCTCTACGATAACTATGCATTCGGGAATCATTCGGCAGTTGAAAGGGGTCCTTAGGCATGGTGAGTGCATCACATAGCACCAAACAGCCTCATATGCGCCACTTTCAAGCGCACTGAAGTTCTAATAGGCGGCATAGGCTGAGCTCAGTGTTTCTAAAGATGCGTGGGTTCAGGTTGTTACAGTCATTGGCCCTGCATGCTTTGGCCCAGTTTCCTGCTTTGTCCTGACGGATCCAGCGGGAGTGTATAACGCAATCATGACTCTTCCTCCTTACATATCATATTGGCTATAAAGGTTTTTGTCCTGTTAGCGGTTTCTACTAGGAGGCAGTATGCACGATGTGCTCACTGTCGAACAAGTTTGCACATATCCAAGAAAGTCTCCATGTATTCCAAGACCACCTCAGCAAAAGTGGTCCAGAGGACAGTCAAGGTCTTCTCTTGCCTACCTGAGTTGTGGAGGTGTTTTAATGGCACGGGTTCCAGGGAAGAAGTTGCGGGAGTGGAGCAGGCTATAGTCCGATCATTGGAAAACTGGATGGACATTTTTAGCTTGGTCATCAGATCTCACCCTAGTAGATTTGTCACGGAGGAGGGAAAATATAACAACTGTTCTCACACGTGCCCCCATCTCTAGATTGAGAGGTTGCGTGAAGGGGAATAGTCACCGTACCCAAGAACATTTACATAACTGCAGTGTCTTTCGGTAAGGGGACTATCCCTTCCCTTAGGCATGACCTTGTCACCCAGTGTCTATTAAGAAACTGTATGGTGTATTGTCCACAAGTACCGCGACTACTGGTTTTTCCTCTGATCGGCCCATGGTGGACAGTGGGAGGCATGCGTGTTGGGCTGCCTCCTTTACTTAGAGCTCAGATTCCCCTTGGTTAACTAGGCAAATCCTGTAACCTCATCCTCTTCATAGGCCCCCTTCCTCACTCCCACTTGTATCGCTGTCTAGAACCAACACAAATCTCCCAGTCACTGGAGTGTGTTCACCTGAACCAGTGGGAGTGTGTGTTTTCCATGTCACGAGGGTTCTAAAGGTTGAACGCGACTAACATCGGTGGGGGCATCGAACTATTGGGAGCCCTTCACTAGACTGGGGTTGCGCTGGGATTGCTTTGGGCTGCTGGCCTGTTAGCCACTCATACCTGGACCCAACTATTTCCTTTTCAGTAGGCGGCTCGCCAGCTTCAACTGGTGGGTAGGAGTATCCGAATGTGGGGGAGAGCGGGCGTCGGCGAGAGCACCTCCATACCTGCATGGGGTGGGAGGCGCGGACGCCTTGCTTGCTATTTGTGGGATAGGATTATCGATCAGGGCATCCTCGAAGATGGCCCATAGTTCTAATAATGCCCCTCTTGTTTTTCTGTTTATTTGGTTTGTATGTGTGCTCTCATGGGTTCGATTGTGTTCGTGTCAAACGTTCCCTCCTTTGGCCAGGGAAAAGCGTGTGCTTTCGTGTGTGGCATTCTAGGCAAAACTTATTGTTTTTTAGCCTGTGTGAGGAACCTGGTTTGCATGTGTTTTAATGGGGACTCCTTGATAAGTTGGGTAGTTTGAGGACAGATGCACCTTAGATTCTTCGTTTTAAGTAATCTTTAGTTTTGCTCAAATCGTGGGGAATATATACACTGGATTACTGCTTCCAATTATGTTATGAGCTCAGAGCCATCTACAGATGCATCAACAATTCAACATTAAAATATCAAACAAATAATGCATATGAAGGCTTGCAACACAGGAAGTGCAATGATCAATAAAAACAGTATCTGAATGACATCAACGTTGACAAACAGTATTAACTCTTCAAATCAAACAATTAACTTTTGGCATCAATTACAGTTTGAGAGTAATAGTACCACCCTCACGTGAAACATTGAGTCTTCAACAAAAACACAATACTTGAAACAAAACAGTTTGCAATAATTAACAGCACCACAACAGCACATTTACCTTACATCAATCTCAAACAATAAAAACTGACAGAAAAATTGTAGTTTGTCAAAAATTCCTTAGCCCGCTCCTAGCACATGCTACCCTGCAACCAGGGATAACTCTGCATGATACATGGGACTAAGTGAGCCCGATAGTCTTTCAATATCGCCTCCGGGACAAAGATAAAAACAATTGTTTGTGGAAAATGGGAATTACTCGAGAACCACAGGCCCCTCATGGCCAAACACAAGTTACACCTAACCTCCCAGGTCCAAGTCTTTATCCCTGACTGTCCGAATTGCACTCTGCGTGTGTGTGTATATATATATATATATATATATATATTCACTGAAAAAAACCATAGGTTTCAGGGGCGTTATAGTTAGTTGGACATTTCACTCGTACAAAATCATAGAAATTCCCCCGTTATAGTTAGTTCAGCTAACTGTAGCTCGCGCCCCCGCAATGCACTGCTGACGACATCGCATATTACATCTTTGTGAAATTTTCAAACTTTGTGGCCCGCTCCGGTCCGCTCCTATCCTGAAAGTCTCGGGGTGATTCGTCAAGCGGGGGCCGAGAAAAAAGGGGGGTCCCAAAACGTGTTTTCCCCATTCATTTTCCCATAGGAAACTTTAGCCACGGCTACAGCCCGAACTGCTGAACGGAATTACACCAAATTTGGCAAAGAGGTAGTTCTTGGTTCAGAAAGAACCCTTTTTGTTAAATGGTGTAAATCCGTTCAGTAGTTCCTGAGAAAATCAAAATGAAAATCACATATATCTATGGCCGCGTCGGATTCGCGCACCCTGAGCGCACCCTCCCGATCACGAGCTGCATGCTAATTGGCTGTCAACACTCCAAATCAGGAAGTGTTGGCAGCCATTTTGTCCCTCGGTAGAACCGAGGGACATAAAAAAGGGGCGTGGCCTCTGAACACCTCTCTGCAACGCACCTCTCTGGCGCATACTGGAGGTATCTGGTGGGCTAGTTGGCCCCTAGGGACCCTCGGGATTGAGGAGGAATTAATTCTCCAACTTAAAACGTGCCACAGGGCGTGTTTGCAGACATGTCACCTCAGGCCCCACCCCCTTCCTTCACCATTGTGCAAATATTCCTCTAAAATCAGCCGAACTACGAATTCCGATTTACTCACCTGTTATCAGGAGAGACCTCAGTGCTGCATCTTTGAACCCAGTACTGATCCTGAAAAGTAATTCTAACCGTACTTACCAGTAACTTGAATTTCCTTCCATAGGCTAACATTGACTGGTTTCACTTGGAAATTCTTCTAAGTCTGGAGTTTTGGAACTTTATAATATTCCTCTAAAATCAGCTGAACTACGAATTCCAATATACTCACCTGTTATCAGGAGAGACCTCAGTGCTGCATCTTTGAGCCCAGTACAGATCCTGAAAAGTAATTCTAACCGTACTTACCAGTAACTTGTATTTCCTTCCATAGGAATCCATTGTCTGGTTTTCAGCAGAAAAGTTTCAAAGTGTCGATTTTCACAAACAACAAATATTCCTTAAAAATCGCCTGTATGACTTAAACGCATTCTTTCAACTGTTTACAGGAGATGCACCAGTGCTGGATCCAGGATCCACCACTGAGTAAGAAAAAGTAACGATAACACTACTTACCTGCTAAGTGAATTTCCTCCCATAGGATAACATTGGTGATTCTATGTGAAAAGGTTTGTGTCAACTTTTAAAATACAATAATATTCCTTAAAAATCACTACTGTAACCAAAACGCTTTTACTCAACTGTTTACAGGAGATGTCCCAGGACTGAATCTAGGATCCAGTCCTGTGGTTAGAAAAGTAATCCATAAAGTAACTAATTGCATTTAACTAGAAATTCACATTGAGCTCAATGTTGCATTGTGTTTGAAATTGTGTTGCCCATTGCAACAACTGTAACTACTGTACTTAAGTCTATTGCCTATTTGCAAAGTATTTAAACTAAAGTAATTCATTCTGAGAAAGTATATTTTGTAATGTATAATGTAATTACAATGTAATTTAAAAAATAAAATATCTAAAAATAAATAGTTTAAAAAAATTTAGTAAATCAGTATCAAAAAACTAAATATAACAATTAATACATTCAAAAATTGTCATTTACAAAACCTTTGAAATTCACTGAAAAAAACCATAGGTTTTAGACATGTTATAGTTAGGAATTAGCATTTAAAAAAACCTTTGAAATTCACTGAAAAAACCATAGGTTTTAGGGACTGTTATAGTTAGTTTGACATTGCACTCGTACAAAACCCCCGTTATAGTTAGTTCAGCTAACTATAACTCGCGCCCCCGCAATGCACTGCTGATGACGTCACATATTACATCACTCATGACATGGTCAGTGACATCACTGATGACATCACTGATGACATCACTGATGACATCACTGATGACATCACTGATGACATCACTGATGACATCACTGATGACATCCTCCACGTGATAATCTGATGCACCTCCTCACACCCTAATATAACCTTTGATACACCCACTCTAAATTACAGACTGCCATTCGCAAAACCATAGACACTCCAACACCAATAACTACATACCCACTCACTGATTCTTAGGTCTACACACACATCCACTCACTCACCTGTACAGTCACTCATACTTACGGTCACTCAGTACAGGACTATCATATGCACTCATACTCCTATATAGACTCTCACACACCGCCACTCATCCATAGAGGTACACCCACACCTAGTCAGTCATGCAAATAATGAAACACTGCCATTTACTCACCTATACAGTTATACACACACCAGCTCACTTACTCATACAAATACTAGCACATTCTTACGCTCTTATACAATCACTGATACAAGCACACACTCATCCATACAGTCACTCTCACAATCACACACTCTCGCTTATAGCTATTTATATACTCCAACACACATATATACTGCCTTTCACATATGTAGTTACTCACACATGTACCACTGGGACATACATTCACTCACTAATACACTCTTACACACACTTACCCACCCATACAGTCCATCACAGATGCACTCTTGAAACCATCCACCCAGTGAATCACCCACTCACATCTATGCACAGAGTCGCACCCACCCCACCCACACAAACACTCAGGCACCCATACAGATACTCAGACAAGCAATCCATAACTCATATAGACACTCATGTAGCTATTCACAAACCCATGCAGCCACTTACACAGCAACAGACAGACGGATACAGACATTCACCCAGTTTAGTCACTAACCCATGCATTCAGTAAGATACGTTTAATCACTCACTTATAGAGTTAGTCACGCACCTACTAAATCATCCATACAGACACTTATACACCCACTCATTCTTCAATACGCCTTTCCCTATATATATTAAAAATATTTAAACTTTACAGAAACACACAGTCACTGGATGATGTCATCAGTGATGTCATCAGAGTTGTCATCAGTGATGTCATCAGTGATGTCACTGGCCATGTCATGAGTGATGTAATATGTGACGTCATCAGCAGTGCATTGCGGGGGCGCGAGTTATAGTTAGCTGAACTAACTATAACGGGGGAATTTCACGGGTTTTGTACGAGTGCAATGTCCAACTAACTATAACTGTCCCTAAAACCTATGGTTTTTTCAGTGAATTTGTAAGGTTTTTTAAATGCTAATTTCTAACTATAACGTGCCTGAAACCTATGGTTTTTTCTGTGAATATATATATATATATATATATATATATATATATATATATATATATATACACACACACACACACATACATATATATATACATACATCTATCTATCTCATCCCCTGATGGGACTGAGGCACTCTGTGGATGGGTCGTGGCCTATAAAGGTAGTGCAGGTGACATGCTTGAGTTTCTTTTATATTGTTTTTGTGCATGTTCTTGAAGCAAAGCAACGGGAGGGATTGAATGCTTACTCACAAGAGTGTCATGCAGGGTGCTATGTGGAGGGTTATGATGGGTGTCTTGCGGGCTGTGACGCAAGATGTCACACAAGCCTACAACTGTATTGTAATATTGGTATGGTTTTTGGGTACAGGACCTGTGCAGTGTTGCCGCTTTGGTATTTGTTCATGCATTTTGGGCAGCTTTAAAATGGTGAAACCTACTGCCTCCATAGACGTCTTATAGTTGACGTCTATAAGAGCGTGCGAAAACTAAAATTAAAAAAATATTTCATGTTACAAAATACTGCCAAACACAGTATCAAAGAAAAGAGTGTTGCAAAAACTCAAGAACAAAGAAACATCATACCTGATAATACAGTGGATGAAACCACACAATCAACGGATGTGGATGACCAAAGATTATTACAAGTTATGCAGGATTTAATGAATAATGAAGTGGTATTGAGTCCGAGCATTGAAATCAACGAGCGATTAGGGGTAACAGACAGGCCAGTCACTACTCCATTTAAACCAGTTTCCACCTTTAATCCCATTATGCTAAAGGACACAATTGATGCGTTCCATGATAAAGTGATAGGTGGTCTAAAAACCTCAACCGTAAGATACTTAATACCAACAGGAAAAAGATCAACAAAAGTGAGATCCAATATCAACAATTAATGACTAAGCTCAAAAACAACAGTGAGATAGTAGTGAGAAACGCAGACAAGGGTGGAAACGTTGTTTTGTGGAAAAAAGAGGAATATATCAAGGAGGCTATGTCTCAATTAAATGACACTTCATGTTATTGCCGCAGTAACCAACAGGCACTTAACAATATTTGCAGCATTTATGCAATGAAATTAGTGGCCTGGAAAAATATAGGCCTATTGTCAGTGGACGAATATAAATATTTAAGGACTGATAAACCTGTGATTCCAATTTTATACTTGATTCCAAAAATTCACAAGAATATAAACAAACCTCCAGGAAGGCCAATTATTTCTGCAAAAAACAGCCTATTGGAAAAAACATCAGTCTATATTGACTTTTTCTTGCAGGAACATGTCCAGCAGTTAAAATCCTATATACGGGATACAGGAGACTTTTTGGCAAAAATGTTGCATTTTAAGTGGCAAACTGACTATTTACTCATTACACTTGATGTTACTTCACTCTATACATCTATCCGACATATTGATGGCCTAAGGGCAATACAATTTTATTTGTCTCGTAGAGGTCCAAACTTCGCTGGGCATACTGACATGTTGATTAAGATGGCTGAATTTTGTTTAAGTAATAACATTTTTTTGTTTCAAGGTTCACTGTTTCAGCAGTTAAGAGGTGTGGCCATGGGAGCCAGCTTCTCCCCCAGTTATGCATGTCTTCACATGGGCTGGTGGGAGGAGCTGGTTCTCATGAAGGAACACATTAAGTACATGAACCACAATGTCAAAACCTGGTGGCGATTCATTGATGATCTTTTTTTAGTGTGGCAGGGTACTCAGAAGGAAGCAGAAACATTTGTGAAACAACTCAATGTCAACCAACTCAATCTGCAATTTACTGCATCCATTAGTAAGACTACGGTTAACTTCTTGGATGTAGAGTTATACATAAATGGGGACAGATTAGAGACTAAACTTCACAGAAAAGCTACTGCGGGAAATGCAATTCTGCATGCCAGCAGTGCTCACCCAGGCCACCTAATACAAAGTATTCCCTATGGTGAATTGCTGCGGTTAAAACGAATATGCAGCAATGACCATGATTTAAAATTGGCACAAAATGACTGTATAGTGAGGTTCAAGGAAAGAGGCTACACTAAGAAATGTTTAGACCTGGCTCTGGCAAAAAGTAATTTGATAGCCAGGGAGGTCTTATTGACTAAACAAGATTCGAAAATAAGTGAACAAGTAAATGAAGCTGAGAATTTTAGATTTATTTTAAAATTCAACAAACAAGAAAAGACAGTTAAAAACATCATAAATAAAAATTGGCATCTCATTCGTGCAGATCCGGTAATTGGGGGTGCTGTTCCGAAAAACCCTCTATCACTTATAGTAAGGCACCCTCAATGAAGGATGTCTTAGTCATAAATGACCCCTGCTATACCCAAGTAAAAAACAGTACATGGTTGAATCAAAGAGCAGGGTTCTATAAGTGTAGGACGTGTAAAGCCTGTCAACACGGAGTAAATATTACATCCTATAAAACTCCGTTTGGCGGCCAAATCAGAAAAATTGAAAAGTCCTTGAACTGTAAAACAGATCATGTGGTATATGTGCTGGAGTGCCCTTGCGGATTAAAATATGTAGGAAGTACAATTCTGCAGGGACACAAAAGGGTACTCCAGCACATAAGGGCCATCAAGAACAATGATCAGGCTTATCCGGTAGCACGCCATTTTAATGAAGTCCATGGGGGCAACTCCAAAGATCTTAAATATTTCTTGATAGATTCAGTCCCAGCAAATAAAAGGGGAGGTGATCGAGAAAAAGCACTTCGCAAATTAGAAATGTTTTACATATTGAATCTCGACACCAAATACCCTAAAGGGGTGAATGCTACAGAGGAATTACATGCTAGCCTGCTTGGATGATAATTATAATGATGAAAAGTATAATTAACAGTATCAGGTTTATCACTCAAGGAGTCATCTTAAATGTTTAATATTAAATAGCAATATGCTAAATATAAAGGCCAATATCCTCCTCACATTTTTAAACAAATTTTAGCTAGATAGGTTCTTAAGCACTGATAAATTATAGGCACTAGACACTTTATTTTATTCATTTTGCACATGGTAACACTATTGGACAATTAAGGCGTTGCAGTGAATAAGAACAGATTCCCTTTTCTTCTCAGGTTTTAGTGGTAAAGCAATATGCTATTGTTGATTATATGTGTATTGCGAAAAAGTTTTAATATTGGTAAATGTTTGAAATCAGGTATTTATACCGGTATGAGCATTCATGAATTTTTATCTGCCAATATGTATGTATTTATATCAAACAGGATTTATCCAGTTATGTATTGCTTATTTGCACACATATGTATATATATTTATTTATATATTTATATGTTTTAATAACGTGATCATACAAAACAGACTTAGGTCTTGTTTAAAAACAAAAACTTGCATTTCCACACGCTGCATTTCTTCTATGTCCATGAATTTTCTGTGTTACTAATTTATTTGTGTATATTACTTTAAGCACTAAGTCACGTGTGCATTTACAAAAAATGAAATAAAAAAATGGCAGCTATTTTAACGAACCACTGTGCTAGTAGCGCGTCATGTGATCAAGTCCCCTGTGAGGGACAAAACGCGTCATGGCTAACATGGTCTGTTGGGAGCAACTACAATAAAATAGCCAACAGCAAGGAATTACTGGGTCTGTGCTCTTTCTTCAGCCGACAAAGTGAGCGAAAAGGGAAGGAGTTGTTCTGTGTATATATATGTATATATGTATATATATATATATATATATATATATATACACACACACATACATATATACATACATCTATACATATATCCATATATACATACATCTATCTCATCCCCTGATGGGACTGAGGCACTCTGTGGATGGGTCGTGGCCTATAAAGGTAGTGCAGGTGACATGCTCGAGTTTCTTTTATATTGTTTTTGTGCATGTTCTTGAAGCAAAGCAACGGGAGGGATTGAATGCTTACTCACAAGAGTGTCATGCAGGGTGCTATGTGGAGGGTTATGATGGGTGTCTTGCGGGCTGTGACGCAAGATGTCACACAAGCCTACAACTGTATTGTAATATTGGTATGGTTTTTGGGTACAGGACCTGTGCAGTGTTGCCGCTTTGGTATTTGTTCATGCATTTTGGGCAGCTTTAAAATGGTGAAACCTACTGCCTCCATTTCAAGATGCATGCATGGTGACAAGTGTGCACGTCTGCCATCCTTTGGTGGCTTACTTTTGTTTTTACTTCGTTTTTATTTTTTTTACCAATGCTGTTCTGCATTGGCATAGAAGGGTTTGTTTTTCTTTTTGCTAATGATTCAGAACTCTGCTGCCAGACTACTCTTACATATCAAACCGCGTGACCACATCTCCCCTGCCTTGAAAGCCCTGCATTGGTTACCGGTTGCCAGAAGATCCACCTTCAAGCTGCTTTGTATCACCCACAAAGCGATAAATGGAATGGGACCGCTCTTCATCAGGAATAAAATCACCAAACACATTCATCATAGGAACCTCCGCTCTAGAGAGGCACCTCGCCTCAAAATCCCAAGATACAAGAAAAAAAAAACATGGGTGGCACATGCTTCTCTGTTCAAGCAGCCAAAATTTGGAACTCTTTACCCCCCAACATAAGATCCACCAACAACCACCTTATCTTCAGAAAGCTACTCAAGAATTGGCTCTTCCCTACATAGGCACCATACGCAAACAGAAATATACAGCATATCCCTCTGTATATAAGCATTTATTTGTGCCATAGATGTGTACCTATACATGTGTATTGCTTTGTATAAACATGTCGAATAATTAGGTTTAAAAAAAAAAAAAAAAAAGAATAAATAAAATGTTTTAAGTACAACACTTGAAAACCAGAGTTTATTGAATGCATATTTAATCTACTTCTACTTCCTTTATGCATCTATATACCTTCCATGTACTTGGATCTATGTATGTTACTTTCGTGTAAAAAAAAAAAAAAAATGCACTCCCCTATTTCTCACCCTATACCTCTCTCAATACATCTTCTACCTCAACTCTCGGACTCATCTCAAACCTCTTTCTACTACTCTTTCTAATGCACTACCCTATATCGCACCCTATACCTCTATCAATATATCCTCTCAGGGGTGTGGAATTTAATAAAATATCTACTTGTCCATGGGGCCGGTTGCTTCCTAAATCTACTTGTCCTGTAAAAAAAATCCACTTGTCCCTTTTGTGCCATGTAATGCAGTGACAAATTATGGCAGCAATCTCATTATACAAGAGCTCTGAAATAGCCTCTCTGATTATGCCAGGGCTCCTTAATATAGAGAACTCCCTCATGACCTATATTTCTTTGATCAATGTACAACTAAATACTGCATGGGCTACACAATGATATCATGACATACACAAAATAAGATTAATTTTGTCATTATTTATTTAACTTCTTTTTATCATTGAGGAGTATATATCAAAAATTTCTTTACTTTATCAGTTTTTTAAAATAACTTTCTTCATAAATATACATGTGAAAAAACCAAATTACAAAGAATTCATAGTTGAATACAATACATCATTAAGAAAAAGACCAGAGTGAGAAATCCATACAAAAAAATGTTCATACATGCTACAACAAATCCATCCAACCTACTACAGACTCATACAACATTCACAAACACATACATCTGGAAAAGAGGGAGACAAAAAGATTGCACAGTCTCCACGACCATGTACAGTAGATGTGTTCAGCAGAATCTGAACAATATTGGTCGACGCGCGAATCGGTGGCATATAAGAAGTAGTGCCGCCACCTTCCTCAGGACCTTGCCAGATACCAAAAAACACAAACACCCAGGGGATACAAGTAGAATTGATGCAGGTATTATGTCGGAAGGCGATGGCCACTAATGTCTTATCATAACGTGTAATGGTAACTTTTACTGATGATACATATTCTAGAACCCTCACGTTTTGTGTTCATAATATGTGACAGTGTCTCTTACTGGTGATATATATTCTAAAAGCCCTCACGTTTCGGGTCCAATAAAAACTGATAAAAAGTAAAGACATTTTTGATATATACTCCTCAATAATAAAAAAGTTAAATAAATGACAAAATTAATCTTATTTTGTGTATGTCATGATATCATTGTGTAGCCCATGCAGAATTTAGTTCTACATTGATCAAAGAAATATAGGTCATGAGGGAGTTCTCTATATTATGGTGTGTTCTTTCCCCTCTTCTCCCTGACCTCGAAGCATCTACTTTAGAGGGGGTCCCCCTTTTCTGCATATGCCAGGGCTCCTTCCATAGTTGGGTTCAAATACTAGCAATTCCATTATATTGGCACGTTTTTGCAGATCTACATAGGGGTGCTAAAGGTAATGGTAATCAACAGTTCCAGGGTTGGAATGCCCTTTTGAGTCTGTGCAAACCTACTAACTTGCATGTTGTAAGGGTTTTCACCAACTCTTCTCTAATCTTTTCCCATACTGAGAAAGGTTGGATAATGGCAGACCTAAAACTTCTTTCAGGGTTGGGAAAAAAGTAGTTGGAGGGAAAGTGAACTTGCAAACTCAGATTTTCGCATGAGCAAATCTACACCTGCATATTTGCTCATACTAAAATGCAGTTCACAAATATTTTCTAGGAGTACTATTTCCTTGCCTACTTCTGTAAAGTCTTGTGAGTTCACGAAATCCGTATATCTGCATTTAATGCAAGGACATCGGAGCACATTTGAGACTTTATTTAATAATTGGGCCCCTAATTAGGTTTGGTGTTAACCATGACCTTTTGTGTTTATTAAAATTCTGTTTCTCTCTGTCTATCCGCTAACTTGACTGTTGGTGACAACATTCTGTTCTTTCACAAGGAGCATATCGACAGTCGTTTTGTTCATTGCCAGGAACTGTGGCAATGTCTGCTTTTTGAGACCAAAACTATTTTTGCTTTTGCCAATATTTGTTATAATGGCAAGGGTCTGACCGCTCCCACACCAATTAGGTTTTACATAAGCCATGCCAAATCAAGTCACGCATTGACAAAACCAAAAAGCTGACCAACAATTTCAGTCCCACTGGCTTTACCAGTGCTTGTTTATTTTTATGTTTCCCATAATCTTATTAAAACTGGTTACACTGATTTTCCATTACGGATATTTTTGGGAAATACTAGCATACATCAACATATCTTACTGATACTGCAAAAAATGGTACCTAAAATTTAACAGAAGTTTATCGAAATGTTTTTGCATTTTTTTTGTGAACATTTTATTTTGAAAGCAAAGAATCCTCAGTCTTGCTTTCAAGCTTCTGCAAATATTTGCATCTAATCAGAGAGCATTCTGGGAGCATTAGCCTCCTTTTGCTAAACATTGAAAACGTGTGTAAACATTTTTATACTGGAACCACTATCAGTAGTGCAGTCGGAGCTTACAACATTTACTTAGAGCGCTCACCCTAATTAAGACTTTGCATTAAAGAGCCATAAATACAAGTTTGAACAGCATTAACACATGTACAGAAATATTACCTTGACTGCAGACAATGCCCCCCCTGATCCATAATGTGGTACTGTAAACCGGCAGCCAAAGGGTTTGTGCGACAGGGGGTTGGGCCTACTTGTCCCACGGACAAAATACACGTGTAAACTTGTTGCCCTCGACCCTAAACTATATGTCCCGGGCGTCGGGCTGTAGGAATTCCACATCCCTGATCCTCTACATCCACTCATTCATCTCAAACCCCATACCACTACTATGACCCCCAAAATAGCCCTTTCTAGACTCTCCCCTACTCTACCCCTCCTTACAGCATCCGACACCTTTTTAGGTCTCACCTAGGCAGCGCTTGCACTGTCTCGTTGAGACATGCAGTATATACTATAGCGGGGAAGCCTCGTTTAAGCTTCGCCCATCTTTTGTATTGGGTTACATCCTAAATGCTGCATTCAGATTGGTTTTCAGCTGGTTAGTCCCTCCTCCTGACGGCCATGTCGTCATCTGTATACTTCCATGGCTATCAGCCACTTTACTTTAAAAACTGTTTTGTTCCCGTGTCTCACCCCCTCCCCTTTCGCAGTCCGTGACTTCTCATGCCACCAACACCCCCCCCACTCTCGTTTGTGCCTTTTTGCCCGCCCGCACTCCCGTTTCAAATGCAATAGGACTCGAGTAAATGCGAGTTCTATTGCATTGCAAATGCTTGTTTTTAAAGTAGTGCGCATGAACATGCGCGCGATGCCTTACATGTACGCATGCGCGCCAAAAGCCTCGCACGAGGAAAAACAGGAAGTGATGTGGATAGGAGGGTGTTTGGTTTCCAGCGCTCGCACACACCACTCGCGGCACGCTGTCGTCTGTCCCGTGCTAGCTAATAAATGCAGACAGACAGCTTTCAATATTGAGCGTGCCCGGTTACCCTGCTGCTCCCTTGCCCAAAAATTCAAGCCCGGCACTCAAGCGGGACAGGGCCGCCGTGCAGCCCTTGTTTCAAGTCGGTCAGTGCTTTGTCTTCGGCTCCTCGGGCTACGGCGAGTTCTTCAAATGTGCAGCGGGGCGGGGAATAGCGCCTCAACCCTCATTCTGGTGCACACTTCCTTCCGAGAATGCGTATCGAGTGTGGTAATGAGAAGCCCATTTGTTCGACGCGTCAAATAATACCGGCGATAATAAAGGGCAGGTAATGAATCAAAAACACTGGAAACTTCGAAATGGCCTCTTCTCACCTGCTTGGTTTGCTCTGATGATAAAGAGGCTTCTGTTTGTTTCAGCTGCGGGTTGGCAACTGGGCGCCCTTCCAAGAATTCCTCAAATGTGTGATAAACAGACGTGCCTAATAGGTGTCACCTGCACGCTGTATTGTCATGCGGCCCACAGAATTCATACATTATGCTTGCTATTTTCCCTCGCTACTTTGATACTCTTCACAGTCATGTTATCTGTCAACCACAAGTTATGTGCCTTTATTAATTTTTTCTTTTTACAAATTGGTTTAAGGGTACTGCAAGATGAAAAACCCCTCCACTCATTTTCATAGCCACTCTCCTCCTCTCGCTCCTTTTCTCTTATGTTATCTTTATTTTACCCTCCGCCTGTCCCTTCCGCAATAGTCTTGTCACCTCTTCTTTAGTCAGTGGTTAAGCACAATTTACACATTTGTTTATTTATATTTTATTTGTGCATTTCTGATTTTTAAATAGCAGTTTTTTTCCCTGTGACAACGTAAGAGAGAGAAATACGTCCCTTTAATGGTATATTGCTTCGGATCGTCACAGGAAACTGCTGCTGTGATTGATAACAAGAACTACTTTCCAACTGCCCCTGCACACACACACACCCCCCCCGCCATGTCTGCGTGCTGTGTGTAATGCTGAGGCCTGCACCGCGCTGCTGCCGTCCCGAGATTGTGGACCGCTGTGCACTTTGGAGAGCACCATACCTCATTAGCAAGCTTTGCCTAATTGAATTTGATTTAGTGTTAACGCTGTCACGGTCACATAGCGCCAGACCAATAACATTTCAGCCCCGCTCGCCATCATTGCATCCAGTCGTCTAACAGCGGGATCCCACCTCTCCGCTGAAGGTTGTCTGAGCGGACTTGCAGGCACAACTGTGGTTCAGCCACGCGCGCCATCGTTCACACGCGAAACAAATGCTGGCTTGGAAAGCTGAGGGATTCGTGGAACAATACTTTCTTCTAATGACTGCCCTATGGGAGTAATCCACACAGGCAGATGTGCCTCAAAGCCCCCCTTTTAAACAATCATAGGAATTTCCTAGGGGTAAGGCAGCATAGTATAGAATCTGTTTATACTAATCGGCTATAGGATACCATGCTTACTGGAAGGTCGCTTAGGGCCTCCCTAAAGGGTGCAGACACACCGAATTGTCCTACTATTTTTGCCCTAGTTGGTGTGTCATCATATTACTCTCCTGTAGGCATTCCTACAAGAATCCTACAAACAGGGCTCCTACAAGAATCCTACAAACAGGGCTTTAAGTGGGATGAAAAAACTAGGGGTTCTCACAAAGGGGCGTGGCCGAAGTAATTAATGGCGTGGCTGAAAAACGCCTAAGCTAAAAATCTGTGCTTAGCATAGTGGGCCGCCCGACTGGCATTTTGCTGCTTCTGTCATTGTACCCAGATATATAATACAATAACTAACACTACACCTACAACAAGCCAGGAGTATTGGTTTTGTCAATCATGGTTAGTTGCATAACATAAGCAACAACTATGGGTTCGTTGTATATAATATTAAAAATGCTTCAGTTGTGAAATGATGACTGAAATAACTATATTAAAAACAGAGCTTTGGACTTTACGATTTCCAGCTGAAAGGCAATATTTCTCTCCATATGTTCCCATACCTGGCGTGCAACGCAGTTTGGTGCTTACTTTCCCTTCATGTTAAAGAACAGTAGATGTTTCAGCACCCCGGCTAATATGCTGCATTGCTAAATACATATAAGGTCCCAAAGGCGAAACCGATGCATTGCAAATGCTGGTTTACTATACTGATCCCCCAAAACAAGCCTTTCTAAACTTTTCCCTCCGACTCTTCCCTCCACATCCCTTTTTACTCATCCCAAGCCTCCCACTACTGCTATGACGTCAAAAAAAAAAAAAAAAAATCATGTCCACTTATCAAATTTCATATTTCACTCTACTAATTGACCACTAATCCTTTATGGGTTCCGAGTAGCGCGCTACTTGCCGAAAAAAGTGCTTCAACACCTCATTAGGGGTCACAAGCACTATATAAATGCAACCCTTTTTCCCCTCTTCTATCCTTCTCAATCCAAATAACTGACTAATATCCACCACTCAAATTAATTTCATATTTCACTATACTAATTCACCACTAATCCTTTATGGGTTCCGAGTAGCGCGCTACTTGCCGAAAAAAGTGCTTCAACACCTCATTAGGGGTAACCAGCGCTATATAAATGCAATCCTTTTTCCCTCTATCCCTCCGCTACCCTTCTGAATCCAAATAACTGACTAACCTATCCACCACTCAAATTACTTTCATATTTCACTTTACTAATTCAACACTAATCCTTCTTGGGTTCCGGCGTAGCGTGCTACTTGCCGAAAAAGCGCTTAGACTCGTCAGGGGTAGTAAGCGCTATATAAATGCAATTACAATACACAATTTGTGTCATGCCCAGCAGTCCAAGCGACACCACCTCACTTCTTTCAGATACCAACAGTGTATAAAAAAAATAAAAAAAAGATGAACCTGAGAAAACCCCTACATACTAAAAATATGATTGTGGAGCCAACTCCGCCCAATCAGGATAGCCAAAAACAGTGTCATGGGAGCCATCAAGGGCTATACAATAAATATTCACCTTTCCAAGCGTGCCGACTATCAAAAGAAGGTGACTTTTGCGGGATCGCCTCCGAGGCCGCCTTAAGACTACTCAGTTCAGACACATAGAAATCCGATATGTTACCTATTTTGTCAGTGGCAGGGCACTCAGGTTATCTTTTTACGTTTCTCCCTAGTTTGCCATACGCCAAATGCTATAACTAAGGCTCTGGTTTGGTCTCTTACCCTCTGACATCAGTTTCAGGACGGACCTCCGCCCCGTGGATTCAGCAGAACTTCCAATCAATTGAGGTGTCTGCTCACTTTCCTTGCAGCGCAAATGTGAATCCATCCTCTTCCTTTGGCTGCAGTCGGGTCAGAGGTACCAATCCGCTCCTATCTGGCTCGCCAAAATGTTGCTCGAATATGAATTTCCTTGAAAAAACAAAGGACAAGAGGCGTTTGGCAAAACAGGAATAGTTTAATTAAAAGCTTTAGCTGGGAGACAGTTACAGAAATGGAGTCTGAGGACTGTCCCAATTTACAATCAGTCTGAGATGGGTATTATACAGTTCATAGAGTACCATAAAATAGTTCTGGCAATCCTTTCATGGTAAGGAATATGAATGCTGTCTTTGGAGTTCTAAATAAAGGCATTGGAAGAGAAATCCAGGTAGGCCTAGACCTTGCGCAGACAATGCAGCCAGTGGGTAGCATGTCCAGCATGGTGGGGGAGGGTGCCTGATAGGCTATGTGTTCCTAACTTTGTGTAGCATCTGACTTCATGGTGTTTTTAGAACACGTGCACCTCTCCGGCCATGTGTGCTTTATTGGTGCCCATCGCCCCGGAACATTGTGGTGTTGCTGCGCTCATCTGTGGGATTGTTCTAGGTTTCCCCGTTTGCCTGCCAGCTAAGTGCCACCCCACCTGTGACCTATCAATCAGTAACCTCAGGCCTAGGTCTCAGAGCCTGTCTGACCACGTATTTCTTAGTCAGGGTTGACAGAGCTCATGACGGACGAATTAAAGAAACGAGTTACTTACCTGTAACTGCAGTTATCCAGTGTTATCTTTCATAGATTCACATGCTTGAATCATTCCCCGTCGTCGAGATGGGAGTCCCCAGTACATTTGTAAAGGTAATGTCACATTAGACATAGAAGGTAACAGGCCTAAGGCCTTACATTTAGTAACATATCCAAGTCCTTATTTGAAAAGTACCAAACTTGAGAACCAATCAGCTGACACCATCCTCTAGAACCTTCCTGGAAGGCGCTTCAGTCCCTCAGATTTTCATAAGCACCGTGCGTATTTAGAGGTACAACTGAGAGAACTGAGCCCTTCCAAGGGAGGCGGGCGGGCGGGTCGCATGTGAATCTATGAAAGATACCAATACTGGATAACTTCAGTTACAGGTAAGTAACTCCTTTCTTATCCAGTATTAGGGTATCTTTCATAGATTCACATGCTTGAATCAGAATAAAGAGCAGTAATGAGCACATTGTCATACATGCACCATACATCTACAAATAGTCAAACTATTTCCTGAGAAAGGAAAATAAAAGCAGACATACATGCAAATGAAATATAAAATAGCAAATAGATAGACTTGCATCTTGGCATAATGAAGAAAAACAGAGAAATGTGCCTTAGAAAAAAAAAGGTTGGTGGGAAGGCTCACCTTTATTGGAATAGATGACGTAGCACCGCCTGTCCCACCGCAGCATCCTTCATCAATTCGGAGTCCAAGCAGTAATGCTTTGTGAATGTGTGCGGCGTTTTCCAGGTTGCTGCCCTACAAATGTCTGATGGGCACGCCAGCAAATAACGCCATAGATGTAGATACTGCCCTAGTGGAATGGGCACGAACGTTTGACTGTAAAAGTTGACCAGCTTGTTGGTGACAGAAGAGAACAGCACTAGAGATCCATCTAGATATGCTCTGCTTCGTAAGGGGAAAACCATTTCTGGGTAAGCTGTAGGCCACAAAGGCCACACCCTTTGACGAATTTTTCCCCCATTGCTATGTCAGATTCATTGGCTATCCTTAAATCACTTAAGTCGGGCTCCCCCACAGATCCGTGTCCGGCTAGGATACTAGGAGGGGATGCGGAGGTGGTCAGCCCAGAAGTAAATATTATTAATCTATCTTTACAGACTGCCACTGTCCCAATGAATTGGAAACAGGCTAAATTGCTGCCACTTTTGAAAAAGCCCATTCTAGATCACATCAAACTTGCAAGCTACCGCCCTCTCTCTCTTCTACCGGCGTTGGCAAAGGTGTGTGAAAAAGCTGTCTTCAGACAGCTAGACGCCTATGTCGAGTCATCTGGCGCTCTCCACCCTGCCCAATCCGGATTCAGGGCGACATAGCACAGAGACTGCGCTTGTCGAAATGGCAGAGGCAATAAGGGAGTGCCTGGACGCAGGTGGTAGAGCGGCCCTGATTTTGTTAGACCTCTGCCGCCTTCGATACGGTGCCCCATCAACAATTACTTGCCCGACTTTCGAACATTGGCGTTACAGGTCTTGCCTGGGACTGGCTTAAATCCTTTTTAGAGGATCGCACCCAGCAGGTCTGGATGCCACCCTTTTCGTCTGCCCCCAGGAAAATGTCCACAGGAGTATAACAGGGCTCTACTTTGAGCCCTTTACTTTTTAATATCTATATAAAACACCCCTGATTTATCTTGCGGAGGAGCTGGGAGTCAAGATCATAGCGTATGCTGATGATACCCAGCTCCTCTTTACCTGGAAGGATAATGACCTGTCCTCGGAAGTTGCCCAGAAATGCCTCTCGACTGTCTTCAAATGGCTTGCACGTGCTCAACTGAAGTGCAACGAGGACAAGTCAGAGGTCCTCCTTTATGGATCTCTCCCTCCCTCTTTTAGAGAGACCCTGTGGCCTTCAACTACCCTCGGTCAAACTCAGTGGGCAATCCAGCGAAGAACTTGGGGGTCTGGTTTGGTGAGGACCTCATGTTCTCCGCACAGATTAAGAAACTTGTGGGGGTATGCTTTGGTACTCTCAAATCACTTAGAAAGTTTTTTCCCTTGTTACCTAGGTCAGCCAAAGAAATGGTGGCCCCCGCCCTTATTTTGTCTCGCATTGACTATGCCAACGCCCTGTACATTGGCATTCCAGGCTACCTGCTAAAAAAACTACAAACAATACAGAATGCAGCCGCCAGACTTATGGTGAACATCTCAGGAAGGTCAAGCGTTAGACAGCATCTGCGTGATCTGCATTGGCTCCCTGTGGTCCATAGAGTGCAATTCAAAGCTCTCACTCTGGCTCACAGAGCCCTGCATGGACTAGGGCCGACGTACCTCAGGAAGCGTTTTGCCTTATATGCCCCCAGCCGATCTCTGCACTCAGCCACACATCGACGGGCGGTGGTCCCCCGCTTTCGCAGGATGCGTCTGGGGGGTCACTCCCTCTTCGTTAAAGCAGCGGTAGCATGGAACTCCCTTCCCGTGGAACTGCGGAACACTCAGGACCCTAGGCTCTTCAAAAAACAATTAAAAACCCTTCTTTTTAATCTGCCCATCTAAATCTCAGCTTCACACTGCTACGGTCACTTCACGCGCCGGGACACTTGAGTATCTGTGCGCGTTACAAGTGTATTATAATATAACAAAGAGCTGGTTAGACTTGCGGAAGGATTTTGTTTTGTCTAGATAAAAATTTAAGGCAGCGTTTCAAGTCCAAAGAATGCAGAGCTCGTTCGGGTGCCGTTTGAGGATTTGGAAAGAAAGTCTTTAAAGACAATCTGTTCTTTAAGGTGAAAGTCCGATGGGACTTTAGGTATAAATTTCGGGTTGGTACGTAGGATCACCCGGTCGTTCCTGAATTGAAGAAATGGTTCTTGTATTGTGAAAGCCTGAAGTTCACTAACTCTTCTTGCTGATGCAAGGGCTAGTAAAAGCGCAGTCTTCCATAAGAGGAATTTTAAGTCAGCTCTATGTATCAGCTCAAATGGGTGTTTCATAAGTTGAGTAAGTACCATGTTGAGTTGTCATGTTGGAGGTGGAGCCTTTACAGGGGGAAAAGTTCTGAATAGACCTTTGAGAAACTGTTTTATCAGTCTATTTGACCACAAAGAAGAACTTTTGGAAGATCTTCGAAAATGGGAGATTGCAGCCAAATGAACTTTGATGGAAGCGTGAGCCAGACCTGAATTCGCCAGATGAAGAAGATATGACAAGATCTCCACCGGAGAGGATTTGAGGGGGATGCACTTTAGCAGACCCACACCAGATGCAGAATCTTTTCCATTTAAAAGAATGTCTGTTGGTAGGGTCTGCTCTCGCACGAGACAAAATCTCCCTGCACTCTTGAGAAATGTTTAGGTCTCGAAATTCCTGGAACTCAGGAGCCAAGCCGATAATCTCAGAGCCCGGATCTGGGTGCTGAACTTTTCCCTGGTTCATAGTGAGAAGAGAGGGAAATGGCCTCACAGGAATTGGAGGCTGTAAGGTCAGGAGATGAAGTTCCGTGAACCAATGTCGGCAAGGTTCTGCTTTCATCTTTTTTAGAACCCTGGGAAGAAGAGGAATCGGTGGAAAAAGCGTAGGCAAATACGCCAGACCATGCTATTGAAAACACATTCCCCAGAGATCCCTGTTGGGGATGCCAGCTTGTGAAGTGTTGGCATTTGGCATGGTCCTTTGTGGCAAACAGGTCCAATGTTGGTTCGCCCCACAGAGAAGATTTTGTTGAGAGTATCTTGGTTCAACTCCCACTCGTGGCAGGTGGTCTGTAATCTGCTTAACGAATCTATTATATTGTCCTTCCCCGGAACGTATTCCGCTCTCAATGAGATTCTTGGGAGAGGGATCGAGTTCCTCCTAGTTTGTTTAGATATTGCATTGTCATAGTATGGTCTGTCCTGACAAGCACTAACGAATCTTGTATCCTGGGAAGGAAAGCCTGAAGGGCTAGAAAGACCGCCCTCAGTTCCAAGAGATTTATGTGTAGACTGCTGAGAAGATGGCCACTTCCCGCTGATCTTAAGTTCCTGAAGGAAAGCCCACCAACCTTCCAGAGAAGCATCTGTTATCAGCAGAGGAGAGGCTTGTAGAAGGAAAGGTAAGCCTTGAGCTAGATGAGGAGGAGTCCACCAATTTAGTGAGGCGGCCATTTGTGGAATCACTTGTATTTTGTCGAAGGATCCATTCACTTGAATCCATTGAGTGGTCAAAGCTTCCTGAAGAGGACGCATGTGTAGACGACAATAGGCAATTAGAAGAATACAAGAGGACATCATTCCCAGAAGGGATTTGTATAGGCGAACTGAAAGACTTTTGTATTCAGCCTGCTAACATCAGAAGTTTCTGCTGTCGTTCTTTCATTGGATAGGCTTTTTTAGAACCGTATCTAGGACAGCTCCCAGGAACGTTATACGTCAAGAAGGCTGTAGGACTGACTTGTCTGGATTTCACGCTTCTGGGTGATTTTAATCTTCACCTTGAGGATCCATTAGATCGAGACGCAGTACAGTTTATCGGCATTGCAAACAGCCTTGGCCTCACTCAGCAGGTGACTGGCAGCACGCATTCTGGAGGACATTTGTTTGATGGATTGTTCACCAGCAATAAGTACTTACAATGCCTTCCATCACTGCCGCTCGTCAGACCATAAAGTTATATTTTCACTTTTCTTCCAAAATCCTCAGGTAGAGAAACTGAAAAACAAGCAATTGAAAAAATTCCGGCCGTGGAATAAGATGGCAACAGATACTTTTAAAAATTCCCTATCCCAGAATCCACCAATCCTTAGAGGATCCAAATGCAGCAGCCGTTGCCTTTGAGGAAGGGCTTCGGAGGTCTATAGATCAGGTGTTACCAGCTAAATCCTTCATTAGCCATAGGTCAAGACCCACTGAACCCTGGTATTCTGAACAGCTCAGACTGCAAAAACAACAAGCATTGGCATAGCCAATAGGTCTCGCCTTTGGGACCTTATAAGTGTTTAGCTAGAGCTATTGGTTTTGCCAATGTTTGTAATGGCAGTGGGGCATATTAGTTTGAAATTAGTATTATATATATATATATATATATATATATATATAGAACCATTGATATCAGCGATAGAGAACGAAAGTTTGAAGGAAGATGTTGTGAGTATAGGGGGTTAGAAATAAACATGAGAAAGGGAGATGGAGTTATTATGAGGGGAGAGTAATTGAATATAAAGAATTATACCCAGAGGAAGGATAAAGAGTTATAGAGAAAGAGTAGTAAGAGAGAGAATGAGTTTGAAATTGTGTATATGTATGTGCTTGAGCGAGAGATAGAGGAAGTGAGAGAGAATGACAGAATCAGAGGGGGGGAATAGATAGTGTGTGTTGTGATAATAGCGACTTTATGAGATAGTAAAATAATGATAGTATTAGTGCTTGTAACAGAGAGAGGAGGCACAAAGAGGCAGAGACAGTAAACAGATTTAAGAGCACAAAAAGACAGTATGCAGAAAGACACACGTAGAGGTACAGGGGCATGAAGACATAGGGCCGTAGAGAAAGGGGCCATAAACATGGAGGCTAAAGGGACAGCAGCTATAGAGAATTAGATAAGGAATACAGAAAAAGATGCTTGGAGCATAGACAAGTGAACAGAAACATAAAGGGAACAGAGGGATGTGCAGCATAGAGAGGATATATTGAGTGAGATGGGATACAGAGAGCGTTAGAGACACATGGAGATAATTGTGCTTTGAGAGGCAGAGTGAAGAGAGAAAGTATAAAGATAGCGAAAGAGCAAGAGTTAGAGATTAGTAACAAACAGGTAGAGATATATGGTGAGCGAACTGAAAGGCATAGTGAATGGAGAGAGACAAGACAGAGATGAGTTATAGAAATTGGATAGAGACACATGGAGAGAATTGTGCTTTGAGAGGCAGAGCGAAAAGTGAGAGACAAGGTATCAAAATAGAGAGAGAGAGATTAGTAATAGAAACAGGTAGAGACACATGGTGAGAGAACTTGGAGGCATAGTGAAGAGAGAGATAAGGTACAGAGGGAGAGAGATGAGTTATAGAAGCGATAGCCTAAATATTTCGAGAAAAAAATATGTTTTGGGAGTTTGGCAATATCGGTGAGGGCAGGTGACATTATCTACTATCACGCAAAACGCGTGTTAACAATTAACTTGGCAATGTTTCGTGTTTCTGTTAAATCCAGACGTTTCTTCTCTTTCATAAGGTTGAGCTCCGAGCGTCTGCGTCTTTTATATGCATCACAACACCAGTTATTAATCATCAGCTGCGAGTGACAGTTACTTCATCAAAGCCACTAATGTAGAGTTTCGAGCCTTTTTTCTCCAGATCCACAAATATCCCTTCCTTAAAATAAACCAAAAAATAATTCATAACGAATATTCTGTCTGTGTAAGCCAATAAATGCATCACAATTCTGCCCTTCATTTCTTTTAGCACTTGCGTATTCCGACTGCTCCCACTAGATGGTGCTGTGTGCAGGTTTCTCTTCAGGAGCCTTCCGTGAATGTGATACATTAGTCAGTAAGAAAAGTACAACCAACATCAGGAGGCAAATAACATTATTTGAAATCAGGTGCTATAAATCTTAAAATATAATTTCCCAATTGTGCTACAAAGAACGTGCAAACATATTTCACAGCGTGGGCATGAGCAGACATGTTCAGGAAGGCAACCGAGATCGGGAGCAGAAAAGAAATACGGCGAGCCGCATACAAGACGCGTGGCCAAGAAACGCGCTCTCTGGTGGGGGAGGAGGGATGGGGGAGGAAAGGCAGATGGCGCCTCGCCAGCGATGCGAGGAATGGCGCGTGCACGCCATCGTGAACGCAAGCTGGTCGCCAGCCGAAAGCCAGTGGGTTTGCACTTTCAAAACCCGCTTACTAAAACTCTCAGCCAGACCAGCGCTAGTGCAGGCCGAGACCTAAAAATGCCGCCGTCTGGAAAGGAAGTGGAGATCTTCCTATGATTTGAATGATGAAACAGTCTATAAACCAGCTTTGCTCGAATACAAAAAAAAATAAAAAAATCGGTACATGAGGAGAAAAACCTGCTATTTCACTACAGCCATATTAACTGCAAAAAACTCTTCAAAGGAACTTTGTTCGACGGTAAAAAAGTTGGCCAAATGCTTTGAGGTAACAGTCACCCAAAAATCAGACGTTCTGTAACTCATTGGCTACTTTTTTCCAAGATAAAGTTAAGGCGGTCTATAGTGGCTTCTCTAGGTCTACGGCCCAAGGGACTGTGTCCTCTCCTGAGGGGTTAGCCGCATCTAGGCTAGTTAGTGAAATCTCCTCAGCCCCCCTCGATTTCAGCGACTCTCCTGAATTATCTGTTTTCCCGTCACTGACTACGGAGGAGACCATTAACCTTTTGCGATCCACTAAATCTGGATCCCCAATGGACCCCTGTCCCCCTAAAATCTTCCATCTTCTACCGGAACTATTTGCCTTGCATCCGTCTCCTATTTTTAGCCAAATGTTCACCTCCGATATATTCCACACCAGTTGGAAACTGGCGTCTGTTCTCCCCCTTCTGAAGAAACCAAATTTAGATGGGGCGGATCCTAACAACTACCGCCCAATCTCCAGACTCCCTTTGCCTGCAAAGATGGTGGAAAAAGCCATGAATGGTGTTATATCCAAACATATTGAGAAGCATGCTTTCCTGGATGCTACTCAGTTTGGCTTTAGAAAGCAGCATAGCACCGAACTGGCCCTGATCACAGCATCCAAATTAATTAGGCAGACAGTTGATGCAGGAGGCTGCTTGACCTCTCTGCTGCATTTGATACGGTGAACCATCAAAAATAGTTGGAAGTCCTGTGGTGGATTGGTATTAAAGGGAAAGCATTTGCTTTACTTGAATCATTCCTGTCTGGCCGGGAGCAATTTGTGGCTCTAGATGAGTTCAAGTCACCAAACTTTACTTTGCCATGCGGAGTGCCACAGAGATCTTCATTGAGCCCAACCCTTTTTAATATCTATGTTGCATCGCTGGCTAGGTTAATCAGGTCCCTGGGTTTCTCAGCTATTTCTTATGCCGACGACACCCAGATTGTAGTCATGGTGACAGGCTCGCCTGCTGACACTGCTGCACAGTTTCACACCTGTCTTCATCAGGTCGGTGAATGGATGGCCACCAATTGCTTGAAACTGAACTAGTTAGACCGAGGTCTTACTTTTTGGTGGCCATACCAATTTTTGGTCCCCTGCTCTGTGGCCTTTGGAGCTGGACCCATTACCGACTCTATGAAGGTGAAAAACTTGGGAGTCACGTTTGACTCTATGCTCTTTCAAAAGCCACGTTAACCAGGTTACATCCCTTTCCTTCTACACATTAAAACTACTGAGAAGGATTCTCCCATTTATTCCGGCTGAGCTGTGGAAACTAGAGGTCTCAGCTCTTGTTCTATCTAGAGCCAATTACTGTAATGGGCTTTTCATCAACCTGCGAAAGTGCTTATCCAAACTGCAGATTGTGCAAAACGCTGCTGCACATCTCTTGCTGAACATTCCAAGACAAATATGTCTCACCGGCGCTCAAAGAATTACACTGGCTGCCAGTGAAGAGACGGATCGAGTTTAAGGCTCTTTGCATTGCTTTTAAGGCTACGCATGACATAGGGCCTTGCTTTTTTAAACAAAATCTACAGCCTTACATTCCTGCTCGCCATCTTCGCTCATCTCATGCCCATAATTTGATTGTTCCCAGGTTCAAAAAGTGTTCCTGGGGTGGAAGGAGTTTTCTGGTCGGTACGACCAAATTGTGGAACTCTTAAGCTGAAACAAGAAACTCACCTGTTGGCCTTCAGGACTGCGTTGAAGACCTGGGTGTTTAATCTTTGATATGTTTCTGGACTGTCCAGTTAGTCATGATTGATGAGCTAGCGCCTTGACACCTTCGGGTGAATGTTTCGCGCTCTATAAATTTCTTTTTCATTTCATTTAATGTGAGACCCAATTTGTTGAAAAGCCGCAGACAGGCTTTGGAAGACTTCTTCGTGACGTTGAGAGAGGGTGCTTTGACGAGCCAGTCGTCAAGATAAGGGAAAACCTGGTGATGTGGTCTGAGATATGCAGCTACTGGAGCAAGGCATTTTGTAAAATGCGTGGGGCCGACGAGTCGGAAAGGTAAACCTCGGAATTGATAATGCCTGCCGGCTACAGCAAACCTTAGACACTTCTTGTGGATAGGTATATGGAAATAGGCATCTTGGAGGTCCAAGGATACCATGTAGTCGTTTGCATTGAGAAGCTGCAAGACTTCTTGAATGGTGACCATGCGGAATGATTGTTTCTTGAGGAATTTGCTTAGATTTCGTAAATCTAAAATTGGCCTCCATTTCTTTTTCTTCTTGCGCACTAAAAAGAAACGGGAATAGAATCCTTTTCCTTTTTGATGAGAAGGAACACGCTCTATTGCTCCCTTTTGGATCATGGATGTTATTTCCAACTGTAAAAAGGTGCAAATGTTTGTGAGCCAGAGGTTGAGGAGGAGTTGGCAGGGGTAGCTGTATAAATTCTAGGGAATGGCCGAATTATACTAGTTGTAGGACCCAGCGATCTGTTGTGATTGGTTTCCAATTTTGAAGGTAATGGGAAATTTTTCCACCTACTTGGGATGGGGGGGGGGCACGGAGGTGAAGAAATTGTAACCGGCAGAAGAGAGGTCATTGACGTCAGAATCTTTTTGCCATCCAGCCTGTCCTCGAAAGGAAGATTTATTGTAGGCAGTCGCTGGCTGTTGTCTCTGGGCAAACTGCGTCCTGTATTGCTGGCTAGAGGTATAGGAAGTATACCTATACTGCTGGTAACCTCTGTAGGAAGATTGACTTTTACCCCGTGCACCACGAAGAGGGGATCTTCTATACTGGAGGGTACCCAAGGCTTTCGCCGTATCAGTATCTTTTTGATTCCCTGAAGGGCTTCATCGATATGCTTCCCAAAAAGCTCTTGTCCATCATAAGGCATATCAAGAATCTTGGTCTGGACTTCAGGCCTGAATGTTGTAGCCTTAAGCGCAGTCAATATTTTCTGAAGCGTAGCGTTTGCCCTCCAGTAACACTTTCCTTGCCTCCTCCTTGATGTCGTGTGGGAGATCGTTGAGGTAAGGAGCAATGTCTGACCACATTTGCCTGTTGTAGCATCCCAGCAACGCTAAAGAATTGGACGCCCTGTCAACGCAGACATGGTGAAAAAACATTTTCCTATGTTGTCTAGCCTTCTACCCTCCTTATCTGGAGGTGCCGACAGTGGAGGCGATAGGTTTTTTTTGACCTGCGTTGTGCTGCCTGGGTAATCACAGAATCAGGTCTGTGGTGACCTATAAGACAGGTAGGAGCGTCGTCAGGAGCTTTGTATTTTTTGTTGAGTCTTGGTAAGACTGGAGGAACTGTAGCAGGGTTTCTCATTATTTTAATGCCCTGGTCCCAGATATAGTCTATAATAGGCATAGACCTGACAGATTTCTTAAAAGGTTCCTTGAAATCGTAAAGGAAAGTCTTGTTGGTGAGATGGCTTTGGAAGTTCAAAACGTCTGGCTGCTCTTTCTAAAAGATTATGGAATCCTCCAATATCCTCTGGAGGAGAATCTACCCGAGGTGGAGATGGTGACGCTGGTGGAGGGATAATCTAATCGTCCCATTCGTCGGGATGTGATTGCGTATCTTGAATTTCCCCTTCTTGTTGCTCTTCCTCCTCTTCATCTGTAGAGGGAAGCAGCTGCACAGGTACTTGAGCTAAAGGAAGGGATGGGGGTTGAACTTGCACTGCAGGAGGTGGAGAAAGCGCTGGTGCAGGAGACGGTGCAGACGTAGGGAACCTCTTTTTGTAGTCTGATAGCATGAATTGTAGGTCAGTTATCAGAGCTGAGGGAAGACAATCCATTTCTGGTTGTAGTTGCCGACGACTTCTTTGGTCCGGATAGTACAAATGTTCATCAAAACATTGATCCTCATCCTCAGAGTCCTCTTGGCATTTGACGTTCAATTCAGAGGGACTTCTTGCAGCCCCAAACATGCTATCGTCATCAGAGTCCTCATCCAAAAGAGGAGTTGACAAAGGTTGAACCCTACTAGAGGGTGTCAATTTCTCTTTCATAGTTTTGTGTTGGGAAAACAATTTTCCTGCTTTTGGCGTAGTCGACGAGGTAGTCGTCAATACATATACAGTCGAAGATCCGTAGACGGGCAAAGGTATAGAGGTCTCAGACGAAACAGGTGTAGATGCCAGAACTGCTGTCTACGATGCAACTCTAGTCGTCGAGGCAGTCGACGACGGAATAGGGGAAACAGTCTATGGGAGGGTCGTCGACGGGAGGGTCGTCGTCGACGCAGGCAACACCATAGACGAGGCACTCTTAGTCAGGCTAGCCGTCGACGCCATCTTCATCGAAGAAGACTTGACAATTTTTATCGTCGACGACAAAGGGGTTCGACCCGTCGACGAAGATGTCGTCGAAATAGACGCCAACGAGACTGATACAGTGGCGACGGTTGTCGTCGACGAAGTAACTGATGACAGTATGTGGAGTTCTTGTCGTCGGTACCACCGTCGACGGGCTGAAAGTCGATGGGGCCGAGGAAGGTTTCTTGAAAGCATCCCTGTCTAAGCCTCTGCAGCCAAATTAAAAGCCTTCCCTCACGGTCTTTTAATGTTTTTGAAGAAAAGGTACGACATACCTTGCAGTCCTTTGGTTTGTGATCCGGATAAAGGCCTTATGAGGGTCATCGATGTGTAGCCTTTTCTTTCTACGGGTACCACAGGGCCTAAAAAGGCCTTTAAGTGCCTGACATGCAGAAATTGGAGAACTTCATTCAGACAATGGAAATAAAGAAAAATACCTTGAATCCAAGAAAATATCTGTATACAAGGAAAAATGAAGAAAACTGAGCAGCGCTCAGTGGAAACTCCCTTAGCACGACGTGTGGTAGAAAATTGGAGGGACTGGAGCTCCTTCCAGGAAGGTTCTATGGTGTGTCAGCTGATTGGTTGTTCTCTAAAGTTTGGTCCTTTTCAAATAAGGACTTGGATAGGTTACTAAATGTAAGGCCTTAGGCCTGTTACCTTCTGTCTAATGTGACATTACCTTTACAAATGTACCGGGGACTCCCATCTCCACGACGGGGTATGATTCAAGCATGTGAATCTATGAAAGATATCCTAATACTGGATAATAGAGATGCAATTTAGTTTTTATACATGAATGTGTAATAATTCACATTAACTTTCAATATTAACATTTGCCTCTTATGTGATCTCTTCTGAGATGTTGAAAAGATTTCACTGTCTTCCTCAGAAGGAGATATTTTAGACTTTGATTTTTGTAGCCATAAAAAGAAGCTCCACACCTCCCCATCTTTCAAGGTTTTGGTGGAAAAAGTATGACCGGCTTTAGTCTTACCTTGTGCTGAGGGTAGAGGCAATACAGACAGTCCTTGCGGCAGTCTTCAGCATGAAGTCTTTTCTTCCCACATGTATTGCAGGGCCTAAAAAGCCCTTTGTTAGATGTGCCAGGCATGGCAGAATCAGTAGAGTAGCTTTCAAAAACTGGGTTTGAAGAAAACTGAGCAGCGCTCAGGGAGACTCCTTTCCCACGATGTGCGGTAGAAAATCTAAGGGACTCAGCTGCTCGAGAGTGTTTTGGAGGGTGCTATTGGCGAATTGTAGGAAAGTGCACCTTTTTTGCATGGTTGGACCCACTTTTTGCCTAAATGTTGATGTACTTCGACTGAGTGCACCCTGGGCTCCTGCCAACCAGGTACCCAGGGGCCTATGTTCTTTCCCTAAACTGTACTGTTGCAAAACCTAATTGGCAACGCTGGCCACATGGAAGCTCCTTGTAAAAGGTACTCTAGGTACCAAGGGCACTGTGACCAGGGAAGACCTCTAAGGGCTGCAGAACGTATTGTGCCACCCTTAGAGGGGGTGTGTATGTATATGTGTATATATATATATATATATATATATATATATATATATATATATATATATATATATACACACATATACATACACATGTTAGACCTGGGGTTCAAATCCCCTACCTCTGCCATCCAGATGCTAGAACCGGGGTTCAAATCCCCTGGTTGGCTGAGGTAGGTACCCGCGTTCCAACGTCAGGGTAAGGAAGGTCACCTTCTGAGATAGCCCTGCTCACCCCCTCGGTAGCTTGGCACGAGCAGCCAGGCTTATCTTCAAGCTAAATGTGTAAAGTATTTGCAATCACGCTCACAGCAAACCAATGATGACACACAAATAGACTTTTTTTTTTTTTTTAGAAAAGGGACAGGGAGCAGAGTTAGGAGGTCCTGCACACAGGCTCCCAGGTATAGCTAAGTATCTAAAGGGGGTGTGCAGTTCCTATCTGGACGGATGGGAAAGACAGGTCTTTCTTCTTGCTGCCCTCACACACCCCGGAAGGTGTCATGCTTCATCATCGGGCGTTTGCCCCTAGTCAGGCCGGCGCTGCAATGCCCGACGGGCTCCCGAAACCGGGGCTCTTTGCCGGGGATCTCTTAAAGAAGAAGCCGTAGGGTGCGTGCGGGTATGAGGGATAGGTAGTGCACAAGGTGATCAAATTAAAATAGGTGTGGAGCAGTCCTATTGAATCAAATTTTAATAAACTAGGTAGCTCTAGCCTAATTAAAAACTATGTGTGTACCCAAGTGGAAATAGTGTTCCTCAAGGGCAAACTAAATGCGAGTGGTCAACATGTTTCGTGCCCGATTCGCCCCTAACGGGTCAATTGGCACTTCGTCAGGACCGATAAACAAAAGAAAGGTGATAAAGTGCACTACCGTCTGGTATTCGGTATATTAACATAAATTACCAAGACCGGTAGAAATGCCCTTATAGACGTGTACTAAGGAGTACTGTAAACCCCTAGTCAACGTCTAGGGTTGACAGGAATAGCCAGAGCACGTCGTTGCTCCGGTAATAGGCGTAGACAAGCAACTAGCCTTCGTCCTACCCTTACTCCGGGACCCGGTCTTGGTAATTTATGTTAATATACCGAATACCAGACGGTAGTGCACTTTATCACCTTTCTTTTGTTTATCGGTCCTGACGAAGTGCCAATTGACCCGTTAGGGGTGAATCGGGCACGAAACATGTTGACCACTCGCATTTAGTTTGCCCTTGAGGAACACTATTTCCACTTGGGTACACGTAGTTTAATTAGGCTAGAGCTACCTAGTTTATTAAAATTTGATTCAATAGGACTGCTCCACACCTATTTTAATTATTTTATCACCTTGTGCACTACCTATCCCTCATACCCGCACGCACCCTACGGCTTCTTCTTTAAAAGATCCCCGGCAAAGAGCCCCGGTTTCGGGAGCCCGTCAGGCATTGCAGCGCCGGCCTGACGAGGGGCAAACGCCCGATGATTAAGCATGACACCTTCCGGGGTGTGTGAGGGCAGCACGAAGAAAGACCTGTCTTTCCCATCCGTCCAGATAGGAACTGCACACCCCCTTTAGACACAAATAGACTCCACACAAGTTTTATAAAACAAGTATACATTTTATATAAAAGATACGATCAGACCACACGCTATAAATCCAACATATGCGTATTTGTAATATTCCTCCTGGCCGGTTGTTAGGCCAGCCAGCCCTCATCAGTTCTGGCGATATTAATGAGCACTTCTAAACATCCTACTCTAATCCCAACACCCCGTTATGCAGATCGTAATGCTAGAATCAGGTACTGCTGCAATGTAGGGGGGAGGATGTGGTCCGTCGGCTAGATTGCCGACTTTGGTGCTGGAAACCAAGGTTCGAGCCTCAGGGTCGCGTCCACATCCTGCGATTCTGGGCAAATCACTTAATCTCCCCATGCCTGAATGTGTCCTTGTGCAACGTAACCTGTGCTCATGTAAAGCGCTCCAATACCTTCGGGTCGAGATCGCGCTATATAAATCTGCATTTAAATTTTTTTTTAAAAGTAAAAATAATGCAATGCGTACGCCACAATCAGGCACTTTGCGATGTAAACAATGCAATGCGTAGCACAACCACCAGGTACGTCGTTATACAGATGTAAGGCAATGCGTAATACACTAATCAGGTAGTCCGTTATGCAGGAGTAATGCAATGCGCAATACGACAATCAGGTAGTTCGTTATGCTGAAACAGTGCAATGCGCCATACGACAATCAGGTACTTCGTTATGCAGAAATGATGTAATGTGTAGTACGACAGTCCGGTACTCCGTTATGCAGTAATGGAATAATGCGTAATACACTCCGGCACCGATCAATGTGCCATAGGCGGTCTCTCCGCCTCTCCTTCTGACTTGCAGTCAGACTCAGTTGCCCCCAACACAGGTACGATGTAACCAAAAAGTGCAGCTCCGGACTCCGGCCCCTGTACTGCCACTCCCTTGGCAATACGAGCCGCGATATGAGCCGAAGCAGAGGCTCGTGCTGCCGGAACGAGAGGCCGAGAGCGTCTCCCTCCGAGCCCATACCCCGCCCCAGGAGTCGACACGTTACCTGGGGGGGGCGCAAACTCACTCTGCTCTCCTAGCGGCTGGACCTCCAATGCAATCTTTGTCCCTTGGCAACGGCGGGCTCGGGCCGGCAGCTCAGCTCCTCTGCGGCTGCCGGTCCGGGCCGCTACAGTTACGAAGATCTCAGGCTGCCACAGGGCACATGCACACAGCGTCGCTGAGTCTTCCTTGAACTTAGAGTGCCCGATCACTGGGCACTCCACACGCAGGTCTCAGGCTGCACGAAGATCACGCTCGCAGCGCCGCTGAGACTCACTTTAACTCCGGTGCACATAACAAGGCGAATCCTCACGAATGTCTCACGGTGCCCCACGCACCCGCACACAGCGTCTGAGACTCACTTGGATTCCAGTACACACGATAACAAGGCCAATCCTCACAAAGGTCTCGCAGTGCCCATTGCACACGCAGACAGCATCGATGACTCACTTGGATTCCGGTGCACACGATACTGGACAATCCGCACAAAAGGTTCAGGCTGCACGAAGCACACGCAGTCTCTGATCCTTGCTTGGACTCCAGGTGCCCACGATCACAAGGCACGCCTTACGAGGGTCTCAGGCTCCAACAAGCACGCACACACAATGCCGCTGAGACTCATGAAAACGTTTGGGTTCCCGCAACAGGGAGCCAGCTCACCTCAGGCCCTTGGGGATAAGCTACTTCAGGACAGCACACAGCAAAGTCCCTTTAGCCTTTCCTTGGTTAAAACAGCAAACTGCAGGCCAGCCCCAGAACACACAGCAAGGGTCAGTCCTATCCTTCAGTCTATTCAGGGGTTTCTTCCTTGGCAAAGGTCCTCTTGACCACGAAGTAGCTCCAGTCTTGTACACACTTGATCAAGCCATTCTCCAAAGTTCAGGGGCCTCAGCTCTCATAGTTCTACCCCTCAATGGCTTTGAAGTCTGTGTTCAGGGGGCACTGACCCCTGTTCAAACCAGTTCTGGGTGCCTCCCTGCCAGTGACACCTTTATCCTTTGATTAGTGGGGGTCTGGATACTCAATCACTCAGCAGGAGATGGGACAATTGTTTTATAGCAGCAACCCAGGCCTCTTCACCTCTAGGACCTACTCCTCCCCTACACTCCAGATGCAGGTCAGCCTGTTTCTGTCTAACCTCCTCCCCTGGGTCAAGTCATTCCCCAGATCCTATCGCTTTCAAATCCAGACAGTCAATCCACACCCAGGCAGAGACCCACAGAAATGTTAGAGCACAAAAATTCAGCCACTTCTAAAAGAGTGGCTTCTGAACACACAATGCAAAAACCACCTGCATAAAAAAAAAAAAAAGGTGTTATTACATTGTGAGTTCAGGCATACTAAACTTCACCTTTCCATCTTAAGCCTTTGGGAAGATAGGCTGGAAAACATTACACAGCCTCCCCATTCTGTCCTATGGGCAAGATGGCCTTTCAACAGTGAAAAACGAAATGGAGATTATTTCACGGTCAGGACATGGTACACACCTTAGTACATGTCCTACCTTTCACATACACTGCACCCTGCCCAGGGGTTACCATAGACCTACCATAGGGGTGTCTGATTTGCATAGAATGGGAAGGGTAAGGTCTGGCAAGTGAGTGCATTGTCAGACAACATGGCAGTTTAACAAACTGCGCGCAGGCCCTGCAATGGCAGGCCAGAGTTCCCTTTTTAAAGCTACTTGCGTGAGTGGCACAACTAGTGCAGCAGGCCCACTAGTAGCATTTGCATTACCAGCCCTGGCACACATAGTGCACTTTACTAGTAAGGCAAACATACCAATCATGGACAACCAATTTCCATTACACAGGGAGCACTTGCACTTTGATACTGTTTAGCAGTGGCAAAGTGTCCAAAGCATCTAAGTTGGCAACACATTGTTAGAAAAAAGGTCTAGGGAGGAAAGCAAAAAGTTTAGGGAACTTTAGCCAAAAAGGGCCAAGCCCTACAACACATACATACACACCCCCACCCCCTTTGCAGGCTGCGTGTTTTGATGCAGAACAAAGTGAAGAGTCGACATGGCACATCCCTGTGTGCCATGCCTACAACCCACTGCCCTGGCATAGGTAAGCTACCCCTCTAGCTGGGTGCGCTATACCAATGGTGAGGGTACAGGTGAATGAGCACTGTACCCCCAGTGTCCAAGTCAATTCTTAGACATTGTAAGTGCAGTAATGCCATGAAGAGCATATGGTATGGGAGTTTGTCATTACAAACTCCACAGCACCATAATTGCTTTAATGAAAAATGGGAAGTTTAGTATCAAACCTCTCAGCACATTAAACCCACACTGATGCCAGTGTGAGAATTAATGAAAAATGCACTCAGAGGGCATCTTAGAAATGCCCCCTGAAAAACGAAAAATGACCGATCACTAGTGTGCTGGCTGAGTGGCAGCTCACCAGCTGCCACCACCAGACAGGTTTATGTACCGCTGGGTCGAGAGCCTACCACTCTCGGGGTCCTGAAATGGAGTACATCCTGGGACGAGGTGTCAAGCATCCTCCCCAGGATGGGAAGGGTCCACGAAGGGGAAGCTTCAAAAGCCTGCCACCTTTCTGAGCTAACCCAGCCAGTTGCTTCTCCCAGCAACTGGCCCCCACCAGTTCTGACCCAGTCTTGGGGTGGGAGAATAGGTGGGAAAACCAAGTTAGGAAGAGAGGTGTCTACCTTTGCCAACCTTAAACTCAGGTGGGGGAGGCGAGGTGAAGCACAACTCAGCCCTCGCCATCTTGCAGATGGGGGAACCAAGCCAACCAGAGTGAGGCTTATGCCCCCCCTCCCACGGAGGGTGGCATAATAAGGGGGTTTACCCACCCCAAGGAAGGGAATCATTGGTCCAGACCTGTACCTCCCTGTAACGCCTCTAAATTTAGCATTTAGGGGCAACCTTTAACCTTGCCTCCTCAGACCAGAGCCGACATGAAACAAAAGGGACTGAACAGCCATGCTGAAAAGTAGGACACCAACTGACTTGGCCCAAGCCCCATCGGCCTGTCCCGATCTGACTCCTCAAGCAAAACCTCAGTGTGTCCTGCAGCCAGAAGCCCTCAAGAACCTGGAGGACCTGCCCTGCCAATCCAAAGACTTGGTCTCCCTTGAGCATCGGACTTGCTCAAGACCAACTGACTGACTACAGTCGACTGAGTCCCCACCACACAGCACCCGAGCCTGATGGGCCCCAAAGGCGGTCCCCCCCGGCAATCCTAGCCTGGGCTACGGTGACCCCTGTACACCCACAAGCTTCCAACCAGAGCCTGCAGTCATTATCTGGGAGGTCCCCTCCAACTGTGACCGAAGGTCTCTGACCAACACGGTCCAAGAAGTCTGACCGCAACTGCCCGACCGACTCAGTCAGCAACCGCTTGTGGTCATAAGTCCGCGACTTCCAAAGACCCCAATTGCCTTCAGTCATTGACCGCTGCCCAGGGACCTCAACCGAATCTGCAGCTGAGACGAAGACAGACTGTCTCCACAGAGAATCCTTGGAATCCAGAATGACCACATCCTGCACCCGGCCGCTTCTGTGCCGGTGGCAGTGTAGTTCTTGTGCTGGCCTTTGGGCCCTTCAGTGTTGATCTCGACCCCAGGAGCTTTTTATTTCATCACCCAGGTTGCCTACTCTCCTGCATTATCCAAACCAACAACCTTGCTTAGCCCGTTGGCTGTGTGGTCTCTGCACATTGCACCCAGCCGCTGCTGGCAGTGCAAACAGTGTCCATCTGACCGAATCTTACTCACAGACCTGTAACCTCATTTTTGTTCTTTCAGGAGTAAGTGTCTTGGGTTTAATCCTGCAAAACTGAAATTGCATTACAAAACGCATGGCCGGCTTTTCTTTCCCTTAGGAAATGTACCAGCGTGGAATCTAGGGATCCCTCGCTGAGTAAGTGAAGTAACTAAAATAACTGGACTGTATATTGCCAAAGTTTACAAACCTGTAACAAAACCAAGTTAATATCAAATGCATATTCTTGATACCTTGCCTTTGAAAGTACGATTTTGCCTAGGATTTGGTTCTAATAATAAAATAACACAATCATATTTATACAAACAAATTGGTCTGAGTTCAGTCTTTGAGTGTGTGACATCATTTCTTGCCAGTGTACACAATAAATGCTTAGCACTACCCTATGATAAAACCTTACTGCTCGCCCACACTACCACAGAAAGGAAGGTGTTATCTACTTTTACCTCTGCCTACCTTATGGGGATCTACTGGACTGTGCGCACTACACCTTACTTTGTTATAGTATATACACAGAGCCAGCTTCCTACACTGATTGGCTAGAATTTGGTTCCTTTTTTAAAAGGATAGACAGGCTATTGAAGTGATTCTTCATCGCTATTATAGACTAATAATGATCCATACTGCTTTATTTTGATACCGTGGGACTTCCACTTTGACGACAGGGAATGATTCAAGCATGTGAATCTATAAAAGATCCAATACTGGATAAAGTAACAGATGTGTGCACTGAGAATGAGGATGGAACTAGATATTTCTTAAACCCTGGTTTTAATTAGTAGCTACACTGAGGCAAAGCAGAATCGTTCGGTCTTTGAGGGGTTCAGACCCCTTTGCTTCTTGTCCCTTAAAGGGAGTAGCTTTATGCTATACACTTGACCGGCTTTTAGAAGACTTCTACTGAAGCCTTCACAATGCTGACACCTTCCTTTATTCCTGGTTTCCTGAGATCCTTGATTTGGTCTCATCTCGGATTTAGATTTACCACTAGGTGACCTGTAGTTTTATTCGTGTTTAGGAAGGAGGAGTGGAGCTTTACAACTGAACATAATTATATTTTTCTGTATTTTGATTTTAACTGCGGTCTTTATTGGCCTAGTTTTGTCTAGCCAAAATTCTAAATCGACATATTTTACTTACTGTTATGCTTCAGGTGCATAGTTTCTTATTCTGTTTAAAGTCTGGATTGTTCATAAAACTGAAACAAATGTATGGAACTTTAGTTACTGAATCCTAGTCTTTGTGTGACCAAATGACGTCCACTAATGTGCATTTTAAATTGTCACTAACTCCCATTGCTCCTAGCCAACCAAGAAAAAAATCCATTAGCTGAAGACTGACATCTGATTCCAAATGCACGCCAGCACTGGTGTTACTTTCGACCACTAGAATCTAGCCTTTGTTCTTCCACCCCTCACCTCTTCAATCATTACCGGCCCAAAACATTTACTCCATCAATGGTCTACACCAGCAAAGGCAAGTGGATTCAAGTACATATTTCTAAACAGTTAAAAGAAAAAAGGACACATTTTACCATATCTCTAATTTGCAATACTTGTTTATTAAGAACTTACAAACAAGAACAGTTAATCATTGTGCATACGTTTGCATACACAAGGTATGCATCAATTACATACATCATTTTCTTTAATTCAATCAGTAAGTTCAAGATGACATTGAGGGAAAACAGGGACATCTGGTTTCTTCATCTTTTAGGTTCTTCCAAGACAGATATTTGGAAGATGCCAGACGTCAATTAGATCTCGTTTGTAAATAAAATGCCTTGCTTTCTGTGAATGCTTCTCTCTGCACTGGACCCGTTCCAAAAACAGTTTGTTTCTGTTTATAGCACTGCTAACACTGGAACGCTTGAAGTGACCCTTGATTAAGGTCCAGTGATGCTAATATTTGACTGGTCTGAATCTCGAACAGAGTGGGATGTGGGACAAGAGCTGCAATTTACTGACTAGGGAGCAGCGTGGGATGTTCTTGCTGGTTGGTTTGTCGCAGTTATATGGACACACTGTTCTCTATCACTTTGGGGTTCAGGTAGTCGTACGAGAGGCAGGGATGTGTTTCTGCTTTCAATTTCTGCAGATATCTGGAACAGGCGTTCCTGGAAAGCTTTGATGAATCGTTTGGGTTCCTCCTGTGTAAAATGTTCTTCAGGGAATGCTCCTAAAGGCCTCTAAAAAAAAAAAAAATTATTATTATCTCATAAAAGATTAGATAAGGGGAGCAACAAACAAACCATTCACCATTGTTACTTGCTTTTAAAGGATAGGGTTAGTGTAGACCAGCCTAAACATGGAATCAGCTTTTCTTCCCTACCTCAGCTCCTTGAACTGTTCAGTGGTCCTCATCTTCTAGCTCAATCTCTTGTTTAACTCAACCAAAACTGAGAATCTTTACTTTCTCTCCACTGCTGCACTAACATCCATGTGTAGACTTGAATCGACTAAGAAATCTGGACTTCCTCAGACTCCAGAAACCTTGGGGTTCACTCACATCATGGACACAGCAGCCGGAGACATGTTTAATGTAAGAAATACAGTCCTGTCCCTTTTCACACCACCAAGACACATTAATCCACTAATCCCTTATAGGGGGATGTGTTACCTGTAAACCCAGTTCTTAGTGGAATCTCCATTGAAGTCATAAGCATTCGAATAGTTCCGCCCACGTGTAGTAATCCCAAAGCACCTTTCCATAAAATATGGAAGTGTAGACATTCACCTTTCTTCAGGGAGGCCTGTAGACACTGAACATATTATGCAGCCTATAAACATAGGCTACAGTAGTGACTTTCTTCA